>OX375883.1:83790902-84990902 GCA_947359465.1 Metellina segmentata | reverse complement strand
AGTGAATACCTGAGCTGAGCTGAGCAAAGAAAATGTTGTTCAAAGTCAATACCGCATCCTGGCAGGTACTTGACGTCGCACTAGAGCGACACAGTGGACTATTGTCGATGGTCTGGGATCCATCCTGACGGAAAGCAACCGAGGACAACACCTCGTTATTCTTAACCACGGTCTGATTACGAGGCGAACACCTGAGTTGAGCAAACAATAACGTCGTTCAAAGGCAGTACCGCATCCTGGAATGTACTTGACGTTGCACTAGAGCGACACAATGGACTATTGACGACGGTCCAGAATCCATCCTGACGGAAAGTAACAGAGGACAACGCCTCGTTATTTTGAACCACGAACATATGAAGAGGTGTACATCTGAGCTGATACCACACCCTCCAAACTTATACACCACACCAACGTGAGAATATTTGAGACCACGACAGATTTAGCGGATAACAATTAAAGTGCACACGGTGGTAATTAGTTGGAACGAGTTTGGAACTCGCATGCCACCAGATGCTTATCCGCTGCTTTTCCAACTGTGCTACTGCAGCCCCGTAAGTACTTTAGGAAATGTGGAACTATCAAAACAGTGTACTTGGCACTATTTGTCGAACAGTTGAGTCTTTGTTCAAGATCTGTCAAACGTAAATGTCGTTCAGAACCTGTACCATATTGAACAGCATTCTGTTCCAGAAGTTCCCGGTCAATCAGTAAAATTTAAAGAGGCTTATCCTTTTACACCGTTATTCACAGCTCTGCTTTTATTTCGAGGCCTACTAAAACGTGGAAAAATGTGTTCGAAAGGGGCATATCAGTCAGCGATCTGCACTTGACTTTGATGAGAGCCCGTGGCCTCTGTGAGTGGTAATCAAAACATACGGGTGTAATTAGGATATGGATGATAAGAAAGTTGGGAGATAAGGATGTATGGCAAATGTTTGAAAAGCGTGGGATTTTTACAGATATAGTATCCCAACGAATTATTTAATTTCAATTAAACTTAGATATTTATTTATGAAACCTATTGTAAGTACTGTCTACAGAAATAGTATCTTAACGAATTATTTAATTTCAATTAACACTTAGAGAGTTACTTCTGAAACCTTTAGTAAGTACTTTAGGTTGTTTGTTTAGTTGGATGCTTTAATCACACATGTGTCTTGTTTGGACAAGCCACGCAAAACCCAAAAGAGACAACGTCAAATAATGTTTATATGAAATGTAAATAGCCTTAACCACCAGTCCAGTTGGTCGGCTAAAAATATAAAGTATTTCAAAAAAGGCAGATCAAAAGTATCAATTTGTAAATTGTCTTTATCAACAAGCATAAGGACTTACACTAAAACAGCAACAAACTCAAGGTAATATACAATAAATAAAAATAACAATAGAAGTCTTTACTGACACTGACAAAATAGAGAAATACACTCAGGGTAAGATAAAGGAATTGGACATAGGACGACTACAATTCAGAGGTTGATAGCAATGTAGGCAAGAACACTAACGCTACGGCTGCTCCAAGGAACCAAGGAGAGAAGCCAAACCACAAATCCTTTTGTTGCCGATAAGAGTAATTTAAAGACAGTAAATGAAAATTGATAGCTTCTGAGAGAAACACAAGGTGAAATCGTCGGTACCCTCGTCAAAATCAGAAAAGGTACTCAACATGAAGAACATGAAATTACTGTCACTTTCAATTTCTGCACGCATAGCAACGGAATCAAAATTCAGTGTCGCTATTAATTTTTTAAAGTAAACAAAACAGGTATGCAAATTAGAGCGTGGTTGACAGCAAAGGCATGGAGAGCTAATGGTACTCTCGTCAAAATGAGAGAAATGGTATTCAACTGCACCAAACACAAAATAGACAGCGTCAGGTAATGGGTATACAACAACAAAAGGTCAGTTTTACTAATACAGTAGAAAAAGAGAAATACACTCAAGATTAGTAACGCCGCCTACAACTTGCAGGTTGCTAGCTTGATGAGCAAAAACACTAAGCTACTGTGCCCCTTATGAGCCAAGAAAATAAGTCAAACCAGGAATCCTTTTGTTACCACTAAATGTATAGTAAGTAGAGCAAATAAGCAAATTATAGTGTCTTTGGGAGAAACACCTAAAAAAAATCCGGTTCCTTCATCAAAATCGGATAGCCCGGTTTGGAAGGGCTTCAGATTAACAACTGGATGGTTACGAGTTTGAATCCAGCCAAAGACCGTGGTGTGCAAAGGAGGCAATTCAGCAAAGACCGTGGTGTGCAGAAGAGAGAAATACACCCATATTGATTGTATTTCTCTCTTCTGCACTGATATTCGGTCGCATTAATAGTACTTGCACCGCCAACAACTCGAAGGTTGCTACCACTTTGTGCAAAACTAATAAGCCACGGAGAAGGTTGGTAATTAATGCAGTTAATGAACGTCGCACTGGAGAAACACAATAGGCTACTGCCTGCATCAATGTAGAAAGTTACCATGTTAAGGTGACGAGAGAAACACCCGAGTTGGCCCCCCATTTTCAGAACTTCCACACCACGCTAACATGAGGATGTTTGAAACCACGACAGATTTAGAGTACAACATCCCACACGTACGCGACATCTCTGGTTGGGTCGAGTTTTGAAATTGAAACTCTCCGATTGCTATACACTATACTTCCCTCAACCGGCCTCAAGAAAAGAAGCAAAGCCAGAAATGATTTTGTTGCCATTAAAAGTATAGCTCTGTCAGTATCATCATCTGAACCAGAAAGGGTACACTACCAGTACGAAGGTAGGCATTTTAACTAACGTCTTACTGGAGCAACAAGACGGGATATTGAAGACGGTAAGGGATCAATCCCCCAAGGGAAAGATCCGAGGACAACACCACGAAATTTTAATGACGAGGCAACACCTGAGTGGCACCCCACTCTCCAAATTTCCACGCCAACACAACTTGAGGACTTTTGGCCACGACATATTTAAGGGGCACCATCCACCTCTTCCCCATACGCTTACAAACATCCACGCACTGACCCGGATTCGAACCATGAACCTTTCGATCTAGAGCCAAACAAATTATTTACTCAATTGAGTAAAAGCGATAAAAGCACACTTGGGCTGGAACCCTACTCTCGAAGCTTCCACACCACACCAAAGTGATGATATTTGAGGCCACGGCAGATTTAACGTACACCAGCCCTCCTTTGTACACGACGTTGTGTTGGATTGGAACTCGCAAACCCTTCGGTTGTTAATCAGTAACTCTTTCAACCAGATCACCACGGCTCACCTTACCTCAAGTTCCTGCCCTACATGTAGGGCAGGAACTTGCTTGCCCTTGAAAATTCTGCTCGAAAACAAACACCCGTGCCGCCATTAAGAAAGGTAAGCAAAACAAATAAGCAATCGAGAGCATATCTGAGAGGAAGAGATGGAAAACTGTCGGTATTCCCTCGTCAAAATCCAAAAGGGTACTCAACACACGACAGAGAGGAGGCATTCCGAAAAGAATTAATAAAAAGACACCGAAGCTTTGGCGAAAAAGCACTTTTCCCCGACAGCAACGAAAATCATCCACGCTGCTCGAAAACGTTCTTTTGCACACAATGGATGACATTCTTCCCCCTTCTTCAGAGAACGACACTCCAAATAAAAATAAAAGAACTTTGATGAAATATATCGTTCCATTCAATTGAATACGTCAGAAGGGAAGAAAATGATAAAGTTGTCGTCAGAGAGAATGGAGCATGACATTTGAGTTCGGTCTTTGGCAACGTTATTTTCATCGTTTTCTTTAATCGTTTATTTAGAGTTTCGTGTGCTTAATTTTTTTTGGTTTCAGAGCAACAAATGGAAAGTGAAAATCTTTGTTGATAGACAAGAAATTGGTTTTTGTACTAGGTACATCTTATTTCATTAAAGGATGTACCATGTTACCAATTATTCACAAATTGGTACAAGGCGCTACTAATAAGTCATATTTTCTAAAAGTTGTATTTTTTTAAATATATTTTTTTGAATTGTTTCTAAAAGAATCATATATTTTTTTCTATAGTGAAAGGCGTTACGAAACATTCCATGCAAACAAAAAAGGGTTTCACACGCATTTATCCATTCTGCAGCCCTAACAAGTTACGACCATCTTAACCAATACAATCTTTCAATTAATACATGTGGCTATTTATTCATTACATGTGATTTCGGTGAAAGAAGTACGACTATTCGGAAACCACGTAACACAGAAATTTAAAATGATTAGAAGAAATTAAATCGTGTCCACATGGGGTGTATGTCTCTTAGCGCCACCTGTTGATGTAAGAGATACACTAAGATGGAGACCCTAGAGATCTGAACCACTTTGAACTAATGGTAGACAGTTTTCTGTTGCTTGCAATATCATTTGTAACTATCCGATACCATTGCTGAACAAAGACTTTTCCCTGAACTAATCATCTATTTCCATATTATTTAAATGAAAATCAAATAGTTAAAAATGCTCTCCATAAAGTAACATCTCCCTAATCTGCAAACATTTAACCAACAGCAACAGACAAGATCATATCCGTTTTTCTAGTTTTGCACGAGCAAAAAAAAAAAAAGAAGAAAAAACATCTGATCCCACAACTCAGCAATTCACAGAGCATGATTCAAATACCAACATTAACAAAAAAAATTGTATCTTTATATCTTCCCCAACTTCTAATATCAGTACCAGAAGGCGAGTTCTGCTATCATGCAAACAAATCCAGATACCAGGAACGAAATGCATGTCTAATCCCCCCAATGCCAAAGATAATCTGTAAATTAACTGAAGTGATCGTAGTAAAAAAACACGACGGAACATTTATACGAAATGAGCAGCATCGGTGTGTTCATAAACAACATGAGCTATGCCAATATTGAACTACTGCTTGCTTAGTTTTTTTATTTCTTCAAATCGACACTTAAATTGTAGCCACCTTCTGACTAGAGCTCCAAGAAGACAACTGTAGTACGAGTTAGGGACATGATTAACAACAAGTGGTTACTATGAGGTATCTTGTTCACAAATTGGATATCAACTATGCTCATGATAAGATTTGATGTCATCAAGATACTGTCAATTTTTTTATGATGACGAAATCAACATTCGGTTAGTTCTCTTCAAATGACAATATTATGAAAATGTTTATATGATAACCAAATCAACATCTGACCAGTTCTCTTGAAATGACAAGATATTGAAAAAAATTTTATGATAACGAGAAACCAACATCTGACCAGTTATCTTCAAATGATAAATATTGAAAATGTTTTTGTGATAACAAAATCAACATCTGGCCAGTTGTCTTCAAATGATAAGATATATTGTTCATCACGGTCTGATCAATTATACAATGACGTGGTACCTCATAGAGAGAACTACCAAGGGGGTTAATACAGAACGAGTAGAAGGGAAAAATGACTTTCCATCCTGATAAGACCAAGCGGAAGTGGTTGATGCCAAATTGGGATATTAGTTTGAGGTAGTTATGAAAGTTTTGCTGCCAATGCAAGACGAAGCCATATTGTCACTCAGTCCTACGTGCATAAATTCAACCTTGTTGATTCATATAAATGTCTTGTTTACCAGAAAAACAGATATCGCTACTCAAAGTGCAGAAGGACATATGTCTAAAAGAAATAGCCTACGTTTTCCGCAGTGTTCTAAAGTATAAGTGTAAATTTTGTATAGATTGGTAAAACGGTTTAGATTTGTATAGAGAATATGCACGCCTATACATATATCCTTTTTTATGTATAGATTAGACTATTTTAACCTTTTAAAATGTTTTCACTGGTTTTGATTATCTTGCGTTGGTTGCAGCTTGATCGTCTTTGGAAACCAAGAAAAAGTCGTCAAAATGAAACGAAATTTTACACATGCAAGTACTACTTTGATATAAGTAAGTGATTAGAAAATCAAAGAAAAAATAATTTATTGCAGAAAAAAGTACAAATGAACGGAAGTTTTAGTACTCTGTTGGATCCCCTCTAGCGCGAATGCACGATGCGATACGAGCGGGCATTGAGGCATACAAGTTCCGTATGATGTCCTGAGACATCTCGTTCCACAGTTGCTGTAAACGCGCCTCTAGTTCGACCAAATTCGTAGGGTATCCAAGTTGCCGTTCCAAATGATCCCAGATTTGCTCGATTGGTGACAAATCTGGGGATAGAGCAGGCCAGGGAAGGGTGGTAAATTGACGGAGGCAGTCTTGTGATATCCTTGTTGTGTGTGGCCAAGCATTGTCTTGTTGAAAAATAGCTCCTGGTAGCCCTGCCATGAGTGGCATCACATGTGGCTGAAGGATGCCATGAACGTACCGCTGAGCTGTCATTGTGCCATGGAGCAATATTAGGGGTGACCATGTATCGTAAGCAATGGCACCCCATACCATCACACCAGCTGTGGGAGCGGTGTGTTGCTGTAAAGCGAAGGCAGGATTGAGGCGTTCACCACGGGTCTTCCCCCTACCCCACGAACACGATTGTCATCACAGCTCAAATTGAATCTAGATACGTCGCTGAAGACGACCTGGTTCCATTCCGTTGCAGTCCAATCCCGTCGTGCGCGATACCACCAAACGGAGGCGTCGGTTTGTGGGTGTCATTGGCAGCACACGTAATGGGCGTCCCGATACCAGATGTCCTTCAGCCAGGTGCCTTGCGATGGTTCGGGAAGACACAGGGGCCCGTAGTGAAGGTGCTGCCTGTGTCTGGATAGCGGCCAATGAGGCAGTTGGTTCTAGGCGTGCGTTTCGTATGACGTGACGGTCTTCTCGACGACTGGTCTGTCGAGGGCGTCCTGAGCCTGGTCGCCGTGTAAATGACGTCTCTTCAGTCCATTGGTCCCAACACCTCCTCACAGTAAAATCAGAACGGTCTACTTGACGAGCTACTCGTCGAGCTGACCATCCAGCTTCCATCATCCCGATGATTCTTCCCCTCTCGAACTCTGACAGCTGCTCACATTGTCTTCGAGGGCGGCTTAACGGCATGTCTACCTCAGCGTTTCCTTTGCAAAAGATTAAGCACAGTCAAACAAGCTCTGCTTACCTGTTTTATACTCCAAGGAGAACTAAGTTCAACGCCCTCTAGTGGCATTACGCAATGCGCAATCACGCTGTATTTCTAATCATTTGCATATCTGGCCGACATGTACCTTCATGCCAAGTTTCGTTACGATCCCACAATTATTTCTTGGTGCGCAAATTTGTATGGCAATGAGTGCATATATTGCGTTTCAAGTTTATACAAAACACCGTGATACAAGTATAAATGCTCATCACTCGTGCACCAAGATGTATTGTGATCTGTGTTTAGGGTCAGCTTAGTGCTTTCACAAATCACTCCAATACAAGCGGGATAATCACAATAGGGGCTAGGTACTTACATTCGTTACGTGTGATCTTCAATTGCTTCGTATAACAAGAATCCAACGTTCTACTAAACATAAATCTCTTTGAACGAATGAACATGATCTAATGCTTTCATTGTTCTTTGTAACAATCATATAACGTATTGTGATCTGTGTATGGGGACAGCTTAGTGTGTTCTATTTACACCAATACAAACGGGATAATCTCAATAGGAACCAGGTGCTTACATAAGTTACGTGTGATCTTTAATTGCTTCGTGTAACAAGATTCCAACAATATACTGAACATAAATCTCTTTGAACGAATGAAAATGATCTAATACTTGTACTGTCCTTTGTAACAATCAGATAACGAACCAAACAATTTCCATGAACTACTCCTAAATTTACATAACATTTGAATGAGAATCGAACAACAAAATAGGAAGTGTTTTAGGAAAAATATCTCCCTAATCTGCAAACACCAGATGAACAACAACAGCACGACCAAAATCGTTTCTTTCATTTCAAACGCACGAAAAACAAAAGCTCCTGATGAGTCCACAATCCATCCAATCCGAAAAACATGACTCCAAACACCCAAACACTAAAAAAACACCCCTATTCCAATCTTCCACGGACCTGACACCAGTACCAGAAGGAGATTTCTACCAGCAGGCAAACAAACCAGCGAAGTACCAGGAAGACAGTGCGTGTTCGATCTCCCAGGGACGAAACATTATCTACAAATTAAATTTATTGACCGAAAAGTCATAAATACGACGGAATATTTAACCCCGATAAGAGCAAGCCGCAGAGGTGTATTTTCAATCAACGGGACGTTGTCTGAAAATGACTTTTAAATAGATCGAAGGATTCACCAACTCTGATGGGAAACTCTCGTTTTTCGGGGGGCGTGTTTATTATTTATTTCGTTTCGCTTGTCGTCATTAGTCACGTGCGAGACTCCCCCTTGCAAAAATAATGAAAGTCCTCTCCCCCCATCGGTGCAGTGTTTAATCATCAATCCGGTTGATATTCCTGGTTTCAGCCTAAGCGGAGAAATCGATGCATGTATCTGGTCCGGTAACGGACAGATTGGGAGACAGACACTGGGATGTTGGAGTGGTGGGTACAGGCAGTCATCTATGACCACCGGACTTGGTGTTGGTGGGCCATTGTGAATTCTTAAACAAACGAATCAAAAACAAACACACTGAATAATAAATTGAATTGTAATTAGAATAATATTAAATGAGTAGTAAATTAGAATGATAATAAATGAATAGTAAATTAGAATAATAATAAATGGATAGTAAATTAGAATAATAATAAATGGATAGTAAATTAGAATAATAATAAACGAATTGTAAATTAGAATAATAATATATGTTTTGTAAATTAGAATAATAATAATAATAAACTAATAGTAAATTAGAATAATAATAAATGAATAGTAAATTAGAATAATAATAAACTAATAGTAAATTAGTATAATAATAAATGAATAGTAAATTATAATAATAGTAAATTAATTGTAAATTATAGTAAAAATAATAAATGGCTAATTAATAACAATTATAATAAATATAAATAAATGAATAGTAAATTTTAATAATAATAAATGAATAGAAATACAGAATAATTATAAATTAATCGTAAATTAGAATAATAATAAATGAATAGTATATTAGAATAATAATAAATTAATTGTAAATTATAGTAACAATAAATGAATAGTATATTATAATAATAATAAATTAATTGTAAATTATAATAATAATAAATTAACTGTAAATTATAATAATAATAATAATAATAAATTAACTGTAAATTATAATAATAATAATAATAAATTAACTATAAATTATAATTATAATAATAATAAATGGCTAATAAATAACAATAGTAATAAATTTAAATAAATGATTAGTGAATTATACTAATAATAAATTAATAGAAATACAGAATAATAATAAATAAACAGTAAATTATAATAATAATAAAGGAATTGTAAATTATAATAAGAATAAATTAATAAAAAATTTGAATAATAACAAGTGCATAGTAAATTTGAATGTTTAACGAATAGTAAATTTAAATAATAGCAAACAAATAGTAAATTTAAATAATAACAAACGAATAGTAAATTTAAATAATAACAAACGAATAAAGTTAGTTAATGAAATGATAGTTAGAAGAAGAAGTTAAATCATAATAAATTGAATATTAAATTTGAATGATTACCGAATAGTAAATTTAAATAATAATAAATAATAATAATTGACTAGGTACAACATGAAAAGGTCCCTGGCCATACCACGAAAAACATCCCCAAACAATTTGTTGGATTTTATACAAATCCGCTGGCATCTGGACCATTATTGAAAGGCAATTATAGTTTGAACCATTAAAGTACTTTTTTATATTAATTTTTCTTGAAAATTGTTCTCCGACATTGATCATAACGTAGTTATGTGGCTTTCGAATGACACCACTTTTGCGCAGTTCTCACTCCATACAATCCAAAGTTTCACTGACCGAAAGCTCGCACAACACGTTAGAAATTCGACATATTGCTGGCCTCCTACCTATGATCAATGCACCAGCGTATTAGGTTCGAATAATATCAGATACGGGCATCCTTTGTCTTCACAACGCTGTATTAATCTTCCGGATGTTTCTTCTAATTCTGAAATCATAAGCGATAATCGAATTGATCTTTTATAACACTTGATAATCATGCAAAAACCCAGTATTGTTCCGATTCTAGGGACGTATATTCAGGAGAAAACTTTCTTCTACAGTTCAGGCCATTTACAGGATACATAAAAAGAAAAGTGACGGCCATTTGCAATCGCATACAGCGTCGTTTTTTAATACTCCAAACTGGCTGTCCAATGCCTCTTTATATATTTTATGAGAATTTTTTCACAAATACTACATTGAAAATAAATATTATTCCACAAGTTAGTGCAGGATTCATACTTTATTTTTCATCTGGACAGATCATGAAACAAATAGCAACTGGATGGTCTAAATGGGGATGAAACGCTGCTGATGTTTTGATACGTAGGTCAGGAAAGTTCTTCGCGTGTTAAGATAATCCTTGAAAAAAAAACGATATTTACTAGAACTGGATGCAGCTTTTTCTATTTTCCAAACTTGGGCTGGTTAATTGGTCTAAAAACAAAGCCGATTGGTTTTGATTTTGTTTCATTGGCTTGAAAATTTTAAGGAAAGATTCGATACAAAGAAAAGAATATCTAAAGGCAATATAGAACACTTTCATATATGAATTGTTTTTCTAGGGTGATTTTTCGCAACACGAGGGTTAATTATACCCACTTTACGATAAGAAATCGTTGATAACGCTTCGTAGTTTTAGTTGACGTTTAAAGTTTGGTACATGGCACTGCGGGAATATTAGACGTTTCTCTTGATTTTGTTTTTATTTTATTCGGTTGAAAAGCAAAAAAAAGCTTGATGGAAAACAAAAAAGAGCAAATTTAAAGACAGTACAGAAAATCTCAATATTGTTTCGTTTCTCACTTATGGTCATTGTTACAGTGGGCTAATTATATCAAGCTTTAAATACGACTCGTTAACCTTAAGATCTGGTACCTATCTATTGGTAATCTTAAGTTTAAACTTGGTTTCGATTCGATTTTCATAATTATAACGAATGTAATGGTAATTTTAATTAACGTCGTACTAGAGCAACAAACACAACAGTCTATTGACGACGGTCCGGGATCAGGCCCTTGAGGGAAAGATTCGAGGACAATACCACGTAATTTTGAACCACGGTCAGATGACGAAGAAAAATTATAATGAAAGCCTTGATCCAATAGCAAAATCAAATCTAAAGGCAGTATCGAACACTTTTAAGGTAGGAAGATAGTTCAAATAAAGTTGCACTGGAGCAATAGAATAGGTTATTGGAAACGATCCGGGATTTATCACGAGGGGAAGATTCTAGGACAATACCTCATCATTTTGAACCATGACCAGATGACGAATTCAACACCTAACTGGCATCCCTTTGTCCAAATTTCCACACCATACCTAGATGAGGACATGTGAGGCGAAGACAGATTTAACCTCCACCAGCCCCCTCGTACATGCTAATGTATGGTTGGACATAATTTCGAACTCCTAACCCTCCGTTTACTAATCCGTAACTTAGCAACCGGGCTACCGCGGCAGCTGCTTTTTGCAGGGTAGAAGATTGGTATTTCATTAACGTCGCACTGGAGTAATATAATGGGCTACTGGTGAGGATACGGTATCAGCCCTGAAGGGAAAGATGCAAAACCAAGGCCTCGAAACTTTGAACCATGGTCAGATGATGAGGTCAACATCTGAACCCAGTCTCCAAACGTTCACACCACGAAAACACGGACAGTTTAGCATTCGCTAGCCCCCCTTATACCCGACGGTCTTTGGAAGGATTCGAACTTAAAACCCACCGGTTGCTAAACCGTTACCCTTCCAACCGGGCGACTACGGCCAATGCTTGATGGATGGAGGGAAATTCAGAGACAAAGCCGAAGGACCGTTGATTGACTAAAAAGAGAAAACTTAACCCCGAGAAAAAACATCTGGATATATAACACGATTCTTTAACAGGTAATTGGTAATTTTAGTTCACGTCGTACTAGAGCAACACAACGGGCTTTTGACGACGGTCCGGGATCAATCTCCACAGGGAAAGATCCGAGGACAACACCTCGTAATTTTGAACCACGGTCAGATGACAAAGCAACATCTGAGCTGGCACCCCACTCACCAAACTTCCACGCCAACCCAACGTGAGGACTTTCGGCAACGACAGATTTAAGCTGCACCATCCGCCTCTAAATCATACGTTTACAAACATCCATGCCTGGACCCGGATTCGAACCAGTAGCCTTCCGTTCTAGAGGCTAACACCTTAACCACTATACCGGTTGGTCGGCATTCTTTAACAGGAGTTGGTAATTGAGTGACAAATGAGTTTAAGTTTAGCGAATTGCTCTAATGTAACCTTTTATAGTGAATATTTAATTTTTAAATTTAGATAACATTACATTCAACTTTATTCGGCTTCAAATTTCCTTCTTTTTATATTCATTTAAATAACCTTTGTTATACAATATTTAAAATAATAAGTACTTTTCAACAACTTTGTTTCATAAGGTAATCTGATTCATATGCAAATTATTGTCATTTTGGCCAGACATGAAAGTTTTCGAAAGTACTTTTTCATCTTATGCAATTTCATTGAGTTGTGGAAGTCAAAATGTTTTATCTTATCATCTACACACAGTACGCAAACTATTGGTGGTTGGTTTAGATTTGTGGCGTAAGGCCCATGTTTGGCAATGCTACACCAAGCACAGTAGGAACTAAGGAAACAGAACAAGTAAAGTTTTAGACAAAGAGAGCAATACACTCAGGGTGGAATCGAACCTGCGTTGTGAGGTGCTAGAGCAGTAGTATGTCCATTGCTTAATGTTTTCTGTCTTGTTTTTGCAATAGCTTGGTAAAGTGTAGCTCTTAAGCTATTACATCTCTCTTTTGTCGTCCCTCAAAGCGCTCTGGAAGGATATTACGTTTTAGAGGTGCGACAGAGCCAGTTCCACCGGGTATACATCGCACGTGACTCCTATGAGGTAAGTTCGTCATCTGACCGTGGTTCAAAATTACGAGGTTTTGTCGGATCTTTCCCTTAAGGGATTGATCCCGGACCGTCGTCAATAGCCCGTCGTGTTTCTCTAGGACGACGTTAATAAAAAATTACCAATTACCTATGAGGTAAGTATTTTAATTAGCATAGCACTGGAGCAATACATCAAGCTATTGGAACAGTGCGGGATCAACCCCGTAGAGAAATATCCAAGGTCGACTTTTAAACCTTAAAATTACGACAGAGGTCGTAATTTTAAACCATGGTCAGATGACGAGGTCACACCTGAGCTGGCACTCCACTCCAAGAATTGGTAATTTGTAATTAACGTCGTACTAGAGCAACACAGCGGGCTATTGACGACGGTGCGGGATCAATCCCTTAAGGGAAAGATCCGAGGACAACACCTCGTATTTTTGAACCACGGTCAGATGACGAAACAACACCTGAGCTGGCACCCCACTCTCCAAACTTCCACACCAACCCAAAGTGAGACTTTCGGCCACGACCGATTTAAGGTGCACCAACCGCCTCTTCACCATACGCTTACAAACATCCATGACCCGGATTCGAACCAGGAACCTTCCGATTCAAGAGGCTAACACCATAACCACCAGACCGGTCGGTTCTACTCAGACGAGTATAGTTTTTATAGATAAGTTGTTGATGTTTTTCTTCAATTTACGTGTTTTCATAGATATCTTTTTTGTTTTCATGCCAGTTTCTCGGATCACAAACGTGTTTACATCGAGTTTTCAATAATTACCCAAGTCATCGAAGCCGACCAACCGGTATAGTGGTTAAGGTGTTAGCCTCTAGATCGGAAGGTTCCTGGTTCGAATCCGGGTGCGGGCATGGATGTTTGTAAACGTATGGTGTAGAGGCGGCTGGTGCACCTTAAATCTGTCGTGGCCGAAAGTCCTCACGTTGGGTTGGCGTGGAAGTTTGGAGAGTGGGGTGCCAGCTCAGGTGTTGCTTCGTCATCTGACCGTGGTTCAAAATTACGAGGTGTTGTCCTCGAATCTTTCCCTTAAGGGACTGATTCCGGACCGTCGTCAATAGCCCGTTGTGTTGCTCTAGTACGACGTTAACTAAAAATTACCATTACCATTACCTAAGTCATCGAAAGTACCATACCCCGCACATGACCATTAATGGCCGACATATACAGTTCTCGCACATCTCTATCAAGCACAGCACGAATACTTTTTAAATTACCGCTTTGCTTCTCATTTCCAGCGTGCCCTTGTTTCCAATCGCGACGCGACTGAAGTTATAATTAAAAATAAAGAACCGGGCCTCTGTCTTGTGTTTTTATTCCCATCTCTTCTGTCCCTATCGGAAACGCATTTACGTTGATTCCAATCTACCTTAAAAACAACGATCGAAATGAGAAAGTGCGTTTTTGTTTTGGGGGCTTTTGTAAATAGCAGATAGATCGGAATATTAACCTGCTTCGATTTCTATTCATGCACTTTTGTTACGTTGTTAGCGGAACAATGCCGCTTTATCTCATTTTACTTCTGCAGAGCAAGAGATGTTTAATGAATGCTGTTGAACGTCGAAGGGGAAGTGGTGTGTGTTAGGAAAAATTAATTGTGGAGGTGAAATTAATGTTAAGAGACGGTCAATCGAGTCTGTGAAGTATTTCCTTGTTGTTATCGGCGTTGCTGATCGGGTAAGAATTTTGATTAGCGAAACATTACTTGGAAAGGTTGGGTGAAAAATGCATATCACGCTTAAGCATCCACGACATAAATCAGTTTTAAACATTCTGGTGGTTTTCTTGACGAAGTATGTTGTAAGCATCAAACTGACCGGATCTTGATGGTTGAGAGGTCTAAATATAAGAAATTATATATATTATATATATATATATATATATATATATATATATATATATATATTATATATATATATATATATATATATATATATATATATATATATATATATATATATATATATATTATATATATATATATATATATATTATATATATATATATATATAATATATTATATATATATATATAATATATATTATATATATATAATATATATATTATAATATATATATATCTATATTATATATATATATATATATATATATATATATATATATATATATATATATATATATATATATATATATATTATATATATATATATATATATATATATAGGAAATTAAATTACAACAATTTTAAGGAAATTTTGGAAAAAAGTGGCGATGTGTTAGAGTATAAGGGAGGAGCCTGACCCAGACAACACAAAATGGCGTTTCTACATATGAACCACAAAATGCTAAAAAATACCTCACACACTCCCACAAGCATAATTAAAAAGCAAACAAGCAAAACAATCTAAAAAGAACAGGAAGAAAACGAAATCGAACCCGCAACAGCAGCCGGGTGACCGGCGCTACCAAGCCCGAAGATCGCCACCAAATGCCACTATCCACTTCGTCCAACAAAACCATAACATGAATGACAGTTAAATTCTTGTTGCGTTGAAACTAATAAAAAAATAAAAATGATAAGTGTTCGCAAACATGAAATTCTTACCGAGAGTGTATCGATTTGCATTTCAAGAAAGTCGAATATAAAAATTTGTGTTCGTCTCCAGCACCATTTCAAAAATGAACTTTAAATACAATATAATAGAATTGAAAGAAACTATACGTTCCAGAAGTAGTTATTTTTTAACCGCTTCTGCTATATATGTATGCTAATTATACTATACCGTTTTATCTGAAAAATTCTGCAAAAGTAAAAGTCCTCTAAATTTAATACCGTGATCCCATTTCCTTATCTCTCAATGTATACATTCTTGCTAAATTCCATTCCCATTGAAGACAGGCTTTGTGTGCTATTTTGTTTCTCAGAATGCATATCTACCGTGGCTGAAAAAAGGGACAGTACCCAAATTCACTGTATATTAAACATGTTTGAAGAGTCAATATCCAAATTCGCCCACAAATCACTTCTAGGTAATAAAAGTCACAATAGATTAAAGTACCAATGTCATCCAGTCTGTTAGTCAATTCATTTAGTTACACCACCCATTTCCCGTTTTGAGACATTACTTGCTTCTAATGGAAGAGAGAATCGCAGAATTAAACTTGACTCTACTAGATGAATGAAATACCCATTTAGTAACGTGAAATTATCACTTACTTGACACATAATCTGTTTACAAAAACACCACGGCATACTTTCTCGAACCATGAGATTATATTCCTTTGCGAAAGAAAAATTCGTCTTTCGTATCGATAAACGAATAAATATATCACACCTATTGTCTACCCCGTATTTTTTCCCCTCGTCTACAAATAAAATTACCCGGCTTTAAGAATAAGAGGGAAGAGAAAAAAAAGAACACTAACAATGAAATAGGTAAGACTTTCACATCATTTGCCGCAACAGTTTTGTCTTGCATTGTTCCTTGTGTTGATAGAGCGCCCAAATTATAAGGTATCGCTCAACTTTCACTTTGCATGTTTTTCTTTTGTTGTCTTTTTTTTTCCCTCGATCTTTCTCTGCCTGCATTGTGGCGGCACATTCTAACTGCTGGAGGACAGTCAAACAAATCAACTGCTTCCTCTTCGATTCGGTTGGCCGGCCATCTGTGACGTCACGAAATGAACAGGCAGCCTGCGCCATCTGGGGATTGGTTTGGACATCTTAAAGCGGCGTTGTACCGAGGGTATTGCGTGATACCTCACTGGACTCGTCTGACGTTCCAAAAAAAGATTCCCGATTCACGACATTGATGGTGTGTTAACCCATGCCATAAATTCATTCTGACAATCCACATGGGATTTGGAAAATCATAACAAACTTCATGACATTCACCCATCTATAAAAGGATTCAGCAAAACAAACCTAAACAGAAATCATCACGTAAAACCGACAAGGCTCCAAATTGGACATTCCTTTTTTACCCATAAACATTTACTGCTGGGAGAACCGGCTCCTTTATGCTTATCATGCAATAGTCTTTTTTCCATAAAACACATATTGACAGAATGCCCGAATTTTAATTATCATAGATCAGGGCTCGAAACATCCGGGTGCACAGGTGCACTGTGCATCTGAAAATAAAATTGTGCACCTAATTTTTTTCCTCTAGGTGCACACGGTGCACCTGTCGTTTAAAAAAGCGGGGAAAACGTACTTTATATTATTTTGATGCCTGAATAAAATATTAGTATCGACCTCTCTCGCTCTAAATGATTAAAATAATTAAAATTCATAAATACACACACTATGCAAAAACTTTAATCCAGAAAATGATATGGTGCAATGAAGGAAAAACACAAAAATAAGGATGGACACTAAATCTTATGGGTAAAGATCTGCCTTAAACGTAGGCGTTTCGGATTGCCCACCAATGTCTGTTGATGACTGAATATTTGTAAATAATAATTTCGCAGATAAAAAAAAATGTTTAAATATTTTTATTTATTAACTTTTTGTAACATATTCAAACATACCCAACTAATAAAGTAGTTTATATTACATTAATGCTCTTATATTACGTTTTTTTAAATGTGCACCTAAAATATAATCTGTGCACCTAATTTAAAAACATACGTGCACCTTGTGCACCTTTATTAAAAAATCCATTTCAAGGCCTGTCATAGACTAAACCGATTTGGTAACTCCCTTATTACCTTATTAGACTTGACGAAGGACCCATATCACACACACAAGACCTTATTTTTATTTCTTACTGACATTTGTTTCGTATACCGAATCAGCTGAGCCTCTATGGTTGTTGCAATCACAAAACAAGTTTAAGGATTATTTTTTTTATAATGAATTTATTTTTCACATTTTGACTGTGGTTAGGTTTTTGGCGTAAAGTTCAAAGGCATACAATCTGTGCAAAGCACAAGAGTATTCATATTCCGGTGGTTAATTAATGACATTAAAAGGACTAAACACAATTCGTAGTAGTTCATCTGAAAAGTGTCAAATTATGCACCAAGACAAAATAGTTGGCAAAATAAACATCGTGGAAAAGTTTTAAATCAATGTAACAGTAGATTGCCATTCTATGGTTGGTTAATAGGTTATTTGATATGTAGGTTGTTGAGTTTATCTTTCACTGCCCAAAAGCGGCAGCAATGTTAATGTATTATTGGAGGAAGAGAACCATCTGTGGTGATCGCCATTAGTGTTTTTGCATAAGGCAGCTACACTACCCTACAATAATGGACCGGACAGCAAGATGTGATGGTATAAGGGAAAGAACACGCTTCAATAGGGGGATGGTCCCCCACGTGATGCAATTACGCTAGCAACTCTTATGGGTATACTTTCGACAAGGTTTTGATACACAGCTATGGGTATTTGTGTTCATTCCTGTCGCAAGAATGTCTCCAGCTCAGCTGTAGATTTCGGACGTGGTTCACTGGTCCGTAAGCGTGGCTCTAACGCGTCCCGCAAAGTTCTATGGGGCTTAGGTCGGGACTCTGAACAGGCCAGTGAAGACGTTTTACTTCCACATCTCGGTTCCACTGATCGACAGAGGCTGCAACATGACACGGAGCGTTGTCGTTCTGGAAGTAACATACGTCCATTCCATAAAATATTAACAGAGCGTAGGAAGAACCGGATTGTCCAAAATGTTCATATATTCGTCGGCGTTCAATTGACCAGGAACAATATGCAAAGACTATACCGCGAAAAACACCCCATACATGTAGTCGGATCTTATGCAAATCCGCTGGCGTCCTGTCCATTATTGTGAGTGTATTAAGTGTAGTGTGTATATCTCCAGCAAGGCCTCACACCTTTTCAAAAGACATCCGACACAAGGTCGACTATCCTCCCGTCGGAGTCACATTACACTGTACAACCTTTTGTTTCGAATCTGCCTTTGGTCCAACCGAAGACAGTCGTGTACGAAGGGGACTGGTGCCCGTTAAATCTGTCGGGACATTGAATGTCTTCTCGTTAACGTGTTGTCGAAGTTTCTAGAGCGGAGTGTCATCTCAAGAGTGACCTCGTCAACTGACCGTGATTCAAAATGACGTGTTGTGCTGCGATCTTTCGGGTCGTTGTAGACTGGTCGGAAGAGTACGGACTAGCAACAGCTGGGTTGCGAGTTCGAATCCAACCAGACAGTCGTGTACAACGCGGGCTGGAGCACGTTAAATCTGTCGTGGCCCTTTAAATGGTAATTGCTAATTTGTAATTGACATCGTTCTAGAGCAACACAACCATGGCCCTTTAAATGTCCTCTCGTCGATGTGTGTGGCAATTTGGAAGCTGGAGTGCCAGTTCAGGTGTGACCTCGTCATCTGACTGTGGCTCCAAATTACTTGCTGTATGGTTCAAAATTATTTTGTAATTTTCTTCATTGATTGTGGTGTTGTCCTCGGATCTTTCACTTCGGGTTCGATCCCGGACCGTCGCCAATAGCCCGTTGTGTCGCTCCAGTGCGATGTTAATCAAAATACCGCTATATCAACCTGCCTGTCACTGGAAACGGAGAGAAGTGCCACTTAAACCAATGAACACTACATTGTTTAACGAACTTATTAGCTGTTGCAACCAGGGTCTGTTTTGATCTTTCGCAGGCGGTCGTCCGTGGCTATTCCATCACCCGGGGGTAGTTTCTGGAGAGTGAGTCATCAGCGTGGCATTTAAGAAGACGCAGCCATTTGCCCCCCGGAGTTATCGGGAGGTATGCACGCGAAGGGGAGGTGTTGGAATGAGGCGTCACTGGACACGCAAGACCGGGTAACGCCGTGTCACAACCACCCCAACTTCCCACCGTTGTCTGTTCTGGAACATCCCAAACGAGCTTCTTCGGGGTGTCTGAACTGACCAAGACGCAGAGATGGACGCACGGCTGGTCTAAAGCGGATTCCATCGATTGCACCAAACAGTGCCCGGTACAGGTACACTCTACGTTTATGAGTGATGGCAACGGCTTGGCGGTTTTTTTTGGCGCACTTCTAGTAGCGAGTTACGATAAATTAAGGCAAGCCATCTGTCGTTACGGTTGTTGTGGTATTCATGGCAACCTCGGCAAACGGAAACTTTAAATTTTTATTTTGAATATTCTAGAAAGTTCTTCCAAAATCCGCTAAAGTCGTTTGATTTCATTGATTCGTTTGAAATTTTTTCTTTCCTCCCATTGGTAATTTTGTTTTTAATATATCCTTTGATTGGATTGGTCCTTTTAAATCGTTTTTTGTGATTCCATTGGTTCTTTTATTTGTATTTCGACAGTTGTGGAATTTCAATTTAATTTTATAGTTTTCACGAAAGGATTAAGAGTTTTGTTTTTTTGACCATTTTCGTTTTCATTATTTATTTACTTTTTTCACGCAAGAGTTCTGACGTTATCAGGTTGTATTATTTCTTGCTTTTTTTTCTTTTAAAAATCTTTCTCTTTTTCAACATGCACACTGTATTTAGTGTAATTGATGTTTCAGGGTTTTCTTACCCAGCAAATGCAGTTAAGTTTTTCTGCTGGTTCACAATTGTGTTTTGAAATGTGTTTAAACTTATTATTTTGTGTGAAAGTTTTTTTAAATATACTTTTCAAAACGTTCTTAAATGTGTTTTCAAGCTTCCATTTTCCGTTGTAAAAAGAATAATATTTTTGGAATTAAAATATTTTTGAAAGAATTCTTTCGTTGGCGACATTGGAAGTACGCCAAAAGAAATCACCAAGGCCGTTGCCTTCCGATCTAGAGACTACGAACATTCTGAGGTAATGGTAATTTTATTTAACGTCGAACTAGAGCAACACAACGGGCTATTGACGACGGTCCGGGATCAATCCCTTAAGGGAAAGATCCGAGGACAACACCTCGTAATTTTGAACCACGGTCAGATGACGAAGCAACACCAGAGCTGGCACCTCACTCTCCAAACTTCCTCACCAACCCAACTTGAGGACTTTCGGCCACGACAGATTTAAGGTGCACCAGCCCCCTCTACACCATACGCTTACAAACATCCATGCCCGGACCCGGATTCGAACCAGGAATCTTCCGATCTAGAGGCTAACACCTTAACCACTATACCGGTTGGTCGGCTAGAAAAGATAGGAGTTTTTGTAGATGTTCGCAAATCGGGGGTGGGAACTTTCCAGTAAGAGCGGCATAGCTGAATTTGCGACATACCAAGGTGAGATATAAGTAGGGGTTGCGGTATTAATCACCCAAAAGACATTCCAAATGCCCCTCCAAACCAGCAGAAGATTCACAAGGCATTAAACCTCTTGCGATCGTCTGCGGTAACCCTTTGAGAGGCAGCAGAGGACGCGAGTGGGGGGCGCAAGGCAAGGACGGGCGTATATCGTCTGCAGACAGGTGGGTGTCGCACACCTTGACCCCGGCTTGTCGTGTGGGTGGGGTGCACGAGCGAGAAATATATCGGAGGATATTTTCAACTTTCAAATTAGACCCGCATCAAGCAAACTGAGACAGCATTTCCGGCCAATCCTTTGCCTTTTGGTGTTCCCATATCGCAGGGTTATTTGGAAATAGCGTTTATCATATTATATTTCAAGAAAAAGAGGGACACCTGCTGAAATGGAGGTTTTATTTTGTCGCTAGTAGATTTACCCGCCATTATTCGAATTGAGATGGTTAACTGCACACTGAAAAGGTGGCAAGAAAACTTACTTTTCTCTTTAGTTGAAAGAATGTATGTATAAATGAAATTTGCATAAGCACGCCCTTTCGACATTTTTATTATTTCTACAATTAAATTTGCTCAAATTCATCGTCTCTTCCATGTATATCAATCAAAACTATAGGGAATGGAAGAGTAACGGATTAGCAACCTGAAGGTTCCGAGTTCAAAACCGTGATGTACAAAGGGGGCTGGTGCGTGTTAAATCGGTCGTGAAGTAAAATGTTCTAAAGTTGGCATGGTTTGGAAGTTTGGAGAGGCGGAGTCTGCTCAGCTGTGACCTCGTCATCTGATCGTGGTTCAAAATTACGTGGTGTTGTCCTTCGAATCTTTCCTTTGGGTCCCGGACCGTCGCCAAATAACTCGTTGTGTTGTCCTCGAATATTTCCTTTGGGTCCCGGACAGTCGCCAAATAACCTGTTGTGTTGTCCTCGAATCTTTCCCTTGGGTCCCGGATCGTCGCCAAATAACCCATTGTGTTGTCTTTGAATCATTCCTTTGGATCCCGGACAGTCGCCAAATAACCCATTGTGTTGTCCTCGAATCTTTCCTTAGGATCCCCGACCGTCACCAAATAACCCGTTGTGTTGTCCTCGAATATTTCCCTTGGATCCCGGACCGTCGCCAAATAACCCGTTGTGTTGTCCTCGAATATTTCCCTTGGATCCCGGACCGTCGCCAAATAACCCATTGTGTTGTCCTCGAATATTTCCCTTGGATCCCGGACCGTGCAAAATAACCCGTTGTGTTGTTCTCGAATCTTTCCTTTGGATCCCGGACAGTCGCCAAATAACCCGTTGTGTTGCTTCACTGCGACATTAATTAAGTACCTACCAAATAATAGGGACCGCTTGTTGGAGAACTACGAGTACAACTAGCAACCGGAGGTGTTGCGAGCTCGAATCCAACCAAGACAGTTGTGTACAAAGATTGGCTGGTACGCGTTAAATCTGTCGTGACCCCAAATGTACTCACGTTAGCGTGGTGTAGCAGTTTGGTGAGTGGTGAGCCAGCTCAGAAATGTAACCTCTTCACCTGACCGTGGTTCAGAATTACGTGGTGTCCTTGGATCTTTCTGTTCTTGTTTGTTCCCGGAGTGTCACTAGTGTGTTCCGTTGTTCCTCCAAACAGTTGTGTTCCGTCAGTTAAAACTAGGGGGCCCGTCCCCAGCTCGCTAACCCCCGGATGATTGCTTTGCAATCCTCAGTGGTTCGTTCGCTCGCTTCGCACGCATCAATGAAGACATTGTTTACAAAATATGATATTCCAAAACAATATTTTTCAAATATAAATTTGTTGTACTACAGAAAGATTATACAGTACCTCTGGAATCAGAACTCCAACAATTTGGAATTTATATGAAAACTTTGAGCAAATTTTGACTTGAAATGTGAGCGATGCATTGGAAATCGAATACCCAGCATGTCGTTTGTAAGCTGCAACAGCTCGACAAATATTCGTTTTTTTCAATAATATTTTAACCGATAACGTTATAAATTCAATTGAGGCGCGAGGTTTTGTGGTAAACAAACAATCGTTCAGTGTTGCCAAAAGGTGGTAAAAAATAACGTCTTTTTTACGTGCCACGTGAGAGAATTATATATATAGAAATTTACCTACCCCGCAAACACGACTTCAGACCAAGTTTCGCGTGATATTCCACATAGTACCGAAACCGAGACTGGCTGCTTTTCGTGTGGCTACCCATGTAGTTTTGTAAAGACTTTTTGAAACCCAACTGAATCCGGTTCAATCCGAATCCAGTGGAAATTGACTAATGACGTGATCATAAATGGAAATGACTATCCCTTCAGATATGATTCCGGAATGTCGCGAATAGCATGTTGTGTTTCTCCAGTGCGAGGTTATTTAAAATACCCACCTATCCGGAATCTTTGTTGTTGTTGTTGTTTCTAATGCCTACACTGGCAGACCAGAGGAGTGCCAGGCCCGTAGAAGACGGCAAGAGGCGAGGGGGGTGCGCCTTCCATGTTATTGAGCCCCATTGGGAGGAAGTCCGACTTTGCTCGGCATACATGACACATCCGTTTTACAGGAAGGTCCCTTTCATACATCCATTCACTCACACATATCGTAATTTAGATACCAATCAGAGGCCGATAACCCTCTGATCAGATACCCCCAGAGGTATTGATTTGGTATGGGAACATGGGGGACTTTGTGACTACGACCTATTTCCATTCACCTATTTCCACACATACATCCATTCACTCACACATATCGTAATTTAGATACCAATCAGAGGCCGATAACCCTCTGATCAGATACCCCCAGAGGTATTGATTTGGTATGGGAACATGGGGGACTTTGTGACTACGACCTATTTCCATTCACCTATTTCCACGACCTATTTCCACACATACATCCATTCACTCACTCACACATATCGTAATTTAGAAACCAATCAGAGGCCGATAACCCTCTGATCAGATACCCCCAGAGGTATTGATTTGGTATGGGAACATGGGGGACTTTGGGACCACGACCTATTTAACGTGCCCCAGTCACCATTAGTGAACACGACGGTCTTTAGCCAGGTCGAAGCGCCGATCTCACAATCATCAGAATTGCAGGCTCCGCCGAGGACAGAACCCACAACCCTTCTGATGCGAGCCCGACGCTCTACTGACTGAGCTACCGCGGCTCGGAATCTTTGTTAGTCAGTTTATTATGAATACAGATTTATCGCAATGTGATCGGGGACAGTGAAAAGCCACAAACGGTATTGAAATTGTAACTTAACTTTAAAAACAACTGCGTGAGAATACTGTCAAAGATGAGTGTGAACGACACAAGAAAAGAAATTACCTTAACAAATAGCAGAATTAATGTAACTTATTTGCATCAAAAAGTAATCGTTGCTATTTGATAGTTGTTACTGTAACCCGACAGTGAGAGCTCGGTTGTAGTTCTTTCCATAATTGATGAACGCTTACCTTGAAATTTCCAAAAGGAAATAAAATCCTATTAGCAATACTCAGTGGAATAATAATTTCGAGGAAAGGCTTCAACACCTTGGCACACCGACTCGAAGATGCACAAGGAAATGCAAAACAGTTATTTTAGCAACTCGCACGAAGATAAATACCAATCTAAATTTTGACCTCATTAAAATATTACAGCGATTAAAAGATTCGATCATCACAACACCTCATTAAAGCGTCTCTGGAATTGATTTCTTTAGTTTATAAACGTTTATTGCCATGCATCCATATACAAATAATGCCGATCTCTGAGTCAGATACTTTAGTGAAATGTATATATAAATTCGAAAACCTTACATGAAAACAATATGAAATAAAATTCCATCTATAAAACTGGGTAGAACAATAATTTCCATGTAATGCTTCAAAACTATGGCACACCAAAACGACATCTCAGCAAAAATTAATGTAAACATTTATTTCAGTTTCGTGCGGGTAGTTGTTAATTATTAGTAAACGTCGAGAGTAACACAATGGGCTATTGACGACGGCCCGTGATCAATCCCTTAAGGGAAAGATCTGAGGACAACACCTCGTAATTTTGAACCACGGTTAGATAACGAAGCAACACCTGAGAGGGCACCCCACTCTCCAAACTTCCACACTAACCCAAAGTGAAGACTTTCGACCACGACATATTTAAGGTACACCAGCCGCCTCTACATCACTCGATTACAAGCATCCTTGCCCGGACCCTAATTCGAACCAGGAACCTTCCTATCTAGAGGCTAACACCTTAATCATTAAACCGGTTAGTCGGCCAGTTTTGCGCTGGAAGACAGATACCAATCTAAAAAAAGAGTGGTTAAACGCCATTAAAGCGATTCCTAAAAGGCGCTTTGCGTTAAGAAAATATCAATCTAAAATTTGATTCCATTGAAAAAGTCAAGCATTCAATCCCATTAATGCCCGGTGCACACTTCCGGTTTTTCAATGTGCGGCGCCCCTGCTGCACCGAAGCCCAACTATGCCGTGACATAACCGTGAAATGACACATGAACTCATTTCGAGGCCATTTGCGATAAATATTCTATCGAAGAAAACGTGTTTATTTTCTTGGTGTAAAAAAAAGTATATTTTGAAACAAAATAGACGTTACTGGATGCAACCATTTATTAATTATTATTTATATTACATTTATTTATGAAAACAAGGTAATTGGTAATTATTAGTTAACGTCGTAATAAAACAACACAACGAGCTATTGACAATATGAAAACAAGGCACTTCAGAACTCATGTGCGGCGACCGTGCGGCGCCGTGGGGAACTGCGATAGAAATAGCACGCAAGTTGGATGTGCGTCGCCGCAGCGTCGCCGGAGGCATGTGTCCATTACTCCATTGGATCTAATGTATCTCAGACCGCACTTAAGTTGCGGCCGCACGTCGAAAAACCGGATTTGTGCACCGGGCCTTGGATTCAAGCTTCACAACACATCCCTAAAACGTCTCCCAAATCGATTTCATTAATTTACAAGCGTTTGTTGCCATGCGCCAATGTAGAAATATTACCTATTAACATTACCATGTACGTTTCTGAAATGTATATACTAGTAAATAGATCCTAAAATCTGATATAATATATGAAAACAATAATGACATAAAATCTTATCTACAAAACTATTTAGAACAATAATTTCTAGGTTGTTGAGTCTTCGAATCCATAGCGCGACGTTTCAGCAAAAATAAATGCAAACAGTTATTTCAGTTACTCCGCGTGAAGACAGATACCAATCTAAAAGATTCAAGAGTCGCAACACAACGCCATTAAAGCGTCTCCCAAAATGACTGATTCCAGAATTTTCTCAAGCTCATATTACTCCATGAAGCGTAAAAATCCCAAGCATTATTTGCGAAGCTTTATTGGAGAATAAAATGTATAGATTCTCTCTGGGAGAGAAGTGTTTTCACTTCATTTCCTTCGCCGTCGCTGCAAAAGAATAATTGCCTCGTCAAAAATCGATATTGGAAATTCAGGATGAATTGTTTCCTATGTAGGGAAGGGGTGATTTATCGTGGCATTTCGCGTGTCGCAGTTAAGGTTTCGGTACAGACTTCTCAAAAAGGTGATTATTATTTTTTTTTCCAGTTCGGCAGAACGGATGGATGTCTTCGAAAAGTTTAGAGTTATGTGTTGCCAGTCTCCATTGAAGTAATGAATGGTGTCTGGTAAAGCAAAGATCGGAATAGTTTGCTGTCGAAAGCTGTTTAGCAAAATGTTTAGATTATAAATGTTTGATCAGTAAAAAATACTTTCAATACGTTACAAGGCAAAATAGTGTTCTAAGTCAGCGATTTTCAACCGGTATGTCTTCACATGTTGAAACGGTACAAATTGTGTAAGATTTATTTCACATACACATCTTGTTTTGGAGTTCAAAAACAATTTATACATAAGTATATACAGGGGTTGGACAAAAACATAGAAACACCTCCTGAAATGCATGCTTGAAAAGAAATGTTTATTCTAGTAAAATGTGTTGGTGACGCTGGTGTTTTCGCCTACTGACGATCAGTAAAAAAATACTTTCAATACGTTAAAAGGCAAAATATTGTTCTAAGTCAGCGATTTTCAGCCAGTATGTGTTCACATGTTGAAACGGTACAAGCTGTGCAAGATTTATTCCACATACACATCTTGTTTTTGAGTTATAAAACAATTCATACATAAGTATATACAGGGGTTGGGCAAAAACATGGAAACACCTCGTGAAATGCATACTTGAAAAGAAATGTTTATTCAAGTAAAATGTGTAGGTAGCGGTGGTTTCGCCTACTGACGCCACCTATATAACGTTGTAAATACGCTACGCATGTCTGTCGTTGTTGGAGCACTGTTCTGTGAAGTTGTAATTGCATCACGTCAGAGCTAACAGACTTCGAACGGGGGCAAATACTGTTGGAGCTCGTATGGTGGGTGCTTCCGTAAGCAAGTAAGCCGAAGTGGTTAGTGTTTCAAGAGGTACTGTACCTAAGATTTTTTCCGTGTATTTGAAAAGCGGAAAAATATCATCTGCTAAATCACAGTGTGCACGAATGTGTGTGTTGAGTTGTGGTGACAGATGGATCATTAAGGATGATTGTGACTAAAAAAAGACCACAGCTGCAAAAGTTACTGCTGAAATGAATGTCGTGCTCACAAACCCTGTGAGTACCAAAACAATAAGAAGGGATCTTCCTGAGCAGGGTATTTCTGGCCGAGATTCAATTCAAAAACCATTCTTCAGTGATGCTAATGCCTGTTCCAGAAAAAAGTGGTGTTTAAGTCATAAAGCCTGGTTTATGAAACAATGGAAGGAAGTAATTGGGTCGGATGAGTCTTGTTACACACTGTTTCCCATTTCTGGACGAGTTTACGTTTTGCGAACGCCATCCCAAGCCTATAAGACAGACTACTTGTTGCCAAGAGTGAAACATGGCGGGGGTTCTATGATGGTTTGGGCAGCCATATCGTGGTTTTCTGTGGACCCCATGATTACTCTGCAAGGGCACATTAAGGCCAAGGATTATGTGAACATTTTGGCCGATCAAGTCCATTCCATTGTACAAATTTTGTTTCCTGATTTTGGTGGTGTCTTCCAAAATCGACAAAGTCCCTGTTCACACAGCTCACATCGCTCAGGACTGGTTTTCTGAGCACGAGGGTGATTTTTCACATCTCACCTGGCCACCACAGTTACCAGATCACAATATTATTGAATCTTTGTGGTCTACATTGGAGAGGAACGTGCGTTATCACCATCCATCGCCGCCATCGTTATATGAACTTGCCACCGTTTTGAAAGAAGAATGGTACAAGATTCCCTTGGCAAGCATACAGGAACTATATCTATCCATTACGAGATAAGACTGCAAGATGTTTTGAATGTTAACGGTTTTCCTACGCCATATTAGGCAAGGTTACATGTTTTTTAGTTGTTTCTATATTTTTGTCCAACTCCTGTATAAGTAATGCCAGAATTTTTAATACTGGTATTACTAATTTTTTTCCCCACAAAATAGGATAAATATGTTATTTCAAAATGATTTTTTAAGAGCGACTTCAGAAAAAGAAGGATAGTAAGAGGAGACCGAATAGTTGGCATAGCTTTTTTTTTTTTTGGTTATGCTATCAGCTAATATAACAAATGCAGCTAATAGTGGAACTCCTTGGTAACAAATTAACGAAGAAAACATCACTAAAAATAGTATAGGTTACTCGTTAAATATTGTTTACGAAAGTTTACAAACTCTGTCACTTTACCCCTGATGTAGGGTAGGTTGGCATAACAACTGGGGTAAGTTGACGTAGCACATCATTGTGTTGTTGTTGTTGTTACTAATTCTCCTTGGTCTAGATCAACTAGATCAAGTCCAGAAGATCGTACACCCTCAAAAAGTCCATAACTTGGACAGGATTCTCTTTCAAATCAGTCTTGACCATCCCCATACAAGCAAGAAGGTGACTGGGGGAGGCCGGAGCCAAACTGCATTTGCTACACGGTAAAAAAGTCTGACGTCCCTGGTCAAAGAAGAGAGACTTAATGTGGCCACTAATAAGTCTAGTAAGGGCAGTCTGCATTGCTCTATCTCCATCAACCACCAGGGCAGCCCCTGGATGGTCTGCATGGTACCAGTCATGTGATGGACGTGTTTTACAGTCGTTGTTGAGAGCAATTTTTCTTATGGTGGCTAGCTCTTGGTACGTGAGGACGCCCGAGACGTTGCCATTGGTACTTGTTCCCTCCTTTGTCAGGCTGTCAGCAATTTTGTTTCCGTACAGGTCAACATGAGCAGGTACCCACTGGATATGGATCTCATACCTGAAAGATAGGGACTTAAGTTTATGTATAATGCAGCTAATAGTGGAACTCCTTGGTAACAAATTAACGAAGAAAACATCACTAAAAATAGTATAGGTTACTCGTTAAATATTGTTTACGAAAGTTTACAAACTCTGTCACTTTACCCCTGATGTAGGGTAGGTTGGCATAACAACTGGGGTAAGTTGACGTAGCACATCATTGTGTTGTTGTTGTTGTTACTAATTCTCCTTGGTCTAGATCAACTAGATCAAGTCCAGAAGATCGTACACCCTCAAAAAGTCCATAACTTGGACAGGATTCTCTTTCAAATCAGTCTTGACCATCCCCATACAAGCAAGAAGGTGACTGGGGGAGGCCGGAGCCAAACTGCATTTGCTACACGGTAAAAAAGTCTGACGTCCCTGGTCAAAGAAGAGAGACTTAATGTGGCCACTAATAAGTCTAGTAAGGGCAGTCTGCATTGCTCTATCTCCATCAACCACCAGGGCAGCCCCTGGATGGTCTGCATGGTACCAGTCATGTGATGGACGTGTTTTACAGTCGTTGTTGAGAGCAATTTTTCTTATGGTGGCTAGCTCTTGGTACGTGAGGACGCCCGAGACGTTGCCATTGGTACTTGTTCCCTCCTTTGTCAGGCTGTCAGCAATTTTGTTTCCGTACAGGTCAACATGAGCAGGTACCCACTGGATATGGATCTCATACCTGAAAGATAGGGACTTAAGTTTATGTATAATGTCAATGCTTGTCTGGTCGTTAATTCTCCTCCAACCTCCTATCATCATTGTTAGAGGATCTAAGCAATAATGAAAGTTAATCACTTTAAAACTTATATTTTAATGCAAAATAAGGAAAACTAAGAAAACAGATGAAAAAGACCAAGGAAATACTTAACGCTTCATATGTCCGCCAAAATAGTAAGGCGAACTTGTCCAATTGGAGTGGTGGCTTTTATTTTCTCAAAATTTTGCTACGATTGTATAAGATTGTGTCTGCGTCTTCTGGCCATCTCCAAAGTATGTGTGTTTTCACCATTGTGGCAATATAAAATCAATCGCCGTCGATGTCCACTATCTTTCCTACGTCAACTTGCCCCAGGGACCGGGACTTTTGGGACAAAGATGGATGCTTCACTCGTCCACGTAAGTTTTACAAGCAATTCCAGTACATAAATGCAATCGGGTACAGCTACACTCTACGTTTATGAGTGATGGCAACGGCTTGGCAATTTTTTTTGGTAGCGAGCTTCTAGTAGCGAGTCACGATAAATTAAGGCAACCCATCTGTCGTTACGGTTGTTGTGGTTTTCATGGCAACCTCGGCAAACGGAAACTTTTAATTTTCATTTTGAATATTCTAGAAAGTTCTTATAAAATCCGTTAAAGTCGTTTGATTTCCTTGTTTCGTTTGAAAATTTTTCTTTATTGGTTATTTGAATTTTAAAATATCCTTTGATAGCATTGGTTCTTTTATATTTTTTTCTGTGATACCATTGGTTCATTTATTTGTATTTCTACAGTTGTAGAATTTTTATTTAATAATAATTTTTTTCACGGCAGAGTTTTGACATATATTGTTTTTCGCATTTGTGGAATATTCTTGTTTCGTAATTTTTTTTTCCTCGGAACCGTTCTAATGTATCAGGTTGTATTATTTCTTGCTTTTTTTTCTTTTAAAAATCTTTTTCTTTTCAAACAGCCTACTGTATTTAGTGTAATTGATAAGTTTTAGGATATTCTTACCCAACATTCGCAGCTTAGTTTTTCTGCTCGTTTACAAATGTGTTCTGAAATGTGTTCAAGCTTGCTTTGGCGACTTCAGAAGTTCGCCAAAAAAAATCGCCAATGCCGTTGCCATTGCTCATAAACGTGGACTGTAGGTGTTCCTGCATTTGTTATTGCTCACTCTATCCAACACAGCCATTAAAAGCACTTCAACATATTCTAGGGTTCATAATACACCAACACATTCAATGAGGAACTTGCGCGTTTTTTGTTTATATTTTTATAAAATAGAAAATGAAAATATATGATGGAAAGTATCTTTCTTTTTTACTTTTATCGCCCGAAAAAGTAAAATAAAAAAACTTAAAGTTCGCACTATTTACTACATCTCAAAACGCTAGTTTTCCTACGCCGCTTCATGTGACATTAATGTGCCCCATGGTGCTATGTTTACTTTGATAGCGACGTTGAAATAGCAAGCGGTATTTCTTTCTTGTGGATCTTTAAAGGATTTGCGAACAGCTACATTCTACGTTTATAAGCGATGGCAACGGCATTGACGATTTTTTTTTGGCGCACTTCTAAAGTCGCCAAGGAAATAATTATTTCCTAACTCTTTTTCTGTCACAATTTTTTTTCTTTTTACAACATACTTTTTAAACACATTTCAGAACGTTTTAAAAATATATTTTTTTTTAAACTTTCACAAAAAGTAGTAAGCTTAAGCACATATAAAACACACTTGTGAACCAGCAGAGAAACTAAGCTTCGAATGTTAGGTAAAATATCCTGAAACTTATCAATTACACTAAATACAGTGGGTATGTTGAAAAAGATTTACAAAAGAAAAAAGCAAGAAATAATACAACCTGATAACGTGAGAATTCTTTCGTAAAAAAATAATGAAAACGAAAATGGTCAAAAAAAAACAAAACTCTTAATCCTTTCGTGAAAAAACTATTATAATAAAATAAAAATTCCACAAGTGTCAAAATACAACTAAATGGACCAATGGTATCACAGAAAAAGGACCAATGCAATCAAAGGATATTTTAAAAACAAAATAACCAATGGGAGAAAAGAAAAAAATTCAAACGAATCAATGAAATCAAACGACTTTAAAGGATTTTGGAAGAACTTTCTAGAATATTCAAAATGAAAATTGAAAGTTTCAGTTTGCTGAGGTTGCCATGAAAACCACAGCAACCGTAACGACAGATGGGTTGCCTCAATTTATCGCAACTCGCTATTAGAAGTGCGCCAAAAAAAATTGCCAAGGCGTTGCCATCACTCATAAACATAGAGTGTCGCTGTACCAGGATTTGTATAAAACCGAATAAGATTCCGAAATGTCTACTATTGCAAAACCATCTTTTAAATATTGTTTAATAGCTTGCTGCATAAATACAACGATTACTGCACCGTATAAGTGTTTTCTTAGCGTGTACAAACAACAACACAAAATAGCAATTAATGAATTTAAATTGATTGTTCAAAAAAGCAAGCAATATGAAATTTCAACGCGCTAGACAAACGTAAACATTACATCGTGGAGCACAATGACGTCAAACCAATATCGTAGCGTTTTGAGGTCATGTGCTTTAGCCGTACTTTTCGGTAATTTAAAACTTGAAATTTTAATAAATTAAGTCCATTTTATGGGTTTTAATTATCGTTTTTGAACATTTTGACGAGCAATCTATTAATAAAATACAGAAATGAGCTTTTTCCTCACGGCTGCAAGTTCCTCATTGAAATAATAAACTTGGCAAAAAATAATGTTTTTTCCTCTCTCTATGGTAGCTACTATCACACTGATACTGGAGTGGATGATGTAACATACACGTACAGTTAAATAGTGATGATACCACGGCTATGAAATTATTGTGGTAAAAAAACAAGATGAATGCCAACAAGCCCCGGTCTCCCTAATAATTATTAAGGCATTTTTTTAAAAAAGCAATTATTCGCAAATTATATGTTTTGGGAATGCAGCAGAAATTTTGTTATTAGTTTACGTGTGCCATGGATAAAAACGCTTGGAAATCGCTGTTCTATTCGCATAGGAAAAAGTTCAGAATACTCCTTATCGTCGGCTCTCTTAGCATAAATTCTTTAACCACATATATGTTTGTCTCGACGAGTATCATTAGCAAAACTAACCAGCTCTCGTTGGACAAGATATCTCGTTATTAGAAGGAAAACTGACCAAAATTGTTGGTTGATTGTTTTTGGTGATTTATCGCGCAAGGGTCGTATTTGGCCAAACTGCGCCAAACACATTGATGGAGGAAGGAAAACAAAAAAGCAGGTGAGGTTAAAACTGAAAGAGAGAAAAGATCATTTAGTATTTCATGGACCAAATCTCGATGACGTCATCATTAAATAATCGGTAATATCTTTACGATGAGATATCTGGTCAGTTGTAAAATTAGTCAGGTCTTTATGGAAGATATATCTCATCAAAACTACTTGGAAGTTAACTAACAAAAAATATATAAGCTAGTTAGTTACGTAAGATCTTATAAACTAGCATAGATTAAGTACATTGTAACACTTCTAGGGGGACCAATATTCAAAAATCTTTCAAAATTTTAATTATTTGTTTTTAAAATTTAAATAAATGTCTATACAACTCTGTTTAAAATTATATATTATGTATGAAGATACGTTGAGTAAAAGTATTTTAAATAATTTTTTGAAAAATACCTTGTACGTAGCTGAAGTAAAGTCAATTTATTCTTTAAACTTCAATAACTCAAAAGGTGTATTTTTCCATAAAAGAAACATTTTATCAAAGTCTATTCAAGCAAATGTAAAAATAATTGGTTTACAACTGTAACATATCCCATAATATATTTTAACACGGGCATATTTTTTCTATCTGTTCATAAAAGTTCATGAAAAGCATGAAAGTTGGTCATTTTCAAAATTAAAATAGAAGTAAAAGGGGGAAAATCTCAAAGCTTCACATTTTAAGCTTTTTATAAATTCCTGTGTCAAAGTATTTAAAAGTGTATCCACAATCTGTATAAAAAAAATTCGAATCACAATACACATAAAAGATTCTGAAAAAATGTTCCTTAAATTTGACCATTTTAACATTACGGGGATAGGATTGCACTGGTCCCCTTAAAGCATATAATTTAGATATTATTACTTAAATTGTGTTAAGCAAATGTTTAGAGAATAACACATTTAGGATAGCCCAAGAATTCAGTACATTGTAACACTCTCAAATGCATTTAGAGACTATCATTCTTAAAGGATATGTATAGAAATAATACTTTTAAGGCTACCAGACATATTCAGTATATGTGACACTTTTAAAGGATATATTAGAGACTATCTCTTTGAAACTGTTTAAGAATAAACTTAAAAAGTAACACATTTAAGGTGCGTAAGGATTCAATCACTTAAATAGAACAATTTTTAAGCCAGCGTAAAGATTCAGTATGCTGTAACGCTTCTAAAGGATATAATTTATATACATGATCACGTAAATTTTGAAGTAAAAATTAAGCGTAGCAAATTTAAGGATAGCGTAAGGATTCAGTACATTGTAACGCTTCTGAAGGATATAATTCATATACACAATCCAGTCACATTAATGTGACCACCTGTCAAAATCCAGAATAACCACCTTTGGCAGAGCGGACCCCTGCGAGACGTGCAGGAAGAGAGTCAATTAGGTTTCTGAAGTTGTTCACTGGGATGTTGAGCCATGTCGACTCCAGTGTCGTGGCCAGCTGCGCTAGATTACCTCCCTCCTCCAGCCTGGATCCTTCCGGAAATTGTTGCAGGGTGTTTGCTTTCAGACGTTTCACGCCGTATACGCCAACGTCCATCTGTCCAATGGAGCATAAAACGTGATTCATCGGAAAAAGCCACCCGTCGCCACTCTGTGGAAGTCCAGTTGAGGTACTGGCGTGCAAATTCCAGCCTTCGTCGCCGATGAACAGCAGTCAGCATAGGTGCATTAACCAGGCGTCTGCTGTGGAGGCCCATGCGCAGCAACATTCGCTGAACCGCTATTGAGGATACACTCTTGGTAGCCCCTTGGTTCATCTGAGCGGTCAGTTGCTCAACAATTGCACGTCTATTCGCCCGAACGCATCTCCGTAGCCTTCGTTCGCCTCTGTCATATATAGCCCGTGGTGCACCACATGTGCCACGCCGCTGATTTTGATAGTGTCATTTTGCCATGCACGGTATACTTTTACCTCGGCGGCGCGCGAACAGTTCACAAAATTAGCCGTTTCCGAAATGCTTCCACCCTTGGCCCGAAAGCCAATAATCATGCCCTTTTGGACGTCGGATAAATCGCTACGTTTCTGCATTACGCAAACGATTGAAATGCTTTCCGATGCCCTAGGACATCCTTTATATACACTCCACTGCAATGTGCTGACACCTGCCTTTTGTGATGGGCTATTTCACGTTGACGTCGAAAGTAGGTGGTGGTCACATTATTGTGACTGGACTGTGTATATGATCACTTAAATTTTGAAGTAAAAATTTAGCGTAGCACATTAAGGATAGCGTAAGGATTCAGTATATTGTAACACTCTCAAATGCATTTAGAGATATCACTTGTAAAAGATATGTTTAGACAATAATACTTTAAAGCTACCAGAGTTATTCAGTATGTGTAAAACTTTTAAAGCTAACGCAACTATTCAGTATATGTGGCACACTTTTAAAGGATACGTCAGTGACTATCTCTTTGAAACTGTTTAAGAATATATTTAAAATGTAACCTATTTAAGGGTGTGTAAAGATTCAATCGCTGTTAAAGGACAGCATAAGGATTCAGTACGTGTAGCACTTTTGAAGGACGTGTAAAGCAATGCATTAAACCTTTTTTGAAAACCGTCCTTGTAAACATTTTTCGCATTCACTTCTGTTCAACTGCTTCTGACAACAGCTGATTAACAAGAACATTGCTATAACGAAAACTTAATTGCAACTGCTTTTTTCTACAGAACTCACAGCTCCTTGTGTGGTTACAAAACTCGAATACCCTCCTAATACCTTTAAATTAAAACCCATTTGTCTCTTCAGCTTCAGCACACTAAGGCAACTGGTTCTCTTTTTCCGTTTCAAATCAATGATGATTAGTACAAATTAAAAGCTTGTTATTTAAATCTGTCTTCGCAAATCAGCTTATCAGACAATAATCACAGAACGCGTGAAGGCTCCCTGCCAATGGAAGGCCTTCTAAGGAAAGTTTAGAATGCTCTAATCAGGGAGGTATTAATGAGATAAAATTAATTAGTACGTTCTGTGTGTAAGCTCTGTCTGAAAGCTCTTAGGTACCAGAGCTTCCAGAGCTGGAGTTGTTAGTGTTAAAACTAAGGATGTTAAATTGGTGGGATGGGTTTGTGCTTTAAGTCCCTAGATTGGTGTTTTTACTTTTTATTCGTTTGTGCTTTCCACCCGAGGTGGCAGTGTTTAGTGAGTGAAATTTTATTAACGCTTTTGGCAGCGGTGGGTTTGGAAGACGATTTCGTTAGGCTTGAATTAAAAAGCGTCCGAGAGAGTTAATGCTGTTTTAATTAACTTAACCTGAGTGTTTTGAAGGGAATAACGAGGAAACAAGAGACTGGAATTGCTGTTTATGCTGGTACAAACAGTATTACGGTGTAGGAAATTCGCAGGCGTCCGCAGAGTAAATAGTCTTAATCATAGAGGAAATATAAAAGTAGAGTAAGCAATGGTAACCTTTTTATGTTCCCAGGATCGCCACCACAGTACAAGTAGTAAAGTGACACTTAGACTGTCTGCTGGGTGGAACCTAACATTCATCATCTGATTGGTCCATGGGACAGGAGGAGACGCCCATCCACTGATTCATCACTTGATTGGACCACTGATTTGTCATCTGATAGTAGCAGACTTTGGCAATTTCACCACTTTCACTGTCGCTATAGAAGTGTCAAATCCAATGCCTAACATTCATCATCTGATTGGTCCATGGGACGGGAGGAGACGCCCATCCACTGATTCATCACTTGATTGGACCACTGATTTGTCATCTGATAATAGCAGACTTTGGCAATTTCACCACTTTCACTGTCGCTATAGAAGTGTCAAATCCAATGCCTAACATTCATCATCTGATTGGTCCATGGGACGGGAGGAGACGCCCATCCACTGATTCATCACTTGATTGGACCACTGATTTGTCATCTGATAATAGCAGACTTTGGCAATTTCACCACTTTCACTATCGCTATAGAAGTGTCAATTCGAATGCCTACCCTGTCATAAGATGCTACATCGTCAAACGAGGCAATAAGATATCCAATCGGTCAACCACATCAATGTTTTCAGAGTAGTCACGTGAGTACTAGTCAGCATGTTGACAACACTTTTCAAAACTCTTCCCAATAGCAATGCTCAGTTTACTTATATTTCACGTATATGGATTTTGCATGGTATTTACGCCTGGATGTTTTGAAAGAGGTGAATACTTGTACATTAGAAATGTTTTGAAAGAGGTGAGTACTTGTACATTAGAAATGTTTGTATAGAGATGAACTACAATAGATGTTACAGTTTGATGTTTAGTTTATGTTTTCCACAGTTGCTACTTCTGATTCTTAAGTTATGTTGTTAATTTGCTTACAAAGGTTAAGTTAATCGCGTCTACTAATATACTCTATAACAAAAAATCTACGCACCAAGTTATCGGGCTCGGTTAACTTGAAACGGTTCTGACTGAGGACGTATAGTCTATAGTGACGAGTCCCGTTTCCAACTGTGTCCGGACGACAACCGCAGACTGTGTGAAGACCGTCAGGGCAGCGTAGGGATAATGCCCTTACGCACGCATCACATGTGCCACACATCCCCACAACAAGGCGTTATTGTCTGGGGTGCCATCTCCTTTGATAGCCGGACCCCTTTAGTAGGCATTTCTGGAACACTTAAAGCACAGCGTTGCGTAGACGACGTTCTGCGACCGGTTGTGTTACCGTTTCTTTTGCGACACCCCAGATTTACTTTTCAGCATGATAATGCCGGGCTGCATACGGCACGTATCGCTATGAATTATCTTCAAGTTTTCCCAACATTTTCTTGGTCAGCTAGGTGTCCCGATCTCTCTCCCATAGAGCACATTTGGGACGTTATGGGTAGGCGATTGCAAGCATACCGGAATGTTGACCAGTTGGAGACAATTCCGCAGGACACTATCCGGGAACTATTTCAGTCTATGCCACGCTGGATGACAGATTACATCCAGGCAAGAGGTGGACCAACGCCTTATTGACCTCCTCCCTTTGTAACGGTCAAACTCTGAAATAAATCATACAATTGTTCTGAAAATTTAATCGTTTTTTTTTTATGTATGTTTTTCACATCCACCAATTTTACCGCAATCGGACAACTCCTTCTTGGTTCCTAGATTTTTATTTGTTACAGAGTGTATATTTGTGTTGAACTATAAATTGCTTAATGGAAGTTTAATTCAAGTAGTGGTTTTAGCTTGAACTACGTGGTTTGTTTTCTTCAACTGCCAATGCGACACAAGAGTTTCGGCAAAGTACTCAACGAACACAGTTCATGAAATGTAAGTAGTCTGTTCATTCATATAGAGACGATCTTCGAAAAGTGGAACGACGATGACAACTAGTAGTCACGTGATTGCTCTGTGAAAAATATAAATAGTGTACCGATTTGGCATCGTATCCCCCGGTTTCGCGATATAACATTTTATGATATGGTAAAGATGTGATTACCCTTTTCTAAAGAGTGGCTGCAATAATGGTGAAATTGTAGAAGTCTACTGTATTGAGCAGACCAATCAGATGGTTGATGGTCTTCCCTTGTCAGGTGGACGATTTAGAAAATGAATAATCGTTTCCTCCCAACAGTAGAATGTAGTCTAAGGGTTACGTTAGTTTTGGTCACATCATCCTGGGCATACAGACTACTTTTATTGTTTTTATCCTCTACGGTAATTAATTTTGGTTGAAACTGACAGTATCGGTCTCGAAATCTGTAGTAGATAACACAAGTTTTTAAGAGTGCCGCTTAGTTCATATGAAATAGTATGATGTATGTACAGGTAAGCTTTCTATGTATTCATAACTTCCATTCATATAGGTTGGATGAGTTTTAAGACGCAAGGATCATATTTAACAATACTGTGCCAAACACAAGGCAGACAACAGTATGTGATGGATATACACACATTCAGAGAGATGTGACACTGCCAATGCGATTTCGAACCTCGGGTGCCTCGGAGCAATGCCTCGAACGTCTCGATACTTTAACCTTTAAACTACGGATATAGATAAACACACACAAGCGCGATTCTTTCTTGGCGTGATTCTTTATAGCTATCAAGGTACGACTGCTGTAACGGCCATAGTATCAATTATTTCTTGGTGCGATTTTTATAACTTTCAAGGTACAACTGATGAACTGACCATTGTCTAAATTCGATCATGGTACAACCGGTATATCGGCCGTAGTCTAAAGGTTAATGCTTTATTTTTCACTAGGGGGACCACCCCCTGCTCTCTGACGCTCGCCAACACCCTGAGGATTGCTTTGCAATCCTCATTGGTACGCTGCGCGAACCTTACTTGCTTCGCTCGCATTAATAAAGACATGTGTCCTAGCAGAAGTGATTGTTTACAAAATAAGGTACTCCAAAAAATATTTTTTAAATATAAATATGTAGTACTGCAGAAAAGTTATACAGTTCATCTGGAATCAGAACTCGAACAATTTTGAATTCAAATGAAAACTTTAAGCAAATTTGGACTCGAAATGTGAGCGCCGCTTTGGAAATCGAATACCCAGCATGTTGTTTGTATATAAGCTACAACACCTCTACTAATATCTATATATTTTCAATAAAATTTCATCCGATAATGCTATAAATTCAATTGAGGCGCGAGGCTTCGTGGTAAACAATCGTACAGTGTTGCCAAAACGCGATAACAAATAAAGTCCTTTTTACGTGCCAGGTAAGAGAAGTATATATATATATAGAGAGAGAAAGATTTTATTAAGTAGGAACTACTTAATAAACAAATGTCATACTTTTTCAAATGTCCGTCCATAAATTTTAATAACATCAATATGTCCAATCAACCCCAACATAAAGTTTTACCTGGAAAAATTGACCAATTTACAGTTTTTTTAATGTTTGTGGGTAACAAGATATAAAAGCTTCGTTTTTAGTGGCTGTTTCTATATTGTAAATGATTGTCATTATTTATAGAGTAACGTTAAAAAAAAAGGTTACTATTACTCGCTCTATTTTTTTATCCTCTACGGTTCAGAATATGAAAATTTAGCAGTATCCCGATACCAAATTTTTGCTGCATACCGCCTAGAATAGGCGAACTTTAATTATAGAAACCAATTTCCAATTTTGAAAAGAAAATATTGGGACACTTAATGTAGTTCCAATGTAAATATAACCCGTGTCCCCAGCACGAAATTTATGAGACTACACTGATAAAATTGAGCTCGTAATTCCTTGCAAGTAGTTCAATGTGTCAAACGCAATATTTAAAGACAGCGAATGAGGGACTGCCGTAATCAATTTCCCCAGAGATGGCGTGACCACAACTGGCACTATGTCAAGAAAGGTATAATTGAATCACATGGAAAAGAGAAAATTGGGAGTGCGTATATTTCTACTGCCTGTATATTCCAAACCATAGAGAAGCATTTTCGATCAAGATGATGTGTGTGTAGATGGCGATAGTATTTCTACGGTCATACGGTGCTTCTTGCTCGAATTCTGAATGAAACGACACTTGGTTTGTTTTTAGAATACGATATTAGCACTTCGTCGTTAAATTCCAAAATAATTCTTATGTGGTAATTGATTGGTCAGCACCTATTATAGTAACACTGCTCGTGGTTGTCACAACATGGCATCTCTTCGTTAACAAAACTGACCAAATCTTGATGGACGAGATACATCATCAATCACGGATTAAGAAGAAACTGAGCAGATTTCAATCTCGACTTATACACTATATGGACAAAAATATTTGAAAACTGCATGTTTTCAGAAAAAGTACTTTATTGTTCTATTTAGTGTCAAGTAGGCCCTCTTTTCGCTTGTATTATAGCTGCAACACGTCGAGGCATACCTTCCGCAAGTTCCCTGTAAGTCTAGGCAGGTATAACTCGCCGTGACTCTTGTAAAGCTGTGAGAAGAGACTGTTGTGAAGATGGGCGCGCGTGGCGGTGTCGTACTTGTCGCTTCAGTTTGTCCCTCCAGGGCTCAATCGGATTGAGATCGGGGCACTGTACAGGCCAGTCAAGCAAATTCATCTCATTTTCAGGAAACCAGTCCAGTACACGTTTTGCAGTATGACATGGAACTCGATCCTGTCGGAAGAAAAAATTCATCATAGCCGTAGTATTGTCATAATGTAGGCAAAGCATAAAAGGTCAGCGTTCATGTACCAGGTACATAAAGAACGGGCTGAATCCTAACCAGGAAAACAATCCCACAGTAATACGGATCCTCTTCCAAGTTTCTGCAGTGCCCAAATACTTCTATCCATATAGTGTATCTATTTTAATATCATTTAAATCTTAATTAAATGCTTTTTCTTTTAATTACATAGAAAACCTTGCTATCCCAGTTGGTAGAGTCGCGGATTTTAAAGTCGATACAACCAAAGGCCGTCGTGCACATGGGGGCTGGTGCACATTAAATAAGTCATGTTATCGTAATGTTGAAGTTAGGAGAGTTGGGTATACTACATACACTAGGTTAAGTGACCTCGTTATTTCACCGTGATTCAAAATTCATCTGAGACCGTCCGTTGTCTATAGCTTCATGTGTAGTTCCAGTGCAAGTTAATTTAATTACCTACCTTGGCTTAGAAAATCTGGTGAATATCAGTAACGTGGCGTAACACTTACAACTGAAGATGATGATAATAAATTTGCTGTTATGAACCATGCGTAAATGAAGTGGAGTTCGATTCCTCCAACATTTACGACCGGATTCACAAATATGAGTTATTAAGCCATGGATAAACGATAATCTTTGTATAATCGAGAACCTATTCAATGCCTGATTCGAAGTTTTAACTGCCGTTTCGTTGCTAAATTTTATTTTCCGATATCGGAGTTTTAATACTCAGTTAAAGGTTAGCGCATGCGCGGAACTGGGTTTTTGCGATGGAAACGAGGCAGGTTGTCAGCAGAACACTATGAACGACATACATTATATGGACAATATTCAAAGTATTTGGACACTGCGGATATTCGAGAAGGATCAGTCTTAGAGAGATATGTTGTTTTTCTTGTTTAGGACTCGGCTCATTGCATTATGTACTTGGTACCATGAATTGAATAGATTGGAATAGATCGAATCTTTTTGAATAGATCGGAATATAGGTGATCTTAAACATGAAGCTGTGTTAACCACGACAGATGCAAATTCGTCGTAGAATAAAAGTTATTTTGTTGATTTATTTTGTATGGAAGAAGAATGACCATGAATGGCAAATATCCACACACCTGATAGACACGACGGTCTATGATTGTATCGAGTTTGAACTCACAACTCTCCGGTTGATAGTCCTATACTCTTCCAACCTACATTCGCCACTCACCAAAATAGGTAAACCTCAAATCCGGTAATGGAATACGGTTTTTTCGATAATCCGTGGAATGTGTTGATCCGTGGTTTAACTCGGATTTGTAACTAATGCCATAAATGAATAGCTGGATGGATTGAATCCCCATTTATTTACGCATATCACACAGCAGAGCAAATTCAATCTCGCTACGCTACTGATATCCACCAGATTTGCTAATCAAAGCACCTCATTATCGCTCTAAAATGGCGCTCGATTAGTGCTCCAGAATTAATTCCCCAGCAGGACATTGACGCCGAGAAGAAATAACCTCAGCGATCGATTCAACGACGACACTTTCCCGCAAATTGTTTGAAAATCTCATCTCCCCCTGAAGAGAATTAGAAAATTATTCCGACGCTTATCTAAACCCGGCCAAGTCTTCCCCAATAACAAGATGGCCGCTCTCTTCAGCAGCAAAAGGCCGTCGGCAATTAACGAGGCTCCTTAAAAATCTGTTCAAGCTTCCCTCTGTTCAAATCTCAGACGTACTTACTCTAATTACAATCGATCGAGGCTGTGGTTGATACTATCTCGCAGAAATTAAATATAGATTGTGGAATATATTCTCCACTAGCTGGCGGTGATGAGTGATACTCGCCGTTTGGTGCATGAGAGATCGGTTTGGGTGATTTGTGCACGAGTGAAAATGATACCGTGGTGGGGATTCGATTTTCTGGGGCTGATTGTTTTACCAATCTTTGGAAGAGTGTCGTGTTAATTTTTCTTGGCGCGATGCGTCATTGAAGAACGATTTGGGACATGATGTTAAGCCTAATTGCGGCGCTAGACAGATGATAATTCAAAAAGCGATTTAAACTTAAACTTTTCCGGTTGGGATTATAATTCTTGAGCTTGATGATGGTGCTGCTATTGTTGGGATTCGATATTAATCTATTTTCAGCTGGAGCAGGTTTGGGGGGACTGGGATACTTTTTTGATTTAATGATGTGGGTTTCTTCGTGAGTGATTAGTTGAAAGTTGCTCTTGGAAGTTTCTGAGAATAATTGTCCATTGACGAAATTCATTAGTAGGTTACCAAGGATCCGCAGAGACATTATAAAAGGGAGATACATCATTGTTGATTAAACGGGTAGTACGAAAACAAAGTTCTTCAATTAGAGGCAAATAAAATTTATTTATGGAAATAAAACCTCTCCGGCATCGGGTGAAATCAACTCGCAAATCATTCAAAGATTGATAGCTATCTGATTTAGTTACTAAAGTATGAATCGAAAGAACGTTCTAATGTTTTGTAAGTTTCCCTGTAAAATTTCCTTTTCGGGTGTTACACATCGTGGAACAAATTGGAATACAATGTTAAGCCTAATTGCAGCTATAGACAGATAATTCAGAAAGCGATTAAACTAGAACTTTTCAAGTTGGGATTATGATTCTGGAGCATGATGACAATACTTATATTATTTCGAATTCGAAATTAATCAATTTTTGGGCGGAGTAAATGTTCGGTAAAACTCAAATACTTTTTTATTTAATGATGCGTGTTTCTTCGCGAGTGACTGGTTGTTGGTTGCTCTTGGAAGTTTCTAAGCGCTTGAGTGAAGATTTGTCTATTGGTATATGCATAAGGTAATTGCGGGTGAGACGCCACACCTGTAGAGATGACCCACATGATGTAATTTTGAAACTTTACGCTAGGTGGCTCTATTAGTCCCATGAATGTTTCAGTTAGATGTTGTTTGGTGTGTTGTGAAAGTTTTGTTACAGTAGCTTTTGTTTCCTGCTGTCACAACAATATTTCAAGTAAGCACCATGTTTTTTTACTCCGTTATAAGATTGATGTTGTAGTGTAAGGCTGGCATTATATAATTTGAATTGATTTTTTTTATGTAAGCATAAAAACCTGTAGTCAGGAGTTTATCAGTCGACTTTAGGCAGTGTAGCGCCACTTTTGCTGTCTTTTACTTCGAACAGTTGCCGAAGCATCTCCCCCATACCAAATGGATAGACGCCCCACATATACATCGAGTGATATGCCCCACATGCATTTTCAGGAAGAGATGCCTTTTAGTTGTTTAAATTTCAAATCAATGTTTTTTAAATCATATTGTTTTTACAAAATATCGTAATACTTGTGAATCGTTATAATTTTTAACGTAAAATTAAATTTACTGAAACTATACATTTTGATTATAATTCATCAACTGGACGAATCCAAGCTTCAGAATTGATTGGTAGAGCGTGGAAAAGGGCAGCTTCTGTAGACACTGCTATAAATGGTTTTCGGGAGACCTTTCTTTTCCTTCTAAACGAAGCAGCGATTCTGCACCACTTCTTTGCCATCAGTGAAGAAATGAACAAGACGGATGAAAAGTTCGTAAATTGTTCGCAATCATCAGATTTTTGTGCTCAACAGACAACGACCCCGACAAAATTATTGCACCAGATTTCGCCTGTATCCAAACTAGAAGAAAGACCCAGAAAGAGAAAGAGAGTCGGCTAAGATATTTACATCCCAAGAGCCACATCCAAGAAAAACAGTTAAAATCCGCCAACAAACGTAACAAGGTATCAAAAAAGCTGATGGACAACTAAAGTGATCCTACATGAACCTGCCTTGAATGTGAGGAAAACTATTATGCTATAAAAGAATTGGTAGGATTGGATCAACAGTGTTAAGTGTCTAAATGTTTACATGGATCATGTACAATGTACGGGGATCTGTGCAATATTTGCGGGAAAGCAGAAATTACAGAAAACTCGTCGTCGACGTAGAAAAAAAGAAAACTTTGATATTTTCGAAATATTTTGTAATACTTTAATTGCGATATATTCTTTTAATACATTTTAAATAAAGAAATTTGTAACTTTCTAGCAAGAACTGAATTTTTTTAAATAGTTTTAATGTGTTCTTATATAAATTTTGTTTGTTTTATTATAAATGTGTTTTATTAAAAACGTTTTGCATTTTGTCTATGGTTGTTATGTATATCAATACTTTATAAATTAATGCTAAGGTAGTATTTTCTTAAAATCACTTGCTTTTAATATTATATATTCAGTTCAAATCTTTTATGTTCTAAAAATAACTGATTTTTACAGGCAGGGCTTCTTTTCCATGTAAGTGAGGCAACTTACCCGGAACTTTGGAAAAGATGACCAAATGTAGTGTTTCAAAATTTTATTTTTTTTCTATAGAACATTCACAATATAGTAAAAAACAACTATTCAGTGCTGATAAACAATAACTATTATGTATTGCCACAAATTTTCGTTTTTCTTATTAATACCCGATTTATTTTATAACGTATTTTTTTAAATGGAGTATCTGTCCCGGAATTACCTTATAGTCAGTAGAAATGTTTGTGCTTTCTCTTTCCTATTTTCTCTTTTCCATGTCAATATCGCCATTGACAAAACTGGGAAATACATTATCAAAGATGAAGCTTTAATTTAAATAAAAAGATGGATTACTACGAAAAATTATTTTTCAAAATTAAATATGTTCAGATAAATGGAATCAATTGTCCACATCTAGCGTTATGGTTCAACAAGATTAATATATCTATCACGCTAGATCTAGCGTGATATCTTTAGATGGCGTGTTTTAATATTTCGAATTTGTATTTTAGTCAGCTATCTTTTGTGCCTGTGGGTCTTCCCCAAATCGAAAGAAGCTTTTCTGCAAAAGCAACCTGATTAAAGCCTTAGCGGTTTCATCGTACTTTTGTGTTGAAAATTGTACATTTCATTTTTTCAACTTTTGAGGCCTATATTTTGTCACGCTAAATATACGTGGCAGTAGTGTTTTTGCGCACGTATTCTAAAAGAGACTCACTGGGCCAGTTTTTTTAATACGATTTCAGCACTTCGACAATCCATACTGATGTATGATGGTTGATTTGGTGAGCATCAATTAGATTAACCTTTGGCTACGGCTATAGATATAACAAGCGCGATTCTTTCTTAGCCTGATTCTTAAAACTTTCAAAGTACAACTGATGTACTGGCCGTTGTCTAAATTCTTTCATAGCGCAATCATGGAACAACGGCTGTACCAGCCGTTGTCTAAAGGATAAATGCCAAACATAGCTAAAACGGCTATAAACCACATTTGCAGTTAGCCCCGATATGTATCGTAAGAGTATATATCGTATTTTAAGTAACGTCACACTGGAGAAACACAACGGCAACGCGACGGTCCGGGATCAAACCCGAAGGGAAAGTCCGTGGACAACATCACGCAGTTTTACACCCCACGGTCAGATGATGAGGTATAACCTGAGCTGGCACCCCACTCTCCAAACTTCCACACCACGCCAATGTATCATAGGAGAGTATTCGAAGAGCAGAAATAAAACATTCACAGACCGTCTGGATTGTTTGTTTGCACTGAAAAAATAGCTCTTGCATGTCTTGATCTCTGATATATTACACGAGTGCTAAGAAGGCTCTATTCATACAAATACAAATATTGACGACCAGCTACAGGCTCAAACCCAACAAGGCTGGTCATTTGTTTATGAATTCCCACTGACTATCCAATTGTATCTTAAATTCGTACACTCCCTTTGAATTAACTATATTTTCTGGCAACGCTTTCCATTTGTCTATTACCCTATTAAAGTAGTAGTTTTTCCTTAAATCCCGATTAAAATGTGTCTATTCAATTTATACCCATTGTTCTGTTATCCCTATTGAAATTTAAGCCCTCTGTATCCCCTTGTTTTACCAACTTGAAAAGCTGAATCAAATCCTCCTTCTTCTTCTTTCCAGTGTATACATGTTTAGCTTACTTAAACGTTTATTATAGTCGAGATTTTCTATCCCCTTTATTATTTTTGTAGCTCTGTGCTGAGCTCTTTCAATTAATTCTATATCCTTTCTCATATATGGAGCCCAGAATCGTACAGCATATTCTAGATGTGGTCTTACTAAGCCCTTATATAATTACAAGATTATATTCTTATCCCTTGAAGTTACAGTCTTTTTAATATGTCCCCAATAACCTATTAGCTTTTTTACCCGCAGCTGAACATTGGCGACCCATTTTAAAATCCCTGTGAATTATCATCCCAAATTCTACAGCAGTAGGCAATACGACAGCAGTAGCGACAAAAGCCATCATTCTGAAAAATATAATCCACTCGGTCCAGTCTGCGGTCTAAACCTAAATAAACATCAATAAAATCCTATATCCACAAAAGTTTCCCTTCTTTTTTTGATATAATTTTTATCACCCTCATTATTAATGGATTGCTTCTGCAAAGTTAAAAAGGAATGTGGAGTTTTTTCTACAGTTTATTCGTATATCCGGGAACAATAAGTCTGCGTAAACCAATTTGCATATTATATGTGACTGAGGAAAATAAACATTGTGATTGTATTGTACAATACGCAGTTCCTTGTTTTTGTCTTTGTCTACGGACTGTTTTTTAATAATACAAGTCCCTGTTCAATATCACGTCACGATATATCGCTTATTAGGCGACATCGCTCATTTCTCAGCTGTTTTGAAAAAGTTTTAATGGCTTAATTATTTATGAATATGGTTTGTTTCATTTTATTCGTATATCAGAGGAATATCATATCTGGGATATACCGAATAAACTTCCAACCACTATACGAATTACCTTCCAACAAATAAGTGCCAACTATTATGTATGGGTAATATATACAATTTGCATATTTATAAGTGACTGAGGAAAAGAAGTATTGCGATGTGTAATACACCGTTCGGTATTTTTCTCTTTGTGTACGAGTTTTTTTATTTTGGGATAATCAATACAAGAACTATTTGTTTTGCTTTACTGTGATAAATCTATTATTTGACTCGATCGTTCATTTTTAATTGTGCCTCAACGAGTTGTTTTATAACCAATACCACTCAGGCAACCAACACGAGGTTAAACCTAGACAAGGAGCGGCCAGGACGGGACTCCTGGTTCTACAGGAGCTAGTACTAGAAGCTAGGTGGAATTTACGTACATTCATTCTAACATGTTACATGAAAATATGTTAACAATCATCCGCTGAAGCCGGGTACAGGAAGATTAAAAAAAAAGCAAAGCTCCAGGTAAAACATACTTCTTTTTTTTAATAGATAAAAACAAAACTTTTGAATGAAGATGTAGATATATTCCAAAACGTAATTACTATACATTTAAGTGACCCACAAAAATGTTCAGAAAAGGCGAGGATAAATGCCTGAAACTTAATTGATACACACTTAAAAAATATAGAACTTTTGAAAAAAGAATGGCACAAATGCAGATTAAATTATAAATAAAATAATTTGAACAGAACCGATATTTAACCATCCAAGTATATTCGACGAGATATCTTGTCCATCAAGATCTGGCCACTTTTGCCAACGATGAGATACTTCGTACGGACAACCACCAGGTGGTTTGATGAACGCATCACAAACCCCCAAATCGTATGTCTCCATTTGTACAATTCTGCGCTCAGATGGCAAAATGTTATAAGTCACTTTTTCCAAAGAATTGAGTAAGTCCCATCCTGGAGAGTCAGCTCAGGTGTTGCTTCGTCATCTGACCGTGGTTCAAAATTACGAGGTGTTGTCCTCGAATCTTTCCCTTAAGGGACTGATCCCGGACTGTCGTCAATAGCCCGTTGTGTTGCTCTAGTACAACGTTAACTAAAATGACCATTACCCGTCCAGGAGCCCTTAAGGGATTGATCTGGGGCCGTCGTCAATAGCCCGTTGTATTGCTCTAGTACGACGTTAACTAAAATTACCATTACTATTACCCATCCTGGAGTGCCGACCAACCAGTATAGTGGTTAAGGTGTTAGCCTCTAGATCGGAAGGTTCCTGGTTCGAATCCGGGTGCGGGCATGGATGTTTGTAAACGTATGGTGTAGAGGCGGCTGGTGCACCTTAAATCTGTCGTGGCCGAAAGTCCTCACGTTGGGTTGGCGTGGTAGTTTGGAGAGTGGGATGCCAGCTCAGGTGTTGCTTCGTCATCTGACCGTGGTTCAAAATTACGAGGTGTTGTCCTCGAATCTTTCCCTTAAGGGACTGATCCCGGACTGTCGTCAATAGCCCGTTGTGTTGCTCTAGTACAACGTTAACTAAAATGACCATTACCCGTCCTGGAACCCTTAAGGGATTGATCTGGGGCCGTCGTCAATAGCCCGTTGTATTGCTCTAGTACGACGTTAACTAAAATTACCATTACTATTACCCATCCTGGAGTGCCGACCAACCGGTATAGTGGTTAAGGTGTTAGCCTCTAGATCGGAAGGTTCCTGGTTCGAATCCGGGTGCGGGCATGGATGTTTGTAAACGTATGGTGTAGAGGCGGCTGGTGCACCTTAAATCTGTCGTGGCCGAAAGTCCTCACGTTAGGTTGGCGTGGTAGTTTGGAGAGTGGGATGCCAGCTCAGTTGTTGCTTCGTCATCTGACCGTGGTTCAAAATTACGAGGTGTTGTCCTCGAATTTTCCCTTAAGGGACTGATCCCGGACTGTCGTCAATAGCCCGTTGTGTTGCTCTAGTACAACGTTAACTAAAATGACCATTACCCATCCTGGAGCCCTTAAGGGATTGATCTGGGGCCGTCGTCAATAGCCCGTTGTATTGCTCTAGTACGACGTTAACTAAAATTACCATTACTATTACCCATCCTGGAGTGCCGACCAACCGGTATAGTGGTTAAGGTGTTAGCCTCTAGATCGGAAGGTTCCTGGTTCGAATCCGGGTGCGGGCATGGATGTTTGTAAACGTATGGTGTAGAGGCGGCTGGTGCACCTTAAATCTGTCGTGGTCGAAAGTCCTCACGTTGGGTTGGCGTGGTAGTTTGGAGAGTGGGATACCAGCTCAGGTGTTGCTTCGTCATCTGACCGTGGTTCAAAATTACGAGGTGTTGTCCTCGAATCTTTCCCTTAAGGGACTGATTCCGGACCGTCGTCAATAGCCCGTTGTGTTGCTCTAGTACGACGTTAACTAAAAATTACCATTACCATTACCCATCCTGGAGTCTGGTTTGTTAATGTTTAGAAAGTGGCAAAATGTTGTAAGTCTTTCTGTTTCAGTTTATGAGGAAACAAAGGTGGAAAATTGTAATAAGTCAAAAACCACAGAGCCACATGTTGAATATTGAATCTTAAAATTGCTGTCACGTAAAATTAAAAAAAGTGACATAACATTTTGCCATTCGATCACAAAAGTAGTCCCTATGTAAAATAACCACAGAACGACAAATCAACCGAAACACAAACCAGTTCCATAGGTGTTGCATTCCCAAAAAATACAAACTCAAACCAATAGAACTGACATCAATAAAGAATTCCATCCCACCTTGTCCCCCGACAAAAAGTGGCTCATCCCACCCCGAAACCGAGTGTTAATTCTTGCCGTAATTTGCGGCCGCGCGAAGAACAAGAAGAGTTGATTTATAGCCTGTCGCGGGAGAACTAGCCATGATTGATACTGACTCCGCGGGAAAAGCTGCAGAGACCGCATTTATTTGACTATGCAGGAAGTAATTTTCGCACCCACAAATTTCTCCCTGCACCTACACCGTGTGTTTCGCCTGCGCCATATTTCTCTCGCTCCGTCGTAATTTCGAGGTTTTCTTGGGAATTATATTTTATACGTGGCTTTATCCAAGGGAATTTGTGGGCTGCTCAATTGCGAAATGTGTGAATATTTTATGCGAAGATTTCGATGAAGAAATTGTTTCGGTAATTGAGCTCGGATATTTCCCTTTGGGATTGATCGCGGACGGTTTCCAATAGCCCGTTGTTGTGCTCCAGTAAGACGTAAATTCAATTATCTACCTACATACAAACCGAAAATAGATAGGTAAATTGCTAATTTTTAGTTAACGTCGTACTAGAGCAACACAACGGGCTAATGACGACGGTCCGGGATCAATCCCTTAAGGGAAAGATCCGAGGACAACACCTCGTAATTTTGAACCACGGTCAGATGACGAAGCAACACCTGAGCTGGCACCCCACTCTTCAAACTTCCACACAAACCCAACGTGAGGACTTTCGGCCACGACAGATTTAAGGTGCACCAACCGCCTCTACACCATACGCTTACAAACATCCATGCCCGGACCCGGATTCGAACCAGGAACCTTCCGATCTACGAAAATAGATAGAGAAATAGATAGAGAAAATATTAATAGTTATCCAGAGTCGTTGTATGTTAATATTTTTTTGCGATCGGTAATTGGTAATTTTTAATTAACGTCGTACTAGAGCAACACAGCGGGCTATTAACGACGGTCAGGAATCAGCCCCTTAAGGGAAAGATCCGAGGACAGCACCTCGTAATTTTGAACGACGGTCAGATGACGAGGCAACACCTGAACTGGGACTCCACTCTCCAAACTTCCACGCCAACCCAACGTGAGGACTTTCGGCCACGACAGATTTAAGGTGCACCAGCCGCCTCTACACCATACGCTTACAAACATCCATGCCAGGACCCGGATTCGAACCAGGAACCATCCTATCTAGAGGTTAACACCTTAACCATTATACCGGTTGGTCGGTAATGGTAATTTTCGTTAACGTCGTACTAGAGCAACACAACGGGCTATTGACGACGGTCCGGAATCAGTCCCTTAAGGGAAAGATTCGAGGACAACACCTCGTAATTTTGAACCACGGTCAGATGACGAAGCAACACCTGAGCTGGCACCCCACTCTCCAAACTTCCACGCCAACCCAACGTGAGGACTTTCGGCCACGACAGATTTAAGGTGCACCAGCCGCCTCTACACCATACTTTACAAACATCCATGCCCGGACCCGGATTCGAACCAGGAACCTTCCGATCTAGAGGCTAACACCTTAACCACTATACCGGTTGGTCGGATAGTTCTGATTGGATAGTTCTCTTCGAGGTTGATCTTAGACCATCGCCAATACCCATGTGCTGCTCCAGTGCAAAGTAAATCCAACTACCAACTTACATACCTACCGATTGTTGAGGAAAGGATCAGAAATTCCATAGCACTCAGATGGACAAATAGTCAATGGGAATCGTTGATTTTAAATTCCTTCTCCATCAAAAAACGTTTTTGTAATTGAATTTCTTAAATAGGGGAAGACGGGGTACAATGAAACAAGGGGTACAATGAAACATTACTTCTAAAATCAGTAAAATTAGTCACAGAAAGTTGTAATTTATATATATGTTATGCAACAATGTGTTCCAATTACTGATGTGATTTGGATACATTTGCACTTCTACAACATTAGCAATAGAAGATTATTGGTTTTTCACCATTAAAAGTAAGTTTCCTTATTAAAAGTAATTTTGTCTCTTTTTCCTCGTTGTTATATGTAATAATTATTTTTTCTATACAATGTTATCTTTGTGTTGTTGTCTTCATACCTCAAAAACCAAAATTAAAAAATAATTAAATATTAGTTGTTTGAAAATTTTTTCTATTTAGTAACCTCAGTACGGGGTACAATGAAACACTTGCAGACGGGGTACAATGAAACATGTTTCATTGTGTCCCAGGTGAATGCATTTACTTGAAGTAATATATCACTGGTAAATATAATATCACTGATATAAAATAACATATTTCTGGTTGTCACTAATATAAATAAAGTTTAATTTTTACGAAAGATAACAGAATTGTTGTAATCCTGTCCCGACATACCAGTAACAAATGCAACCTTTAGACAAAACTGTGTTCAAGTCACTTAAAAATTTCTTCAACCTTGCTGCAAATGATTGGATGCTGTGTATTCCAGGTCATACAATCTATATATGAGATATCTTCTTTGCTTGGCATTGCTTATTGTAAGTCTTTCACTCCACAAAATATTACAAAAGGTTTTTCAGAGACTGGAATAAGGCCTTTCAATAGAGAAATGTTTTGTGAAGAAGATTATTTGTGTTCGTACATGTCAGATAAGCCTAGTCCTACTGAAAATTATTTCCATGTTCCGATCAATGAAACTGAAGAGCTGACTAATGAAACTGAAGACCAGACAGACAAAACCCAAGAATCCAGAAGTGGTGGATCTTGCCATTAGTAGATCAGAATCACAGACTGCAGATTGTTCAGCAACTGTTTATACACCATGCACTGGCTCTCAACCTATGAGGAAATATATTTCTCCTCAAGAGATAAAACCTTACCCCAAGGCTGGTCCAAAAAAAGTAGTAAGAGTAGGAAAACAGAAAATAAAAAGAGTTTTGTTCTAACCACGCCAGTAAAAAATGCTCTTGTTAAGCAATTAGAAAGTAAAAAGAGGAAAAAATCTAAGAAAGTATTGTTTTCAAAACAACTACCTCCTACAGACTCTGACAATTAACCAGATTATTTTCCAGCTCCAGCTGATTACTGAAGTACTAAGATTGAGATATCCACACATAACATGCGTGACACAAGCAGTATCTGTATAAATGATTAGGTATGTTTTAATCAAGGAGGATGAACTGAAACATAAGGAAATGTATTCTGTTGGAGAAATCATAAATTTAAATGAAGTCGAATGTGACTAAAATAAACTATATAGGGTGAAAATTGCTTGCGTCATTTGGAGTGTTTCATTGTACCCCAGTATGTGTTTCATTGTACCCCGGCATATGGGGTACAATGAAACACCATGAGACATTTACTTTTTGTTATTTTTCAAGCTTAAAGATATTGTTTAGAACCAAATAAAAATTTATTTAGATGGGGAAAATACAAGATTAAAAGTATGAATTAATTATATTTTAGTGCATGCAAAATTGTGGATAGGAAAAAATAATTATTAAATTTTGTTTCATTGTACCCCGTCTTCCCCTACATTCATATTGTGACAAAGACACGGAAAATCACACTTCAGTATAATCAACATTATTTAATGGATTGAATAAAAACTTTATGCGAAGAATTCGTTGAAACAATTGTTCCGATAGTTACTCATAAGTTTTTTTTTTTTTTTTTTTTTTTTTAATTTTTAAAAATATATTTATAAGGATAAGGAAGGTACGGGAAGACGCTCTTCACGGTATGAATCAACATCAGCATATGAATATAATTTCTTTGAGACGCTCCCTTATATTTTCCTTAATCATTTTTAATATTAATTGAAGTTTTTCTGAGCTAGTTACATCAGAGAATATCGAAGATTGGACAATTATTCAGGTAAAATATATGTTTGAATGCGTCAATAGTTTGAAAAAATTATCCTCTGACAATATGGCAATTAGGGAACAGGGAGAAAGAAGACTAAACCATCCACAACTATTTCCTGAAAATGTGCCTCATGGAAGGAGTTCTTGTATAAATTCGATTGTTTTTAAAAAGCCCCCCTTTTTTTTCTGTTGCTCTGACGGCAATTTGTGTTGTGCTAAGCTGAAACAAGCCACACAAGATAGATACACCGTTCGTAATGGGTTTCCTGCTTTCAGAAGCATCGAGAATACGGAATGTGCAAGATCTTAGTGTGGGATTGGTTTTCCTAGTCCTCGACTCGGCCATTGCATTATGTACCTGGTACCATGAACACTGACGTTTTCCTAAACATTCTGGATAATTCGGCCTTGCCAACACTATGGCAATTCTACAGCGATGATGGTTGTTTCTTCCAACAGGATCGAGCTCCGTGTCATACTACAAAACGTGTGTTGGACTGGTTTCCTGAAAATGAGGTGAATTTGCTTGACTGGCCTGTTTAGTGCCCCGATTTCAATCCGATCGAGCACATGTGGGACAAAATTGGAGCTACGACGTACGCACATCTTCACCACGATCTCTTCTCACAGCCTTGCAAGAGGCATGGCGTGCTAATCCTTCCCAGACTTACAGAAAACTTGTGGAAAGTTTGCCTAGACGTGTTACAGCTATAATTCAAGCAAAACCCGTTACTAAATAGAATAATAAAGATGGTAATTTTTGTTAACGTCGTACTAGAGCAACACAACGGGCTATTGACGACGGTCCGGGATCAATCCCCTAAAGCAGGGGTTCCCGACCTTTTAGTAACTGCGTAACACTTGAAATTTTTAAAACATTTTGGCCTACCATCAGTCTAATATTTTTTAGGAACATATATCTAATGTCAGAAAAGTGCCAATGGCTTGTTTTATTTTAATTAAAATACTAAGAAAGCTTCATAGTTTATGATTAATGCACTTGTATTTCGTATTAATAATGTTTTAATAAAAGAAAAAAAAACGATTATTGAAAATTACAGTTTTATTTTTTACTCACAGGTCTAAACACAAATAATTTTAAATAATTAGTAGAAACTAAGCAAACAAAGATTAATGTAATCAGAAATCAATTTTTGTGCGAAACTTGTTGTTTTTTGTCTTTTATTAAAATATCAATATCAGGAGCAATGGAGCTTGTCTTCACTCTTAAGTCCTCTTCAACACTTACTCTGTTTCTATATTTATTTTTTTGTACACAAAAGTTCAGAAAAACCACTCTCATAGAAGTAACTAGTAACAAATGACATAAGAAATAGTATAACGTGGTTGTACATACTAAAAAAATCGAACAAACTTCGTAGAATATTTGGGTCGGTCGTATCATCCTTGCGCACCTCCTGAAACGTTGCCGCGTACCACCAGTGGTACGCGTACCACCGGTTGGGAATCCCTGCCCTAAAGGAAAGATCCGAATAATAAAGAAGAGAAGACCAAGGAACTTTTATCTGAAAAACTTGCAGTACCCAAATACTTGTGCCCATATAGTGCATATGGTCATCACGATTGACGATTGAATGACGAACGATGTAGACATTCTGTTTTTGGTGACGATATCAGATCAAGAGCTTTTTCTAGTGACACGATATATTGGTCATCAAGATTTAGTCAATTTCGATAATGATGAGATACATCATTCAGGTTACCAACAGTAGGGTTAAATAGCCTTTAAAAAGCCATTCTAGAGCATTCGAATCCACCAACAGTCCCACAGACCACCGCCACCCCTCACCGAACATCGTTATTATCACACCAACCGCCATCCATCCCACAATGTACTTAACGCGAAACAACCTGTAATTAGTTAATAACCCTAAATATACGCCGGGCTCCGTCATCAGCGAAAAACGCCACGTTCCATTTTAATCCGAAGACCTATCCTCAGGGTGTTCCTGGGTTCCAAGATTAATAGCGCATTAGGGGCGTTGGAGAAGGGGGGGCTGCGCAGGGGCGTTCCCGGCTTTCTGCCACCTCGCCACCGAGGCCTGATGAATCGGACCCTGGAGGTCGAGGTTTTAAATCAATTGACACCTTTTTTGCAGTTTGTCTCGGTGGGCCGTGCGGTGGGAATATTAATGTTTGAGTGAGTGTGGTGGCGCGCGCGGTCACGTGACTGTGTGGTGGTGGAGTCGAGTGCCACGTTTTATTTGGGTCACACTCAAGTGTCGTTACATTAGTTCGATGCACTAATTAGCTTTACATATTTTGATTACAAATTTGGCAACGATAGCAAACAAATACGATTCAGGTTATCTAGTGAAAACAAAATTGAATGAAATCGTAAAAATTGTTTTTTTTTCTTTTAATTAATGGGCGTCACATTGGAGCAACATAAGGGGCTAATGATGGCGGTCCGGAATCGAAACATCGAAGGGAGAGATGCGAGGACAACACATCGTCCTCAAAATCCTTAAAGTGATGGAATTTCTCAGCTCCAACATTGATTATATCTGTGAGAGCTGAAAAGTCTAAGTCGAAAGTTCTCAAAATAACTTTACTTTTCTTTCGAAACTTTTATAGGTCATTTTGGCTGTGACATCTGTATTTAACGTTCTGACTTCTGTATTTAACATTATTATTTATTTTAAAATGATTTTTTTTTGTTCTGATTTTGTTTTTTGTTTATGTTTAAGTCCTCTTTTTTGGTTTTGTTTTCTCATTTTGTTCTGTGTCAATTTTTCAAACTTTGTTTTCCTCTTCTTTTGTCATTTTGTATTTTTGTGCTTACACGTTTTGCCCTTCACTTGCCTTTCCCCTTCTGTGTACTTATGTTTATGTATGTATTGTGGATTGCTTAGCTCTCCCTTATCCCAGAATCTACTCCGTAAGGCGGACTATACAGCTGAAAGCCGCACAGGTGAAACAGTGTCCGCCTACGGCGTCCAATCCAATTATGGGGATCTCTCACCAAACAACCAGTCTAAAGTGGCCTAGGTGCAAACTATCAAGTTCTATTGATGCACTGATCTTGAACCAATGGCAAGCAGAATGGGATGCTTCTACCAAAGGAAGATACACTCATCAATTCTTCCTGAAGATTTTAACCTACCTAAAATACCAGAACTCAAAGCTGGTACAATTTTTCGCTGGCCATGGACCATTTCCGGCATATCTAGAGCGTTTCCACCTTCGAACTAGTGCGCTGTGTATCTGCGGCCGAGAAGGTGATTCCGTCCACTACCTTTTTGACTGTGATCTACCAAGTCAGTGGCATTTGTTGAAACCTTCTCTGCAACACTACTCACATTGGTGCCAAAATACTGCCAAGAACAGACACTGTCACCACAAAATACTTAAAGTAATGGAATTTATCAGCTCCAACATTGATTACATCTGTGAGAGCTGAGAAGTCTAAGTTGAAAGTTCTCAAAATAACTTCGCTTTTCTTCCGAAACTTATATATGTCATTTTGGCTGTTTTTTAAACGTTCTTACTCCTGAATTTAACATTATTATTAAAAAAAAAATTTTGAAAATTATTATTTGTTGTTTTGATTTTGTTTTTTGTTTATGTTTATGTCCTTTTTTGTTTATGTTTTCTCATTTTGTTCTGTGTCAATCTTTCAAACTTTGTCATCCTCTTTTGTCATGTATTTTTCTGCTTACATGTTTTGCCCTTCACTTGCCTTTCAACTTCTGTGGACTTTAATGTTTTATGTATGTAGTGTAGATTGCTCAGCTCTCCCTTATCCCCGTATCTAATCCGTAAGGCGCACTATACAGCCGAAAGCCGCACAGGTGAAACAGTGTCCTCCTATGGCGTCCAATCCAATCCAATTATGAGCTACTGCCAAATGACGTGGTCAGCACCTGACTAGACTGGACTGGAATATCAGTTTCGGAGCACCCGCTGCAATGCACCTCATCTCCACATCATAAAAATAATTAAAAATTTTAAATAAAGACTTATAGCATAAGGGTGGGTGAGTTAATGTCGATTTAGGGTGCAGAAATAAAACTGAATTGCTGAATTAACCATAAGCACACAGGCCGCTTGACGAGAAGGGAGGTCACCCTCCGAACTACTGACCGCGTGGTTGAATCGGGGACGAATCCCCTCATGGTCAGCACCTGATCTGGCACCCCGCTCTCCAAATTTCCACACCACGCCAACGTGAGGAGATTAAACCATGATAGATTTAACTTTGAGCAGACCTCTCGCACACGATGGTTTCTGTTGAATCGGGTTTCAAACTCGTGACCCTCCGGTTACTAGTCCTCTACTCTTCAAACCGTGTTGGCATGTTCCCTTGAATTGAATATTTTTCAAGCTTTAAAATGAGGATTACCTTTTTTTCTTTACATAAGTGCGGTTGGTTGGCCTTTATGGCGCAATGTCTCCATTAGTCCAAACTACTTCAAATTCAAGACAAACGATTCAAGAGAATGAACATACACGCACAGGGAATGTTTTGTTGTTGTTTCTTATTCTCCAAAATGGTCTGGCGAAGTCAGACTAGGTCCAAGAATCCGCTGACACAGAGAAAGTCGATCACGAATGGAGATGAGTATATATCCTCCCTAGAGAGATCCATGCAATCCAGGATGTGCGCAGCAGAAGCCTGGTGTGCGTGGCACTTTGAGCATGTAGCGTATAGTTTCTTGCCCTCAAAAAATGAAAGACATTTCAAGTGGCCGCTGGCCACTTATACCGAAGTGAGAAATACACCCATGGTAAGTTAGGACAGGTGTCGAACCAGCTCCACCTACAACTCACAGGTTGCTAACGTAGAAGGAGCCACGGTGGTATTTTCTTTTTTGATATTCGATAAATGTTTTTGTTATTAAACATTCCCATCCGAAGCCTTTTAGATGATCTTCCATTCTTGATGAGCGACTTTTTTTTTCTAAATGTATCTGGTAATGAATGCGATGCGATAATACTTCGAGAAAAGGAAATGCGTTGGTAGTTACAAACGCAGCTTTATTGAAGAGAGGTCTGCGAGATGCTACTCAGACTACGTCCATTCTGCGAGTGAAATAGGTTACAAGAACAGCTGTTCTTGTGTTCTTGTTGACACATACCCTAGTAAATGGACATCTATAGATGACAATGCATGAATTCTGATACGATTAAGAATGTGAAATAATAGGTGATATTACAGAAAAGTACATGGACTAAATACAATTATTTTACAATTCGATAAAGTAAGGTTAATCTAGATGCTACTTATTCTAGTAAAATGAACATCTATAGATGGCAATGCAGGAATTCCGATACGTTTACGAATATGAAATATTAGGTGCGATTACAGATAAGTACATGGTAATGGTAATGGTAATGGTAATTTTGTTAACGTCGTACTAGAGCAACACAACGGGCTATTGACGACGGTCCGGGATCAGTCCCTTAAGGGAATGAATCGAGGACAACACCTCGTAATTTTGAACCACGGTCAGATGACGAAGCAACACCTAAGCTGGCACCCCACTCTCCAAACTTCCACGCCAACCCAACGTGAGGACTTTCGGCCACGACAGATTTAAGGTGCACCAGCCGCCTCTACACCATACGCTTAAAAACATCCATGCCCGGACCCAGATTCAAACCAGGAACCTACCGATCTAGAGGCTAACACCTTAACCACCATACCGGTTGGTCGGCGATAAGTACATGGATTAAATACAATTATTTTACAATACGGTAAGTTAAGGTAATTTTAATTAACGTCGGACAAGAGTAACACAATGGGAACTGACTTTCCCTTAGGGATCTATCCCCTAAGATAAAGATCCGAGGACAAAATCTCGTAATTTTAAGCCACGGTCAGATGAAGAGGCAACACCCGAGCTGGCACTCCACTCTCCAAACTTACACACCAAACCGACGTGAGGACTTTCGGCCACAACAGATTTAGGGTGCACCAGTCGCCTCTAAACCATAAGCTTACACATATCCATGCACTGACCCGGATTCGAACCAAGATCTAGAGGCTGACACCGTAACCACCAGACCGTATTGGTCGGCTTTACAATTCGGAATGAGGCATTAACAGTATATTTGGCAAAAAATTGCATAATAGAAAGACTTATTTAGTAATTTTAATCAAATTACGATAATTTTTGTATAGAATAAAATCTACCAAGTTTTAGTTATTCTATTACAAGCTGTAAAGTGCGTTGCTATAAGAATTTAACGAGATCTAGAAATCACTAATTGGTATAAAAACATCTATTGTAATGTTTTCCAATATAATCGCAAAGAATGAGTTGCGCATTGGAAACATACCCTTTATATTCTTCATTATTCATACATATATACAAATCTAAAATACTCAGAATAGTAAATCATGTCTGACTAACTACATATTTGAGTAAAAATCTTACAAAAACTCAGTAATACAGAATTTAATAACTAATTGAATTATTTAATTAATTAAAACAGCCTCAAAACTACATCTCAATTATTAATTATAAGTGGAACTAAAAACGTTAAGCATATTACAGCCGTTTCCAGGTATAGAAAAATATATAACTATTAATAATTAAATTTAACTATTACAAATCGCATTTTTACTTTGTACAAATGTATATAAATATTGCTTGTGTTTTTTATTTTATCATCAGTATTATCGCTTGCGTTATTTTCTCTGCGTAAATACATATTTGTTTATCAGAATTGAGCAATTTCTATTGAAAATATTTGATTTAACTTTAATTTTTGTTTGTTTTTATGTGTTACAGCATTTTATATTTTGAAAATATAATAAATTAGTTAAATTTTAATGAATTAATTTTTTACTTTCTGAAAAATTTCACAAGACATGGGGGATTTCTTGGGGTATATGAATATTTTAACCAACTTTCCTTAAGTCTGATTGAATACGTTATGATTAGTAGAATAATGTTTCATAAAAATAAATAAATTATACAAAACGAAACCTTTTTAAATAATGTGTGTAGCTTCGTATTTTAAAATGACCGGTTTAGTAAAAATAAAATTCTTTTTAAAGAAGATCGGTTACTTTGAATTTAAACGTGCAGTCATGTGTTGCAGTTCAAAGATGTTTCTAATTGGACTTTTGAAGCAGTCACCTAAGACAAAACTTTTGTACAGTGTCCTAAAAGTTCCCACACGTTGGGTTGGAGTGGACGTTTGGAGAGTGGGGTACCAGTTCAGGTGTTGCCTCGTCATCTGACCGTGGTTCAAAATTACGTTGTCAACTGATCTTTTCCTTAGGGGATTGATCCCGGACCGTCGTCAATAGCCCGTTGTGTAACTCTAGTACGACGTTAATTAAAATTACCTTACCTTGCCTAAAAGGTTCCGTACTCCAACTTTAAAAAAACTACTGCCCGTGTTTTTTTTTTTTTTAATTATTGGATTCGATCGTCTGCTTATAGTTTTATAGAGTCTAATATTTATCGTTTGGTTTTTTCTTCGCGCTCAAGTTATGCGATTATAAAGTTTCACGTCATATTGTTCTTCATTGTTCATTGTAAGATGAGTTTATCACGCATTCAGAGAATTGCGCTGTTTGCGGCTTATTTTGAATGTAAATCATCTGAGAGGTGTAAAGAATTTTGACGACATAAATATCCAAATGATGCAATATCGTGTGATGATACGCTGTATCAATTCGTTCGGTGATTTCGTGAGATAGGTTCTATGGAACACAAAACACAGGAGTGGAAGACCGAAAGTCGTTGCACCAGACTTTGGGCAAGAAACTCAACGGAGGATATTGCAATCCCCTCATCAATCCGTGAGGTGTTTGTCGCAACAAATGGGCAGTGCGGAGCATCACAGGGATCGATACATAAGGCTTTAAGAGCTTTGCATTTTCGTGCTTATCATGTAAAATCGACAGGAGCTAAAGCCATCGGACAATGAGAAGCGGCTTTATTATTGCCGATGGTATTGCGATCGATTCATCTCAAGAAACCTTTGGCCACCTCGTTCCCCGGATATGAACATCCCTGACTTTTTTCTGTGGGGATATTTAAAGAACAAAGTTAATGAAGATAATCACCAAACAATAAGTGGTCTAAAAATTGCCATTACTCAAAGAATACAAGAATTCACTACAAGCATCTTGAAACGCGTTTCTAAAAATATGCGCAAACGCCTTCAGCTTTGCTTCCAAGAAAGGTGCAGAAATTTTGAACATCTATATAAATAAGAAAGGAGTGTTTGTTTGTACATTCAATATTTTCGACCCATTTCAGGTTTTCTATCCGTTTTTTGACCCTACTGATGCCATATCTGCCCTTTTCGCGTTTGGCGTCTGTCTGTCTGTCCATCTGTCTGTCTGTATGTATGTATGTATGTGCCCTATACACGTCCACACGGTTTAATATATTTTCATGGAAATTTGCATACAGTGAGTACTTATCTTCATTTAGTGAGTGGAATTTGTTACGAAAGTCTGTCTGTCCGTCTTTCTGTTCTATGTTCGATTTTGTGTTTGTGTGTTTGTTCAGACATCACATGTATTTTAAACCAGATATTTGATTGCAATGTGCTTTATGTTATACATTATATATTAGTTTAATGAATGCAATATTAAACATTTCTATATTGTTATATTTAGTTCAGTTTCATGTTAAAACACCCGAGTAAGTATACTTAAATAAACCATAATTTGGTAGTTTTGGAAAAATTGGAATGTATATTGAATATTAAGATTACTTCGTTTGCTTTACCAGTACTGCTGAAAAAGTAATTATTCTTCAAAAAAAAAATTTATTTTTTTGGAATTTCAGCTCTAATATCTCATTTATTTCGAATCTTATTTTTGTTCTTTGCGCAGTGAAAACGATTTCCGAATATTCGGGACAGACGATATTTTTCAACGAATGGGAATGAACAAGATCGCGCGAGCAGTGATATTTTCTGTTTCTTTCGCTCTGAATTAATTTCGCATTTCTAAATTTTGTGCACTTTTAGTTGTAAGTTGTGGCAACTGTGCGAGTTCAAGAGATAAAAATTAATCACAAATTAATATCTTTAGAACAATTTTTTCCGACATCTTTTATTTTGTTTTATTTCGCTGTTTTCTGTTTTAAATATTTATTATTTTAATAAATGTGTTCTTCTTCTCATCACACGCAACACCACCAAAAAATATTCGACTTAAAAGTGACAGGTAAGTCAGAATAAATTTTCAGTAACTTTTAAGTACAGTTATGCCATTATTGAAATAATAATGCCTTATTGAAAGAAAAATGCCGTTATTTAAAGAATAATGCCGTTATTTAAAGAATAATGCCTTTATTGAAAGAATAATAATGTTTATTAATCCAAACTGGAACTTTTTCAAACATTAAAAAATTCGTTGTAATAATGACAGGAGAAGATTGCAAAATTTCACAATGTCGCATACCGGAGGCAAGAGTGCCACAAGTAAAAAAATATTGTTTTGTTGACTATGAGTGCGAGAGCACTCGCCGTAAATCGTAATTTTAATTAATTGAGTTGAACATGAAAATAACTTAAGAAAGGGAATTCCAAATCTTCCTATAAATCGTCTTTTGTAGTAGTAACCTTAGAGTCACCTTTCTTCATTTTGTAGCTTTGTCATACAGCAAGGGTGCGATGTATGTGAAATGTATTACATGAATGGATATGCATGTGTAGGATTTGTGTCCAAAGTAAGTTGCAGAAATTATAAAGATGGCGAAAGGTATTCAAATAAATTTTTATTCTACGAAAAACGTAAGTCATTATATATTTTGATAATCTCTTCAATTTAGAGTTAAACCAATTCAAACCGAGTTAGGTCGGATATTTTGCTAGTTTATTATAAATGTAAATTCAAACTTTTTTCCCACGTTAGATTAAAAGTGCTTTTCACCATTACCATAAAAATAATTTATTTAAAGATTGTTGTTTTTGTATAATAAATTCACGAATTGTCAGCACGGGAACTTTTAGGATACTCTGTGGTTTGTCTTATAGCAGAAGGTGCGATGAATATGAATGGGGATGAATATATCATATACATAATTGCTTTCGAAGTAAATTGTAGAAGCTATGAAAAAGTTAAAACGGTGTTTAAATAGTTATTTTCCGTACAACTTAAATGATTTTTTATGAAAGAAAAACTATTAGTCTAATCACTTTTCTCATCCTTTAACTAATTAATCCAGAGCAACGCCGGGTAATTCTGCTTGTATGTACATAAAGCAGAGTTGGCATCCGTCTGTCTGTTCAGTATAAAAGTCTACACCGTTTGACTAATCTACACCAAATTTGGTACACGTATGCTTTAGAACCATGCGGGTAACGTAAGCTACATATTTACCCTCATTCTATTTGTCCTAGGTGTACACAGGAAGCTAAGAACAATTCGAAATCCCCATAGGAACAACATTGAGTATAAAACGATTGCATTGTTTGTTAAACCAGTATTGTTGGAAAACAAACTTTCCTGGAAAATTGTTTTTCCTAGTATTGCTCAAAATACAACTTTTCCACTAAAATCGTTTTACCAGGATTGCTCGAAAAGCATATTTCTCAAACAAAATGAATTCCGATAGTTATATTTCAACTTATTTTTTATTTCTTCCCCCCCCCCCCCCGAAATATTTTTTTAATATTTTATTTCTGGAAAAACAATACTTAAAATATTTAATTTATGTAAGTCTGTAAAGGAACTCGAAAATTCCAAGCGAAGAACTCGATTATTTACTGATGGACCAATCTTAAGGAGTCAAACCAATCGCTTTTAAATTTATTTAAGGTTCTATGTGTAAGCTGGTCTGTTAAAGGTTTAAAAAAAACGTCTATGCTAGTTTTTGCATAAAATGTATCCAATAAAACCATTTTTCATTATATTTTATACTTTCAATGAATCTTAACATGATTTTGTTTTGCCGTAATACATTTCGAAACTGAGTATAAATGCATGTGAAATCGAGCAGCATTTCTGCCGCAGATCTGTAAAACGGCGAATAGATATTATTGTATCTTTTTGGGAAACGGAAGAGAAAAAGTATTTTACACATGTATCTATCCGACAGAAAACTACGTCCCCTGAGAAAGAGGCATTTTTTCCCTTCAAGAGAGGGAAAGAGAAAGAGGGGGAGGAAAAAAAGAACTTTAAAAAGTTCTTCTTTCACCCCTCCGAAAAGAGCCATCAATTTTAAAATCAAGGAAAAAGATGTCCTCTTCGTCTGTTGGAGCCACTAAAAAATGACCAAGATGGAAATCTGTTACTGACATTGTATTTTCGCACTTTTTCTTACTCCGGGATGGCAACATTCAACTCCATAAAAATATCTCCCATTCTTCTTTTTCCTTTTATCCCATTCTTTCCTGGATTTTTTGATTTTAGGGAAAAGAGGGGATATCAATGCCCCTCCCCCTGTTTTTTTTTTTACCCGGAAGGACAGTCTTGGTGGTGGTGGACCAGTAGAAAGAATATACCCTGGGTTTTTTTTGGGGTTCTATTTTTCACTTCACTTTTGTGGCGACATCTCACGCAGCAGACGATATGTGAGCCGCCATTTTTTAAAAACATGCTTAATGACCCATAATTTGACAGGCATGCCCGTGTGGTCAAGGAATATTCTAAAGCAGTTTCGGGTTTGAAATATGCCCTAAAGAAATCGCTGGGGGTTGCTTTGCTTGGGTAGTTGCAGTCGTTCGAGCAGCAATTGTTTCCTGTACAGTCAAATGATAGCGCCATTGTCATCCATCATGGATTCTGATGAATTCGGTGTTTGGAATGGCGATACAGAGATGTCGTCGCTTGTATAGTTAGTTTCCAGGCCACTTGTGAGATTTGTCAAATATTATGCGAAGTGTTATTTTCGGCAAGAGGCTTTGCGAATAATGTCATTCCGATGGCAGTTCATAAATTAAAGGATGATGAAAATAAGGATTTATCCCCTCCATCATTATACCTATTTAAACGAATATTTATTTTCAATTAAAATAGTTGCCAATTTATTTATTTCGGAAGTGCCATCCATTGAAAAGTGAAGAAGGTTCAATTAAAACACTATTCTATAAGTCATCAGATGAATCAACAAATCAATTTAGGTTGATTTTATCATTCTCAAAACAAAGACATTAGTTTAGTTTAAAAAATGAAATGAATTAATGCATATAATGTTATTTCTAGTTTGAGGAAATTTTTTGAAAAATACTTATTTTCTCATATTAACCTTAACCCTCTAAGATGGCTTCCAACCAGGTTTAACCATCTTGAGCAATAGGATGTAACCTAGGATTATTTCAACCTAGAGATGTAGTAATTTAGCCTTTTAATAAGGGGATAGATAACCCTTCGAACATGGCTGCTGGAGTCCCATGTTTGTGGGGAAAGCATAGGCACCAACCCTAAAACAATAGCATACACCTTTTCTTTCAAAGTTTCCCAAAGTTAAGTCAATAGTCTGCTTTGTTTCTCCAGTGCGACGGTAATTAACATTACCAGTACCCACCAGGCAAGTCCTCAGGCCATATTTTGCGTGGTATTCCACATACAGTAACGAGACAGAGACTGACTCTGTTTTTTCGTGGCCAACCAGTACGGAAACACTTACATCGCCCAATGCATTCATCAAAAATATAACTTCAGCACTTTTAAGCTGAAGCGAGCACTTCCCCGAAACAGTCGATACAAGATTGAAAAACTTTCACCCGATATGAAAACAAACAAAAACCATTCCTTTCTTCCCTGCCATAGCACCCCTCAGAAAGAGGCTTGTAAATATATAAAAAAAAGACATCGGAAATACGATGGGAACAGAGCCCATCTGTTTCAAGGAAACAAAGCGACGGACCCCTGAACTTTTTTCGACCCTAAAAAGAGACTCTGCCTACTTTTCTGATAGTGTTTCAAAAGAAAACTCTCCACTTCAAAGTGGGTTCGGGTTTGGACGAGAAATTCTGTAAGAGTAACAGGTGTGTCATGACCTTTTGTTCGATGAACTCCCCAGGTTTTGTGAGAATACAAAATAATAGATGAAAGCCAAAGTTTTCGTATCCATGTGCATTTCATACGTGTTTGCTTATTTGTTTGGAGGTATGGCTCTTGCCTACCGGTATTAGCTTTCAATAATCTTGATCTATTGAATATTTATTTTATGGAGACGTATTCATACGGAATGGTGGGTAGAAGCCACCCCTACAATGTTTTTGTAGTAAAAAAATGTTGAGGCTTAATCGAAGTTTTGTAGATTCCATTAACCCTCCTGGTGGTTGTCTCGACGAGGTATCTTGTCATCAGCTTCACGCCATTCATTAGATTGGGTCAAAAATGATCAGTTCTTAATGGACTAGATATACCGTCAGAGGTAAACTGACCAGATCTTGATAGAAGCGATATCTCGTCAGTAGAAGAAAACTGACCAGATCTTTTTAGACAAAATATCTCCTCAGTAGAAGAAAACTGACCAGATCATGTGGGATGCGATATCTCGTCAAGAAAATTGACCAGATCTTTTTGGAGATGACATCTCATCAATAGAAGAAAACTGACCAGATCTTGTTGGACAAGATATCTCGTCAGTAGAAGAAAATTGACCAGATCTTTTTGGACAAGATATCTAGTCAGTGGAAGAAAACTGACTAGATCTTGATCTCGTCATTAATAAAAGAATTTCGTGAATGTCTTGCTGACGAGATATCTTGTCATTATCAATATTGTTCAGATTTTGATGGACGAGATATCTCGCCGAAAAGATTTGATGGGTTAATGGAAAATTATGGAGACTGCTGGAAATATTCATATATTTTCTGCAACTTCTGCAAGCATGTAGAGATAATTGAAAGTTCGAAGGAAGAAAATGTAGCGATTTATTTGGAAAAGAGAGAAACACAATACACAACAAAGCATAATTGAAGTTAGAACACTAAATAAATAGTAATCAACGTTATATCGAATAGTGATCATCGTTTAATGCTTTGTTTTGTTATAAGATGCCTCTTTAAAGTTCCACAATACCATTCACAAAAAAATACATTTTAATGAGGAAAATATTTTTTATGGGAAAATATTTTATGCCATAAGCCTATTGATAATATTTTGCGCCATAAGCCTAATGGTAATACTTTATGACATAAGTCTAATGGTAATATTGTATGCCATAAGCCTAATGGCAATACTTTATCCCATAAGTCTAATGGTTTCAAACTTGAATTTCCTTTGTTTTCTTCCCTTATGCATTAAAAAAATTTCAGATTTTACTTACATCGTTGTAACTTTCGTCTATAGCTTAAAACCGTTAAAAAATAATTCAAAACTCAGAAAATCGAACCCACCATAACTCGTAACTGCACCCTTAACCCATCAACCAAGTGTCGCTCATCATGCGATAGCAGACTCCAGCAGTCAAATATACGACACCGAAACTTCTGAGCGGAGCTCATATATTAGAAACTTCTCCCCACCGAGACGTCTAAAAAGTTTCGCAGAAAAGTTAAAAGAAGAAAAAAAAAAGAACTTTTTAAACAAGAAAAAAAATCGTTCGAATCTTCCTTCTGAGCCATCCCCCGGGCGGTTCTTCCTAATTGCCAGAGATATGTTAACGAGTCCCTCAACCACCCTATCTCAGAAATTCGAACAACATCTTAGGAACTTATCAACGCCGGAAGAAGAAATGGGGACAGAACGACTTCCAAGAGAGGGGAGGAATAAGAACGGGGAATCAGACCTCCCCTAACTTTTCTCGAATTTTTTTGCGACAAGAAAAGTTGTACCTTGATGACCGCCAGTCTGCCTGAGGATATAATTCCCTGTTCCCTTTCCCGTTTGATTACGTATATATAGCTATATGTGTATGTTGGGAGATGTATAGATGTATATGTTGGGTTTCATCCATTAAATGTAATTAAGAGCAAATGCGCGAACTTTTGTGTTTTTTGGGGCGACTGCTGGCTGATCAGGTTTGTGGTGACGACAGCGCTAATAAATACGCTTTTGTGCTTTGAATGGAGGTATGTTTCTACCGTAAAGAGCATTGAATGCAATTGAAATCGAAACTTATTTTGATTACTTCATGTTCTTGCAGCCCCTTCGTTGTCGTCCATTTTTGTTGTTGTTTGGTTTCCTAAATTATTTATTTACTTACAGTACCTTGATACAGTACAGTTTACGCACAGGATCTTGATTATCTGCTTTGAATAAAGGTATGTTTCTACCGTGAAGAGCATTGAATGCAATTGAAATCGAAACTTATTTTGATTACTTCACGTTCTTGCAGCCTTCGTTGTCATTCATTTTTTTTTGTTTGGTTTCTTAAATTATATATTTGCTTACAGTACCTTGATACATTACAGTTTATGTACAGGATCTTGATTATCTGAACTCTGAGTAACCGCCCGTGAACCAAACGTTCTAGTAAGTTTTTATAACCTTAAACAATGATTCAAGGACAAATGCTTGAGTCTGCTAGGAGATATAATACCTTATTCCCTTTTCCATTTCATTTCGTATATAGCTATACGTATGTTGGGAGATATATAGATGTATATATTGGGTTCCATCCATTAAATGTAAATAAAAGCAAATGCGCGAACCTTTTGTTTTTTCGTGACAAATGTTGGACGATCAGATTCTTAAGACGAAAGTGCCTGATATATGCTTCTGTGTTTTGAATGGAAGCCCGTGTTTCTTCCATGCTGAATGTAATGAAATTGAAACTTTTATTTTGATTACTTTATGTTCTTGAAATTTCCAGCCTTCGCTTCCATCCATTTTTCAGTTTATTTTCTAAATTATTTATTTACCCATAAAGTACCTTGATACAGTGTAGTTTACTTACAGAACCATGATAATACGAGCATTCACGCTATCCTATCCAAATTTGTTACCGAGATTTTTTTTAAAGCCTTAAACAAAGCTTAAAGCACGAGTGCTTGACTCTACCTGGAAATATAATTCTCTTTTCCCTTTGTAGTTTGTTTACGCGAATATATAACGGTGAATGTGTTTCATTCATTTAATGTAGTCAAGAACAAAAGGCATAATCTTTTATATTTCTTGTAGTGACTGTTGGATGGTTTGAGTTTGTAATGACGAAATATAATAGTATGGAAATGGTAATTAATTAAAATTACACTGGAGCAACACAACGGGCTAAGTGTGATGACGAAAGCGTTAATATTTTATTGTATTTAGTTGCTGAATTATTTATTTACTTGCAGTACCCTGATCCGGTATATTTTGTCTTGATTATCCGAGCTCTGATTAGCCGAGTGTCCAATTTTTTTTAGATGAATTTTATACCGAGTTTTTTTAAAGCCCTAACCCTCCTGGCAGACATCTTGTCATAAGTAAAACTGACCAGATCTTGATCACGTCGTCACAAAGAAAGAAAAAAATCTAGTCAAGAATCTTCATTCTCGCCCTTAATTGCTAATAATATAACATTTGATTTAGGAATAGAGAATCCAGAATATTCTTTCCTCTCACTATACAGCCTTATTGTTATTAATGTAACTTTTGATTAAGAAATAGATAATATAGAATGTCTTTCCATCTTAATACCTAGCGTTATTGTTATTAATGTAACCTTCGATATAGGAATAGAGAATCCAGAATATTCTTTCCTCTCACTATACAGCCTTATTGTTATTAATGTAACTTTTGATTAAGAAATAGATAATACAGGGTGGTCCCGAATTCATGGTACAAACTTTAATGGTAGGTACAGGACATTGTAACAATGATTTATTGTATAGGAATGTATAGTCGCAAGTGACGCGGTGAGGCGAAAACAGGGGAAATAACGGCCGAAAGGAAAAACAAAGATTTTATTGAAAGCGTTGTTGACAAGTGTCATGTTTACAGTAATTGTTCAAAATTGCGTCCACCAGTATCGATACATGCTTGACAGCGTCGGTGGAGCGATTGGCGTACACGTTCAAAGATGCCTGGTATTTCACGCACACCTGCAGCAGCTACAGATAAGCGAGCGACGAGATCCTCATCTGAGTCAACTGGAGTCTCATAAACAAGATGCTTTAGATGTCCCCATAAAAAGTAATCGAGGCTCGATAAATCGGGAGATCGGGGTGGCCAAGGGACTGGTCCACCACGCCCAATCCATCGAGTACCAAACGTGGCATTCAGGTAATTCCTACTGCGATGCATCATGTTCAACAGCGGCTAGACATCTACTGCCCTCTACCGGCAATGATACCAACCGATCACTCCATTTCTCTTTCCTTTTATTTCCCCTGTTTACGCCTCACCGCGTCACTTGCGACTATACATTACTATACAATAAATCATTGTTACAATGTCCTGTACCTACCATTAAAGTTTGTACCATGAATTCGGGACCACCCTGTATAGAATGCCTTCCATCTTAATACCCAGCCTTATTGTTATATATGTAACCTTTGACTCGGGAATAGAGAGAATCCAGAATATTATTCCATTTTACTATACAGTATTACTGTTATTGAGGTAACCGTTGATTTTGGAATAGAGAATCCAGAATATTCTTCCATCTAAATATAAAACCTTGTTCGTATTAATGTAGCTTTTTATTTGGTAGATAATACGAAAAACTCTTTGATTTTAATGTAATCTTATTGTTTTTAATGTAATCATTAATTTAAGAATGGAGACAGAATCCAAAATGTTCTTCAATTTTAATACAAAGCCTTGTTGGTATTGATGTAATTTTTGATTTAGGAATAGAGAATCCAGAATCCTAATAGACATACATTTAAGAATAGAGAATCCAGAATATTCTTCCATCTTAATACCCAGCCGTGTTGTTATTAATCTAACTTTTGATTTAGAAATAGTTAATCCAGAATGTGTGTGTTCTTTCATCTAACACAGCCTAATTGGTATTAATGCGATTATAATAGAATCCAGAATGTTTTCCATTTTACTATACACTCTTATTGTTATTCATGCAATCGTTGATTTTAGAATAGAGAATTCAGAATATTCTTCCATCTGAATATAATGGTAATGGTAATGGTAATTTTAGTTAACGTCGTACTAGAGCAACACAACGGGCTATTGACGACGGTCCGGAATCAGTCCCTTAAGGGAAAGATTCGATGACAACACCTCGTAATTTTGAACCACGGTCAGATGACGAAGCAACACCTGAGCTGGCACCCCACCCTCCAAACTTCCACGCCAACCCAACGTGAAGACTTTCGGCCACGACAGATTTAAGGGGCACCAGCCGCCTCTACACCATACGTTTACAAACATCCATGCCCGGACCCGGATTCGAACCAGGAACCTTCCGATCTAGAGGCTAACACCTTAACCACTATACCGGTTGGTCGGCCCATCTTAATATAAATCATTATTGTTATTAATGTAGCTTTTGATTTGGTTGATAATATGAAATACTCTGTGATCTTAGTATACAACCTTTTTTGTTTTTAACGTAATAATTAATTTAGAAATGAAAAGAGAAAGATAGATAATCCAAAAAGGTTCTTCAATTTTATATAAAGCCTTATCGTTATTCATGTAACTTTTGATTTAGGAATAGAGAATCCAAAATGTTCATCAATTTTAATATAAAGCCTTATCGTTATTGATGTAACTTTGGATTTAGGAATAGAGAATCCATATAATCTTAATGGGCATACATTTCAGAATAGATAATCCAGAATATTCCTCCATCTTAATACCCAGCCTTATTGTTATTAATGGAACTTTTGATTAAGAAATAGATAATATTGAATGTCCTTCCATCTTAATAACTAGGGTTATTGTTATTTAATGTAACCTTCGATATAGGAATAGAGAATCCAAAATGTTCATCCATTTTAACATAAAACCTCATCGTTATTGATGTAACTTTTGATTTAGGAACAGAGAAACCAAAATGTTCATCAATTTTAATATAAAACCTCATCGTTATTAATGTAACTTTTGATTTAGGAACAGAGAATCCAAAATGTTCATCCATTTTAACATAAAATCTCATCGTTATTGATGTAACTTTTGATTTAGGAACAGAGAAACCAAAATGTTCATCAATTTTAATATAAAACCTCATCGTTATTAATGTAACTTTTGAATTAGGAATAGAGAATCCAAACTGTTCATCCATTTTAATATAAAACCTCATCGTTATTGATGTAACTTTTGATTTAGGTACAGAGAAACCAAAATGTTCATCAATTTTAATATAAAGCCTTATCGTTATTGATGTAACTTTGGATTTAAGAATAGAGAATCCATATAATCCTAATAAGCATACATTTCAGAATAGATAATCCAGAATATTCCTCCATCTTAATACCCAGCCGTATTGTTATTAATGTAACTTTTGATTAAGAAATAGATAATATAGAATGTCCTTCCATCTTAATAACTAGGGTTATTGTTATTTAATGTAACCTTCGATGTAAGAATAGAGAATTCAAAATATTCTTTCCTCTCAATATACAGCCTTATTGTCATTAATGTAACCTTTGACTCGGCAATAGAGAATCCAGAATATTCTTCCGTCTTACATTCCCCTCCTGACCGTTAATCAGTTTTGAGAATATTCCCCATCGATTTAACCTGCATTATTCAAGCCTCCTTCTCCCAAACTTGCTGATCCCCGTGCTCCATTCAGAGGACGAAGGAAGCCGAAAACAGGCTCTCAAAATAAAACGGCCATTGAAAGCTTCAGCCGATGCATATGCAAGTCGGGGTCAGCCCAGATCCCCCGCCATCACGAACCAATTAGCCTTTGCCGTCCAGTGCGGCTAATTAACTCGGCCCATCTTGACGTCATCATTTCTGAGGTTCTGACCTTCCTGGCTTGTTAAGCGCCGGAGATGGCGAGCATCCTCCCCCATTCCCTAACTCGCGGGTTAACCTCTCGCTCGCTCTGTCTCTATCGCTCCATCTTTCTGCGCGTGGTCTTCGTTCCGTTCTGGGGTCTACCGGTCCGGCTTGTCCGGTTGTGACAGATTTTCCCTCCTTCTGTTGGAGGGCTTAATTATGGCCGCTCGGGAGTGAGGGCTTTTGAGTTAGTTTTGGGTTGGTAGGAGTGGTTTGCTTAAGGTGAACGTTTTAAAGACACAAATATGCGTCTGTTGGTGGGTAGAGACACCTAGTTTTGAAATTATGCATGACCACATTTTTATCTTCAAGCAGTGCCGTAGTTGGAATTTTATTTCAGTATTGAAGCGGAATTTTACATAAAAATTAAGGTCTTAGAACATTTTTAGAAAGGTAATTTTCACATAGTATCTTCGTGTTCAAGGTATCTCGTCCATCAAGATCTGGTTGGTTCTGCTTATGACGAGGAAAACCTCGTCAAGGCAACCACAAGGAAGGTTAAATATATAAATATGCAGACAGTTCAACAGTTGGAATTTTATTTCAGTATTGAAGTGGAATTTAACAATAAATAATTAAGGTATTTGAACATTTTCGTAAAGATCTTTTTCACATAGTATCTTCGTGTTCGAGGTATCTCGCCCATCAAGATCTGGTTGGTTCTGCTTATGACGAGGAACCTCTTCAAGGCAACCACAAGGAAGGTTAAATATGTAAATATGCAGACAGTTCCACAGTTGGAATTTTATTTCAGTATTGAAGTGGAATTTAACAATAAATAATTAAGGTCTTTGAACATTTTCGTAAAGATCTTTTTCACATAGTATCTTCCTGTTCAAAGTATCTCGTCCATCAAGGTCTGGTTGGTTCTGCTTATGACGAGGAAAACCTCGTCAAGGCAACCACAAGGAAGGTTAAATATATAAATATGCAGACAGTTTCACAGTTGGAATTTTATTTCAGTATTGAAGTGGAATTTAACAATAAATAATTAAGGTCTTTGAACATTTTTAGAAAGGTAATTTTCACATAGTATATTCCTGTTCAAGGTATCTCGTCCATCAAGATCTGGTTGGTTCTGCTCATGACGAGGAACCTCGTCAAGGCAACCACAAGGAAGGTTAAATATGTAAATATGCAGACAGTTCCACAGTTGGAATTTTATTTCAGTATTGAAGTGGAATTTTACAATAAATAATTAAGGTCTTTGAACATTTTTAGAAAGGTAATTTTCACATAGTATATTCCTGTTCAAGGTATCTCGTCCATCAAGATCTGATTGGTTCTGCTCATGACGAGGAACCTCGTCAAGGCAACCACAAGGAAGGTTAAATATGTAAATATGCAGACAGTTCCACAGTTGGAATTTTATTTCAGTATTGAAGTGGAATTTAACAATAAATAATTAAGGTCTTTGAACATTTTCGTAAAGATCTTTTTCACATAGTATCTTCTTGTTCAAGGTATCTCGTCCATCAAGATCTGGTTGATTCTGCTTATGACGAGGAAAACCTCGTCAAGGCAACCACAAGGAAGGTTAAATATATAAATATGCAGACAGTTCCACAGTTGGAATTTTATTTCAGTATTGAAGTGGAATTTAACAATAAATAATTAAGGTCTTTGAACATTTTTAGAAAGGTAATTTTCACATAGTATATTCCTGTTCAAGGTATCTCGTCCATCAAGATCTGGTTGGTTCTGCTCATGACGAGGAACCTCGTCAAGGCAACCACAAGGAAGGTTAAATATGTAAATATGCAGACAGTTCCACAGTTGGAATTTTATTTCAGTATTGAAGTGGAATTTAACAATAAATAATTAAGGTCTTTGAACATTTTTAGAAAGGTAATTTTCACATAGTATATTCCTGTTCAAGGTATCTCGTCCATCAAGATCTGGTTGGTTCTGCTCATGACGAGGAACCTCGTCAAGGCAACCACAAGGAAGGTTAAATATGTAAATATGCAGACAGTTCCACAGTTGGAATTTTATTTCAGTATTGAAGTGGAATTTAACAATAAATAATTAAGGTCTTTGAACATTTTCGTAAAGATCTTTTTCACATAGTATCTTCGTGTTCAAAGTATCTCGTCCATCAAGATCTGGTTGGTTCTGCTTATGACGAGGAAAACCTCGTCAAGGCAACCACAAGGAAGGTTAAATATATAAATATGCAGACAGTTCCACAGTTGGAATTTTATTTCAGTATTGAAGTGGAATTTAACAATAAATAATTAAGGTCTTTGAACATTTTCGTAAAGATCTTTTTCACATAGTATCTTCGTGTTCGAGGTATCTCGCCCATCAAGATCTGGTTGGTTTTGCTCATGACGAGGAACCTCATCGAGGTAACTACAAGGAGGGTTGAAGATGCAAATATTCGTCTGTTGGTGAATGAAGACACCTGGGTGTCTTTTGTTTTGAAAATCTTCATGACCGCATTTTTATCTTCAGGCAGTGCCACAGTTGGAATTTTATTTCAGTATTGAAGTGGAGATTTAATTAAAAAATAAGGTCTTTGAACATTTTCGTAAAGATCTTTTTCACGTAGTAACTTCGTGTTCGAAGTATCTCGTCCATCAAGATCTAGTTTTTTTTGCTCATGACGAGGAACCTCGTCGAGGCACTCACAAGGAAGGTTAAAGATGTAAATTTGCATCTGTTGGTGAGTGGAAACACCTGGTTGTCTTTTTTTTTTTTTTTAGAAACGCTGCACGACCACATTTTTTTCAACAATTGGAATTTTATTTATTATTAAAGTGGTGATGGGGGTAATGGTAATTTTTTATTAACGTCGTTCTAGAGCAACACAACAGACTATCAGTATAGAAGTGGAATTTTACAAAGGTATTTTAATATTTTTGTAAAGGTCTTTTTCACATAGTATCTTCGTGTTCAAGGTATCTCGTCAATCAAGATCTGGTTGGTTTTGGTAATGACGAAGAACCTCGTCGAGGCGATCACAAGGAAGGTTAAAGATGCAAATATGCGTCTGTTGGTGATTTGAAACACCTGGATGTCGTTTGTTTTGAAAGCCCTGTATGATCAAATTTTATCTTTAGGCAGAAAAGCAGTGAAAACTTTATTCCGGTATTAGAAGTGAACTTGGGTTTGCAAAATTATGGTCTTTTAACTTTAAAAAGGTTTTCGTATTATTTTCTACGCACTTTAAGATTACTATAAGCGTATAAAAAAAGGGTTGATTGGTTGTACTGGTTTTATGCGCAAGGGTAATATTTCTCCAAGATGAGCCATATACAAGACAGACAGCAAAATGGGAGAAGGGAAAGAAGTAAACGCGATGGTAAAATTGAAAGAGAGCAAAGATCAATCGGGTACCTCAGGGTTGTGATGTCCGTACGTAACTCAAGACGATATACCTTTGAGGAAGCATAAAAAGGGGTGTTGTGGGAGTTGGTGATCTTGGTTAGTGTAGGGTGAGATTTTTTAACTACGCAAATATGTGTATGTTTACGAGTAAAAACACCCTGTGTTATTTTGTTTATTAAACGCCTTCATGATTACAGTTTAATCTTCAGGCTACAATGCAATCAGTACTACGATAGAAATTTTTATTCACTGTTAGAAGTGGAATTGTTATGCAAAATTGAGGTCTTTTAACGTTTTTACAGAGGTATTTTTCATGTTGCATCTTGTTATACGACTGAAATTTACTATTACAGTACATGCATAAAAGGGACATGTCTCAGTCGATGTAAGAACACGAATTATTACAAAATAGATGCCTCACAAATTTTTAAAAACTTACTTACAATTTACATTAATAAGAAAATATCCAAATTTTGTTTCTTAAAATTCCTTTTTTGCTTTTTGTGTCGCTCTTAGGGGTGAAAGACGTAGATATGTCAGTACACGAAAGTGATACTTGAGAGAAAAATGTCCATATTCACAAATTTTTACTTTATGATAAATAGAATTTTTTGGGACAAATATTTTAGTAGTAGAATACTCAACTCATTTCCATCATAGTATACTAACCCTAGGAAGGGTTTGCGGTACAAAAAAAAATCCCACAACAAGTAAGATGACTAGATATGAACAAGGGACAAATTTTTTTGTAATGCAAAGCGAAAATTCGAATTATTAAATGCACACACACACGGGTACTGCTTTTATAAAACATTACTGTGAGGATTTTAGAAGAAAGAGCATATTGAAGCCTATAATTATTATGTGCCCCAGTATTTGTTATTTACAGTTTGTAAAAAAATAAGTTTGTCAACTTTCTCCACCTTAAGCCGACTTCTTATGTCACTAACTATCCCACCAATTAGGGAAAAAACCTCTTTCTGATGGGACGGATGTCGCCATCACTGACAAATACTTAGTAGCACGATTATTTAATTTTTACTATGATACTAACACAATAGTATTAAACTTTCACCAAATGTATTTATGTTTCATCAGGCAACAAATATGGGTGACTTTTGACACCAGTTCTTCATACAGAGTCATGTTATGCAAATTCTGATTCCTTAATTCCTTGTCAGGATATATTGATGTTCCCTATTACTTGAACTTACCCTGTGCGCAGATATATTTTTTAATAAATTTCATTGAAGAAACTATAAGAGCATTTCTTTTATTTGGTCTTTGTTACATTAATCTATGCGTTATATCATTTTAGCAAGTTTTTATCTAAGGTGTCTCCTTTTCATTTAAAAATACACTACCCTACAATAATGTACCGGATGCCAGTGGATTTGCAAAAAATCCGACAGCTTGTTTGGGGGTGTTTACCGTGTTATGACCTGGGACCTTTGCATGTGGTTCCTGGTGAATTGAACGCCGACACCTACATAAACATTTTGGACAGTCAGGTTCTTCTTACGCTCTGGTAGTTTTTTGGAATGGTCAAATGTTACTTCCAGGACGACACCGCTCCATGTCATGTTGCAGCCTCTGTCAAGCAGTGGTATCAAGATATGGATGTAAAACGTCTTCCCTGGACTGCTCGGAAGCCCGACCTAAACCCCATAGAATATTTATGGGACGTTTTAGAGCGACGCTTACGGACTAAAAAACCACGTCCGAAATCTACAGATGAGCTAGCGACATTCTTGCAGCAGGAATGGAAACAAATACCCATAGCTGTATATCAAAACCTTGTTGAGAGCATATCCAGAAGGGTTTCTAGTGTAATTACAGCATGTGGTGGACCATCCCTTTATAAAAGCATGTATTCTTTACATTATACCATCACATCTTACTGTCCGGTCCATTATTGTAGGGCAGTGTATTCATATTCCATAAATTTAGTCACCAGCTGTTTCCAATTAGTAATTAGTTTAGATTTAATACTGACTCCGATAGACTTGTAGGAAAGAACGACCAGTTCGCCCTTTTTAGTCTGCACTGCGAAGCATTTTATACTGTCAAAAACACTCGAAAGAACTCAACAAAGGACAACAGAAAACAACAGTCACACCAAAACAGCAATTCCGAACTATCTTTCTCAATTCGAAAAAAGAACTCAGCTTCTAACGAACTCGACCTTCCGAATTACACCTAAAAAACCACCCCAACTCAGCCAATTAGACCGACTCCACTGCAAAAACGAACACTCGAGGAGAGAGGGGAGGAGCAGTACAAAGCAAAAACAACAATTTACTCGAATAAACCTCCAACCTCTGCAACAACAATTTCGTGACCACGGCAACGTTTCCATTTTCCCGAGACCCCAACTGATACGTCAAGACATGACACTTCTCGAAATGGCCAAATGCCTACCAAGAAAATACCAAAAACAAAAGAACAAGAATGCCCAACTCGTAGGATTTATCTATTTCATCTAAGTTTCAAGCTTCCAATTAATATGCCAGTTTCCTTTCTTGTTTTCGCATGTGTTCTGCGCGCAGTGGAACTGAATTAATAACTTTGTGAGTGGGTAATTAAGGAAGGGAATTATCAGATGTGAAGAAACAACCGTCAAATTAGTTTAATGTCAAGGCACGATACGGTCTGTTAATTAAATTCTTCTCTGATCTTCTTCGCGGCCCCCCTGCCGGAATGTTGTCTGAGAATTAAGAACGAAGTGGGTTTAAGATTCTTTGTGTCCGATAATGCCAAGTGTCAGTGGCGCCGACTTGGGAAAATAATTGGGGCCAAAGACGGTTCCAATCTGCGAGATGCAATTTCTGTCAAGCTGGATGTAGGTGGCGTTAGTGTTTTTGAGGAGGAAGGTGCTTCCGGTAAGTGTACCGGACGTGACGTCGATTGACTTGTGCTTCGAATACGATCTTTGCATGTCGGCAATAAAAGAACCAAAGAATTAATTCCGAAGTGATATAAGATAATTGATTGGTTAATGTCAGTCAACTATCTATGTATCAAAAAAGATGTGGGTGTGGACGTATGTGTATTCTCTATACAAATCTACACAGTTTGACAAATCCACACCAAATTCGGTATACTTAAACTTCAGAACACTGCGGAAAACATAGGCTATTTCTTTCCTGTCCAATCTATAGCCATAAAAATGCAACACAGGTAGCCCTTTAAAAGTTCCTCTCGAAGCCCCAAGTTTAAAAACTAAAGTTTGTTTTCCTACAATAAATGGATATGGACAAGGAAACACGTTCTACAGGATTTGTGTATTTGAGTTAATACAGGGAAATGTCGCAGTAGGAAATACGTTCTACAGTGTTTGTGTATTTGAGTTAACACAGGGAAATGTCGCGGTAGGAAACACGTTCTGCAGTGTTTGTGTATTTGAGTTAACACAGGGAAATGTCGCAGTAGGAAACACGTTCTACAGTGTTTGTGTATTTGAGTTAACACAGGGAAATGTCGCAGTAGGAAACACGTTCTACAGTGTTTGTGTATTTGAGTTAACACAGGGAAATGTCGCGGTAGGAAACACGTTCTGCAGTGTTTGTGCATTTGAGTTAACACAGACAAATGTCGCGGTCATATTTTCAACCCGAGCAAAGGCGGGTTATTCAGCTAGTCCTTTATAAATTCGGCCGGCAGTCACCCAACGTCGCCAAAACGGTGATAAACTACATTTTAAGGTAACACCGCGTTGTATTATGAATGAGTGATTGGGCAGAGGTAGTAAAATTCCCTTTCTCATTTATTTATATATTGTCACTGATGTATGGGAGCATGATATCGACATTATTTGCAAACTGACTCATAGCAAAATGTCCGACCAAATGGTATAGTGTTTAAGGTGTTAGCCTCTAGATCGTAAGGTTCCTGGTTCGAATCCGGGTCTGGGCATGGATGTTTGTAAGCGTATGGTGTAGAGGCGGCTGGTGCACCTTAAATCTGTCGTGGTCGAAAGCCCTCACGTTGGGTTGGTGTGGAAGTTTGGAGAGTGAGGTGCCAGCTCAGGTGTTGCTTCGTCATCTGACCGTGGTTCAAAATTACGAGGTTGTTGTCCTCGGATCTTTCCCTAAAGGTACTGGTCCCGGACCGTCGTCAATAGCTCGTTGTGTTGCTCTAGTACGACGTTAAACTAAAATTACCAATACCATTACCATTACCATAGCAAAATGCATTTATAAACAATTAAAATCAACCGACGGTTCGGTAAGGTAATTTTAATTAACGTCGTACTAGAGCCACACAAGGGGCCGGGATTAAACCCTTGAGGGAAAGATCCGAGGACAACACCACGTAATTTTGAACCACGGTCAGATGACGAAGCAACACCTGAGCTGACGCCCCACTCTAAAAGCTTCCACACCAACCCAACGTGAGAACTTACGGCCACGACAGATTTAAGGTGTACCATACGCCTCTACGCTTAGAAACATAAATACACTGACCCGGATTTGAACCCGGAATCTTTCGATCTAAAAGCTAACCATCAGACCTGTTAGTCGGTTTAGTGATAACAAAACCTAAAACAAAAGCTTTGGTGTATTGTGCGATTCACAGAAAATTCAAACCCATCGCATCCATGCACAAAAGATAAATTTCCGACAAAACATTTTTTTTCCAGATCACGCTACATAATAAAATGTAACACCCCCGCAATGAATTTATCCGTCATTACAACAACATCGACACAAAATGCCCTTTTGTGATCAACAGCCCTGAATAATCACACAAAACGGGCAGATAACAGCCGACATTTATCGTGGCATTATCACCCATGCCCCAGCACACAAATAGACTCCAGCAATTCATCTAAATATTGCGGGGTATAAAATAGCTCTCAGCACTTTTCAATACATCACCCGTACGTCCCTCCTCCCAGCCAAATCAAACATCATCATCGTTATGGCATCATCAATAAAAGTCAAACGATCCCCTCGGTGATCGTTTGCATTAAAAAAAAAAAAGATAATAATAATAATAATAATAATAGCCCTGGGTCCTTCCAATTTATTACTGTACCAGTCCATTACAGCGTCGCATGTGTAATTACAGCCAGACCACCTCGGTATCATTACACGGGCCTCTAGGTGGTTATTGACACACAGGTAAATCGTCTGAAGCTCCCCCGTTCTTATCGTTTGCGACGGGAGAAAGTTGTGTTTTAACGCCCAGGGTTTAAAGCGGTGTCGAAGTGAGGGTGGACTGAGGCTAATTGTGTTTTAGAGGAAGGGTGTGTGGATAAGGAATATATTTCTAGATGATAGAATCGATTGAGGTCAAATTGACTTGGGTGAAAATATAATATTTTATTTTGTACCGCTTGGGCCTCAATAGTGGCACAACTCAAAAATATGTTTTCGGGAGGAAGGGTATGTCTAGGGTTAGGATAAGGAATCTATTTATACATCTTAGAATCAAACTGTAATCAAATCGACTTGGGTAAAAATATTTTATTTTGTTTTTCATGGATTGCAATAGGTGATACAGCTCAAAATAGTTGATTCTTTGAGGAAGGATGTGTCTAGGGTTGGATAAGGAATATAATTCTAGATGATAGAATCGATTGTGGTCAAATCGACTTGGGTGAAAATATTTAATTTTGTGCCGCCTGGGCCTCAATAGTGGCACAACTAAAAAATATTTTTTGGAGAGGAAGGGTATGTCTAGGGTCAGGAAAAGGAATATATTTATACATCTTAGAGTCAAACTGTAATCAAATCGACTTGGGTAAAAATATTTTATTTTGTTTTTCATGGATTGCAATAGGTGATACAGCTCAAAATAGTTGATTTTTTGAGGAAGGGTGTGTCTAGGGTTGGATAAGGAATATAATTCTAGATGATAGAATCGATTGTGGTCATATCGACTTGGGTGAAATTTTTTAATTTTGTATCGAGTTGACTTCAATAGTGGCACAACTCAAAGGTTTTTTTTGGGGAAGGAAGGGTATGTCTAGAGCCAGGATAAGGAATATATTTATAGAACTTAGAATCAAACTGTAGTCAAATCAACATGGGTAAAAATATTTAATTCTGTATTTTATGGATTGAAATAGTGGTACAACTAAAGAAATATGATTTTTATAGGAAGGATGTGTCTAGGGTTCGATTTGTAGTCAAATCTAGTTTAATTTAAGAAGCTGATAAAGAAACTAAAGATTTTTGGAGCGTTTTGTCTATTTCAGCTCTCAGGCTGCCTTTGAGATGTAAAACGGCATTTCTGATGTTAATCATTCCAATATAATAGACAATTTCTGAGACATTTTCAGAATATTTTCTGAGATATTTTTTCTTACAGCTCGTGATTACAATTTATGATCCGTTGCCCTACTACCATCTGACACACATGATGGAACACCAACATCACAATCTTCGATTTCTTCAAGACGTCAATAATTTACCTCTAAATACACTACAGAGAATAATACCCAGAAGGTAGATAAAATAAATAATTCTTCAAATAAGTTTCTTTTAAGAGGCGAACAAAGGAACGAAAAATGTTGGCTGCGTGTTGTCTATTTCAGCTCTCAGGCTGCCTATGAAAAGTAAAACGGTATTTCTCATTCAATCCATTGCAATAAAATAGATAATTTCTGAGACATATTCAGAATATTTTCTGAGATATATTTCCTACATCTCAGGACCACAATTTATGATCCGTTGCCCTATTACAATCTGACACACATGATGGAATACCAACATACTTTTCACCATCTTCGATTTCTTCAAGACATCAATGATTTAACTCTAAATACACTGCAAATAATAATAGCCAGGAGGTGGAAAAATCAAATAAAACCTTAAATAAGTGTCATGTAAGAGGCGGATAAAGGAACGAAAGATTTTTGAAGCATTTTATCTATTTCAGCTCTCAGGCTGCCTTTGAGAAGTAAAACGGCATTTCTAATGCAAACCATTGTAATATATTAAATAATTTCTGAAACATATTTAGAATACTTTCTGAGATATTTTTCCCACAACTCAGAACCACAATTTATGATCCGTTTCCCGACTATCATCTGACACACATCATGGGACATCAACGTAATTTTCACCATCTTCGATTACTTCAAGATTTACCACTACATCCAACGCAACAGAATAATAGCCAGGAGGTGGAAAAACAGATAAAACCTCAAATGATTTTAATCTAACTGGCGCACAAAAGCAGCAATAAACGAAGGGTTTGTACAGCGTTTTGTCTCTCTCAAAGCTCTCCGGCTGCCTTTCAGGGGCGATATGGCGTAATGGTGGTGCAAATGATAGTGCTACAGCAAGAGTGTGAGTCGTGGGATGCAAATAGCAGTCATTACGACTCAGATAGGCCTTACGCATAGGATGGATATATCCATGGTGAAGTGGCGTAAGTTTGGCGCTTGTCACCAGGTAGTTGTCAATCATTCCTGCTTGTCGGTGACGAAAAATGACGCCCAAAGGGTTTGTGATACTTTCGTTGTCTTTTGCGTCCAAATTTAGACTCGTATGTTGTTGAGTATGTTACCGGGAGTTTGGTAGTTGGCTATATATGTTTTATGGGGCAAGGTCCTATAATGGACAACCAGCGCCAAAAGTAATACGTAATGAAAATCAATAAGTATAATTAACGAATTTAAAGCATCAAGCCACACCAACAGTAAAAATTGTATTTAAAACAGTAAAATATATAGCATGGAGAAGAAAGTAATTCAAATTCAATTAAAGTTATGGAATCGCATAAGATTAAAATTTAATTTCATTTATATAAAATGCATAAAATCGCAACTGATTTTAATCCATGGGGTTCTAGGGATTCCAAAGTAGTACACAGAGATGGGGTAAGTATTTAACTGAATATAAAAAAAAATCTGTGATCAAAGTAGAGTACTGTTAAATGGAAAATACTTGTTTTATTGATTATTTACACCAATCAATTTGCTAGAGAGGATAGGGGTGTGCAATTTTTTTCCACCAAGGGAGCATAAAAACAACGTTTTTTTCAGGAATTTCAACATTTAAAAATCTACTGAATTTCATTTCTAAACTAATAACTCTGACTCCACTATAAGATTGTGATACAAAAATGATTCAACTACATCAATTCATTGTGTTGAATTATCTTTTGAATAAAGCATCATGTTTGCAAAACCACAGTTCTTCAGAAATTGAATTTAAAAGTTCTTGGAAACAAATATTAGAACGTTTTCAAAAACAAAAACAAAAAACTAAGTAACTAGAAAAATATTCTAAATAGGTAAAAGTTCTTCGTATACTTTGAAAGATAATGAGGAAAGATACACACCCCTACAATAATGAACCGGAGAGCAAGATGTGATGGTAAAAGGGAAAGAATACATGCTTTAATAGAGGGGTGGTCCCCACGTGCTGCAATTACACTAGGAACTCTTCTGGGAGTACTTTCAACAAGGTTTTGATATGCAGCTATGGATATTTGTGTTTACTCCTGCTGCAAGAATGTCGCCAACTCATCTGTAGATTTTGGACGGGGTTCCCTGGTCCGTAAGCGTCGCTCTAACTCGTCCTACAAATGTTCTATGGGGTTTAGATCGGGCCTCTGAGCAGGCCAAGGAAGACGTTTTACATCCATATCTTGATGCGACTGCTTGATAAAAGCTACAACATGACACGAAACGTTGTCGTCCTAGAAGTGACATTCGTCCATTCCATAAAATTGCCAGAGCGTAGGTAGAACCTGACTGTCAAAAATGTTCATGTAGGCGTCGGCGTTCAATTGACCAGGGAGAACATGCAAATATCCCAGGCCATACCACGAAAAACACACCCAAACAAGTTGTCGGATTTTATGCAAATTCACTGGCGTCCGGTCTATTGTTGTAGGGTAGTGTAGAAAAGAAGGTTTTTGGTAGGGAACATCTCACTGAATCGTCACAACAACACTTACCATGCAATTAACCTCACACTGGAAAAATACAGGTGGCTATTGGCGACGGTCAGGGATCAACCTCCGAAGAGATAAATCCGAGGACATCACCACATAATTTCAAATCAAGGTCAGATGACGATGTCGCACATGAGCTGGAACCCCACTCTCCAAACGTCCACACCATACCAACTTGAAAACATGAGGTTACGACAGATTTAACGCATATCAACTCCCTTTGTTGACGGCGGTCTTTGATTGGAATCGAACACGCAACCCTCTGGTTGCTAGTACTATACTCTTCAAACCGGGCTACGGATGCTGGCAATAGGTTTAGAGTTGACCATGTTGTAATAGCAGAAATAATAATAATAATCTATGTCAGATGAAGGGTAATGGTAATGGTAATTTTTAACTAACGTCGTACTAGAGCAAAACAACGGACTATTGACGACGGTCCGGGATCAATCCACTACGAGAAAGATTCGAGGACAACGCCACGTTATTTTGAACCACGGTCAGATGACGAGGCAACACCTGAGCTGGCACCCCACTCTCCAAATTTCCACACCAACCCACCGTGAGGACTTTCGGCCACGACAGATTTAAGGCGCATCAGCCGCCTCTTCACCATGCGTTTGCAAACATCCATGCCCGGACCCGGATTCGAAACCTTCCTATCTAAATGCAAACACCTTATATTTACCCAATTGAGGAAAAGCTACAAAACTTTAAAAAGTAATTTTTAAATCAGTATTTTAAAAGGGCTATTTCCTCCGTTTGATAAATTTGGGTGTTGAGAACCTTTCATGGAGTCCCCGACCCCTCTGAGTACGTTCCATCCCATCAAAGTCTAACCTCTCTACACCCCCATCACGTCACTTCACTTCAGAGATCAACCGCTTCATCCCAGTGATAAGCTGTTTACAGAATATTGAAAAACGCGGCATTTCGCTTAAACGCTGATCCATCACCGCGATAAGCCTCCGCCGTACAGGTGTCCGGGGGAGGGCCACCGAAAGGGGTGTAAGGGGCGACCCCCGGGGGGGAAACGAGCGGTTGCGCGGCTCCTTCGCATCCGGGTGCTACTGCCCGGGTTTCCGGGTGGACGGAACCCGAAAAGCGGGTGTCTGGTGTGGGTTTTGCATTGTCGAGTAATGACTCCTCGCGCGTGTTTTCTGTTGGTGAAGAGACGGTAAATTGAATTTAGGAGAGGTGGTTTTATGTTTTGCGTCGTTGGTGAGCTGTTTGGGGCGGGTTGAATGACTGGATCAACAGCTCTGTCTCTCAAGAGGCTGGTTTTTTGTGGTTTCGTCGAAGAAAGCAGCATAATGATGTAGGGAAAGATCTGGGCATGGACCTATATCCTCTCATTCCCTGTACAAAGTCAGATGGTTCGATAAGGTAATTTTATTTAACGTCGTACTAGAGCAACACAACGGTTATTGACGACGGTCAGGGATCAATCCCTCTGAAGGAAAGTGGTAATGGTAATGATAATTTCAGTTAACGTCGTACTAGAGCAGCACAACGGGCTATTGACGACGGTCCGGGATCAGTCCCTCTGAAGGAAAGATCCGAGGACAACACCACGTCATTTTGAACCACGGTCAGGTGACGATGCAACACCTGAGCTGGCACCCCACTCTCCAAACGTCCACATCAACCCAACGTGAGGACTTTCGGTCACGACAGATTTAAGATGCACCATACACTTCTACAGCATACGCTTAGAAACATCCATGCACTCACCCGGATTCGAACCAGGAACCTTCCGATCTAGAGGCTAACCACCACACCGGTTGGTCGGCTTCCTGATAACAAAACTTAAAACTACAGCTTTGGCGTATTATGCGGTTCACAGAAATATACGTATTATGTAGTCAGTGCATGAATTTTTGTATGGTAAGATAACGTAATTTTTAGTTAATGTCGTACTAGAGCAACACAACGGGTATTGACGACGGTCCGGGATCAATTTCCCTAAAGGAAAGATACGAGGACAACACCACGTAATTTTCAATCACGGTCAGATGACGAGGCAACACCTGAGCTGGCACCCCACTCTCCAAACTCCTTGCTAACCCAGTGTGAGAACTTTGGGCAACGAGATTTAAGGTACTCCAGCCACCTCTACACCATACTCTTACAAAAATTCATCACGTTGGGTTGGTGTGGAAGTTTGGAAAGTGGGGTACCAGCTCAGGTGTTGCCTCGTCATCTGACCGTGGTTCAAAATTACGAGGTGTTGTCCTCTGATATTTACCTGAAGGGATTGATCCCGGACAGTCGTCAATAGCCCGTTGTGTTACTCTAGTAAGACATAAACTAAAAATTACCTTACCTTACCTCACAAAAATTCATGCACTTACCCGGACCAGGAAACTTCCAATCCAAAGTCAGATGGATGATGGGTTCCAGTACCAAATTGGATCATGAGACCGGTGGCGATTTAGATAATGAATCGAATAGCAAGTTAGTAAGGATCCCTGCAACCTAATGATATGACTGCCCCTAGTACCAAGTTAGATCATTACACCTATACCAAGGGAGCTGACAAATTAAAGGATGGGTTCCGTTTCAAGAGTTAAATGATGGACCCTGTACCAAGTTGGAAAATGTATGAAATGAATCTAACCAGCGTGTGTAACGAACTAAGTTAGATGATGGGTCCAATACCAATGTAGATAATGAGCTCAATCCCAACCGAAGGTGATGGTCCGCAAGACAAAGTTAGATTATATCAAAATAGATTAGCTCAATATCAAGTGAGTTAACGGATCCCAGTATCAAATTAGATGTTGGGCCTCGTACCATGTGTTAAAGGATTGTTACCAGTTCTAAGTTAGATTATTAGACCAGTACAAGAGATGATGAGTTTAATTTCAAGCGAGATGACGGTCCCTTATTCGAAATTAGACAATGGGTCTCGTACCTAGTTCAAGGATGGGCCCTAGTACTAAGTTAGGTTATTAGTCCAGTGCCCATTTTGATGATGAGCTTAATATCAAGCGATATGACCGTCTCCTGTACGAAATTATATAACGGGTCTCGTACCTAGATAAATGATGGGCCCCAGTACCACGGTAAGTAATGAGTCTCGTATCACGTTAAAAGATAAACCCCAGTACCAAGTAGATTATGGGTCAAGTACCCATTTAGAAAATGGATCTATTACCGAGATGATGAGTCCTTTATCAAGCTTGATGGTGAGCTCAATATCAATGTGAGATGACGGTTCCCATTTCCAAGCGAGATGATGGGCCCAGCACCAAATTAGATCATAGGCCCAGGTACTAAGGTTTTCTGTTAGATCTATTTTGATCAATTCACTTTGAGGGTGTGAGATCGTGTCAGACCCCCCAGACTGCCTGTAGGGAACTTAAACAAGCGATTCTTCCAATTAACATTAGCCTATTTATAACACAAGACAAACGCAAAAAGATCAATAGATCCAGCCAAATTACAAGTACCGTCCAGCTCTTAATCAGACTAATTAAATGATCAATTCAAGAAATAAACAAAATGAAGTGAAATTACGCTAAACAAAACTTATAACTTTGCTGAAAAATAATTAGAGAAAGCGGATCACAAAAATTTACTGAGAAAAAAATGAGTACCTTTGGATGAAAACACCCAGCACCCAACTGTACGTGAGATCTCAGTACTATTTTAAGTGAAGGTACTCCTATCATGAAATAAAGATATCTCGAAGCTCTTCTTATACCATTACAAGCCTAATGAAAGAATGGGGAACTATTTATACATTTTTGAATCTAGAAAACAGATGGATGACAGAACAAAAGTGTTCACATTTCCAAGGCCCAAGTGCTATGCTTCCTGTGACCCTGATTATGACTAAAGCAAAGCATTTAATATTAATTCCCCATTCTGAAATACATTCGTGTGCTTTTACAACAAGTAAACTAATGCTTAGACAACGGATCGATGAATTGTCAAAAACAGAACATTTTACTAAAAGCATTTTTGAGCAATACTCGTAAGGGCTCGAACTTGGTGACACGAAATAAACTCGTGTCAAGATCATGTGTCAGCAAATGTCTTGTCGCCAAATAAGAATTCTCAAAAAGAACAGAACGGAGCCCTGAAGCACCCTCGAACTTTCAAATTCGATTATCGTCGGTAGGTGTGCACCCCTATGCGCTTATAAGCAACATTTATTTTTTGACAGCATTTATAGATCGATTCCTTTCAGTCTGAAAACTAGATCTTTGATCTCTATTTTTCGAAGCCTAAGGCGTAGTAGCTTGAACCCTTTTACACGGGTGACTTTTGAATGACTGTTCCGGATCGAAATCGATCCGACGCAGAGTTATATTATCCAGTATATCATTGAACATCCTGGTAGGTAGACAACGTCGCACTGGATTAACACAACAGGCGACGGTGCAGGATCCTATGGAAAATATCCTAATGAATTTAACCCTCTGAGGGTTAAGAAGCTATCAGTTCCCCCTTTAATACAGAAACATTTCTGTTACCTTCTCCGTAGCTTATATACGTGTCGTAAACTGTCAAATAGTGGTCAGCGTCTGGTGAAAAACTGTCCAAATTGTCGTCTTTTCATTTGTAGGAAATTCAATAACGTCACACTGGAGCAACACAATGGGATATTGGAGGCGGTATTGGGAAAGAGAAAGATCCACTATGTATTTTTGAACCATTGTCAGATGACGAGGTCAACACCTGAGCTGGCACCTACTCTCCGAAATGACATATCACGCCAACGTGAGGATCTTTGAGGCCAACAATGAACTAGCATGTACCAGCCTCCGTGTACATGACGTTCTAGGTTGAACCCGTTACAAGTGGGCTACCATAACGATTTGAGTATTCTTGAGATACGAGAGAGAGAAAATTGCTATAACTTAATCTAAAAGTCTTTTCTCGCTATTATATGGGAGGCACTATCAAGATTAGTACTGGAGTTCAAATTAGTCCTTTGAGATTTTCAGACTCGATCAACACACCCAACAGTTAAATCGAATTCTGCTCACACAATACCAATCTTTGATTCGAACTCGGTTAAGACATAAATCAACAATTTCGGATATTAAACTTTATAAATATACGTTAAAATGAAACTTGACGGTAATGGTAGTGGTAATTTTAGTTAACGTCGTACTAGAGCAACACAACGGGCTATTGACGACGGTCCGGAATCAGTCGCTTAAGGGAAAGATTTGAGGACAACACCTCGTAATTTTGAACCACGGTCAGATGACGAAGCAACACCTGAGCTGGCACCCCACTCTCCAAACTTCCACGCCAACCCAACGTGAGGACTTTCGGCCACGACAGATTTAAGATGCACCAGCCGCCTCTACACCATACGTTTACAATCATCCATGCCCGAACCAGGAACCTTCCGATCCAGAGGCTAACACCTTAACCACTATACCGGTTGGTCGGCGAAACTTGAAGGATAAAAGGGAATGTTTTTGAGACTTCCAGAACACACAACTAAATCGAAGGCAGGCTCACTCTAAAACTTAAACCGAAATAAAAGAGACTTCAAGCTTTCCAAGACAGTGTAACAACAAAATAAACAAGATCAATAATGCTAAAAAAGGTACTTGAAAAAATAAATACTCACGTTAAACCAACCGATAACCAAGGACACTTAACTTCGCAAGTTCAAATAGTTGTAGAATAAACGTGTCTGTTCGATAAAGATCTGCAATACAACCAACCAAATCGTGCTAAGCAGGTGCATCACTAAACTTTATCCAACCCTAGGCAATATCAAGGATGGAAAAGAAAGACTCGAAGACTAGTCTCATAACATCAATCATTAATTTAGGATTCCAAACTTTATGCAAATTTAAATCATTATTGCAGGGTTCATCAAACTTACGGGAATATTCGATAAGTTATTGAAGTACGACAAAAACTACCTAAGAACCAAATCGAATTAAACAAATTATCCACTCAAACCAACCCTAAACAAAATCATGGATGGCAAACGATATTCCAAAACTAGTCTCACTTAAAACATCATTCATTGATTCAGATTAACAAGCTTTATAGACCAAAACATTTTCTGGTTAAACGGGTCTGTTTGACGAAAAGGTCCAGAACACACAACCCAACGACCAAATCGAATCAACCATCAAACGTATTAACAACTCTGTCTAATCTTAAACAATATTAAAGATGACAAAAAACTATTCTAAAATTACTCACGTAGAACATTAATCTCATTGATTTAGTATACCATACTTTATTCAAGTCCAAATGAAAATTTTAGGATAAACGGGTCACACACTTCGACAAATATCTACAGTACACCCTACAACCTAATCGAAGTAAGCACCCGCATTGTCGACGCTATCCACCACTAACCAAATTCAAGGATAGAAAAAAAGATATTCGTAGACCAGACTCGCTTAAAACATCAAACATTGATTCAAGATGCCCAAACTTTACACAAATTCAAACAAAAATTTCCGTGTAAACGGATCTGTCTGAACAAGAGCTCCAGAACACCCAACAACCAAATCGAATAAAGGATGGCCAAAAAATATATTCGTAGACCAGACTCGCGTAAAACATCCATCATTGATTCCAGATATGCCCAAACTTTATACAAATTCAAACAAAAGTTTCCAGATAAACATATCTGTCTGATCAAGAACTCGAAAACATCCAACAACCAAATCGAATTAAGAAGAGTAAAAAGAAATTCGTAGACTAGACCCGCGTAAAACATCAAGCATTTTATTAAGATGCCCAAACTTTACACAAATTCAAACAAAAGTTTCCGTGTAAACGGATCTGGGTTATCAAGAGCTCGAAAAGACCCAACAACCAAATCGAATTAAGGATGGCAAAAAAAGATATTCGTAGACTAGACTCGCGTAAAACATCAATCATTGATTCAAGATGCCCAAACTTTACACAAATTCAAACAAAAGTTTCAAGATAAAATCTATCTAAGCAAGAGCTCGAAAACACCCAACAACCAAATCGAATTAAGAATGGTAAAAAAGATATTCGCTGACCAGACTCGCGTTAAACATCAATCATTGATTCAAGATGCCCAAACTTTATACAATTTCAAACAAAAGTTTCCAGATAAACGGATCTGTTTGACCAAGAGCTCCAGAACACCCAACAACCAAATCGAATTAAGCAGACACACAAGCAGGAAGAAAAAACCAAACTAATCCAGCTCCCCTAAACCCTACACTTAACCTGTCTCCTGAACCCCAAACCCATGATGGAAGCCTTCCCCGCCACAGTCGTGTGGGCGTCTTGTGGATGGACAACCACTCGGACATCCTAAAACCGAACCCATAAAATTCCCATATTTTCCTCATGAATAAGAAAATGAGTCGGTTATTTTCTAGGCGTACCTACCACTCAGCTAATAATAAAAAGTTTTAATATCCAAAAAGCAAAAAAGGCAAGTGAGCAAATTTACTATGAATACATATTAAGGAGTCCTCAAGTTTTGGTGATGGATCGTCGGGGTCCTATATAATCAGGCCGCAGCGGCGGCTCAAATAATTAGCCAACAAGAGTTGAGACACGGGCTTTAATCGCTCTATTATCAACACCTTCTCCCATCTTCGCTTCTTATTTTCTTTGATGGGTGAGGTCTGGGCATGGGCTAGAGCACACACCCACCGTCAACAGGTGGGATTAAAGGCATCATCACTTGGATGGGCCAGCGGGGTGGTGTGCGTGGAATAATGGCGTGAGTCCAGCAGAGAGGAATTCGATTGTTCCTTTGCTTTGCGATGCTTTTTGACTGCTTGGTCCGCTGAATACAGGGAAAGTTCCAGTTAGGATTATGTCAAAAAACAAGTTTGACCTTTACCAGAACAAGGCAGATAGAGAATTGTGTGTTCAGTTCAAATTTCAAAATCAAAATTTCGTTTATACCAGCGGCATGGTATATATCAGTGTACTGTGGATGCTACCCCTCTTTTAAGTGAACTGTGAGGTGTGAACTCTTTGGGGGAAAGTCAGAATGTCGTTCCGGTGATATATATCTCACCTCAAACGATACGCTACTCAATACTATGGAAGGAAAGCGTAAGTCATAAATGCCACTCAAGGCTCTATCGCTTTAGTTAGGTAATTAGGTAAGGAGGGTCTTCTTCTGAATGGAAACAATCCCCTCCGTACCGAGTTACTGAAAACCCACAGCGGATTAGCAGGGAAGGTCTCTAATGAAAAACGAAAAAGACCCGGGCATGTGGGAGGAGTGCTAGGTGCGCCAGGTTATCCGAGACGAGGTAAGGGGGGTCGGACATACAGGCAAAAGAGCCGTTCTGTGAGACGATTGAAAAAAATCTAAGCGCCGCAGAGTAAAGGTTAATTTTAATATCACACTACCAGTACAAAAGTACCACAAATCAAAAAGCCTCATATTGGTCAACAACAAAACTGACCAGGATGTCTCGTCATTTGAAGAAAATAATGTCACGATCGTTCTCAGAGAAAACTTAACAAATCTGATCTCGTCGTTATAAAAAAAAAAATCGGCAATATCTTGATGACGAGATATCTTGTCATGAGCAAAAGTGATCGAATCTTGATGGACGAGATATCTCGCCATGAGCAAAAGTGATCGAATCTTGATGGACGAGATATCTCGGCAAAATCACTCTGTTCGTTAAAGATTTTGAGAAATTAAAAATACCCTGAGGAATAAATAAACTGTCGGACACCATAGATTCGACGCTTGCGATTGGAGTTGGAATTTAAGATCTAGATTACTTTTAGGATGCTGTTAAAAGAAATTTTAACTCCAACTACCCAATTTTGTGGTTAAATTTACCCTGTGATATGTCGCACTAACAATGCAAAAGTGACGGATCTAAAAAATATGCGTTTTTCTTAACTGAGCATTTAAAATGCTTAGAAGACATAAAATATACTTTTAAGACGCCATAGGTTTCACACTTATGATTTGAAGTACAGAAATCTTAAAGGGTCTTCAGATAGAACATTCATTTTTATTCAAAAACTCAAAATCGAATTGATTTGAGTTGTGATACTCTTGCATCGGGTTTACCGCATGGTATTGGTATTTTTTAATTAACATCACCCTGGAGCAACACTACGGGCTATTGGTGACGGTCCAGGATCAACGCCAGAAGGGAAAGATCCAAGGACAACACCACGTAATTTTGAGCCACGGTCATATGGAGGTCACACCTGTTCTAGCACTCCACTCTCTAAACTTCAACACCCCGTTAACGTGACGACATTTGAGGTCACAACAGATTAGACGTTCACCAGCCCGATTTGTACATGGATTTGAATTCACAACCCTAGTCCGTTGCTCTTCCAATCAGGCTACCATGGACCAGCACCGGAGTTACAATGTTACTGTAACGCATATACACTACCCTACAATAATGGAACGAACAGCGTGATGTGATGGGATAAGGGAAATAATACATGCTTTAATAGGGGGATGGTCCCCACGTGCTGCAATTGCACTAGAACCCTTATGGGCATACTTTAAACAAGGTTTTGATACACAGCTATGAGTATTTGTGTCCATTCCTGCTGCAAGAATGTCGCCAGCTCAGCTGTAGATTTTGGACGGGGTTCCCTGGTCCGTAAGCGTCGCTTTAACACGTCCCACAAATGTTCTATGGGATTTAGGTCGGGCTTCCGAGCAGTCCAGGGAAGACGTTTTACATACATATCTCGATGCTTGACAGATGCTGCAACATGACATAGAGCGTTGTCGTCCTGGAAGTATTTTGGTTGATTCCATAAAATTGCCAGAGCGTAGGAAGAACATGATTGTCCAAATTGTTTATGAAGGCGTCGGAATTCAATTGACCAGGAACAACACCCTACAACAATGAACCGAACAGCAGGATGTGATGGGATAAGGGAAAGAATACATGTTTTAATAGGTGATGGTCCCCAACGTACTGCAATTACACTAGCAACCCTTATGGACATACATTTAACAAGGTTTTGATACACAGTTATGGGTATTTGTGTCCATTCCTCCTGCCAGAATGTCGCCAGCTCAGCTGTAGATTTTTGATGTGGTTCCCTGGTCCGTAAGCGTCGCTCTAACTCGTCGCACATATGTTCTATGGGGTTTAGGTCGGGACTCTGAACAGGCCAGGGAAGACATTTTACATCCTTATCTTGATACCACTGCTTGACAGAGGCTGCGACATGACATGAAGAGTTGTCGTCTTGGAACTAACATTCGTTCATTCCATAAAATTGCCAGGACGTAGGAAGAATCTGTCTGTCCACAATGTTTATGTAGGCGTCAGCGTTCAATTGACCAGGAACAACATGCAAAGGTCCCAGGCCATGCCACGAAAAACACCCTCATACAAGTAGTTGGATTTTATGCAAATCCGCTAGAGTCCAGTCCATTACTGTAGGCTAGTGTACAAATTAGGTATCACGCTTTTCAAAGTGAACTAAAGGTTCTTGTGGATTAGAGAATTTGAGACCCGTGTTCTCAATTTTTATTATTTACTACCTTATTTTTCAGGCACCTTACTCGTTGGGTTGGTGTGGAAGTTTGGAGAGTGGGGTGCCAGTTCAGGTGTTGCTTCGTCATCTGACCGTGGTTCAAAATTACGAGGTGTTGTCCTCTGATCTTTCCCTTAAGGGATTGATCCCGTACCGTCGTTAATAGCCCATTGTGTTGCTCAAGTACGACGTTAACTAAAATTGCCATTACCATTACCAGGCACCTTACAAAGCTTTGTATCAGAATAGAATTACCAGGAGACTAGAGAAGAAATACCATACTACAAAATTTCAACTACCTTTAAAGGCACACATATCAAATATATGCTCTACTTCCTGTTTTTTGGCATATTCAAAACTTAGCACAAAACAAAGATGGTCGTGTACGCTGAGGCTAGGAACGTTAAATCTGTCGTGGCCTCAAATGTCCTTGCGTTGGAGAAGTGTGGAAGTTCGGAGATTAGTGTGCCAGCTCAGGTGTTGACTTTGTAATCTGATTGGTTCAAAATCACGAGATATTATCCTTGGATCTTTTCCTTCATGTTTGAGTACAGAGGGTGGCCAATAGCTCAGTGTGTTTATCCAGTTCAACGTTAATTCAACTACCTAGCTATCATGAAGCAAGCCATTTTGCTAACTTAAAATACTGAAAACCAGAATAATACCTAATTAACATCTAATAATATTAAATGTATAATTTAATAGCTAATAATATGCAATTACATAAAAAGTTAGAAAGAATGCATTTGTCAAATTGTATCAACTAACACACATTCGGAAACTATTACGGCTCCTATTAAACAGACCGTAACATATATCATAAAATTAACCCGAATTTTTTTCATAGATTCATCATACAAAATCCTATTTTTTTTCCTTAAATGGCTATTCTACAAACTGCATTACTCTGAATTCAACATAAATTGCTTTTTATTTCAATTCTTGAAACATTAGAACTAATAATTATTAATATATATACACACTAACCTCTTATCAGAAACACATTTCACTACAATTACGCAATAATGGAGTCTATATTCCCGTTCTATCGAAAGACGCATTTTTCGTAATGAAATAGTCCCAGAAGGTGATACATAAAATTCTTTTTTCACACTTTGAAAACTCAATGATAAAATTTATTTATTTTACTTTCCGTCGAACGCAACCCGAATGAATTTTCTTGAATATATAATACACGAATATCAAAAAATTATAAACAACCGAAGTGTGCAATTAGGCGTAGTTACAAATTGTTATAACTATGACAGCTTTTCTTTTTCAATTTCATACCTCTGAAAACATATTTTATTTTGTGTTAAAAATATATTGTACATTCCTTTTAATTAAATTGGATGTATAGAAATTTCACCGCATATTATTTATATCTTCCTCCTTTTAAATTCTCATTTTCCGAATTTCGTTATTGAGACATAAATACCAGAAGAAATTAAAAACGATATCAATACAAACGGAATTATTTTGCGATATTTTTTTTAATCGAAAATATCACTTCAGACGAAATTACAGAAAAAGATATAGCATAGGGGATTACTAAAACGCTTTCATCGTGAAAATGAGAATTATTTGGTTTTCGAAAATAAAAATGTTCGCGTGGTTATTCGATTCATAGTTCTTTTTCGTTTTCAAATTATAAGACGTCAAGACATTAATTTGAATAAATAATTTTTTTTCTTTTGAAGTTTTAGATGAAATATAGCACCTTTCTTCAGAAAAGAAACATTTAATTATTGGTGGATGATAAATTTTAATGAATCCATATTTGCTTAAGTTTACCCTTATTTTAAATTTATTACGATTTTTATTCCTAGCTTATAAAAGTGTGAAAGATTATGATGATGTTTCAGCTTATTAGGCGATCAAATGAAAACAATGGAAGTATTTTTCAACAAAAATATTCTAAAATTTATTTAAGACAATAGTTGTATTGAAAACAATGGCAAGCGTTGATTTTTTTGTGTAAAGCTCTTCGAACTGGCTTGAAAATGTTTCAACATTTCCATTCTAATAAAAGTGTTGTTAGTTGTAAGAATTTTTAGAAAAACACGTGTTCATACTGTGTTTTACTTTAAAAATGTCAGACAATATTAAAAATATATTTTTTTTAAAAAGGGTAGCTGTTTAAATTTTTATTCAATTTCGACATAAATTTTAATCACGGCTTTAGATTTTAATCTTTTATTTGAAACATAATTATCATTTATCTAAAAATATTAATACAATTTCTTTCAGTTTATTGAAACTTGCAAAGAAGCCTCGGTATTAATTCATTAATTTAGAATTGAATTTTGAATAATATTCTTAGCTCAGAATTACCTTATTTTATTTTAGTAGTTCTGTTTTATTATGATTTGATTTATTTGCAATAGTTTCAGGAATATAATTATAATAAATGAAGGTTATTTTTATAACCATATAACTGATTATTTAATCTTTTTTCAGGACTTAAAATTGAATAGAACATTATAAGAAATTACGCGGTTCGTTACTCAAATTGATTCAGTTTATTTTAAAAACTTATTTAAATAAATGTTCCAGTTGCGATTAAATAATATATCTTTTCAACTAAATAACTTCAAATCCAACCAATGCGTATAAGAAAATAATTTTATTAACTTTGGGAAATGATCCTCAAATATTTTCTGTAAATGACTGTATTTAACAAACAACGATGAATCATTATATTTGAAAAATATTCTATGCACATTATGCTCTTCAAGTATTTTAATTAACTAAAAATGTAATTAAAATTTTAATTAAGTAAGTCTCCAATACATATTAAAAAATTATAATTAATAAAAAAAAATAAAAAAACTAGTTTTTAATTTTTTTAAAAATAAAATCAAAATTTTCTTACAGATACCGGCAATTAGGGTGGTAGTTAATTAACGTCGCACTGGAGCAACACAACGGGCTATTGGTGATGGTCTGGGAATAGCCCCAAAATTAAAGATCCGAGGACAATATATCGTAAGTTTGAAATACAGCCAGAAGAGGAGATCAACATCTGAGCCGGCACCCCACTCTCCAAACTTCCATACCACGCCAACGTGAAGACATTTGAGGCCACGACGTATTTAACGTTTCCGCGTATACGACATTTTAGTTGAATCGAATTTCGAACTCCCCGGTTGCTAATCCGCAAATATGAAAATAACATGGTTGTGAATTAATAATGATTAACATTACAAGCACCATAGTTATTTAACTATATATAACAATGATAGGGATTATAATCATCGTAGTTACTTAATTGATAATGATAAACATTACGAATAAAATGGTTATTTAATTGACTAGGGGGCTCCACCGCCTGCTCGCTATAGCTCATCAACCCCCGATGATTGCTACGCAATCATATTTAGTTCACTTTGCGAACTATACTTTTCAACAATGAGGGGGAGGGATTGCTTCATAATCCATCCCATATGGATCGCTGCTGGATTGATCCCGGATCTCTAGTACGACGTTAATGGAATGTTCTCTTCCCATTGCGATATTTATTGCATGCGCCCGATAACGGAAAATTGACTAATTTTTTTTGCGAGATTAGCGGATCCATATATAAGCCGATCCCAGTACTTTAGCTTTAGAAAACGTTCCAAAAATTCTCGGCTCATACACGGAAATATATGGTAAAAAAAAAAATGTTTTAAAAAATCTCAAGAACAAAACATTTTATTTCCACATAAAAAAAGGAAATATTTTAGCATAACATATTGTTAAAATTCAGAGGAAATCTCATCATAATTTTAAGTGTTTTAGCTGATCCGTGTTGTAATAGTACTTTTTAATATTTTCATACTCGACTGTTGCGATGGAAACGGCGAACTAATTTGCCGGTTCATCTGAAAACATTGCAAACTTTCTAGCGCGTACTCTCAAATTTTATGAATGAATTAATTAAAAATTATAACTCGTGTTTATCGTCTGTGCGTGCTCCAAATTAATTAGCCCGTGTTGAACCGCAAGACTCGCTATCTACCAATCATAAAGCGAATAAACCTGAAAAAGACCGACAAATTTTTGTTTAATAGATAAATAATGATGAGCATCATAGTTATTTAATTGATTATAAGAAAATAGTCTTTATGTTTCCCATAGAAAATCATCAAATTTTCAAATTTCATTGATATGTTAAATTATAATACGAAGATCATTTTATACTAGGGGGCCCGCCCCCTGCTCGCTAACGCTCGCCAACCCCCAGAGGATTGCTTCGCAATCCTTATTGGTTCGCTGCTCGAACCTATGCTCGCTTCGCTCGCATCAATGAAGACATGTGTCCTAACAGAAGGAATTGTTTACAAAATATGATATTCCAAAAAAATATTTTTCAAATCTAAATTTTATGCTGTTTTTCAGACAAGATATTTACAGTACCTCTGGAATCATAATTCAAATGGAAACTTTGAGTTAATTTTGACTCGAAATGGGAGCGTTGATTTGGAAATTGAAAATCCAGCATGTTGGTTGTGTGTACATTTACCCAGCACTCGAGCCACCCACGCTTTTTCATTGAGTTTGTTGTCGAAAGTTGTAATGCAAGCGTCTTGTTGAACTATAATAGTTTGCCCCGAAACGGACCTTTTTTCTAAATGACCCTGAAAAGATCCTCCGTTTTCTTTGATTTCTATTATTTACTGCAACAGCTCGACTAAAATTCTTTTTTTTTTCAATAAAATTTCATCCGATAACGCTATAAATTCAATTGAAGCGCGAGGCTATGGGATAAACAAAGAATCGTACAATGTTGCCAAAACGCGAAAACAAATAACGTCTTTTTTGCGTGCCACGTAAGAGAATTATATATATAGAAGTCTGGTAAAAATTAAGTAAAAACAATGCGGGGAGGGAATTGATTTTAGTTTTCAACAGTCTCACTTGAAGACATTAAACGTGGTGCAGCGAGTTTCCAATGTTTTCATTCCGTCGGGAAAAAAATGGTGTTTGGTTGGGAAAAATGGTTTTAAAAGGTGTAGAATATGCATGACGTCGGCGATGATATTCCTTGTCGATTAAAATTTTTCCTAAATGAACCAATTTCTTAAGTTTGGGAGTAAGAAGTCTTGCAAGGTCAAGTTCGAATAGGGTGTGAGAGATGACAAAACCATACGCGAAACCTTATTTGCTACTAAAAAAAGATCCGTTTGTACTAAACAACATTATCTTGGAGAAAAAGCGCCAATCTTGGCAGGTTTGTCTCCGCTCTTTCAAATGGTCCAATTATGTTGATAATAGCCTCTTGCTGTTGTTTTTTAATTCTTCAAGTAGTCGGTTAGAATGATTCCTTGGGTATTCATCCAATAAAAGCATAAATTCTAAATTCGTTTCCAAAACCACAGAAACTCGGTTACCACAAAAATTAATATCAACAGTTTCGTTACCACCACAAGTTAGCAAAATAACCATTTAACGGTTGTTAAAAAATAATAGTTTTGCCCATCTCTAGCAATTTGAAAAAGCTACAAAATCTAAATTCGTATTCAAAACTTAAGAAATTTGGTTACCAGAAAACAGTGTTTCTGCCACCACAAATTAGCAGAATAACCATTAACTGTTATTAAAAAATAACAGTTTTGCCCATCTCTAATAATTTGAGAAAGCTCTCTCTCTCTAAAAAATCTAAATTTTTATCCAAAACCACAGAAATGGTTACCACGAAGCTTAATAATAACAGTTTTGTTTCCACTACAAATTAACAAAATAACCATTAACAGTTATAGAAGAATAACAGTTTTACCCATCTCTATTAATTTGACCAGGCTTACAGGATCCACATTTAAACCTAAACCCACAGAAACTACCAATCACAACATCAAAAAGCCATCAGAAGTGTCCATACAACATCGACCTTCCGTCAGAAGAGAACGCCCTGGACTTACACCCCTATTCTTCCCAATCTCCCGCCGCTCTGTTTTGTTTTTCGAAGACAATCTGTGTGTGTTGTGTTTTTCATCATCTTCAGATTGTTTAATCAAAAGGGTGCGTTATGTGACGCGTCTATAAAGACAGGCTTCCTCAATTTCTTTTTAATTCCCATTTTTTAACGCGGCCATTTTTTATCCGATCTAAATAGGAGAGGATTGGCTATAAAGTCATATTCGGGTAAGTGACCTACAGGCAAGGCGTTGCTCTAATGGTGCGGGAAATGTTTACAATCTCCGACATCTTTTGAAGAGTTATTTATACTGTTTTGGGGTTCGTGCATTCGCGATGTATATGTTAGCTCCGTTTAAGTGAATACGATTTAGTGGGATATCCCGATCATGATTATGTAAATGGATTTGGTTACTTTTTCTTACGGGTTACTTCGGGCGTTATTTTGTGTAAGTGGAAAATAAGTGTTGATTGTTTTGTAGTTTGGTATTGGAATATATCGGCTATAAGGGGTATTCAGTGGTAATCATTTTTGATGAGGTTATAAGGATAGAATGATTTATATAAGAGGAAAATTGTTATAGCTATAACGATAGGGTTTTCAGCGAAAACAAACAAATCAGACGGTCTTCGAATATTTTATTTATGCTGTCTGGATGCTATCGCATGGTATATATCGGAATTGCCGTAACTTTTAGACTATGGATGGTACAGCAGTCTCACCATGATCACCCAAAGAAAGAATTTAGACAACGGCCAGTACATCAGGTGTATCTTGAAAGTTACAAGTATCGCGCCAAGAAAGTATCGCGCCAAGAAAGAATCGCGCTTGTTAGAAACTACCCTACAATAATGGGGCTGACAGCAAGATGTGATGGCATAAGGGAAATAATACATCCTTTAATAGGGGGATGGTCCCCACGTGCTGCAATTGCACTAGAGCCCTTATGGGCATACTTTAAACAAGGTTTTGATACACAGCTATGGGTATTTGTGTCCATTCCTGCTGCAAGAATGTCGCCAGCTCAGCTGTAGATTTTGGACGGGGTGCCCTGGTCCGTAAGCGTCGCTTTAACACGTCCCACAAATGTTCTATGGGGTTTAGGTCGGGCTTCCGAGCAGTCCAGGGAAGACGTTTTACATACATATCTCGATGCTTGACAGATGCTGCAACATGACATAGAGCGTTGTCGTCCTGGAAGTAATTTTGGTTGATTCCATAAAATTGCCAGAGCGTAGGAAGAACATGATTGTCCAAATTGTTTATGAAGGCGTCGGAATTCAATTGACCAGGAACAACACCCTACAACAATGAACCGAACAGCAGGATGTGATAGGATAAGGGAAAGAATACATGTTTTAATAGGTGATGGTCCCCAACGTACTGCAATTACACTAGCAACCCTTATGGACATACATTTAACAAGGTTTTGATACACAGTTATGGGTATTTGTGTCCATTCCTGCTGCAAGAATGTCGCCAGCTCAGCTGTAGATTTCGACGTGGTTCCATGGTCCGTAAGCGTCGCTCCAACTCGTCGCACATATGTTCTATGGGGTTTAGGTCGGGACTGAGCAGGCTAGGGAAGACATTTTACATCCATATCTGGATACTACTGCTTGACAGAGGCTACAGCATGACATGGAACGGTGTCGTCCTGGAAGTGACATTCGTCCATTCCATAGAATTACCAGAACGGAGGAAGAACCTGATTGTCCAAAATTTTCATGTAGGCGTCGGCGTTCATTTGACCCGGAACAACATGCAAAGATCCCATGCCATACCACGAGAAACACACACAAACAAGTAGTCGGATTTTATGCAAATCCGCTGGAGTACAATCTATTATAATAGAGTAGTGCATCTATGGCCGAATTCAAAAGGTTAAAATGTAATTTGTCACTGTTTTTGAAACTTTTGACGCTTAATCTATTGTATGAAATTAGAGATATTTCCCTGTATCTTTTTGGTGCCCGCGGTAGACCTGTTGGAAGAACAACGTATTTTCAACCAGAGTTTTTGCAAGTTCTAGTCTAGTCATCGACCGTCACGTACCAAGGGGGCTGGTACGCGTTAAATCTATAGTGGCCTCAAATGTGCTCACGTTGGTGTAGTGTGGAAATTTGGAGAATGGGGTGCCAGATCAGGTGTTAACCTCGTTATCTAACCGTGGATCAAAATTACCGTGTTGCCCTCGGATATTCCCCCTGGGAGATTAAACCCGGAGTATCATCAATAGCCCGTTGTGTTGCTTCAGTACGACGTGAATTATAATACCTACCTATCCGAACCATCGGGCCGACCAACCGGTATAGTGGTTAAGGTGTTAGCCTCTAGATCGGAAGGTTCCTGGTTCGAATCCGGGCCCGGGCATGGATGTTTGTAAACGTATGGTGTAGAGGCGGCTGGTGCACCTTAAATCTGTCGTGGCCGAAAGTCCTCACGTTGGGTTGGCGTGGAAGTTTGGAGAGTGGGGTGCCAGCTCAGGTGTTGCTTCGTCATCTGACCGTGGTTCAAAATTACGAGGTGTTGTCCTCGGATCTTTCCCTTAAGGGACTGATCCCGGACCGTCGTCAATAGCCCGTTGTGTTGCTCTAGTACGACGTTAACTAAAAAATTACCAATTTACCGAACCATCGGCGTTGCTTTGTTCCAATGCTACATTATTTAAATAGCTTTCTGACCTCTAGGTGGTCAAGTCATGAATAATATCTCTAAATTAACTAACGCTCACTTTCTATGTTTGTCAGTTTCGATTCCTCTCTCAAGGTGTATTTCCTTCTCTTTTATGTCAGTAAACCTTTATGTGTATGCTTGGCATTGTATATCTTGTTTTTGGAGCTCCTTGGCTAAAATAGACCCATGTGCGCCATATAATACACCTAATAAATTGAATCTATTCTTTATCTTGATTTTCTATTTTATCAAGTTTAAATTCTAATGATCTGAATAACGGTTAACATTGGATTTGATAATACCAGCAAGCTCTTGTGTGAATAAATTCTCTTTGGCAATGAATTAAAATTAATAAAAGTTATTATTTTTATCATAGGTGGGATAAAATTAATCACTTTTATATGAATTTATTACTATGTCACTAATATATGAATTCCGAAAATCTTTCCGTAGCGACATGTTCGTGGAACATCTATAGATTCCTTGTTTTGATCTCCCTTTTGTTGCCACGCAAAAAGGAATATAATGAAAGATTTATGTGTGTGTGATTAATTTAATTCTGAAACTAAGAAAACTAAAATGTTAATATCAATAGTTTGCAAAACAGATTTGTAATGTTAAAGGAATAATTATCGCGTCTCTCTGATAAAATATAAATCAGAATTTTACTTTTGTAAACAGGTTGTTTGGTAAAATGTATTCCTGGTATTTCACATTTCACTCAAAAGACGTCGTGACCTACATTTTGAAGTATTTTTATTGTTTTGTTTAAATTTTAAGAAGAAAATAAAACACGTCAATTTTATTTCGTTGGAATAAAACTATTGTAAAGCGGAATTCTGAAGGCGAATAGTTTCTGTCTGTTTAAATAAGTCTTATTTAATTCGGTTTCAATCTAAAACCGGATGAATGAAGTTTCCTTTTGTGTTGTTATTGTTTCTAAAGCTTCGAATTGTGAGTATTTTTATTTTTCAAAGTGAAGAAATTTGAAAAAGAAAAATAGGATGTGATAGAAGGGGGCAGTTGATCATGCGAAAGTTTTCAAAATATCTGATCTAACACTACAAATATAATAATATGTCTTCCCTCACATTATTCTATGCCAACGTCGTTGAAAAGAAAGCATCTGTATGTATAAGTTTAACAGAGTTTACTAAATATTTTACCCTATACCAAAGTCACAACTGATATTTCACCTACAATAGTCTTAGTTACACCTTTTCATCAAGGTTTGCCGTAATTACTGCATGAATTTGGCGAAATTTGGGAGTCTGTTTTCCATTTTTACCCATGTGATGAAATCTATTCGCGTTATACATCTGAGAGGTATATTCAGAGTTAACAAACTAGTTGTACGATGAAGGTTTGTATTCTGCAATCCAAATGCTCTCGCGCAATACACCTTAAATTGTAGTTTACCGCCGAGTTTTATATTGCAAGACATAAATTTCCATCTTCTATTTGGTTTGTTTACACTGAAAATACTTCTCATACGTTTTAATGAAAGGACCTAAAGAATATTTTCAAATGATTATATTTTAATGAAAGGACCAATATTATCTTATTAAATGATTCTACTCTGAGAAACAGATTAATAAAAAATCCTTCCAAGGGATTCTATTCGATGAAAAAAATCATTGGAATATTTCCAAGGAATAAAATCTTTCCATACGATTCCAATCTATGGAAAAGATGGGTAGAATCTTGCCGAAGGATTCTATTCGAATGAAAGAACCAATAGAATCTTTCCAAATAGTTATATTCTAAAAAGAAAGAACCAATAGAATCATTCCAAATAATTATATTTTGAGAGAAAGACTAACCTGAAATTCTTCCAAAGGATTGTATTCTGAAAAAAGATTAATAGAATCCTTCCAAAGGATTCCATTCTAAGAAAAACGGATCAATAGAATCCTTCCAAAAGATTATATTCTAAAAGAGAACAAAGAATCAATTTATTCTTTCAGCCAAACAATGCGGTTATTTAGTCATTATGTGTGTATGTTGTGTAGATTCCATTCTAAAAAGAAAGGAACAATAGAATCCTTCCAAAGGATTCTTTTCAATAAAAGAACAAAGAATCAATTTATTCTTTCAGCCAAACAATGCGATTATTCAGTCGCTATGTGTGTGTATGTTGTGCAGTAAAAGCGATACCACACTTCTCGGAAATATCAAGACACCCAAAGGGTTAAAATTAATCGGAGTACAAATAAAAAACGGTGCTACAGAATGCGTGATATATCGCGGTGCGATATAACGAGGAATTACCGGATCAGATTTGATCGATATCAAATTCATACTCAAAATTCCAATTAAAAGCGAGATCAGAAACCGAATCTGGCCCGAAAACCTCCATTCCCCAAGGGCGCAAACGATTTTCACGCGAATCGAATCCCTTCCAGCTCATAATTCCTTGTGTTTTTGTTCGATAGATCATCCCGAGATGAGGAGGGTGGGCCCCGACACTCCCCCTGCCCAGGCCTCGGACCGATCGCCGAGATAGCCTTGATTAAATATGTCCGTCAGGCGTTGTCCGATGGATGTGTGTTACGGATAGCCGAACGAGACGTAATTGAGTTCGGTTGGAGATGTCAGGCGCGTTGAACCCTTTAGGGTTTTTTTTGGATGTGAGAGTTTTTGTTTTATGCTGTGGAAAGGTTAAAATGAAGTAAAAGTCGCGTATTCGGTACAACTTTGTTTTGTTGCGTCCTTCAGTTTTACTTGACCGTCGATCCACTTCCAGCTCATGGAATCATGTAATGGTTGACTTGGATCTCAGGGGTTCTATATTAACTTATATTATAGCCGATATATATTATAGCCGACTTTTTCAACTAATTTTTAACCTCAGTGGCTAAGGGATTTTTTTAAGAAAAATAATCTCAAAAAAATTATTTTCAAAATGTCGGCGACTTTTTTTAATGTTGGCAACTTTTCTTAATGTTGTCTACTTTTCTTAATGTTGGCGATTTTTTTTATATTGGTGATTTTTTTTATATTTTGACGACTTTTTTTAAATGTTGGTGAAGATTCCTAAGGACAACGAAAATTTAGTCAATTTTTTAATGGACGAGATAGATCGTCCAAAATTTAGTCAAATTTCCCAATGCCTATCTCTTTCAATAACTGGTTGATTTAGAAAATGACCTGGTACTTCGTCCAGATAAAACTGCCCTCTTGATCAAAGAGGCCAAACAAACTGTACCTTGCATAGAACTAGTGACAGTTTGAAACAGGTTTTCGCATCAGAGGCTGGTCACTACAGAACAAAGATAGACCACCAGAAGGGTTAACCTTTAGACTACGGCCGGTACAGAAGTTGTACCATGATCACGCCAAAAATAATTTACACTACGGCTGTTACAGCTGTTGAACCTTAAAAATTATAAGAATCGCGCCAAGAAAGAAACGCGCTTGTTATATCTATAGCCGTAGTTGTTGTTTCTTATGCCTACACTGACAGACCGGAGGAGTGACAAGCCCGTCAAAGATGGCAAAAAGCGAGGGGGGTGCGCATTCCATGTTATTGAGCCCCATTGGGAGGAAGTCCGACTTAGCTCGACATACATGACACTTCCGTTTTACAGGAAGGTCCCTTTCATACATCCATTCACTCACACATATCGTAATTTAGATCCCAATCAGAGGCCAATAACACCCTGATCAGGTAACCCCAGAGGTATTGATTTTTGGTATGGGAACATGGGGGACTTTGTGACCACGACCTATTTAACGTGCCCCAGTCACCATTAGTGAACACGACGGTCTTTAGCCAGGTCGAAGCGCCGATCTCGCAATCATCAGAATTGCAGACTCCGCCGAGGACAGAACCCACAATCCTTCTGATGCGAGCCCGACGCTCTACTGACTGAGCTACCGCGACTCTCTATAGCCGTAGTCAAAAGGTTAAGCTAATTACGCCCAGTCACCATTAGTGAACACGACGGTCTTTAGCCAGGTCGAAGCGCCGATCTCGCAATCATCAGAATTGCGGACTCCGCCGAGGACAGAACCCACAATCCTTCTGATGCGAGCCCGACGCTCTACTGACTGAGCTACCGCGACTCTCTATAGCCGTAGTCAAAAGGTTAAGCTAATTACGCCCAGTCACCATTAGTGAACACGACGGTCTTTAGCCAGGTCGAAGCGCCGATCTCGCAATCATCAGAATTGCAGACTCCGCCGAGGACAGAACCCACAATCCTTCTGATGCGAGCCCGACGCTCTACTGACTGAGCTACCGCGGCTCTCTATAGCCGTAGTCAAAAGGTTAAGCTAATTACGCCCAGTCACCATTAGTGAACACGACGGTCTTTAGCCAGGTCGAAGCGCCGATCTCGCAATCATCAGAATTGCAGACTCCGCCGAGGACAGAACCCACAATCCTTCTGATGCGAGCCCGACGCTCTACTGACTGAGCTACCGCGACTCTCTATAGCCGTAGTCAAAAGGTTAAGCTAATTACGCCCAGTCACCATTAGTGAACACGACGGTCTTTAGCCAGGTCGAAGCGCCGATCTCGCAATCATCAGAATTGCAGACTCCGCCGAGGACAGAACCCACAATCCTTCTGATGCGAGCCCGACGCTCTACTGACTGAGCTACCGCGGCTCTCTATAGCCGTAGTCAAAAGGTTAAGCTAATTACGCCCAGTCACCATTAGTGAACACGACGGTCTTTAGCCAGGTCGAAGCGCCGATCTCGCAATCATCAGAATTGCAGACTCCGCCGAGGACAGAACCCACAATCCTTCTGATGCGAGCCCGACGCTCTACTGACTGAGCTACCGCGGCTCTCTATAGCCGTAGTCAAAAGGTTAAGCTAATTACGCCCAGTCACCATTAGTGAACACGACGGTCTTTAGCCAGGTCGAAGCGCCGATCTCGCAATCATCAGAATTGCAGACTCCGCCGAGGACAGAACCCACAATCCTTCTGATGCGAGCCCGACGCTCTACTGACTGAGCTACCGCGGCTCTCTATAGCCGTAGTCAAAAGGTTAAGCTAATTACGCCCAGTCACCATTAGTGAACACGACGGTCTTTAGCCAGGTCGAAGCGCCGATCTCGCAATCATCAGAATTGCAGACTCCGCCGAGGACAGAACCCACAATCCTTCTGATGCGAGCCCGACGCTCTACTGACTGAGCTACCGCGGCTCTCTATAGCCGTAGTCAAAAGGTTAAGCTAATTACGGCCAGAAAAAAATACTTTTCTGCTGGAAGAAAATTTTTCCGACTGGCGCCAAATTAGAAGTTTTGGCACCAAGACCTGGCCTATGGAAGAAAAACATCGGAATCTGCAAAATAATGTGAGTTTGGAACAATAATTTTTCTTAAGACTATTTTCTTATATTTATGCTACTTATTCTACGTCATGTTTCTGAGTAGCAAAACCATAAGCAGATCTTGATGAGATTCAATCTCTCTCATCATCACAATTTCTCATCATCAAAATCTTGAGCTCGTTATCCAAAAAGTTTACCTCAATGACGAGATAGCTTGGCATTAGCAAAATTGATCAGACCTTGATAGATAAAATATATCCTCGAAAGCACTTAGAAGGTTATTCTAATAGCATGCGCCACATAGAATGACGTGCAATACAGTCATACCCGTCTGTGTGGTTGTCGCGGCGAGATTTTTCGCAATTAGCAATGATCTTGATGGACAAGGTGTCATGGACATGGACTTTGAGCTGGTGACATACCCAACACCCAATTCAAAGACAATCTGTAAAACTCTCTCAATTAATCAATTACAAGTGTAACTGCCTATAATTCTTGAATTTCATCAAAATATTCATGTAGCTGCACGTAAATTTGGGTAGCTAGTTAGTTAACGTCGCATTGGAGCAGCACAACGGACTATTAATGACGGTCCTGGATTTATTCCGAAGGAAAATATCTGAGGAAAACACCTCATTGTTACCACAGCCAGATGACGATGTTAACACTTGACCTCGCACACCCACTCTCCAAATTTCCACACTACTCCAAGGACACTTGAGGACATGAGAATTTTGACGTGCACCAGCTGCCACATACGCAACGGCCTATGATTGTATCTAGTTTCGAACTCGCAACCCTCTGGTTGTAAATCAGCTAACCTTCCTACCTGGCAACACACATCGTGGAGCAGTTGTAACTTGCATGTACATTGCATAACTTTTGAGACAGTGTATCACTGTAGTGATTGTATCTACGATCAAGTAAATGCGACTTCGTTTAAAGTATTTTTCGGTAACCTATATTTTCGAATCTTATTATCTATTCTTGCTACTCAATGCCCTGATTTCCCTTGGGATCAACATGACCTTCCTTCCTTCGAATGGAAGCAGACCCCTCCGTACCGAGTTACTGAAAACCCACAGCGGATTAGCCGAAGCTAGGGAAAGCCTCTAATGAGATAATGGAGAAGTGGGCCTGGTGACACGCCGTCCGAAAAACCCTTATCTGTCCAGGATGAACACGATAGGGCGTGGACGTGGTCGACCCCGGAATGTGTGCGCTAAAGATATGTGATCCGGCTCAAAGATATCAGTCAACCTTAGGTCCGTTTCGAGCCGGAAAAGTTTTCTTCGTAGATTGATCAACATGACCAACCCACCAAAGACTCTAGCAGCGCCCCCTTAGGGAAACTATGCACAAAGTCCTATCACTTTCAGCAATGCACTGTGCTCGAATTGAAACTGTTACACTCCCTAGTTTTTGTGTAAAACGATTTCTTAACACTGGAACGTCCGTCGGTGTCGATTCGACACCGGAGCCTGTTTATTTTGTTCTTCTTTCCGTTTTAATGAATTGAATTTGAAAATTTTTGGTGACTTCCAATCATTTTTATAGATGAATACACTGTAAAAATTTTGTTGATCTAGATGCATTTATAAAAATTTTACAATTAAATTTACATAGAACGTCCGCTGGTGTCGTTTTGACACCAATTGGATTTATCATTCAAAATAGCTTCCGTTCAAGTTAATGCAAGATCATTGAATAGCAAACATTATTAGTTAACCAAACAAATTCTTATCGCACATCTTTTTGACTTTGAATAAAATGTTTACATGTTCATAGCGGAAAAGAATAAATTGATTCGATTTTCGAACCTTGTGTACGTGTAGTGCAGACAAATAAACGATAGCTCGTTGAAAAGTTCAAAATCCTGAATAAATTGTTAGTAATTTGTTGCGAGAACTTGCTGAAAATGAATTGGATGGTGGAGAGCTCTCTTGTTCGAATTTCGATTCCGATGCCCCCAATTTACATAGAAGTGAGTGCGAAGAATCTGAAGAAAGTGCAGATGAAACTGATAATATCCCAACTATTCAGATATATATGCCGCTAGGGACGGCACAGAATGGATACTGCATAATGGCAATATCACAGGCAGATTTGCTACAAGATTTGTTTTTAAGTAACTGTCCAACTAACTGCGAAACAAAACGTCAATGAATACTTCATTTGTTCGAGGTTACTATTCATCGGCAGTTGCATATTCGAACACCTAATAAAATGCAAAAAATGTTGAGGCTAGATGAATTTTGAGCGATATCAAATGGTCTGTATCCATTGATGAACAATGTGCTTTTCATTCGTTATACTATGATCGCGGAGTAAGTGGTGTCAAGAACATTGAACTGTATTCCCTAAGGTCTCTCTTACTCTTTGAGACAAAACTTCTGTAAAGAAACAATAGGTCGAAATAGATTTAGAGAAATCCTTTGATTTTTAAGATTTGATTTAAAATCCACACGTTCTCAGAGAATTCGTTCCGACAATTTGGTTGTGATTTCGGAAGTTTGGGATAGATTTATCCCAAACTTCCGAAACTTATTTTTTACATATATTGTTTTTTGGTATATTAGGGTAATATTCTATGTAAATTTCATGAAATAATCATAAAAGTTAACTCAACTGAATATTAGTCTTGGTATTATTTAGTTATTGCAATTATTTTATGCGATTTATTTACCGGGGTCGAAATGACACCGGCTGACGTTTAAGGGTAATCGCAATGGCGGACGTTCTAGTGTTAAACCTTCTTGGTGGTTTAACTTAGCGTCGTAAACTTCCCTGCAGTTAAAAGCCTCTGGTTCCGAAACCTGTTCAAAAAAGCAACCAGCAGGGATAATTTGTTTTTCTCTACTTGGGGATCTTCATTCTCCCTAGAGTAATAGATCAGTATTTTCTAGACGAGATATCTCGAGCTTGGCATAATTGAACAGAGCTTGAAGACGAGATATCTCGAGCTTGGCATAGGTGAGCAGAGCTTGAAGACGAGACGAATCTCGTCGAAATAGAGGTTACGCCATATGGACAAAAGTATTTGGACAAGAAGTTCGGAGGAGGATCCATCTGAGTGTGGAGTTGTTTTTCCTGGTTAGAAATCGGGCCATTGCTTTATGTACCTGGTACCATGAATACTGACGTGTACCTCGATATTCTGGATGATTCGGCCTTGCCTACGCTAATGCAATACCATGGCGATGATGGTTGTTTCTTCCAATAAGATCTAGCTTCATGTCATACTGTATAACGTGTGCTGGGCTGGTTTCCTGAAAATGAGGTGAATTTGCTTGACTGGCCTGTTTAGTGCCCCGATCTCAATCCGATCGAGCACTTGTGGGACAAACTGGAGCGACGAGTACGACACCGCCACGCACGCCAATCTTCAGAACAATCTCTTCTCACAGCCTTGCAAGAGGCATGGCGAGTTATTCCTGCCCAGACTTACAGGAGACAAAAGGAGGGCATCGTTAAAACTCCAGACCTTTTAATATAGACAACGTTTTGCGCCGTTTGGACACATCTGGCCTTTGCGCCATAAAAAACCCACCAAACCAAACCAAAAGGAGTGCCTACCTGTTACTAAATAGAATAAAAAAGCACTTTTTCTGAAAAAAAACAGCTACACTCTACGTTTATGAGCGGTGGCAACGGCCTTGGCGATTTTTTTTTTGGCGAAGTTCTAAAGTCGCCAACAACAAAATTATTTCAAAAATATTTTTTTTCACAACGGAAAAACACTTGAAAACACATTTGAGAACGTTTTGTAAAGTATATTTAAAAAAAAAACTTTCAAAAAAAAAAAAGTAAGCTTAAACACATTTGTGAACAAGCAGAAAAAAAAAGCTGCGAATGTTGGGTAAGAATATATCCTGAAACTTATCAATTACACTAAATACAGTAGGCAGTTTGAAATGAAAAAGATTTTTGAAAGCAAGAAATAATACTACCTGATACCTCAGAACTGTTCCGGGAAAAAATAAACGAAAATTCTACAAATGCCAAATAAACAAAACTCTTAATCGTTTTGTGAAAACTATTATAATAAAATAAAAATTCCACAACTATCGAAATACAAATAAATGGACCAATGGTATCACAGAAAAAGATTAAAAAGTACCAATGCAATCAAAGGATATTTTAAAATCGAAATAACCAAAGGGAGCAAAGAAATAATTTCAAACGAATCAATGAAATCAAACTACTTTTACGGATTTTGGAAGAACTTTCTAGAATATTCTAAATGAAAATTGAAAGTTTTCGTTTGCCGAGGTTGCCATGAAAACCACAACAGTTGTAACGACAGATGGATTGCCTTAATGTATCGTAACTCGCTACTAGAAGTGCGCCAAAAAAAAATCACCAAGCCGTTGCCATCACTCATAAACGTAGAGTGTAGCTGTATCCTGGAAAACAAGCGGGGTCCAAATGGTTTTGACCATATAGTGTATATTGCGATTATCGTTTTGATGAGTCCTTGTAAAATCCTTAAAATTGGGATTCGTAAAATCAATGGTGCACTGCAGAGTTTCAACACCTGTTAGACTCACGCAATTTCACAGGAACACTTTTTAAAACATTCAATCCACACGAAAAGCTCCCAGTAGCCATATAAACCTCATCCCCATAACTATAAACCCATGTCAGACGGGAAAAATTCCTTTCATCCCATGTTAAAAAATGCCATTTTCCCACCTCCCTCCCCGAAGCGCAGCATCCCACCAATGCTCGTTCCCACCTCATAAAAAAGCATAAAAATGCCCCGTTTTCCCCTTTAACACACGGTCATGAACCGCTCCATTCCATTTTTTCCCCATCTTACCCCTCTTGCCCTTATGGATTAAAATAATAATGGGCCCCCTGAAAAAAAAACCCGGGCTACCCTCCTTTATTTTCTGCATTCTTCCACTTTACGAGAAGGGCACTTTCTTTGCGGCGGACGTGAAACAAATAGCCCGGGCAATTTCTTTCTCTGCCGCCGCGAGTTATTTAAGGGCATAGTTTCCGAAATTGGGTGTGTGTTTCTTCGGTGTAGGGCACGAGGAATAGGTAGGCTGTGAAAAAAAGGGAGAAGGGGAGATGTTTTATGCCCGGGTTTCTTCGAGCCCCATAAAACTTTAGAACGTGTAAACGTTTTTTAATTGGGGAGTGCATGCGGAAATTAGGAATCGGGTTTACCGAGCCAAAATCCCTCTGGCTTTGAACAGACAAGCGGTGAATCAGTTTGAGGGGACGGTATACCTTTAGGCCCGGTGCACACATCCGGTTTTTCAACGCGCGGCGCCGCTGCCGCAACGTAAGTGCGGTCTGAGATACATTAGATCTAATGGAGCAGTGCACACATGCCTCCAGCGCCGCTGGGACGACGCACGTTCAACTTGGGTGCAATTTGTACCGCAGTTCTCCACGGCGCCTCACATGTGTCTCCGTTCTGAAGTACCTTGTTTTCATAAACAAATGGAATATAACTAGTAATTAATAAATGGTTGTATCCATTAACGTCTATTCTGTTTCAAAATATACATTTTTTACACCAAGTAAGCGAGATAAACACGTTTTCTTCGATAGAATATTTATCGCAAATGGCGCGAAATGAGTTCGTGCGTCATTTCACGGTTATGTGTGCATAGTTGGGCTTCGCTGCACTTGCAATGGCGCCGCACGTTAAAAAAACCGGATGTGTGCACCGGGCCTTAAGCTTTCGAATCGAGTGGGAGGGCAGACTAATTTTGATAACCTGTATCTCCTCATGTTGCTCACAAGGACACATTAAACAATGTTTATGTCTTCGGATCTTTCCCTAATGGTGGCTTCACACCAACGACGACAGCGACAAAACACATGTCCCTTCGCTATTGCGCATGCATATTACAAGCAAATGTGTATTTTTTCCATAAAAGGAACTGTTTTTCAAAGTCTAGCAAAGATTAAAAAAATCGTTTACAAAAAGAACATAATCCATACATATTTTTACAGAGACATTTGTGTGTGTTATATTGGCTCAGAAAAGTTCATTTTGATTGTTAAAAAGGGATGGAAATTGGTAATTTTTCAAAACAAAAATGGGAGGAAAATTTTAAAATTTCTAATTTTAAGTTTTTTTTTAATCTTTATTTGGTTTTTAGTGTTTAAAAGTATCTTCAAAACCTAGAAAAAATCCATACAAATTTAAGATTCTGAGAATATGTTCCTTATAATTTGACCATTTTAACATTACGGAGATAGGCTGAACCAGTCCACTTAACAAATGAAAAGAAAAGTTTAGTAAATCCAGCAAAAACATTGAGTTCCATCAAAGGCATTGACTATTTCTTGATGATGGCGATTTCAAGATATGGCGAGTTTTCTTCCAATGACAATATATTTTGTCGATCAAAATCTGCAAATGGTTTTGCTAATGACAAGATGTTTCAGAGACACGACCAACAAGAAGCTTAAGAAATATTTTAATCAAATTCAAATATATATAAACGCAATTTGGTACAGCTACAGGCTACGTTTATAGCGGTGGCAACGGCCTTGGCGAATTTTTTTTTGGCGCACTTCTAGTAGCGAGTTACGGTAGCTTAAGGCAACCCATCTGTCTTTACGGTTATTGTGGTTATCATAGCAACCTCAGCAAACGGAAACTTTAAATTTTCAAGTATAAATGACCTTTGCATGTTGTTCCAGGTCAACTGAATGCCTACATGACGTTTCAGTCTTCAATGTCTTGACTGACATTATGCCTAAAGTATCCCGTTAAAAAACTTTAATTCCATTGTTGTATTCATGTTAGTTAAATTGAATATTGTATCTGATTACTAGCTGAATAACCCGAAGTTGCTCGGGTTTCAAATATGCCTGCGACAGCTAAAATATGACCGCGACATTTCCCTATGTTAACTCATAAAAAAAACCTTGTCGAAAGTGTTTCCTTGTCCACATCCTTTTATTGCAGAAAAAGAAACTTTAGATTTTAAAATTGGGGCTTCGAGGGGCACTTTTAGGACTACCTGTGTGCCAATTTTCATGGCTACAAATTTGTCTGAAGACAAGAAAGAGCCTATGTTTTCCGCACTGTTCTAAAGTATAACTGTACCAAATTTCCTGTGGATTGGTCACACGGTGTAGATTTGTATAGAGAATATACACTCACACCTACATACACATACACCTACATCCGTTTTTATATACAATACCCTACAATAAATGTACCGGCCGCCAGCGAATTCGCATAAAATCCGACTGCTTGTTTGGGTGTTTCTCGTGGTATGGCGTGGGACCTTTGCATGTTGTTCCTGGTCAATTGAACGCCGACGCCTACATGACCATTTGGACCATCAGGTTCTTCCTACGCTCTGGCAATTTTATGGAATGGATGACTGTTACTTCCAGGATGACACCGCTCCATGTCATGTTGCAGCTTCTATCAAGCAGCGGTATCGAGATATGGATGTAAAAATCTTCCCTGGCCTGCTAAGAGTCCCGATCTAAACCCCATAGAACATCTGTGCGACGAGTTAGAGCGACGCTTACGGACCAGGGAACCACGTCCGAAATCTACAGCTGAGCTGGCGACATTCTTGCATCAGAAATGGACACAAATACCCATAGCTGTGTCTCAAAACCTTGTTGAAAGTATGCCCAGAAGGGTTGCTAGTGTAATTGCAGCACCCCCTATTAAAGCATATATTCTTTCCCTTATACCATCACATCTTGCTGTCCGGTCCATTAATGTGGGGTAGTGTATATACAGAGATGGCAGGTAGTTCGTAAATCTTTGAATCAACGTCACACTGGAGCAACACAACGAACAATTGGTGACAGTCCGGGATCAATCTCGAAGGGAAAGATTCAAGGTCAACGTCTGGTAACTTTTAACGTGGTCAGATATCGTGAACATCATCTGAGCTGGCACCCAACCCTCCAGACTTCGACATCACACGACACATTTAACAGGACTACTACTCTTTTAGCCGGGCAACCGCGACCTCTTAACAGATTAGGTAGGTATTTAACTAGCGTCGGAACTGTAGAAAAATAACGGGCTATTCATAACACATTAGGCGTTTAGCCACGACTGTGAGGTTGCGTAATTTAGTGTGTAGAGAATTTAGAGGCTTTAAAGAATTAAGTTGACTGAAACAATAAAACTTAATATTTATTACGATTAAAGATTAAATACATGCAGTAAAGAAAAATCTATCAGAGCGCTAACAGAGGTGGTTACGAAACTATAAAAGTGAAACCTCAAAAACATCTTGAGGTATTTAAAGCGCGAACACATGGCAGCATGCGCACGTTTGAAGTCTCTTGAAGTGGAAGTAGTCTCTATTTTGCGTAACACCTCAGATGATCTGTTTATAATACTATCAAACAGGCCTCCTTGGTAATGGTAGCTCAGGTGTTGCTTCGTCATCTGACCGTGGTTCAAAATTACGAGGTGTTGTCCTCGGATCTTTCCCTCAAGGGACTGATCCCGGACCGTCGTCAATAGCCCGTTGTGTTGCTCTAGTACGACGTTAACTGAACGTAATGGTATTGATAATTTTAGTTAACGTCGTACTAGAGTAACACAACGGGCTATTGACGACGGTCCGGAATCAGTCCCTTTCGGGAAAGATTCGAGGACAACACCTCGTAATTTTGAACCACGGTCAGATGGCGAGGCAACACCTGAGCTGGCACCGCACTCTCCAAACTTCCACACCAACCCAACGTGAGGACATTCGGCCACGACAGATTTAAGGTGCACCAACCGCCTCTACACCATATGCTTACAAACATCCATGCCCGGACCCGGACTCGAACCAGGAACATTCCGATCTAGAGGCTAACACCTTAACCACTATACCGGTTGATCGGCACAGGCTTCCTTGAGTTTGCATGGTTTTAAAACTAAGGATTTTCATAAACCTATTTTCAAATCTTTCCCTTAAGGGACTGATTCCGGACCGTCGTCAATAGCCCGTTGTGTTGCTCTAGTACGACCGTTAACTAAAATTACCATTACCATAAACCTATAGCCCGTTGTGTTGCTCTAGCACGACGTTAACTAAAATTACCATTACCATAAAACAGTTTCTAAAAATATGCAATAGTAAAATTCATCATTGAGATTTTGTTTGATTATTTAAAGAAATTACGGAGATTGTAAGTAATAATTATATTAAGTAGAAAACCCCAAAACCAATTGGGTTTTAACTAACAATACACAGAGGTATACTGACACCTAAAAACCTCTTTATTCACGCAATTTATTTCAGACCCCTTATCAGATTTAATGCCATTACGAAATAGGAAAAAAAAACTATATTTCCGTACCATTTTCCTTTTCGAAAACACAGCGACGAAATAAGGAAGCGAAAAAAAACCGCACAATAACTGCGCGAAAATCATACTTAAGATATTTCAAAGATACTTAAGTCACCCCACGAAAAAAACTCGAAACCGAGAATATTAGAGCCGCTTGGAAAAAATTAAGAATTCGAGGCAACGGGAAGAGAAAAAACGGGCATAAATATGCATGCGTGATGGAAACGAAACGGTATAAAATTCCCGACCGGGTATTGATAAATGAACACAACTTAGCTGCGACCGTAACTGGAACCCGTTTTTAATCTCGCGACAGCCACCGCAACAATAATAACGAATTATAATAAATAATGGCGTAATCACACATGGGATGCTCTCTCACAGATAAGTGACAAATGTTTTTTAATTTTAAAAGCCCGGGAGTTTGCGAAATGAAGTGAAAAGGGTGATGGGGTGGGGCATCGGGGGTTGCGAGAAAAAATTAATAAAACTCCGCCATTGTGTTTCTGTGGTGGCTTCCTTTTCGTACACCACCTCCCCCCTCTGACTTTATACCCCTAGTTCCGGAAGAAGCGAAAAAAAAAAGGAAAAATAGTTTCGCATTCTGGAAGAAAAGAAGGTGTGAATTGCATTAAACGAGAATTTTTTTTTTAATAAAAACAAAAAAACTGCATAAAAACTAAATCACGTCTCCGTATTTCACGCGCCAATGAACTTCATTTAACATGGAATTCCGCGAGGCGTTGGCGAGCGTTTTGGCGGCGGGAAAAAACGCCGCTTCCCTTCCTTTATCTCTTGGCGAGATTAATCATTTTTAAATTGCACGCGAACTTTCATTTTTTCTCCCGCCTGGGTAGGAACACATATCTCACTCCACGGGGATAGTTTGGTGGGGTATATTTGGAATTTCAGGCATTTGAATCTTTTATTCCCGTGTTTTTTTTTTTTTTTTTTTTTTTAACGGCGGTTGCAGACCCAAATTTTTTTTCGTGCGGCCCGTGGGGTAGATGTAGATATTTCTATTTTTTATGAAACCGCCCGGGGGGTGTCGGAGGATGAATTTTGCCAGGGAGGGGTACGCTTAATTGAAAAAAAACATATCGTCAGGGCGGGGGAAAGGGCATTTTTTTACCCTGATGGATTCCATGCAGTCCGGGTATGCCTTAACATACCGCGCGGTTACCCGCAGTTTCGGGAAGGTATGTGATTGGCTGAAATTTGCACAATTCCTTGGGGTTATTTTAAAAGAGTAAAGGGGGAGATTATTTTTAAGGGGGTTTTAATATATAGAGAGAGCGAATTATAAATGAGAGGATGTTCCGGATTCCAGGTGGAACATCCAAATTTTGTTTGATAAAATAAAAGGTAGGTAGTTTAGCGTCGCACTGGAGCAACACAAAGGGCTATAGGAGACGATACGGGATTACATCCGAACGGAAAGATCCAAGGACAATCCTTCGTAATTTTGAACCAGATGATAATATTACACTAATATAAAATAATATGCATATTTTTCGAAAGGGTGTGTGATATCGTGAGAAACTTCGTTGTGCTTGACCTTTAGGAAGGGTCATTTGCAGGGCAGGTGGCTACTGCAGTGTGTCATAAGAATGCCAAATATATTCTGATTGGTTATTTTTTGACACCTGCTGCTGTTCCTTCATCACGCGCTTTTAAACGACTTGAGAAGAACGGGTGAAATAGAACGTCCACTGCAGGTGGTGTTTGTCCAGATGATCTCTGATTGGTTTTTGACTTTTACCGTTGAGTTATTTTTGGACTGCGTGGAGACGATTTGGGACGACGTTTAGAGAGAGAGTGAAGCAGCGGATGAGGCTTGTTCACCGGTCTGGACTGTGATATATATACCTTGATATATTGTTGCAATTATGATTATGTGATGATGTAAATACTGTATATTTTTCTTAACTTTTAGACTCCGGCCCGAATAGCAGTTATACCAGGATCACGCCAAGAAAGAATTGTGACAACAGCCAGTAACATCAATAGTACCTTGAAAGTTCTAAGAATCATGCCAAGAAAGAATTTAGAATACGGCCGTTACATCAGTTGTACCTTGAAAGTTATTAGAATGGCGCTTGTTTTTTTCTTATAGCCGTAGTCAAAAGGTTGAATTTCTCTGTATATTAAAAAAATGTTACCGTCACCGCAGCAGGATTGAAATCTCGATTTTTTCGCTCGTTTCTTAGACGGTTTCCCGAGAAAGTACGAATCAGAAAATTACCACATTGACATGGTTTGTTCACAATTGTACAGAGAACAAGACAATGAAAAATTTTTTTCCGATGTGACTATTAGTTTAGGGTTTATTTAGTGTAAAAATTGAAAAAGGGAAATTTGTAGCGCGAGTGAACATAAGATGCACACATTTTCAGTCTTCAGTCGTGATTTTTTTTTTGTAGAGTGACTCTAAACGTTAAATTTTGCAGCTCGTCGAGTTTTTTAAGAAATTTCAATTTGGTTTCTGATAATATTTTTTTGAAAATTGGGAAAAATCAGAACATTTTCGTTATTTTTTTTAAAACTGTCATATCTACAGGGTGGTCCCGAATTCATGGTACAAACTTTAATGGTAGGTACAGGACATTGTAACAATGATTTATTGTATAGGAATGTATAGTCGCAAGTGACGCGGTGAGGCGAAAACAGGGGAAATAACGGCCGAAAGGAAAAACAAAGATTTTATTGAAAGCGTTGTTGACAAGTGTCATGTTTACAGTAATTGTTCAAAATTGCGTCCACCAGTATCGATACATGCTTGAAAGCGTCGGTGGAGCGATTGGCGTACACGTTCAAAGATGCCTGGTATTTCACGCACACCTGCAGCAGCTACAGATAAGCGAGCGACGAGATCCTCATCTGAGTCAACTGGAGTCTCATAAACAAGATGCTTTAGATGTCCCCATAAAAAGTAATCGAGGCTCGATAAATCGGGAGATCGGGGTGGCCAAGGGACTGGTCCACCACGCCCAATCCATCGAGTACCAAACGTGGCATTCAGGTAATTCCGTACATCAATGCTGAAGTGTGCTGGCGCCCCATCGTGCTGAAACCACATGCGGTTACGAATGGCGATCGGAACATCATGCAGCAGTTGTGGTAACACTTCTTTCAAAAAAATAAGATAGCTTCCGCCAGTGAGCCGCGTGGGTAGTAAGTATGGGCCAATCAAAAAGTCGTTCACAATACCAGCCCACACATTAATACTGAAACGTTGTTGAAACGCATGTCGACGCGTTGCATGTGTATTATCGGTTGCCCACACATGGGAATTGTGCGCATTAAAGACACCCTCGCGTGAAAATGTCGCTTCATCTGTAAATAGCACATAATCTACGAAATCCGGCTGCAACGCACATTGCTGCATCACCCACAGGCAGAAGTTCACGCGGCGAGGATAATCTGCCGGATTCAATGCTTGTACTTTCTGAAAATGGAAGGGGTGTTAGCGATTTTCGTTTAACACTCTGCATACAGTCTGATGACTCACACCTACGTCACGCGCAACAGTTCTTGTGCTTGACTCGGGTCTATCAGCCACAATGTTCAAGATGCTTTCTTCCAGCCTTGGAGTGCGTACAGCTCTTACTCGACCAGCGCCATGTCTGTTGACGTCGAACGCACCTGTTTCACAAAGTTGACGATGTAACCGTTGAAAAATTCTATGATCCGGCATTCGTCGATCAGGATACTCCGCGCGATACATTCGTAACGCAGTTCTGCCGTTACCATTTGCACGGCCGTACATGTAATGCATGTCTGCTTTTTCTGCATACGTAAAGTCACCCATCGTCTACGGCAGCACAATTGTGAATGGCGGTTTTTCCTACTGCGATGCATCATGTTCAACAGCGGCTAGACATCTACTGCCCTCTACCGGCAATGATACCAACCGATCACTCCATTTCTCTTTCCTTTTATTTCCCCTGTTTACGCCTCACCGCGTCACTTGCGACTATACATTCCTATACAATAAATCATTATTACAATGTCCTGTACCTACCATTAAAGTTTGTACCATGAATTCGGGACCACCCTGTATATATTATTACTATTAGTTTTCAATTTTGAAAATATCGCAGTATACCTTAGAATGTACTCTTTCATACGGTACAATTATTTTTGAAATTGGTTGATAAATAAATTCGATGCGATCAAAAGTTGGTCAGACAAATTTTGGAATACTGGGATATTTTCGCTACTTTTTGTTAAAACTGTGTTAACGAGCGTAAGCGAGCATGGGGCGGAGCCCGCTAGTTTTTTAAATAGTCACAACTTCAATATCTTAGCCTGTTGGTTGTCTTCTACTTGTATACGATTCCTACTGTTTTCATGCTTCCGTTTTGGGGCTACGACACCACAGGTGCCTAACCCCCTCCCCCCCCTCCCCCGAGATATCTCGAACGAGTTATCTCGTCCATCAAGATGTGAACAATTGCGTATCTAACGAGATATCTCGTCACAAAAAATTCCTATTGAATTCCGAATGATGTGATGATATTTATTTGATTTTCTGATGGCGAGATCAAGATCCTGTCAATTTTTTCTAATGACATCTCATCCATCACGATTCGGTCAGTTTTGCTAGTGACGAGATACATGACCGAGACAACCGTCACAAGAGGGTCGACATGACAGAAACTGCATACCGAATAATCGATTTCTGGTTTGCGAAAGGAATCAGTAAACAGAAGATGCTTAGCGAGGCATTGGTGACGAGGTTTTATGTTGGAGCTGTATGGCGCAAAGTTATTGGTGACGAGGAATGGATCGACAACCAAAGAAAAATAACATATGATACTAACTTTAGATAGTTTTGCAAGTCCATGGTTTCTTCTACGCAAAGACAATAAAATACAAGTCATTAATATCCGTAGTTTAGAAATGAGTCCAAATTGAGATCGTAAAGGCTCTCCATCTTAAAACTATGTGTGGTTAATCCAAACACTATCTTACAGCTTGGGGTACAGCTACAGTCTACGTTTATAGCGGTGGCAACGGCTTTGGTTTTTTTTTTCTTTCTTTTTGGCGCACTCCTAAAGACGCAAAGGAAAAAATTACTTCAAAGATCTTTTTCTTTCAAAAATATTTTTCTTCTTACGACGGAAAATGACAGCTTGAAAACGCATTTGCGAACGTTTTAAAAATTATATTTTTATTAAACTTTCAAAAAAAGTTATAAGCTTAAACAAATTTTTAAACATATTTGTGAACCAGCAGAAAAACTAAGATGAGAATGTTGGGTAAGAATACCCTAAAACATCAATAACACTAAATACAGTAGGAATGTTGAAAAAGAAAACTATTTTTAAAAGAAAAAAAAAGCAAGAAATAATAGAACCTGATACATTTGAACTGTTTCGGGAAAAAAATTATTTAAAAAATTTTCACAAATGGCGAAGTTAGAACTCTAACGTGAAATAAATTATAACAAAATAAAATTCCACAAGTGGAGAAAAACAATTAAATGAACCAATGAAATCAAAGAACAAAAATTTTAAAGGACCAATGCAATCAAAGGATATTTTAAAATTAAAATAACCAATGGAATCAAAGACAAAATTTCAAATGAACCAATGAAATCAAACGACTTTAACGGATTTTGGAAGAACTTTCTAGAATAATCAAAATGAAACTTTAAAGTTTCCGTTTGCCGAGGTTGCCATGAAAACCACAATAACCGTAAATACAGATGGGTTGCCTTAACCTACCGTAACTCGCTACTTGAAGTGCGCCAAAAAATAGCAAAGGCCATTGCCACTGACATAAACGTAGACTGTAGCTGTACCCAGCTTGGTAGAAATGTACAGGTTTTGGTTTTTATGACTCCGTTAATTTTGGGTTACATTGAAAAAGAATCCCAAAGAGAACGTAGGAGTCCGATTAGTAGGAGGTTAAACAATAGGATGGTTGTGAGTTCGAAACACGAGCCAACCCAAAAACTGTTTTGTACATAGGGACTGTTGTACGTTAAATCTGACGTGACCACAAATGTACTAAATTTGACGTGGTGTGCACGTTTGGAGAGGGGGGGGGAGGTTACAAGCTCGTGTTCATCATGTCATCTGAACGTGGTTCAAAATGACAAGGTGGTTTTCGGATATTTCCCTTTTTGGGTTGATCTTGGACCACCTCCAATCGCCAGTTGTATTGCTACAGTGTGAAATTAATTCAACTACCTACCTAGCTACCCACCTGAACTAAAGATCGAACTTGCACTGTACTATGCTTTGGAACAATCCCTTGAAAGATCTCAACTACTATATGACCTGTAGAGTTCGTATATGGCAACATAAGTTCTCCCAAATACAACTTCAAGGTAGTCAAACACACAGAAATGTCTATGGAATACATCCATCTTCAGATACAGTTACAGTTCGAGAAGTAGTAGTCATCCTAATCATATCAACTATTGATCGAACATACACTAAACTATAATTTGGAACAAACCCACGAAAAATTTTAATTACGACCTGGAAGAGTTTGCAAACATGTCAAATATGACACCAGAGCAGTCAAATACAGTAAACTTTTATGGAATAAGCTCAACTACAAAAATCAACAGCGACTAAATGTAGTTCACAAAACAAGTCACCTTGATCACATGAATCAAGGATCGAACGTACATTAAACTATAATTTTGAATAAATCCACGAAAGATATCTATGACATGGAGAATTTTTCAAAATAAGTCATCCTAAATACAAAACCAGGGCAATCAAATTAAGAAAAGTCTTATGAAATACACGCATCTACAGATCTCAACAGCTACCAACTATAGTTCTAAAAGCAGTAGTCATATCCCAATCACATGAACTCAGGATCGAACATTCATTAAGCAATACATTGTAAGAATTCCACGAAAGATTTCAACTACGACCTGGATTGTTCCAAAGCATAGTACAGTGTAAGTTCGAACATGGATAGTTTACAAACATGTTCTTTCAAATGCAATACCATGCATTCAAACTCATAGAAAAATCTCCTACAAACTACACGCATCTACAGATCTCAACAGCTACCAACTAGTTCTAAAAGCAGTAGTCATATCCCAATCACATGAACTCAGGAACGAACATGCATTAAGCAATACATTGTAAGAATCCCACGAAAGATTTCAACAACGTCCTAGAGAGTTTACGAACATGTTCTTTCAAATGCAATACCATGCAGTCAAACTCATAGAAAAATCTCCTACAAACTACACGCATCTACAGATCTCAACAGCTACCAACTAATTCTAAAAGCAGTAGTCATATCCCAATCACATGAACTCAGGAACAAACATTCATTAAGCAATACATTGTAAGAATTCCACGAAAGATTTCAACTACGACCTGGATAGTTTACAAACATGTTCTTTCAAATGCAATACCATGCAATCAAACTCATAGAAAAATCTCCTACAAACTACACGCATCTACAGATCTCAACAGCTACCAACTAGTTCTAAAAGCAGTAGTCATATCCCAATCACATGAACTCAGGAACGAACATGCATTAAGCAATACATTGTAAGAATCCCACGAAAGATTTCAACAACGTCCTAGAGAGTTTACGAACATGTTCTTTCAAATTCAAACCATGCAGTCAAACTCATAGAAAATTTTCCTACAAAATACACGCATCTACAGATCTCAACAGCTACCAACTAGTTCTAAAAGCAGTAATCATATCCCAATCACATGAACTCAGGATCGAACATTCATTAAGCAATACATTGTAAGAATTCCACGAAAGATTTCAACTACGACCTGGATAGTTTACAAACATGTTCTTTCAAATGCAATACCATGCAATCAAACTCATAGAAAAATCTCCTACAAACTACACGCATCTACAGATCTCAACAGCTACCAACTAGTTCTAAAAGCAGTAGTCATATCCCAATCACATGAACTCAGGAACGAACATGCATTAAGCAATACATTGTAAGAATCCCACGAAAGATTTCAACAACGTCCTAGAGAGTTTACGAACATGTTCTTTCAAATTCAAACCATGCAGTCAAACTCATAGAAAATTTTCCTACAAAATACACGCATCTACAGATCTCAACAGCTACCAACTAGTTCTAAAAGCAGTAATCATATCCCAATCACATGAACTCAGGATCGAACATTCATTAAGCAATACATTGTAAGAATTCCACGAAAGATTTCAACTACGACCTGGATAGTTTACAAACATGTTCTTTCAAATGCAATACCATGCAATCAAACTCATAGAAAAATCTCCTACAAACTACACGCATCTACAGATCTCAACAGCTACCAACTAGTTCTAAAAGCAGTAGTCATATCCCAATCACATGAACTCAGGAACGAACATGCATTAAGCAATACATTGTAAGAATCCCACGAAAGATTTCAACAACGTCCTAGAGAGTTTACGAACATGTTCTTTCAAATGCAATACCATGCAGTCAAACTCATAGAAAATTTTCCTACAAAATACACGCATCTACAGATCTCAACAGCTACCAACTAGTTCTAAAAGCAGTAATCATATCCCAATCACATGAACTCAGGATCGAACATTCATTAAGCAATACATTGTAAGAATTCCACGAAAGATTTCAACTACGACCTGGATAGTTTACAAACATGTTCTTTCAAATGCAATACCATGCAATCAAACTCATAGAAAAATCTCCTACAAACTACACGCATCTACAGATCTCAACAGCTACCAACTAGTTCTAAAAGCAGTAGTCATATCCCAATCACATGAACTCAGGAACGAACATGCATTAAGCAATACATTGTAAGAATCCCACGAAAGATTTCAACAACGTCCTAGAGAGTTTACGAACATGTTCTTTCAAATGCAATACCATGCAGTCAAACTCATAGAAAATTTTCCTACAAAATACACGCATCTACAGATCTCAACAGCTACCAACTAGTTCTAAAAGCAGTAGTCATATCCCAATCACATGAACTCAGGAACGAACATGCATTAAGTAATACATTGTAAGAATCCCACGAAAGATTTCAACAACGTCCTAGAGAGTTTACGAACATGTTCTTTCAAATGCAATACCATGCAGTCAAACTCATAGAAAAATCTCCTACAAACTACACGCATCTACAGATCTCAACAGCTACCAACTAGTTCTAAAAGCAGTAGTCATATCCCAATCACATGAACTCAGGAACGAACATGCATTAAGTAATACATTGTAAGAATCCCACGAAAGATTTCAACAACGTCCTAGAGAGTTTACGAACATGTTCTTTCAAATGCAATACCATGCAGTCAAACTCATAGAAAAATCTCCTACAAACTACACGCATCTACAGATCTCAACAGTTACCAACTAGTTCTAAAAGCAGTAGTCATATCCCAATCACATGAACTCAGGAACGAACATGCATTAAGTAATACATTGTAAGAATCCCACGAAAGATTTCAACAACGTCCTAGAGAGTTTACGAACATGTTCTTTCAAATGCAATACCATGCAGTCAAACTCATAGAAAAATCTCCTACAAACTACACGCATCTACAGATCTCAACAGCTACCAACTAGTTCTAAAAGCAGTAGTCATATCCCAATCACATGAACTCAGGAACGAACATGCATTAAGCAATACATTGTAAGAATCCCACGAAAGATTTCAACAACGTCCTAGAGAGTTTACGAACATGTTCTTTCAAATGCAATACCATGCAGTCAAACTCATAGAAAAATCTCCTACAAACTACACGCATCTACAGATCTCAACAGCTACCAACTAGTTCTAAAAGCAGTAGTCATATCCCAATCACATGAACTCAGGATCGAACATTCATTAAGCAATACATTGTAAGAATTCCACGAAAGATTTCAACTACGACCTGGATAGTTTACAAACATGTTCTTTCAAATGCAATACCATGCAGTCAAACTCCTAGAAAAATCTCCTACAAACTAAACGCATCTACAGATCTCAACAGCTACCAACTAATTCTAAAAGCAGTAGTCATATCCCAATCACATGAACTCAGGAACGAACATGCATTAAGCAATTCATTGTAAGAATCTCAAGAAAGATTTCAACAACGTCCTAGAGAGTTTACGAACATGTTCTTTCAAATTCAAACCATGCAGTCAAACTCATAGAAAATTTTCCTACAAAATACACGCATCTACAGATCTCAACAGCTACCAACTAGTTCTAAAAGCAGTAGTCATATCCCAATCACATGAACTCAGGAACGAACATGCATTAAGTAATACATTGTAAGAATCCCACGAAAGATTTCAACAACGTCCTAGAGAGTTTACGAACATGTTCTTTCAAATGCAATACCATGCAGTCAAACTCATAGAAAAATCTCCTACAAACTACACGCATCTACAGATCTCAACAGCTACCAACTAGTTCTAAAAGCAGTAGTCATATCCCAATCACATGAACTCAGGAACGAACATGCATTAAGTAATACATTGTAAGAATCCCACGAAAGATTTCAACAACGTCCTAGAGAGTTTACGAACATGTTCTTTCAAATGCAATACCATGCAGTCAAACTCATAGAAAAATCTCCTACAAACTACACGCATCTACAGATCTCAACAGTTACCAACTAGTTCTAAAAGCAGTAGTCATATCCCAATCACATGAACTCAGGAACGAACATGCATTAAGTAATACATTGTAAGAATCCCACGAAAGATTTCAACAACGTCCTCGAGAGTTTACGAACATGTTCTTTCAAATGCAATACCATGCAGTCAAACTCATAGAAAAATCTCCTACAAACTACACGCATCTACAGATCTCAACAGCTACCAACTAGTTCTAAAAGCAGTAGTCATATCCCAATCACATGAACTCAGGAACGAACATGCATTAAGCAATACATTGTAAGAATCCCACGAAAGATTTCAACAACGTCCTAGAGAGTTTACGAACATGTTCTTTCAAATGCAATACCATGCAGTCAAACTCATAGAAAATTTTCCTACAAAATACACGCATATATAGATCTCAACTTCGACCAAATAGAGATCGCGAACAGCAATCATCCTAATCGCATGAATTGATTCTCCTGGATAGTTCCCTCGGTAAGGTGTCTCGACATTATCAAAACTGACTAGAACATTAACAATATCCCTCCTTAAATCGAAAAAAATGACCAGATCTTGATCTCCTGTTCATCATAAAAATAGTAATGTCTTGATGAACGAGATATATCTTTGAACCCACTTCGAAGGTTACCGTAATAGCCTCCACCTCTACAGAGAACGAAGTACAACAAAATTATTACAATCTCCGCCACAGAGAATGAGTACAATATGATAACCTTAAAGTGGTTTTCTCGACGAGGTATCTCATGATTAGTGAAACTGGACAAATCTTTGATGGACGAGACACCTCGTCATAATCACAATTAGTCAAATCTTGATAATCACTTGAAGGGTGAATTCAAGACTGAGGGGATCTCCTACCAGTGTAAATGTTTTATCCTGTTCATATACACTACCCTACAGTAATTGACCGGACAGCAAGATGTGATAGTATAAGGGAAAGAATACATGCTTTAATAGTGGGATGGTCCCCACGTGCTGCAATGACACTAGTAACCCTTCTGGGCATACTTTCAACAAGGTTTTGACTCGTAGCTATGGATATTTGTTTCCATTCCTGCTGCAAGAATGTCACCAGCTCAGCTGTAGATTTCGGGCGTGGTTCCCTGGTCCGTAAGCGTCGCTTTAACTCGCACCACTAAAATGTTCTATGGGGGTTTAGGTAGGGACTCAGAGCAGACATGGGGAGACGTTTTACATCCATATCCTGATACCAATACTTGACAGAGGCTGCAACATGACATGGAGCGGTGTTGTCCTGGAAGTAACATTCGTCCATTCCATAAAATTGCCAGAGCGTAGGAAGAACCTGATTGCCCAAAATGGTCATGTTGGCGTAGGTGTTCAATTCACCATGAACAACAAGCAAAGGTCCTAGGCCATATCACGAAAAACACCCCCAAACAAGTATTTAAGTTTTATGCAAATCCGCTGGCGTCCAGTCCATTATTGTAGGGTAATGTAAGTTTAAAATTATCAATATATTTAATTTTATTATTGAGTTGGTTTTGCTACTACAGCGACTAAACCACTTGGAGTTGTTGTGCAATTTGGAAGAGCCCCACGAAAGACTTCATCTATGACCTGGAGAGTTTGCCTACATACGTCATCTCAAACACATCGGGGCAGTCAAACACGCGGAAAAGGTCTTACGGAATACTTTCAGTTCCAGTTCGCGAAACAGAAGTCAGCCCGATCACACTCTCGAAGGCAGTCGAACCCGGACTAATCCCATCCTCACAAGAAGGAGGCGAACCCCTCCACCCGAAACTGTCGATCACCTTGGGTGTCACCAGCTTCTTGGGGTCAGAGTTCAGAGCGCGTGAAACAAAAACAAATTAGGAAGAGAAGATCCTCTCTGGCTCTTGCTTTTTTTCTTTCTTTCCGGATTCCCATTACTGGCGGGATTCATTGGGGATTCATTGCGACGTTTCCTCGCGCTCATGTTAATTGGACGCGTGGGCTGGCGGACATGACTCCGCCGTACGTGACGCTCATTTGGGATGCGGAGTCCGTGTGAGAGTCGCCTAAGTCCGCGCCTTGGTCGCTTTTTAAATTTAAAACATGCCTTTAAGGGCGATTTGGAGTGTAATGGGGATGGAGAATGGGTGTCAATTGATCGTTTGGGTGTATGATGCCTTTCGGATTTACGTAGAAAGGACTGATTCATGGGACAAGTATTATATGAATGATAATTCAATCACTTTTTAAGAAACAAAAGGAAATTTATATTGAAACTTATATTTAAGTAGATTTGGAGTGTAATGGGATGGAGAATGGGTGTCAATTGATCGTTTGGATGTCTGATGCTATTCGGATTTACATAGAAATGACTGATTCAGTGGACAAGTATACAATAAATGATTTCAATCGCTTTTTACGAAATAAAAGCAAATTTATTTTAAAACCTGCCTTTAAGGGCGATTTGGAGTGTAATGGGGATGGAGAATGGGTGTCAATTGATCGTTTGGGTGTATGATGCCATTCGGATTTACGTAGAAAGGACTGATTCATGGGACAAGTATTACGTGAATGATAATTCAATCACTTTTTAAGAAACAAAAGGAAATTTATATTGAAACTTATATTTAAGTAGATTTGGAGTGTAATGGGGATGGAGAATGGGTGTCAATTGATCGTTTGGATGTCTGATGCTCTTCGGATTTACTTAGAAAAGACTGATTCAGTGAACAAGTATACGATAAATGATAATTAAATCGCCTTTTACGAAATAAAAGCAAATTTATTTTAAAACCTGCCATTAAGGTCGATTTCGAGTGTAATGGGGATGGAGAATGGGTGTCAATTGATCGTTTGGGTGTATGATGCCATTCGGATTTACGTAGAAAGGACTGATTCATGGGACAAGTATTACGTGAATGATAATTCAATCACTTTTTAAGAAACAAAAGGAAATTTATATTGAAACTTATATTTAAGTAGATTTGGAGTGTAATGGGGATGGAGAATGGGTGTCAATTGATCGTTTGGATGTCTGATGCTCTTCGGATTTACTTAGAAAAGACTGATTCAGTGAACAAGTATACGATAAAGGATAATTAAATCGCCTTTTACGAAATAAAAGCAAATTTATTTTAAAACCTGCCATTAAGGTCGATTTGGAGTGTAATGGGGATGGAGAATGGGTGTCAATTGATCGTTTGGGTGTATGATGCCATTCGGATTTACGTAGAAAGGACTGATTCATGGGACAAGTATTATATGAATGATAATTCAATCACTTTTTAAAAAATAAAAGAAAATTTATATTGAAACTTATATTTAAGTAGATTTGGAGTGTAATGGGATAGAGAATGGGTGTCAATTGATCATTTGGGTGTCTGATGCTATTCGGATTTACATAGAAATGACTGATTCAGTGGACAAGTATACAATAAATGATAATTCAATCGCTTTTTACGAAATAAAAGCAAATTTATTTTAAAACCTGCCTTTAAGGGCGATTTGGAGTGTAATGGGGATGGAGAATGGGTGTCAATTGATCGTTTGGGTGTATGATGCCTTTCGGATTTACGTAGAAAAGACTGATTCATGGGACAAGTATTAGATGAATGATAATTTAATCTCTTTTTAAGAAATAAAAGTAAATTTATATTGAAACTTATATTTAAGTAGATTTGGAGTGTAATGGGATTGAGAATGAGTGTCGATTGATCGTTTGGGTGTCTGATGCTATTCGGATTTACATAGAAAGGACTGATTCAGTGGACAAGTATACAATAAATGATAATTCAATCGCTTTTTACAAAATAAAAGCAAATTTATTTTAAAACCTGCCTTTAAGGGCGATTTGGAGTGTAATGGGGATGGAGAATGGGTGTCAATTGATCGTTTGAATGTTTGATGCCCTTCGGATTTACGTAAAAAGACTGATTCATGGGACAAGTATTAGGTAAATGGTAATTCAATCGCTTTTTAAGAAATAAAAAAACTTTTACTTTGAAATTTGTATTTAAGTAGATTTGGAGTGTTATGGGATGTAGAATGGATGTCAATTGATCGTTTGGGTTTTCGATGTTCTTCAAATTTACTTAGAAAAACTAATCTATGGGATATGAATTAGGTAAATTATAAATCAATTGTTTTCAAAGAATCATATGAAATTTTATTTAAAAACATGGCTATACGTACGATTTGGATTGTAATGGGGGTGTAGAATGGGTGTCTGATGTTCTTCAAATTTACATAGAAAGAAGTGATTTATGGGATATGAATTAGGTCAGTCAAACTAGTTCTTTTTTTTAGAAAAAAAAGAGAGAGAGAGCATATAGAATTGTATTTAAATGGTAATTGGTAATTGGTAATTTTAGTTAACGTCGTACTAGAGCAACACAACGGGCTATTGACGACGGTCCGGGATCAGTCCCTTGAGGGAAAGATCCGAGGACAACACCTCGTAATTTTGAACCACGGTCAGATGACGAAGCAACACCTGAGCTGGCACCCCACTCTCCAAACTTCCACGCCAACCCAACGTGAGGACTTTCGGCCACGACAGATTTAAGGTGCACCAGCCGCCTCTACACCATACGCTTACAAACATCCATGCCCGGACCCGGATTCGAACCAGGAACCTTCCGATCTAGAGGCTAACACCTTAACCACTATACCGGTTGGTCGGCGAAAATTGTATTTAAAAAAACCTGACTTTAACCTCCTCAGTCCCAATACCAACTTTGAAATTAAATTTTGTTAATTTTTGTGCTAATTGATTTTAAACATGCAGAAATGCATTGGAAAAATGTTGTACAAAGTATTTGAAAATTTTTTTGTAAAAAAACTAGTATCACCTATATATATATATATATATATATATATATATATATATATATATATATATATATATATATACTAGCTGACCCGGCAAACGTTGTTTTGCCTTATAAATTATTTCTAGTTTCTAGATAAATTCTAGTGTAGACAAAAAGTAACTTACTTATTATAAGTGTGTAAGTATGTGGTATATGCGTGAAATGGGCATGGAGCGCTATGAACGATAAGGGAATATAAAAATAACAAACGCCAAACAATATTATTTTCAAGTTATTATAGTTTATTTCTTAAAATTACATATCACATATTAATTACGACAGTAACACTAACAAACAACATCAATCTTTTAATGCTATAGCGTGGACAATATTTTTTGTTAGCCCATCTTTAGCGAGCACAAACAAACTGGATGGTTTACCGACTCGAGAGCATGCTACGTACAATTGCCCGTGTGAAAAACATGGTGTACTCAAATCTAAGCCACAAACAGACATCGTTTGGCCTTGGGATTTGTTGATTGTCATTGCAAATGCCAATCTAATCGGAAACTGAATTCGTTTGAATTGAATTGGCACATCTGTAGGTATGATAGGAATCCGTGGTATTAAGATATTTTCACCTTTGAACTTGCCATTTAAAATGCTGGCTTCGATAACGTTTTTCATCAATTTTCGAATGACTAATCGCGTACCGTTGCACAACCGTGGCGGGTTTAAATTACGAAGCAAGATAATGGGAGATCCAACCTTCAATTGTAAATTATGCGGTGGCATGCCTGGCAAATCCAGTGAGTTCAAAAATTCTGTGGGAAAATTGACAGCTTCGCTGGCATCGCAAACTGTATCAATAGATTTGTATGATACCAAGTTCCCTGGCAACAACTGTTGTATCTTCAAATTTAAATTGTCAACGTCTGCATTTTTTGCTGCTAAAATAGCTCTTTCTGCAAGCCACTCATGATTTATGTACTGTGTGTGTACATCGGGAAATATTTGTTCAATGAGAGTATCTTGCGAATCAGCGATTGTGCAGAAATCGGTCGGTAATTTTACGTATCCAGTTTCATCTGTAGCAACTTTTCCATCACCGATATCTAAGAGTTGTTTTGAGAATGTTTCAGCGGATGGATCTTGAAGCATTTGAACGCGCATATTTACTTTCAGCTGTACTTTTTCAACATTACGCCACAATGGAGATGATTTTAAGCAAGCGTTGATCTCATCAACGTATGTTGAACGTGGAATGACGGGAAGTGTTTGTCTGAAATCACCTGAAAGCACCAACAGAGTGCCGCCAAATAGTTTGTCGTTGTTTTTAATATCTTTCAATGTCCTGTTCAACGCCTCAATTGAATGTTTGTGTGCCATAGTACATTCATCCCAGATGATAATTTTACACTGTTTCAGCACGGTGGCCATGGACGATCGCCGCCCATGAAGTAGATTTGTAAAAATTTATGTGGTTCGTTTGGCATTGGCAGCAATGAGCCCATTTTATGATAAACTTGGCCTCTGATTTTGAATGTAGAATTGTATTGTTGACCATTAGCATTAGTATTTCGAACTATTTCTGTTGCTCCAAATGATGTCATTTGAAAGCATGAATTGAATGTTCGAATTGACTTCAGGAATACGTTAGAATCTGGATCCGTGCCGATAAGTAAACCGTTCAATGGTTCAGGTGGTGTTTCAATTTCAGGTAGTTGCACTTTTCCTGACGCGCAACACATCCCAGGTGGCTCATTTTTGAATTTGAGAGCATGACAATGCGGACATTCCTTATCCATAGCACCAATTACAACTTTTGAATGAGCATAATATTCAATATCGGACTCATACTGGAATGCTAGACGCAAAAATGAATCAGATGTAAATGCACGATGTACCTGTTGGCGTTGTTGGTCATTTGTTCTGCGTCTATTAACCGTAAAACGGCGTGATTGTCGTTGTTCTAAACGTATAACTTCATTGCGCTCAGCTCGTGTATCTTCTGATTGTTCTTGACGCAATTGCTGCATGCTCACACGTGCATCAGCATTTTGTTGCTGGACTTGTTCTTCGGTTCTTTGGGATCTTTTATCTCTCATACTTCTGGACCTACTTGTATTACGGCTCAAATCAGCCCCTTTGCGTTTTCTTGGCATTGCTCACTGTACAAAACACATATAAATAGAATTAATGAAATAACTTCATTGCGCTCAGCTCGTGTATCTTCTGATTGTTCTTGACGCAATTGCTGCATGCTCACACGTGCATCAGCATTGGCCAGGATTATAGCGAAAATATTAGTTTTGTGAAAAAAAATTTGAAACAATAGTTGTAAAAAATTCAAATAATCTCTCTATATTAAAAAAAGTTACCGCCGCCGCCGCCGCCGAAGAATTGAAATTTTTGTTGTTTAGCTCCATTCTTAGACGGTTTCCCGAGAAAGTACTGATCGGAAAAATATGAAATTAACATGCTTTGTTCTTCATCGTATTCCCTGGATAATTATTAAGATTTTTTTCCGATGCGGCTATTAGTTTAGGTTTTATTAAGTGTTAAAGTTGAAGAAGTGAAATTTCTTCCGCGAGTGAGCAAAACATATTCAAAATTTCAGTCTTTAGTCGTGAGTTTTTTTTTAAGAGTACCTCTCAACGTAAATTTTTGCAGCTCGTCGAGTTTTTTTTTAAATTAAAATTTGGTTCTTGATAATATTTTTTTGAAATTCAGGAAAAATCGGGACATTTTTGTTACTTTTTTTTAAAACTGCCATATCTATATCTAATTACTATTAGTTTTTAATTTTTAAAATATAGCAGTATACCTCAGAATATACTCTTTCTTACGGTACTATTATTTTTGAAATCGGTTAATAATTAAATTGGATGCGATCAAAAGTTCGTCATACAAAATTCGGAATCTTTGGATATTTTCGCTACTTATTGTTAAAACCGTTTTGTCTACGGCAAAAGCCATTATTTTTTAAATTTGAAAACATCACTGAATACATTACATTACACTCTTTCTTATGGTACAATTATTTTTCAAATTGGTTAATAAATAAAATCGATGCAAATAAAAGTGGGTCATACAATTTTCGGAACTTTCAGATCGTAACTTCCGATACAAAACTAAAATGGTCATATCTGTATAGTATTACTGTTAATTTTTAATTTTAAAAATATTGCAGTATACCTCACAATGTACTCTTTCTTACGGTACAACTATTTTTAAAATTGGTTCATAAATAAATTCGATGCAATCAAAAGTTGGTGACACAAATTTCGTATTTTTCAGTTCGCATAGCTGGTTCCGCAAACAGCAGTGGGTTACACTTTTGACTATCGGGTTTGCCAGATATCAAATTTATCGTAGCAACAATTGCCATAAAAACGATTTCTTTTTATTTGGCGAGGAAAAAGGCTCGCTTTTTTCCCTCTGTTCTCAAGACAGTTTACCGACAAAGTACAATCGTAAAGTTTTGATATTAACACTGTTTACTTAAAATTGTACAGGGAACAAGATACAGAAGATTTTTACTGATGCGGCTATTAGTTTAGGGTGCATTAAGTGTTAAAGCAAAAAAAAGTGAAATCAATTGCGAAAGAAGTATTGGTTTGAGAAAGCAAACCAAACGGGATTGCGTAGCAATCCCCGGGGTCGGCGAGCGTAAGCGAGCAGGGCGCGAAGCCCTCGCTGTGACGTCATGTACCGGAAAGTGAAATCAGCATAATACGAATTATTCAGATAGTTTCACTCTGTGAAAGGAATGTTGGTTTGCGAAGCAAACCAAATGACATCTGTGAAAGGAGTGTTGGTTTACGAAGCAAACCAAATGGGATTGCGCAGCAATCCCCGGGGGTTGGCGAGCGTAAGCGAGCAGGGGGCGGAGCCCCCTAGTTATATAAAAAAAAGTATACTTACAACACAAAAGCCGTTGTTGGTTGGAGCTCGTGACACGTGTTGAGTACTTTTAAGGTTATGTAAATCACTTGTTTAACTAAAACTTGATTAACTGAACCAATCGTGCCAAATACACGCGCGGCAAATTTTAAGAATCTAAGATTGGTAACACTAAGCATATATCAGGATTAAACTTTAATAATAAATATAAATGTTTATTTTCTTTAAAAAAATTTTAGATTTTTAATCGAAGTACAGTTAAAAACACTATAATTGATCAGTTATCGAGCGGGATGAAAAATGATTAAATTACTAAAATGGCCATAAAAAATAGGGGTTGGTGATAAAAAAGTAAAAATTAAGGGTTGTATGTATTTTTTAATGCCACATTATAAAAAAATAAAAACAAAAAAGTTCGTCAAAAAATTAAAAAAAATAAATTTTAGGGGTGAACAACCCTTATCACTTAGGGGTATGGAAAATAGATAGTAGCCGATTCTCAGACCTACTGAATACGCATATAAAATTTGGTAAAAATCGGTAAAGCCGTTTCGGAGGAGTACGGTAACTAACATTGTGACATGGAAATTTTATATATTAGATATATATATATATATATATATATATATATATATATATATATACAGGATACTTTAGTTTTCTCCTACTATGATATAGGACTTTTAAAGCTTAACAGTAATTATGTCATTTGAAATAACTATGTTTAATGTTTATGTAATCCTATATTTAAAAAATTTTAGTAAAATTAATAGTCAAAAATATAAACACTTACCGATGTGCATGCGAGTAATTTTGCTTCTTTCAGAGGACGCCATTTTCATATAACCGTTAATGAGCTACAAATAATATTCTATCTAAAAATAAGAGTGCTTTAAAATACTGTCATTCATTGACAACATGTAGCACTAACTGAGAGCCGCGGTAGCTCAGTCAGTAGAGCGTCGGGCTCGCATCAGAAGGGTTGTGGGTTCTGTCCTCGGCGGAGCCTGCAATTCTGATGATTGTGAGATCGGCGCTTCGACCTGGCTAAAGACCGTCGTGTTCACTAATGGTGACTGGGGCACGTTAAATAGGTCGTGGTCACAAAGTCCCCCATGTTCCCATACCAAATCAATACCTCTGGGTGTATCTGATCAGAGGGTTATCGGCCTCTGATTGGTATCTAAATTACGATATGTGTGAGTGAATGGATGTATGAAAGGGACCTTCCTGTAAAACGGATGTGTCATGTATGCCGAGCAAAGTCGGACTTCCTCCCAATGGGGCTCAATAACATGGAAGGCGCACCCCCTCGCCTCTTGCCGTCTTCGACGGGCCTGGCACTCCTCTGGTCTGCCAGTGTAGGCATTAGAAACAACAACAACAGCACTAACTGAAACAAATCTAGAAGCAATTTATTTCACAAGGCAATTTTTTTAAAAAGTACTGTTTAGTGTCTCCCACAGGCGACGCCAGGACTGAGGAGGTTATGGGATATTTAAAGCGTAATGGTAAGGAAAATGGCTGTCAATTCGTCGTTGGGATGTCTAAGCTCTTTAGGTGAAGAAATTCATGGCACTTGAATTAGGTAAATAATAATCCAATCGTTCTTATTTCTATTATGAAAATTGTGTAATGTTATATACCGAAAAAGGATGTCGCTTTGGTATGTTAATAAAGTCGTTCATGTTTCTGATGTTCTTCGGTTATTTTTACATAGAAAGTTTTGACGCATAGGTCATTTTTTGATAAATGATAATCCCGTCGTTCTTTAAGTAGGATAAGGAATGTTATTACATCCTAAAAATTTTCCTTTTAGAGCGATTTTTAGTGTAATGGGATGGTAAGCGGGTGTTAATTGGTCATTTGGGTGTCTGATGTATTTCATATTTACATAAAAAGGACCGATTTATGAGTCATGTGTTAGAGGAATGATAATTCAATCATTTTTTACGAAGTAAAAAAACAGTATATTTTTAAACTTGTATTTAAGATTTGGAGTGTAATTGGGAATTGAATATGGGTGTCAATTGATAATTTGGGTGTCTGATGTATTTCATATTTACATAAAAAGGACCGATTTATGAGTCATGTGTTAGATGAATGATAATTCAATCATTTTTTACGAAGTAAAAAAACAGTATATTTTTAAACTTGTATTTAAGATTTGGAGTGTAATTGGGAATTGAATATGGGTGTCAATTGATAATTTGGGTGTCTGATGTATTTCATATTTACATAAAAAGGACCGATTTATGAGTCATGTGTTAGATGAATGATAATTCAATCATTTTTTACGAAGTAAAAAAACAGTATATTTTTAAACTTGTATTTAAGATTTGGAGTGTAATTGGGAATTGAATATGGGTGTCAATTGATAATTTGGGTGTCTGATTCTCTTAGGTTTAGATAAAAAAGACTAATTCATAGGACATGAATTAGATCGGTAAGTTAATCTTTTTTTTTATAAAACAAAGGGAATTTTACATTAGAATTCATACTTAAGGCAGTTTGGAGTGTAATGGAACAAAACATACAAGTCACTTGGTGGTTTGGGTGTCTGTTTTTAAAACATCCATAGAATGGAAGGTAGGTATTTAATTAACATCGCACTGGAGTAACACAACGGGCTATTGGCGACGATCCGGAATCCATCACCGAAGGGAAGAACCGATGACAACACAGCGTTAGTTTGAACCACGGTCAGATGACGAGGTAACACCTGAGCTGGCACACCATTCAACAAACTTCCACGCCAAGCCAACGTGAGGACATTTGAGATCAATACAGATTTAACGTGCACCGGCCCCCTTAGTACAGGATGGTCTTTGGTTAGATTCAAACTCGTAACCCACTTGTTACAGGGCCGTTACACTACCAATCAGACTTACGTGGCCCTTCATAGAATAAACAGATTACATTACACGTGAATTAGATTGATGATTATTCTTTTTAACTAAACGAAGATAATTTAATCTTAAAACTTGTATTTAAGGATGGTGTGGTGAGTAATAACATGGAGAACAGGCGTCGATTGGTCTGTTTGCTGTCAGAAGTACTATAAACTTCCATTGAAATGACAGATTTATGAGACATAAATTAGGTAGACAAAACGAAATTAAATTTTTGATCCTGCCATTAGGAGCGATGTGGAAGGATATTGGATGTTAGTAGTAGGATGGATATTGAATGTCAATTTGTCATTTTGCTATCAGTGGTTCTTTAAACTGTTTGTGGTCGATTTACACAAAAGAACCCTTTTACGTGCTACGGTAATGGTGAACGAAGGATTTAATGGTATGCCTTGAGAAGCGAATTTTAGTCGACTGGGATGGAGAAAGGAAGCTACTTCTTCATTCTGCTGTATCATTTCCACAGTATCATTTGACTCTTCATTTTTAAAATTGGTTTCCGTTGATTGTTATGTTAAAGCAATGTTAAAGCAATCGCATGCTATTATTTAGTGTACTACGGGCACTAGTGTATCGGCATTTCACTTCCAAAATGACAGGAAATGCTAGCTACGTCGACATTCCCTTGGAGCAATACCTTCGTTTTTGACTTTTTTAAAGGAGTATCGTCGGAAAATTAGTTGCGACTAAAGAAAAGGAAGAAAAAAATTTTAAATAAAAAAAAATTAAGAAATTTTTTTTAACAAAATAATTTTTTTTAAATTAAATTTTTAAGGAAAATACAATTTTTAAAGATAAAAATAACGTGTTTGATATTGATTTGACGTACAATTTTAAGCAGATTAGAAATCCGTTGAAATTTTCACTCGATCTTGAACCATCCCAAAGATAAAAACTTGGATTAGGGAAATAAAAAACAAAATTTAATTTGTACAACGTCAACATCCATTGCCCACACAACTCGGGAATTTCGGATGAGTCATCAGCACGGAACATACTTTATTCTTTACCTGGAATCATTGTTGGAATTGCCGACATCCAATACGTACAATGCGGATAGGTGTGCACAGTCTCATTCAAAGCAATGTAAGTAATTCTAAAATCCAATCCTTGCAATGCGCGTCATGCGTATGATGCGTTCAAATGTGCGCTTACCTTTGTTTCCTTGAAAAAGCCCAAAAGTTTTGGTCAAGGTCTACAAGGGACAAGGGTGATCGTCTCCTTGCGCGACAAATTTGTGAAATGAACACCGATGGTAAAAACACAACCACAATGTCCAGACTAAGAACAGGACATTTAAAATGCATGAAAATCAACAGTGATGGAACCAGAAGTTTAAGTATTGTAACAACTGTTTGGACGTTGAACGTCATTGTATATTCACCTGCCCTGCAATACCAGTTGCTCTTCAAACCTTCGATGGACATCCAGAAGAACAGCTCTAAAGCATGAAAATAATTTACATTGCCAATCTACATTGCATTTTTGATGGACAGCGCTATACTTTTCCACACGTTCCACATATTCCACATGGACAACATGTTCTGCTAAAAGGGTATGTCTAAACGACCAGGAACAGAAAACAGCCCAATACTTCCAACATAGAATACCACCATATCAATCATATCCTCGTTTCCGAACCCTATTTATTTTCAAGTAGGAAATACACTAATCAAGATAATCAGTCTTGCACCACCAGCCCCACACGAAGAATGCAAAACAACAATCGATTTTAATTACCGCCAAGCTCATCAATTTCACCGTCATCTTTTTGCCAAACTAAAAAAGACCCCTGCAGAAGAAAGACGTCACGACTTAGTTCACTTCGGTTCCGGACAAGGACGTCGTCCCACCCGAAGTGCAAAGACAGACGGCTAGGGTTAAATGCCCGGGTTTCAGTCCATTTAGAATGATTTCTGGCGAAGTGCTAAATTAGGTTTGGCAGGAAACGCTCGTCGAAAACCGCCCTTCCTAAATCAGGTTTGTTAATAAGGCTGGACCACACTGGAGGAGAGGCGTGTGCCGACTCTTGTTTTAATTACGGGCCCGCTCAAACACAAGTGAGGACATTAGTCAAGAAGCACTCTTCAGGTCGCAGAATGCCCAGTGTGTTGGCCGCAAAGGTGTGAGATGGTAGTTCCTGTACTTATGTATTCATACTGCAAGGTGGTAAAACCATTTACATGATAAAAAAAGAAAAATATCAAATAACACCATATCGTTACTACCACTCCAAAGGAACCGATTTGCATTTCGGTGATTTTAATTTTAGCTGCATTTTTTAAGTCGCCATCTCATGTTTTATATTATTACAAAGTCACGAATCGCCTTGGTTCTTATTGGAAATGCAGATTTTCATGAGAAAATAACCTTTGAGTCGTATCTCGAGTTTTCCCGATGGTAATAACCAGTATGGTGGTTAAGGTGTTAGCCTCTAGATCGGAAGGTTTCGGCCATGGATGTTTGCAAGCGTATGGTGTAGAGTCGGCTGGTGCACCTTAAATCTGTCGTGGGCCGAAGTCCTCACATTGGGTTGGTGTGGAAGTTTGAAGAGTGGGGTGCCAGCTCAAGCGTTGCTTCGTCAACTGACCATGGTTCAGAATTACGAGGTGTTGCCCTCGGATCTTTCCCTTAAGGGACTGATCCCGGACCGTCGTCAATAGCCCGTTGTGTTGCTCTAGTACAACGTTAATTACAAATTATCCGTTGATAATGGTAATTTTTAATAAACGTCGAACTAGAGCAACACAACGGGGTATTGCGACGGTCCGGGATCAATCCCCTAAGTGAAAGATTCGAGGACAACACCACGTAATTTTGAACCACGGTTAGATGACGAGGCAATACCTGAGATGGCACCTCACTCTCCAAACTTCCACACCAACCCAACGTGAGGACTTTCAGCCACGGTAGTAAGATAAGGACATTGGTCATTTTTAACGTCGTACTAGAGGAAAACAACGGGCTATTGACGACGGTCCGGGATGAATCCCCTAAATTAAAAATCCGAGGACAACACCGTGTAATTTTGAACCACGGTCAGATGACGAGGCAACACCTGAGATGGCACCTCACTCTCCAAATTTCTACACCAACAAAACGTAAGGACTTTAAGCCACGGTAGTAAGGTAAAGTCGTTGGTCATTTTTAACGTCGTACTAGAGCAACACAACGGGATATTGACGACGGTCCGGGATCAAACCCCTAAGTGAAAGATCCGAGGACAGCAACACGTAATTTGAACCACGTTGACGAGACAACACCTGAGCTGGCACCCTACTCTCCAAATTTCCACACCAACCCAACGTGAGGACTTTCGGCAGCGAGATTTAAGGTGCACTAACCGCCTGTACGCGTTACACTTACTAACATTTATGCACTAACCCAGATTCGATCCAGGAACTTTCCTATCCAGAGACTAACACCATAACCACTAGACCGGTTGGTCGGCCGAGTTTTCCCGAAGCATCAAACTTTAAACACGTTTTTGTAGAAATGTTAATTTTGCAGATTGGTGTCTTTGGAGTGGCGGTAACGATAGACTGTATTGTAAACTACATGGAACAATACGCTGATGATTAGGTGACTTCACAAGGCCACTGTAGACTTGTATTTCACATTCTCCAAATCAATAACATTATATTCAACATAAAATATTACGTTTCATTTGTGAGTAAGCGGCTTTACAAGACGACTGTGAATATTATATATCCACAATTAAATCTACAACATTATATGTTACAGTTCACTAACAAGCGAGTATGTGTCTTTACAAGGTAATTGTTCACATCCAAAATTATGCCGTACACATATGAAGTTATAATATTGCATAGAATATTACATGCACAGTTCGCTAATGAGTATGCTGCTATACAATGCGTCTGTGGTCCTGCCATTTACATCTCAAGGACATTACAGTAATTTTAGCGTCACATGTTACAGTTCGTTAATGAGTATGATACTCTAGCCTAGAAGACAGCTATGGTCTACCATCTTAATTTAATGTTGGTTTCCTTTATGCTTACATTACTTGTTACAGTTCAATAATGAATATGCTGCTTTACGTGGAGACTATGGTCTGACCACCTACATCCACGACTGGTTATAGTAATCCTTGCATTATAAGTTCGCTGATGTGAATATATATCTGTTCAATGGGATTTTAGACCTACCATCTAACTTCACCTAAGGCTGGTTGCAATTATCCTTATAATACGTGGTACAATTGCACGTGGTACAGAGTACTCAGCTTTACAGCGCGAATGTGGTCGACAAGCTAGATCCACAACTTGTTATAGTAATACTTTCATCAAGTTTCAGTTCGCTAATGCGTATACTGCTGTAAAAGGCAACTGCAGTTCTACCACCTACATCTAAGGCTGGTTACCGTAATCTTTACATTGTATGTTACAGTTCAATAATGAGTATGTAACTTTACAAGACGACTGTGGTGGGATTACTTACATCCATGCAGTTCTCTAATGAGCAGGTATCTATATAACACGACTGTGGACCTAATATTTAGATTTAAGGCAGTTATAATAACCCTTATAATACGTGGTACCGTTCGCTAAAGAGTACGTAGCTTTACAACACGACTGTGGACCTAATATTTAGATCTAAGGCTGTTATAATAACCCTTATAATACGTGGTACCGTTCGCTAAAGAGTACATAGCTTTACAAGACGACTGTGGACCTAATATTTAGATCTAAGGCTGTTATAATAACCCTTATAATACGCGGTACTGTTCGCTAAAGAGTACGTAGCTTTACAAGACGACTGTGGTTCGACCACCTATATCCACGAACCACGGCTGGTTATAGTAATCCTTACATTCGGTTTCAGTTCGCTAATGAGTATGCCGCTTTACAAGATGAGTGTGGTAGGAAATTTTACATCCATGCTGGTTATAGTAATCCTCACCAGCAGATTACAGTTTGCTAGTAAGTATGTATTAATACAACATGACTGTGGACCTACCATTTACACCTGAGACAGGTTGCAATAATCCTAACACCACATGGTACATTTCGTTGATGAATATACTGTTTTACAATGCAACTGTGCCCAATCATCTATATCCACAGCTGGTTCTAGTGACCCTTACAATATAGATCACAGCTCATATCGGAGAACACCAGTTTAACATTTCAAGAGCCTTCAGGAAATGAGCATCGCTAAATCCGTTCTACTTCTCCCATCCACTACCCCGAAAAACATCCGACAAATAAAGCATCGTCTGCTCATCCCCTATTGACACGACCCCGAACACCACCCGCGGATCACGCCCCTCATTATATCTCCTATCACGACATTAACACCCCTCTCCGAAAACATCCCGATGAAGTAATACGATTTCCAATCACCCCTGCGAGTGAAAAAAAAAACCAGGTGTGAAAAACAGAAACAGACGGAAGATTGCCAACAAGAGAAAAAAGCTTCAGACGATTGATACGGATCAGGGGAGTTCGGAGGCGTGCTGGTCACCTCCTATTCTGCCCGACCCCCCAGTGTCCACTCCCCCCCCCTCAGTAATAGCCTTCAGCGCGAGAGTTTCATTACGAGAACCCTCTTCATTACTGCCGGCGGTTCCCTTTGAGGAGGGACTTGACAAATCAGGCCTATAAATCAAAAACAGGGCTTCCCCCTTTTCTAATAACCCCGAGTTTCTTTATTTTTAATGTGGCTAATGTTTTAACAGGAAGGGCGGCCCTGCGGAATATGGGGTCCGCAATTAGCAAGTGCTGCCCCCTGGGGCCGCGGCCTGCCAATGACATAAGAGCGGACGATGATGGATTGCCGAGTTTTCGACTGTTGTTTTTTGTTCGGTTTTCTCTCTCTGCTAATCACTTTTCCATCTCTCGGCTTGCTGATTTCTTTCTCTTTGGGGCATCGCTTTTTTAATTTCTGACTTCACTTCTCATTCCGTGTCATGTGGCCCCTTGACACCCTCCCTCTGAGATGAAATTATATTTAAATTCTTTTTATTTTTTTGGTTTTCGGCGGTGGCAGTGGTTTCTTGATTGTTGTCTGATGTGCCGCCGGTCGTCTTGATTACGAATTATGCCCCGTTGCCACCGTAGGGGGTTTCCGCCGCTCCCCCCATGGCGTGGAAAATATTTCGGATTTCTTACCCATTGTCCTGTGTGACAGCGGTGTTTAGGCCAGGCGCCTACCGGTCTTAGAATAGTGCCCCTGTGGTCTAAAGTAGAGAAGGCTAGTGGCATGTGTGTGAGGGATTTGGGCCCATTAGTCATTTCATTTTACCATTCACATACCCTACGTTCAGGATAAACCAGTTCAAACTTCTCTAAACCATCGGAAAATCAGCTGATTACATATAAATCTCTGAATAACACATGTCTTCATGAAAGTCGTGTTTTCCCTCACGAAAGAATACTAAAATAGTTAAATAATTAGCACAGAACTTATGGGGCCTGAACTGTAGAGAAAGCCAATGCATGTGTGAGATATTTTGAATAACTTTTTATCAAAAATGAGTATCTATTTTATTTATATTTTAAGGAAAATTATAAACGCTTTGTTTCATGAAGGACTACATTCTATAACATTCATAAACATAAACTCGCTCAAACCTCTCTAAATCGTAGACAGCTAGAAACTATCAAATATTTTTTTTTTGCAGTGAAGTGCGATTTCGTGATTAAAGTTTTCTATGTAACCCATTTTTTCCCAAGAAAGTTATAAACGTCTTGTTAGATGATAGACTGCCAAAACAGGAAAGGTTTTAGCCCGTCATCCCTGTGGTCTAAAGTACAGAGAAAACCAGTGCATGTATGAGATTGGATCATTTGGTATCTTAATAATTCATGTGTAGCATTCAAGAACATAAACTACAATTATAAATTTATCTAAACCGTAAACAGCTAAAAACTATCAAACACCTTTCGAAGTGTAGTATAGTTGAGAGAGAGAAAGCAACTCTCTCTCTCTCAAAACCTATTTTGTTACTGAATATGAAAAAAAAATTATAAAATTCTATCAAAATAGAAAGGTTTTATCACAGCATCCCTGTGAGCTCAGGTATAGGGAAAACCAATGCCTGTTTAAGAGGGATTTTAGTCCACTTGTCTTTTAAAATTACCATGCATAAAGATAAACTAATTCAAACTTATCCATGCCCTAGACAGATAAGATAATTCTATATGTTTATACAGTATAAACAGTTTACTATATATCTCACCCATTCAATATATAAACTATATTTTCTTGAAAGTTGTTAAGATCGTGTTTCTCAAAGGACTACCAAAAATGGAAACTTCTTAGCACAGCATCCTTACGGTCTAAAGTATAGGGGGAAATGCATGCATGAGAGGTATTTTGGTTCACTTGGCTCTTAAAAATTACCAGTCGTAAAGATAAACTAGCTCAAACGTCTTTAAGCCATAGACAGCTAAAATCATTAGATATTTTGATAGAGTAAAATCAGGATGAGGATTATAAATCTCCATTACCTATATTTTCATTAAAGTTGTAATCGTTTTGTTTCACGAAAAACATTCAAAAAGGAAAGGCCTTAGCATAGCATCCCTGTGGTTTACAGTAACGAGAAAGTCAATATACACGTGTGTATAAGGGGATTTTGGACCTAAAATTCTTAAAAATTACCTTTTATTAGGATAAAATAGATCAAACTTCCCCCTCTATAAATAATAGGCATGTAAAACCATCAGATATTTTTTACAATAAAATTGTCCGGTTACAGATCTCTCTATAACGCACATTTTCGTGAAAGTTGTAACCGTTTTGCTTTTTGGCTACTAAAATAGGAAAGATCTTACCAAAACAACCCTGCAGTCTACAGAGAATGTACAAGGAGAGCCAAAAAAGTATTTGACAGATTTTGGTTCACTTCTTTTTAGTATTGTATTTAGAATTAATAAACATAAATTATTTTGAAATCTTCTATACCGTAGACAGCTAAAAAATATCCAATGTATATTTTTACAATGAAGTATAGTTCTGATTAAGGTACAGTACTGTGCCAAGCTCTAGTCAAACAACTTCAAGTAATGGCCACAAACATGGAAAGTTTTTACTGCATAAAAAAGGTTGCGTGAGTGTTTTGGTAATAGAGCCATATTTGACCATTATAATGCCAAACACATTAATTCAAGTAATGGACATACTACTGAGATCAAATAGAAGCAGGAATGCTTCCTTTAAAATACATGTATTAAAGATATCGTCTGCAAACTTTTATCAAATATTTTTACGACTTATATAAACATGTGGCAACAATCATGGGTTTATTTAATTTTATCGTCTGAAAATAAATTTGTTTATAATAAGAGAAGAATTTTCCCTTCATTGATTTTCCAAAATTTCGAATGAGCAAAGAACATGCATCAAATTTTGTTTCTGTAGTGAAATTTCTGCTACAAACAATTAAAATAGTGCAAAAAGTTTTTACAGACAACTGTTTATCAAAAACAACAGTATTTGATTGGTATAAAAACTTAAGGATAGTAGAGAATCCGTCGTAGATGATTCTCGATCTGGTAGGTCATCCACTATCGATATAGATTAGATAGAGAGATAGATGTGTCAAATATTTAAAATCTGTAAAGTACTCAATTTAATAAATAAAAATTATATAAATCTCTCAATTATAATCACAAGTTCACTACTAGTTAATATTTTATATTTTAAAATAAAACACTTTAATACAGCAATTATAAGTCATTGAAAAAGTATAACTTCGTTTCTTTTTTTAACAAATGAGTGTTTGAAGTCTATTAGATTATCATTCTGGAATGATTTGAAGTGACAGCCAAACAGAGACATAAAATTGATAACCATTCTGTTTCGTTTTAATTACAGTAATGCCCAAATATGCTGTTTCAAAAAGATAAATAGAGGAAAGACAAAATCTCATTTCTATTTCATGTTCCATTGCTATTCAATGTAAATATATATTCGATTTTCCTTCTAATAAAATTAAAATTATTAATTTACGGAGAAGATGTTGAAATACTGGATTAGTCTATAAATTGATCAAGGGAATTACTTGGTTGGTTTGGATTTTACGGCTAAAGAGCAAAAAATTGATAAATTGCGCCAAATGCAAGATGATAAAATTCCAAACAAATATATTTAAAACATAATACAAGTAATTAGACCAACATTAAAAGTGCTAAATATTTAATTAAACGACTCGAAAACAAAATTGAAACTTTAAACCAAAGAATGAAAAAGTAATATAGATATTAACATGTTATCAACATAAAAGAGTACAATTCAAAAATATAAGGAACGATAAAGAGTTTAAAAGATGAAAATTCGTGATTCGAAAACAAAATTGAAACTTTAAACCAAAGAATTAAAAAGTATAATACAGATATTAACATGTTATCAACATAAAAAATGCAATTCAGAATTATAAAGAGCGTTAAGTTTAAAACACAAAGCTTGAGATAAATAAAAAAAACATCTGGTTACTCTACGAATTTATTTATCGACTCGATACTTCATCCTTGACGTGAAATATGAATGCCTAAAGAGGATTTTTTAAGTAATGATTTAGGTAATCTCCATCTTAGATAATTATTTAAATTCCTATCAGAAAATCGATTAAAAATATATTACAACAATGCTCAAATGTCACAGGCTAAGCAAAAAATCCGTTTAAGAAAGAAACAAGAAGTGTAGGAGAATCAGTAACAGCAACCAAAATAACTGGATCCTATGGCGATCTTACTGATGTAAGAAATAATTCAGCTAAAATATGCCAGTATTTACAAGATCTCTCTGATACTGTGGTCGCATCTGATGACGAGGCAACATCTGAGATGGCACCCAACTCTCCAAACTTCCACACCATGCCAACGTGAGGACATTTGAGGCCACGATAGATTTAACGTGCCCCAACCCCCTTTGTACACGATGGTCTTTAGTTGGATTCAAACTCGAAACCCTATGGTTGCTAATCCATTGCACTTTCTACAGAACAAGAAGTGTAGGAGAATCAGTAACAACAACCAAAATAACTAGATCCCATGGCGATCTTATTGATGTGAAAAATAAGCAGGAACTTGCACGTTTTTTGTTTAAATTTTTATAATATAGAAAATGAAAAAATATGATGGAAAGTATCTTTCTTTTGTACTTCTATAGCCCGAAAAGGTAAAATAAAAATTTTCAAATTCGCACTATTTATTTCATCTTAAAAACGCTAGTATTCCTATAGTTGCTAATCCATTGCACTTCCTACAGAACAAGAAGTGTAGGAGAATCAGTAACAACAACCAAAATAACTAGATCCCATGGCGATCTTATTGATGTGGAAAATAAGCAGGAACTTGCACGTTTTTTGTTTAAATTTTTATAATATAGAAAATGAAAAAATATGATGGAAAGTATCTTTCTTTTGTACTTCTATAGCCCGAAAAGGTAAAATAAAAATTTTCAAATTCGCACTATTTATTTCATCTTAAAAACGCTAGTATTCCTACGCGCTTCTTGTAACCTCACTATGCACTATGACGATTTGTTTACTTTTATAGCGACGTTGAAATAGCAAGAAAAAAATTAAAATGATTGTTTAAAAATTAAAAGAGCAAACAATATGAAATTTCAACGCGCTAGACAAACGTAAACATTACATCGTGGAGCACAATGACATCAAACCAATCACGTAGCGTTTTGAGGTCATGTGCTATTGCCGTACTTTTCGGTAATTTAAAACTTGAAATTTTAATTAATCAAGTCCATTTTATGGGTTTTATCTGTCGTTTTCGAACATTTTGATGATCAATCTATTAATAAAACACCGAAATGAGCATTTTCCTCAAGGGTCCAAGTTCCTCATTCAGCAAGCTTATGCCATTATTTACAAGATCTGTCTGATACCGTGGTCGCATCTGTTACTGATATTTCAGACTCAGTGAATGAGTGAGAAATAGAAACAACGGTGAAAAGCAATCCATTTAAGTGAAGTCGGTCATACACAGGCTAAACTCATGCCGATTTCACGTAACAGTTCTGGCCACTGCTAATTAATTATGATTCCGTGTCAAATAGGAATTGCAAGAAAAGGAGGAACTACCCACAACATCGACGTCTTCAGGTGTATTCTCCCACGCGAACGTTTACTTTTGACAAGCTATTTATTCCCAGGTATGAAACCGATACGACGACGTCAACTTTGACCCCGACAGCTTCAGAAACTAAGGTGTAGCATCTTCAAGCCTTTTTCACGGGTGACTTTTGAGTGGCATCCGACCGCAATGTTATACTTGGCCAAGACTTTAGTCACAAGGTATACAACATAGCTTGCAGGGGTTCAGGAGATTGAATCAAAGAGTAAGAAAGATCTCATAATTAGCTTTTGACAACCTTATAAGTCGACTCCTTTGGTTGTTTCCTTTTCATAAAATACAATTCAGATAGTTTTTGTTTCATGTTTAAAAGGAGCCCATGATAGGTACTGTTGTGCCCATTCTTACCAGCTCTGTATGGGAGATTCGAACGCTGCCTTAACTTATGCGCTTCTGTCTAAAGAAAATTAAATCTGTCGTGGCTTTCGATGTTCTCACGATGACGCAGTTTGTATGTTTGGAGATAGATGTGACGGTACGGTTGTGACATCATCATCTGACCGTGAACCAAAATAACGAGGTGTTATCCTCGGGTATATTTCTTCAGGATGGATTCAGTATCGTCGAAAATATAGTCAGTCGTTTTGCTCAACTTTAATTCAACCACCTAACTGTATAGGGGTAATTTTGGTAATTTTTAATCAACGTCTTACTAGAGCAACACAGCGGGTTATTGACGAAGATCCAGGATCAATCTCCTAAAGGAAAGATCCTAGGACAACACGTAATTTTGAAACATAGTGAGATGACGAGCCAATATCTGAGCTGGCAACCCACTCTCCAAACTTTCACACCAACCCAACGTGAGGACTTTCGGTCTGGACAGACTTAACATGCACCAGTCTCTACACCATACGCTTACTAACATCCATGCACCGACCCGGATTCGAACGTGGAACCTTTCGATCTAGAGACCTTAACCACTAGGACGGCTGTATGAACCATACGCTGGCTAAGTTTTTGTGTTCAGGATTCATCAAGAAATGAATTGCAAATTTCAACACTAGAATAAATTAAAAATGAATACTTCACATGAGATATAGTTGTACAATTTTCAGTTCAGTTACAATAAAAAATTGCTTAAAGTAGTTTTTCCTTATCGTCTAACGCCGACCAACCGGTATAGTGATTAAGGTGTTACCCTCTAGTTCGGAAGGTTCTTGGTTCGAATCCGGATTAGGGCATGGATGTTTGTAGGCGTGTGGTGCACCTTAAGTATGTAGGCCGAAAATCCTCACGTTGGGCTGGTGTGGAAGTTTGGAGAGTGGGGTGCCATCTCAGATGTTGCCTCGTCATCAGATGCGATCACAGTATTAGAGAGATCTTATAAATACTTGCATATTTTAGCTGAATTATTTCTTACATCAGTAAGATCGCCATAGGATCCAGTTATTTTGGTTGCTGTTACTGATTCTCCTACACTTCTTGTTTCTATCTTAAACGGATTTTTTGCTTAGCCTGTGACATTTGAGCATTGTTGTAATATATTTTTAATCGATTTTCTGATAGGAATTTAAATAATAATCTAAGATGGAGATTACCTAAATCATTACTTAAAAAATCCTCTTTAAGAATTCATATTTCACGTCAAGGATGAAGTATCGAGTCGATAAATAAATTCGTAGAGTAACCAGATGTTTTTTTTATTTATCTCAAGCTTTGTGTTTTAAACTTAACGCTCTTTATAATTCTGAATTGCATTTTTTATGTTGATAACATGTTAATATCTGTATTATACTTTTTAATTCTTTGGTTTAAAGTTTCAATTTTGTTTTCGAATCGTTTAATTAAATATTTAGCACTTTTAATGTTGGTCTAATTACTTGTATTATGTTTTAAATATATTTGTTTAGAATTTTATCATCTTGCATTTGGCGCAATTTATCAATTTTTTGCTCTTTAGCCATAAAATCCAAACAACCAAGTAATTCCCTTGATCAAGGTGTAGCCTAATTCAGTATTTCTACATCTTCTCCGGAAATTAATAATTTTAATTTTATTAGCAGGAAAATCGAATATATATTTACATGGAATAGCAATGGAACATGAAATAGCAATGAGATTTTGCCAGATCAGGTGGTGCCTCGTCATCTGACCATGGTTCAAAGTTACGTGGTGTTGTCCACGGACCTTTCCCTAAGGGGATTGATCCCGGACCGTCGTCAATAGCCCGTTGTGTTGCTCTAGTACGACGTTAATTAAAATTACCTTACCTTATCATCTGACACATTATCAACTCATCAATCTTTATACTTTGGGCCGTCATGGATCAGTGGGTACGTCACCTGTTTGCTGTAGGTGGCACAAGTTCCGTTCCTGTCAGTTTTTATTGCTTTTTGGGTGTATTTCGCTCTTTTGCGTTAGTAAAATTTATCTCGTTTGTGCATGTTCATTAAGTGATGTTTTCTGTCTTGTATTTGGCTCATCATGACCAAAAATGGCGACTTCACGTTATAAAGCCCCACTAATTACTAATTTATCGTCTTTATATTTTTGTGTAGTATAGCTAGTAATTGGGGAAAAACTTATGGCAGCAGTGGGCAAGACAGGATCCCGCAGATTGGCGGTGCTGCAGTTGCCATGGTAACAGGGCCCGTGGGTCAGGGAGAGCGCAAATGGGGGGGGGGATACAATTTAAAAAACAAATTCACAAAACTGGTGACGATGTTGAAAGTAACTTTTCACATGTAAAATTAAAATGCAAAAATCCCTAAAATGTAGCATTCTCCATGATGAGACCAAGAAAAATGTAAAATAATTTATTCATATTCGTGTTTCAAGAAAAACACTTATACTTTTAGTATTATTAAAGTTTGAGTTGTATTTTAATCAGTTGTTTTATTTTTAATTTCAATTGTAGATATACAAATAACATTTTGATTTTCCGGACATTAAAACTGTATGTTACTAGCAGCTATTTTTATAAACCAAATGTATATTTTGTTTATTCAATACATTTTTACCTAAATGTCTTGTTTGTTACATGTGTATACGTCACTTATAAACCTATATAAAGTATATTTTAGGATTAAACTATGGAAATGCTCTTTAAAAAATTCAAAATGTCTCTGTTCAAACATAAACAGTGTAAAATGGACATGGGTGAGGTGGGGGAAGGGCTCGTCATTTCAGCTGGCAACGGGGCCCGTCATAAAAGCTGGCAACAAGGCCCACACATTGATTTAGGGGCCTGGTACAGGCCCACCATTTAGTAGAAAGAGAAAATAAACTACCCTACAATAATGGACCGGACCCCAGCGGATTTCCTTAAAATCCGACTCCTTGTTTGGGTTTGCTTTCGTGGTATGGCCTGGAACCTTTGCATGTTCTTCCTGGTCAATTGAAGGCCGATGCTTACATGAACAACTTGGACAATCAGGTTCTTCCTACGCTCTGGCAATTTTATGGAATGGACAAATGTTACTTCCAGGACAACAAAGCTCCGTGTCATGTTACAGTCTCTGTCAAGCAGTGGAATTGAGACATGGATGTGAAACGTCTTCCCTTGCCTGCTTAGTGATGACCTAAACCCCATAGAACACTTGTGGAACACGTTAGAGCGACGCTTACGTACCAGGGAATAACGTCCGAAATCTACAACTGAGCTGGCGACAATCTTGCAGCAAAAATGGGCACAAATACCCATAGCTGTGTATCGAAACCTTGTTGAAAGTATGCCCAGAAGGGTTGCTAGTGTCATTGCAGCACGTGAGAGACCCCTCCCCCTAATTAAGCATGTATTCTTTCCCTTATACCGTCACATCTTGCTATCCGGTCCATTATTGCCGACCAACCGGTATAGTGGTTAAGGTGTTAGTTTCTAGATCGGAAGGTTCCTGGTTCGAATCCGGGCCCGGGCATGGATGTTTGTAAACGTATGGTGTAGAGGCGACTGGTGCACCTTAAATCTGTCGTGGCCGAAAGTCCTCACGTTGGGTTGGCGTGGAAGTTTGGAGAGTGGGGGTGCCAGCTCAAGTGTTGCTTCGTCATCTGACCGTGGTTCAAAATTACGAGGTGTTGTCCTCGAATCTTTCCCTTAAGGGACTGATCCCGGACCGTCGTCAATAGCCCGTTGTGTTGCTCTAGTACGACGTTAACTAAAATTACCATTACCGGTCCATTATTGTAGGGTAGTGTACACTGTTGATCTTATAGGAACAAACCTATAGGCAGTGTATTACATTCTTTACTTGGTAATATTCAGCAGCGTAAAGTGACCTTGATGATTGAGGATGATGATATAGGATCGACTCAACAATAAAACCTCACCTTTAGACAACCTTTGCAGTCAACTTTTTCTTCTAAAAAAAAAACATTTCAGCCCTAAGTTAACACTATAAGAGGTTCACAGGCATGCATCCGGTCTAAAAACTGTATTGTTCTCTGAATTATTTCTAACCAGCTTTGAATTTCTTGACCAATGTTTCTTACCATTCTTTCAACAAATGGGCCTAGTAATCCCGATTTGAAGAGTAACGGATTTTAAAATGAAGAGTCAAATGATATTGTTGAAATGAGACAGCAAAATGAACAAGTAACTTCCTTCCTCCATCAAAGTCGACAAAAATTCCCTTTTCAAGGCATACTACTAAATCCTTCGTTCACCATTACCGTAGCTCTTAAAAGGGTTCTTTTGAGGAAATCGACCACAAACAATCTAAAGAACCACTGATAGCAAAATGACTAATTGACATTCAATATCCATCCTACTACTGACATCCAATATCCATCCACATCGCCCCTAATGGAAGGATCAAAAATTTAATTTCGTTTTGTCTACCTAATTTATGTCCCATAAATATGTCATTTCAAGGGAAGTTTATAGTACATCTGACAGCAAACAGACCAATCGACGCCTATTCTCCATGTTATTACTCACCACACCATCCTTAAATACAAGTTTTAAGATTAAATTACCTTTGTTTAGTTAAAAAGAATAATCATCAGAGTAACGGCCTTGTAACTGGAGGGTTGCGAGTTCAAATCCAACCAAAGACCGTCGTGTACCAAGGAGACTGGTGCATGTTTAATCTGTAGTGGCCTCAAATGTCCCTACGTTAGCATCTGAAAGTTTAGAGAATGGCCTGCCAGCTCAGGTGTTGACTCGTCATCTGACAGTGGTTGAAAGTCAGGAGGTATACTCGAATCATTTCCCTTGGGATTGAGCCCGGACCGTCGCCAATAACCCCTTTTATTTGTTCAGTACCACGTTTATTAAAATGCCTACATACTTATTTCAACAAATAGACGTATTTATTCAGTATTTGTGCTGGAACTTAAAAGTAAAACATATAATTTTCTATCTGTAATTTGTTAGATAAGGTTACGTGGAAGGAGAAACTAATTTAGGTAGTTGGATTTACGTCACATTGGAGTTAGACAACAACGGTTGTCCAGGGTCAATCCCGAAGAAACTAATTTATAATGGATACGGTTAGAAATCTTAAGTATTTGTTTTGTATAAAAGTCTGAGTAACAGAAGATCCCACGGAAAAGTGTTTCTAATTCTTTGAATTCTCACTAACGTGATTGGAGAATCAAATAATCATCGTTAGTGAAGGTACGTTCCATTGCTGTCATTAGGTTTGTTTCATAACAATACGGGCAGCATATCAGTGAAACAATATTTACACTGATTTCCCGAATCAAGTGAAGCTACAGTTACATTGCATTTACCAAGTTGAAAACATGAAGCTACATAGATATTGCTGTCTTTAGGTTTGGTTCAGTGCAATCAGCGAAACATTTGCAGAGATTTCAACTTGAAAACAACGGGCAGCCAACATCTTATTGACATCTCATTTAACAAGTTATATTGGTTCAGCTATATTTAAACTATTGTTATGCCAAGTCACAGCCTTGAATCTACATTTACATTGTTGTCTTTAGGTTTGTTTCGTTACAAAATAGAGTTTATAGCAGTGAAGCAACCCTTGTAGAGACTTCACCTCCAATCTAGTGCAGCTACATTTACATTGCATCATCAAGCTACAGATAAAAATGTTAACATACTTTGCTGTCCGTATGTTTGTTTCATTACAGGGTACAGATTATAGCAGAGAAGCAATATTTACATACCTCTCTTGAATGAAGTGAAATATGTACATTACTGTCTTTAGTTTGATTCATTGCAATTCAGAAATGACAGCTGCGAAACATTTTCAGAGATATTTTCTTGAATAAAATTCATTTGCTTAATGGATAATCAAATGTTTATTTACATTGCAATTACCACGTTATAAGCGTGAAGCAACATTTACATAGCAGTTACCACGTTACAAATGTTAGGCTACATTTGCATTCTATGTTTCATTATAACGTTGATTTGATAGCAGTGAAACAAAATTTGCAGAGACCTCTTTTAGAATCAAGTTTATTTGCTTGTTGGGAATCAAATATTTATTCACATTGCAGTTGCCAGGTTTTACCGTGAAGCTCCATTTACGAAGCAATTACTAAGTTACAGACATGAACTGCATTTACAACACAGTCATTATGCTTGTTTCATTGCAATGTAGAGGTCATAGCAGTGGAAACAACATTTACAGGGAAACTTCCTTGTATCAAGTTGATTTGTTTGTGGGGAATCAATATCTCATTAACATTGCAGTTAGCAAGCTTCGTTCGTGAAGTTTCATAGCAGTTATTTTAAGTCACAAACGTGAAGCTGCATTTGCATTGCTGTCTTTAGGTTCACTTTATTACGATGTGGACGTAGAAGTTTTTTAAGGACCCTAAGTTTTACACTTTTATGTGCATGTTTTAGGTATTCTCTATTTTGTTTATGCGTCTCATACCAATATCACCTGCATATTCGTTATATTTCCCCTATGTTTGTGAGAGATGGAACAGGCCCAATCTTTAAAAATATTGGCTAATAAAGATTCTAATTATATTAATGATAAATATTGGCAATTGTACTGTATTAATAATAAATATTGGCTAATTATACTAAGAATAAATATTATCTAATTATATTAATAATAAATATTATCTAATTATATTAATAATAAATATTGGCTAATAATATTAATAATAAAGAGGTTTGGACAGTTAATAGTTTACCCGACCAAGCAACTTGATCTTTAATTTCGAAAGAATCTACATATTTGCCTACGAACAGCATCTATACTTCTTACATAAATACCTTATGTTTTAGTTCATAAATCTATGGATTTGTATCCTATGCATTTCCAATTTTCTCATGTCATATGGGTAGATTATTCTATTTGATGAAAGGTTGATGATAGTTTGGTCCAAAATATTTTTATGTTTAGCTTGTGAGTTATTGCAGCTTGGATTTTGAAGTAAGTACTACATTTATCTCCAAATCTTCCTCACCGTAGTCAAATGTGCTTAACTCTCATCGTTGTCTTGACGAGATATCTCGTCAATAGCAAAACTTACCAGATCCTGTTGGACGAGATATTTCGTCATTAGAAAACACGATCACGATCATTAGAAGAAAATTGAATGGATCTTAATCTCATCAACATCAAAAGTATCTTGACAACGAGATGTCTTAATGTAAGCAAAATTGGTCTGATCTCGATAGACGAAATATCTCGTCGAAACCACTATGAAGGTTTTAGAAGTCGCTTTGCCCCCTGTATGTTATTTACCGAACCAACACTCCAGCTTCAAGCGCCTCAGATACTCAAGCAAATAGCCTCCACTCTTCAACACAATAAAATAGCAGATAAACGAAACAAAAAATACACTAGATGAGGTGGGGACCAGATAGTCCTCGAAGAGGACAGAGCACGACACAAAAGACCCCGTTGCCACTGAACAATCATTCTCCACCCCCCCAACGGCATTCCCCAATATTCTCTCCGGCCGGGTCCTTCAGGAGCTTTCTCCGACGTCCGCAAAGTGCAACATCGTTTTCACCTCACGTACGAAACGCCAGGGGAGTGCAACCGTTCCACCCCCACAGGCCATATTGTTCGAGAGCACCCCTCCCCGGAAATCTCCCGAAAACGTTCGACAATCGGGCATCGCCTTGTTTTTGGAACAAACCGAACGAAATTTTCCCGCCTAATCAAGTTTAAGGCTTCGGTCCACCCCTTGCCCGGGAGAATGGGGCGTAAGAAATCAAATTCATTTGCTGCCATTGAGAGAGTCGATTCAATTTGGGGGTGTTAAGTGCACGCCGGGAGGGACTTTTTAGTGCTGGTGTTGTTGTTTCCGTCCGGACACTCGGGGGACTGTTTTAACCTTTAAGCAAATGCCTGCTGACAGGTTGGGATTGTCGGGAGAGGACCCCGACCCTTTGGTCGACCCTTTGCAGGGTTGTCGCTGACAGGAGCGTTTATATCGAACAGGGGGAAGAGAAATAGGGGTTAAAGCAGGTCGGTCGCCAACCGGGATTAAGCCAATATTACCTTTAAGTGAAAACTTCTACCAGAATCTTCTCATGGGCGTACCAACAGAGTAGCTTATGGAGACTTGAACCTCTTTCGAGACCAAATGAATTAAAACAATATTATTGTTTATTTTATTTATCTCTAACACTTCTGGTGTGTTCGTCGAGATATCTTGTTCATCAAGATCTGATCAATTTCACTTATGACGAGATATTTTGTCATCAAGATAATGCCAATTTTTGATGGTGACTCGATCAAAATCTTGTCAGCTTTCTTCGAATGACGAGAGACTAGAAGACCTCGATAGACGAGGTATCTCGTGTATCAAGAATCTGGTCAGTTTTGCTAATGACAACCTCGTCGAAGCAACCACTCAGAAGGTTAACTTTCGTGTATGAAAAGGTTTACATTTTCTTTCTGCGTCAATCAGCAAATATTCATCCGTTTTTTATCGAACGAATATTCATCCCTTTTTTGTCGAACGAATGTTCATCCGTTTTTTATTGAAAGAATATTCATCCCTTTTTTGTCGAACGAATGTTCATCCGTTTTTTATCGAACGAATATTCATCCGTTTTTTATCGAACGAATATTCATCCATTTTTTATTGAACTAATATTCGTCCCTTTTTTGTCGAACGAATATTCATTCAATTCTTATCGAATGAATATTCATCAGTTTTTGGTCAAACAAATATTCATCCGTTTTTTATCGAACGAATATTCATTCCTTTTTTTGTCGAACGAATATTCATTCGTTTTTTATCGAACGAATATCCATCCGTTTTTAATCGAACGAATATAAATCCTTTTTTGGTCGAACGAATATTCATCCGTTTTTTATCGAATGAATATTCATCCGTTTTTTATTGAACGAATATTCATCCCTTTTTTTGTCGAACGAATGTTCATCCGTTTTTTATAGAACGAATATTCATCCGTTTTTTTATCCAACGAATATTCATCCGTTTTTGGTCGAACGAATATTCATCCGTTTTTTATTGAAAGAATATTCATCCCTTTTTTGTCGAACGAATGTTCATCCGTTTTTTATTGAAAGAATATTCATCCCTTTTTTGTCGAACGAATGTTCATCCGTTTTTTATTGAAAGAATATTCATCCCTTTTTTGTCGAACGAATATTCATCCGTTTTTTATTGAAAGAATATTCATCCCTTTTTTGTCGAACGAATGTTCATCCGTTTTTTATCGAACGAATATTCATCCGTTTTTTATCGAACGAATATTCATTCGTTTTTGGTCGAACGAATATTCATCCGTTTTTGGTCGAACGAATATTCATCCGTTTTTTATTGATAGAATATTCATCCCTTTTTTGTCGAACGAATGTTCATCCGTTTTTTATTGAAAGAATATTCATCCCTTTTTTGTCTAACAAATGTTCATACGTTTTTTATCGAACGAATATTCATCCGTTTTTTATCGAACGAATATTCATCCGTTTTTTATTGAACTAATATTCGTCCCTTTTTTGTCGAACGAATATTCATTCAATTCTTATCGAATGAATATTCATCAGTTTTTGGTCAAACAAAGTCATCCGTTTTTTATCGAACGAATATTCATTCGTTTTTTTGTCGAACGAATATTCATTCGTTTTTTATCGAACGAATATCCATCCGTTTTTGGTCGAACGAATATTCATCCGTTTTTTATCGAATGAATATTCATCCGTTTTTATAGAACGAATATTCATCCGTTTTTTATTGAACGAATATTCATCCCTTTTTTTGTCGAACGAATGTTCATCCGTTTTTTATAGAACGAATATTCATCCGTTTTTTATCGAACGAATATTCATCCGTTTTTTTATCGAACGAATATTCATCCGTTTTTGGTCGAACGAATATTCATCCGTTTTTGGTCGAACGAATATTCATCCGTTTTTGGTCGAACGAATATTCATCCGTTTTTTATTGAAAGAATATTCATCCCTTTTTTGTCGAACGAATGTTCATCCGTTTTTTATAGAACGAATATTCATCCGTTTTTTATCGAACGAATATTCATCCGTTTTTTATTGAACTAATATTCGTCCCTTTTTTGTCGAACGAATATTCATTCAATTCTTATCGAATGAATATTCATCAGTTTTTGGTCAAACAAAGTCATCCGTTTTTTATCGAACGAATATTCATTCGTTTTTTTTGTCGAACGAATATTCATTCGTTTTTTATCGAACGAATATCCATCCGTTTTTGGTCGAACGAATATTCATCCGTTTTTTATCGAATGAATATTCATCCGTTTTTATAGAACGAATATTCATCCGTTTTTTATTGAACGAATATTCATCCCTTTTTTTGTCGAACGAATGTTCATCCGTTTTTTATAGAACGAATATTCATCCGTTTTTTATCGAACGAATATTCATCCGTTTTTTTATCGAACGAATATTCATCCGTTTTTGGTCGAACGAATATTCATCCGTTTTTGGTCGAACGAATATTCATCCGTTTTTGGTCGAACGAATATTCATCCGTTTTTTATTGAAAGAATATTCATCCCTTTTTTGTCGAACGAATGTTCATCCGTTTTTTATTGAAAGAATATTCATCCCTTTTTTGTCGAACGAATATTCATCCGTTTTTTATTGAAAGAATATTCATCCCTTTTTTGTCGAACGAATGTTCATCCGTTTTTTATCGAACGAATATTCATCCGTTTTTGGTCGAACGAATATTCATCCGTTTTTGGTCGAACGAATATTCATCCGTTTTTTATTGAAAGAATATTCATCCCTTTTTTGTCGAACGAATGTTCATCCGTTTTTTATTGAAAGAATATTCATCCCTTTTTTGTCGAACGAATATTCATCCGTTTTTTATCGAACGAATATTCATCCGTTTTTGGTCGAACGAATGTTCATCCGTTTTTTATCGAACGAATATTCATCCGTTTTTTTATCGAACGAATATTCATCCGTTTTTGGTCGAACGAATATTCATCCGTTTTTGGTCGAACGAATATTCATCCGTTTTTGGTCGAACGAATATTCATCCGTTTTTGGTCGAACGAATATTCATCCGTTTTTTATTGAAAGAATATTCATCCCTTTTTTGTCGAACGAATGTTCATCCGTTTTTTATTGAAAGAATATTCATCCCTTTTTTGTCGAACGAATATTCATCCGTTTTTTATTGAAAGAATATTCATCCCTTTTTTGTCGAACGAATGTTCATCCGTTTTTTATCGAACGAATATTCATCCTTTAAGGCCCACAAGTGATCGAGCAGTTCAAGGCGTCGCTGTTACGAAACTAGTAGACGTAGACTAGAAGCGCTGCGCTGCAGTTGGTTGGGTTTTGTGACACAGGGACCATTTCCGTGTGATGAGTTGGGCGATGCAGACCACTACTGGTTAGACTAAGACTTACAAAGGAATTCCTTAATTAATATCCGAAACCAAATAAACCCAGCTAAATGTTATTAATACCGAGCAGTTTCTGGCAGATTCGATAGTGTCCGAATCGTATCAACCGCCGTGGACAATGTGGTGTAAGTCCATGATTATAGACTGAGGCGGAGGACCCTCAAATCTGTACACATTCATCCCAGTACGAAATACTTTTAGTATATTTTAGCTGTTTATAGTTTATACTTGTAACAATGTAGTTTATTTAACCTTCCAGCGGTTGCGCGTATGTGGGAGATACAGTAGAGTTGATTTTAGTTCGATATTTTTAGACCAAAATACGCTACGAATACTAGCCCTTGAGTATCCCTATCGCTCACTCAGAATTACTTTCAGTCATAATTTGAATTTTGAGTTGTTAATAGGTCTCCTGCAGATCCGTCATTTGTATTTAACAGTTATATTCGACCGTTAAGGTGCGTTTTTATTACATCTGGTTTTTTTCAGGACAAGAAATCTTTATTATGTTATTTATTACTTTATTATGTTACTTAAATGCAAATAATTCATTAACTATATCGACAATTTCATTTCTTTAATCTTCACCTCATTTATACAAATCTTCGGGCACTTTAAATTGTTTTGATGCCATATATTAACAATTTTTATAATATATTTTAAATAAAGAAATCATATAGACATTTGAATAGCATTTCTTTAAATAAATTGTATTTATATAATTTAAAGCATAATTTCAATAAATACACCCTTTACATTTTAAATTTTAACACCCTTTACATTTAATTTTATATTTTAAAATAGTGTTATCTAAGAAATATCCGCGTACTTTTACGTTGGTGTGGAGGGCGCAGTCGCTGAAAGGTTAAACACATCTTGCTTCTGTTCAAATACCTTTAGCTTTGATTTAGTCTTTGCATTTTTGTTTTCGACTTTATTCAAATTTGTTTGTCCGTTTAAAATGTGTAATAATCAAGTTTTCTTGGCATTTGTCCTCGTCTTTGCAGCTCTAAACCACTGCGAAAGGACACTGTGGAACATATCCCTGCTCTAAACGCATTCTGAGCTTCACGGACCTCCGTGGATCACAAGCTAATCAGGTAATTCAATCCCAAACAAATCGAAAATTTCAGAAGAAAAAAAAATTGATTCTTTATAAGTAACGAATACATTTAATTTCCTATTGAAAAAGAGAGTGAAAAGCAGAGTGCAACGTCTTCTCAGTACCGTGACTTTTTCGAAATCACTTTAAAACAATTTATGATATTTCCTAATTAGAAATAATGCTCTTCCTCAAAAACATGTTTTAGATATTAATTGAAATTTTTTCAGAGCACATCTCGTCAATCTTACACAATTTAAAACATTTCATCACGCTAAAATACACAGTGCCATTCCTGCCGCAGTGCCACAGTTCACTTATTTTGAACTTCACGGAGCGCTGTGAAATGCAAATTGTAACGTTTCCTCGGTACCGTCAAAAATTCCACTCGCCAAGCATCGATAGCTCGCCAAAGATGGCAACCCTGCGGTGGAGAGCCGCATTAAATTCCTCTGGGATCTGTCGCTCACCATCCCATCCCGATGTGCCGTCCCAGAAAACCGGTTGACATTTTAACGAACCGTCGCCGAAACTCCCAGAGGAGGCTACTTTCATCACATATTGCGTAAATGGAAATTGCTCTGTGGGACTCACACCCATTCTCGTCTGCTGCACACCCTCTCCAACCCCATCTCCATCCTCCCATTGTCTTTTTCATCGCTCCGTATTCTGTCCTACCGGAGACCGTATCTGCTGGGAAATAGGAAATTAAATTTATTCGTTACTTAAAAAGAATCGATTTTTTTTCTTCTGAAATTTTCGATTTGTTTGGGATTGCATTGCCTGATTAGTTTGTCATTTGGCACTTGAAATTTGCTTGCAGATCGAATGGTTAAACGGTATTTTTTAACTATTCGTGTTTTGATATACATTTATGTATTTTCATGCTATAAAGAATGAATGGAAAACCTCTTGACACGAGATGCATTTCAAAAGATTGTAACAAATAAATGCTTTAAACAGATTAAAAACTATCAAAAATAGTAGAAATTATCAAAATTTTAGTCTCGAGAAAGACTTTGGTTATAGAAGGAATAAAATTTTGATACTGAGCAAAAGAATAATTCAAAATAAATACTTTAATAAAAGAATAAACACAGTTACAGTTAGATATATTATTTAGTTAATTTATCAAGTATTTTTATTTAAAGGCTTGGAATATAACTCTGAAGTCTACAGAGATTGGCGAATTCTGGGTAGAAATGAGCCAAATCTATAAATAGGTGAGCTAGTAAAACCGAAAAATATCTATCTTATAATTCTAGTAAAGGTTTGAAGCTTTGCACAAACATTCTCTAGTATATGAAGTACAATTTGGAGTTAAAATCCTCAAATCGATATTTTGACCGATTTTGGGTGCCAAGTCTTCTTAAGCGAAATTGCTTTTGAAAGAAACGTAGGAATGAGTATCTGAAACTTAACCATTGATAATTACAAGAATCGGAATTGCCATAAGTAAAATTTATTTGTGTAAAGCACATGGAATGCAACGTAAGGCACCTCAGGAAATTTAAAAACAATAGTTTAAAAATACTAAATTTAGATTTTTGGAAATTATTAATCTGCGGAACTTATCAAGCTAAAATTTTTCGAAATAATATTTTCCATTTACTCAATAGAAGCCATTGTGACTCAGTGGACTTCACAAGTCATTTCAAAGATCCCAACTCTTCATTTGTCTCAAGACCATCAACTAATAACATGCTTTTGGAACAGTATTCTACTTTTCACCACTTGGGTACAGATTTATTTGAAAAAGTAGTTCGGATTATCGTTTGCACATTAGTTGCTATTATATTTTCGTATTATCGTCTGTACACTAATTACTGTTTATTTTCGTATTATCGTTTGCACACTAGTTACTGTTTTATTTTCGTATAATTTCGTTTGATAAGGATGGCAACAGTATGAGAGAGATCGCGCAGCTTCTGATCTCCACGTTTGCACATTAGTTACTATTATATTTTCGCATTATCGTCTGTACACTAATTACTGTTATATTTTCGTATTATAGTTTGCACACTAGTTACTGTTATATGTTCATATAATTTCGATTGATAAAAATGGCAACATTGTGAGATAGATCGCACAGCTTCTGATCTCCGCGTTTATTCCCAAAAAGGATGTCTGATGACGCAGCCGTGTAAATATTTCTATCTATGGAATCAGATTAAATGAAGTGTATTTTTGTAGAAAACAATTGAATAATTTGATTCAAGGAGTCTCGTAACACCAATCACTCTTGCCATGAACATGAATGTACAGGTTTAATTTTGTCCTAGTTTGAATGATGAATTAGACTCGTCATCCATAACTCAGGCAAAACAACACATATTTTAATCCTGAAAATCGCTGCTATTTCAGATATTTTTTTACAGTCCAAAAAATTTTTCGGACATAAATAATCTTTCCTTCTTTAAGTAAGCTTCTTCAAAACATTTTGGGTCTATATTCTTCATTTTTTGTGTACAAAACGTGACATTACTGGTTATATTGAAAGGGCCCGTACGCTGTGGCTATTGTTCAAGGTGCTTAAAGGAAATGCAAAATCTTTAAATCTTTTTGTAATCATCTAACTAACACAAGAAATTCCTCGAATTAGTTTGAGATCCAAATTGTAGATTGGAGAACCATGTACACACACTATCAAAGATCTTACCTTTCAAAGAAAACGAAAACCTCTCAAGAATCTCAATCAATAATCAATTATTGTTTGAGACTGACTAATACCAATATGACGACTTGTGGTTCACGTTATTGATTAATGGTCCATTCATCATATCAGTATATTGTGTTTAAAAGAAAAGAAAAACATCACATGGTTTCGCTAATCAACTTATTAATAAGTCCGCATTGCCGATTGGTAGTTCATGTGGTTTGTTAATGATCCGTCAACGTATTTCCAAGTTCTTTTTACTCAACCCCAGATCTCAGTGTTTCAAACAAGACTAATAAAGAGCTCTCTCTCAAGAAAATGGGCTCATTGCTCACTAGAGGTTTACGTCATTAATTCAAACAATCTATAAAAGATCCCAACTTTCCAGAAAACATGAAAATCATCCCCAAGAATAATTAATGTCAAGTACTTAACAATCATTCGTACTCTCCGAATTAGACACTTCGTCCCGACAGCAATTACCAAACCAACAGATAGAACACAAATTCTAACCACAGAAAGAGCATTCGCTAATTAATAACAAATATCTAACAATAATAAGAATTAAAAATATCACATACAACCATTCGGACACTCCGTTTCTTTGACTTCGAATTGGAAATTTGATCCCGACAACAATTACCAAACCAACAGACAGAACACAAATTCCAAACACAGAAAAAGCATCGACTAATTAATAACATATATTGATAGCTGTTGGTCCACTTCGCTTATTCCATCAAAAATATCAGCTCTTCAGAAAACGAAAATCTCTCTCAATAATAACAATTATAACATCACACTTCATACAAGCATTCGCATACTCCGATTTCATACAGTTACCACAACAATTACCAAACCAACAGACAGAACACAAATTCTAAACACAGAAAAAGCATCGACTAATTAATAACATATATTGATAGCTGTTGGTCCACTTCGCTTATTCCATCAAAAATATCAGCTCTTCAGAAAACGAAAATCTCTCTCAATAATAACAATTATAACATCACTTCATACAAGCATTCGCATACTCCGATTTCATACAGTTACCACAACAATTACCAAACCAACAGACAGAACACAAATTCTAAACACAGAAAAAGCATCGACTAATTAATAACATATATTGATAGCTGTTGGTCTACTTCGCTTATTCCATCAAAAATATCAGCTCTTCAGAAAACGAAAATCTCTCTCAATAATAACAATTATAACATCACACTTCATACAAGCATTCGCATACTCCGATTTCATACAGTTACCACAACAATTACCAAACCAACAGACAGAACACAAATTCTAAACACAGAAAAAGCATCGACTAATTAATAACATATATTGATAGCTGTTGGTCCACTTCGCTTATTCCATCAAAAATATCAGCTCTTCAGAAAACGAAAATCTCTCTCAATAATAACAATTATAACATCACTTCATAAAATCATTCGCATACTCCGATTTCCTTCACTTAAGAGTCAGGCACTTGGTCGCAACGGCAACCAGAACCAACAGACAGGACACAAATTTTAAACATAGAAATAACATCGACTTATTCATGACTTATATTGATAACTGGTGGTCCACGTCGCTGATTCCATCAAAAATAGCAGCTCTTCAAAAAGCGAAAATACTCTCAAGAATAACAATTAATATCACGTACTTAAAATCCATTCGCAAACTCCGATTTCTTTCATTCAGAGTCGAACGCTGGGTCACGACAGCATCTAAGACCAACAGACAGTGACACAAATTTGAAACATATGGAAGGAACATTGACTAATTAATAACATATATTGATAACTGGTGGTCCACGTCGCTGATTCCATCAAAGATCTCAGCTCTTCAGAAAGCGAAAATCCCTCTCAAGAATAACAATTAATATCACGTACTTAAAAACCATTCGCACACTCAGAGTCGGACACTTAGTCCCAACAGCAATTAACGGACCAACAGACAGAACACAAATTCCAAACACAGAAAAAGCATCGACTAATTAATAACATATATTCATAGCTGTTGGTCCACTTCGCTTATTCCATCAAAAATATGAGCTCTTCAGAAAACGAAAATCTCTCTCAATAACAACAATTATAACATCACTTCATAAAATCATTCGCATACTCCAATTTCCTTCACTTAAGAGTCAGGCACTTGGTCGCAACGGCAACCAGAACCAACAGACAGGACACAAATTTTAAACATAGAAATAACATCGACTTATTCATGACTTATATTGATAACTGGTGGTCCACTTCGCTGATTCCATCAAAAATAGCAGCTCTTCAAAAAGCGAAAATACTCTCAAGAATAACAATTAATATCACGTACTTAAAATCCATTCGCAAACTCCGATTTCTTTCATTCAGAGTCGAACGCTGGGTCACGACAGCATCTAAGACCAACAGACATTGACACAAATTTGAAACATATGGAAGGAACATTGACTAATTAATAACATATATTGATAACTGGTGGTCCACGTCGCTGATTCCATCAAAGATCTCAGCTCTTCAGAAAGCGAAAATCCCTCTCAAGAATAACAATTAATATCACGTACTTAAAAACCATTAGCACACTCAGAGTCGGACACTTAGTCCCAACAGCAATTAACGGACCAACAGACAGAACACAAATTCCAAACACAGAAAATAGAGAAAAAAAAACCGAATCCGGGGGACGTGAATGATTAAAACAGAGGACCCACCTCCCTCTTACAGAGCGGACCTTCGCGAACCCCCCTCCCTCAGGGGGAGGGCGACCGAGAACCGTTTGTGTCGCACAAATTGTTTCTCCTTCGCACACGCTTGCCCGCTGCACGCAAGTCCCGTCACGCACGCAGCCAGATTACGGCACTTACCAAGAAAGAGCGACAAGATATACACGAAAAACAAAACTCAGCAGAAATCTATTTCTGCGTTTCCCCGCGAGGAAGGAGAAAGCTATCATTCGAACATTGTTGTCAATCGGTCAACTCCGCGGACCTCTCAAAGCAAGAAGGATTACAGTGATTGAATATGATGAATGTTCACTCATTATAGCTCATTACTCAAATGGCGAGCCACTTGCGAGTGCGCAACAAAATAGTCCCCCCGCCGCGGTCTCTCTTTCTTTCGGCCGTTCTTCTTTTTATTACTTCATTACGTTTGATTTTCTTCCCCTCCCCTCTCCGAGAGAAGGCTTAGGGACAGGATTGGCTCTTAATCGTTATTGGTTCGATTCCGAGGCCTCGTATCCAGGATTTTTTTCTCCGATTTCGAGATTGATGTGATGTGAAACGTGAGTTTGGGGATTCGCGTTTTTTCGGAAGTGGCTTTTGTGATTTCGTGACTGCGTTTTTGTTCCTGGTGGTTTCGAAAGGATCTTTGTTTTTGCGGAAATCCCGTATGTTTGGCCCACAAGACGTGCGCTCCGAATGGTTCTGTTGATGTGTTTTCTGTTTTGTCTTTTGTCAAGGCCATTTCAACTGGAGAATCGTCAATCAGTCGTAGCTTGGTTGGTTTTGGGTTTTAGGGCGCGAGGGGCCGAATTTGGCCAAGCTGCTCCAAGCACAAGACAATGTCAAGTAATTGTGGAAAAAAAGGATAAAGAGAAGAAGAGAAAAATCGCTTGGGAATCCTGGGGTCGTTACCCCAGTGTTTAACAGAGATAATGAACCCCATGGGAAAAAAATAGATCTCTAGAGAACCTCGGGTTCATAAAGCCCGTAAACACCTGTTGAAGATGTGAAAACAGGTGATTGCACATCTCGAATTCATGAATTCAACCATTAGTTAGTTCTATAACCGAGTTATGGTGATTAGTTGGTTTATATGTCCAAGATATTTCAGAGCAAGATGCGTCAAACACAAGACAGACCGGCAATTTCTAAAAAGCTGCTAACAATAAAAGTTTTACTGACGTAGAAGAGAGACAAATACATCTGGTATGTATAATATCATATATAGCAGAACAATACAGTAGTATATATAGCATAAAAATACAGTAGAATATATAGCAGAACAATACAGTAGCATATATAGCAGAGCAATACAGTAGTATATACATTATATGGACAAAAGTATTGTGACATTGCAGAACTTCGGAGGAAGATCCATCTTAGTGAGGGGTTGTTTTTCTGTGTTCGTACTCGTCCCAATGCTTTACGTACCTGGTACCATGAACGCAGACGTGTACCTTGATGTTCTGGATAATTCGGACTTGCCTACACTATGGCAATACTTCGGCGATGATGGTTGTTTCTTCCAACAGGATCAAGCTCCATTGTCATAGTGCAAAACGTGTCCTATAGACTGGTTTCCTGAAAATGAGGGGAATTATCTTAACTGGTTTGTTCAGAGCCCCGATATGAATCCGATCGAGCAATGGTGGAACAAACTGGAGCGACGATTACGACAACACCACGCACATCTTCACAGCAATCTCTTCTGAGAGCCTTGCAAGAGGCAGGGCGAGCTATTCCTCTCCAGACTTACAAAGAAAGTGTGGAAAGTATGCCTCGACGTGTTGCAGCTGGAATACAAACAAAAGGAGGGCCTACCTGTTACTAAATAGAATAATGAAGCAATTTTTTTGTAAAACATGCAGTGTCCAAATACTTTTGTCCGTATCGTGAATAGAAGAACAGTAAATTAGCATATATAACAGAACAATATAGTAACTAATATAACAGAACAATATACAGCATTATATAGTAGAACAATACAGTAGTTTATATAGCATAACAGTACAGTAGCATGTATTACAGAACAATATAATAGTTGCTAATATACAGAGAGAACACTACAGTATTATATATAGCAGAACAATACAGTAGTTTATATAGCAGAACAATACAGTTGTTTATATAGCAGAACAATAGGGAGGTGCATTACATAGCTAAGTCCTTAAACAACTATACACAGATCATCAGGCAACACCTGAGCTGGCACCCTGCGCTCCAAATTTCCACATTAACCCAATATGAAGACTTTTGGCCATGGCAGATTTAAGGTGCACCAACAGGCCTCTACATTATACGCTTACAAACATCCATGCACTGACCTGGATTCGGACCAGTAACCTTCCGATATAGAGGCTAACACCTTAACCACCAGACCGATTGGTCGGCGGAGAGATCCAAGGATAACACCTCGTAATTTTGAATCATGGTCATATTACGAAGTCACACTTGAGCTAGCACCCTACTCTCCAAACATTCACACCACACCAACGTGAGGACATTTGAGGCCACGACAGATTTAACGTGCACTAACCCCCGTTTATACGACGGGTTTTGGCTGGGCGGAGTTTCGAGATACAAATCCTCCGATAGCTAGTAATTGGGAATTGGGAATTTTTAATTAACGTTGTACTAGAACAACACAATGGGCTATTGACGACGTTCCGGGTAATGGTAATGGTAATTTTTAGTTAACGTCGTACTAGAGCAACACAACGGGTTATTGACGACGGTCCGGAATCGGTCCCTTAAGGGAAAGATTCGAGGACAACACCTCGTAATTTTGAACCACGGTCAGATGACGAAGCAACACCTGAGCTGGCAACCCACTCTCCAAACTTCCACGCCAACCCAACGTGAGGACATTCGGCCACGACAGATTTAAGGTGCACCAGCCGCCTCTACACCATACGTTTACAAACATCCATGCCCGCACCCGGATTCGAACCAGGAACCTTCCGATCTAGAGGCTAACACCTTAACCACTATACCGGTTGGTCGGCTGACGACGTTCCGGGATTAATCCTCTAAGGGAAAGATCCGATTACAACACCAAGTAATTTTGAACCATTGTCAGATGACGAGGCAACACCTGAGCTGGCACCCCACTCTCCAAACTTCCAACATCAACCCAACGGGAGGACTTTCGGTCATGACATATTTAATGTGCACCAGCCGGGTCTCCCATACGCTTACAAACATCCAATGCACTGACCCGGATTCGAACCAGGAACCTTCCGATCTAGAGGCTAACACCTCAACCACCAGACCGGTTGGTTTGCCCCTCCGATTGCGAAATGTGTCAATCTTTCGACCGATCCTTCCAAAAAGCACTTCCCCCATTCACTTAAGAATATTTCAACCCAAACACCAATCGCGATCTTCAAAACGATAAAAAAAATTATTCAATTGATTTCGGAGAGGCCGCGATGCCCACAAAACCACCCTTCCACCACACCACTGTCCCACTCTCGCCTGGACATCGCTGAAACCAAACAACTCCCCAATACCCGAATCCTTTGGAACCCATTAAAAGACAGCCCCTCACAAAACACCCCGGCGCCCCATAATCCGAGCCACTTTACCCGCCCCGAGCCACAGCGCCGGGGCGTAATCAAATCCAAAATAAGGCTGCGCTACAAGCCCGTGGCAACTAACGCGCCCCAAGATCGCAGACACACAATACTTGGAAGAGATGGTAATTACAGCCGAGGAGGGGCGCTTTTGTTTGCGCCCCACTCTGGAATCGATACCGGGGCTCTCCCGTTCACTGCGCCCCCCGAATACCTGAGCGAGGTACAAGTAACGAGAAGTCGCCCCTTGGATAATGATTCTGCATCGCTATGGTGTTATTGAGGGAAGTTTTGTATTGCTGCGTTGCTGGCTTAAAATGAGCTAAGAGTTTCTGAACGAAAGATTAGAGTTAGGTGACTGAATTCAGACCAGAAGAATGACCAGAATTGATTAGGATGGGGCCAGAAAAAACACGTTTTGTGCCAAATTAAGACCTTGGCCTTATTAGAATTTCAAAAACTACAAGGTAATCGTGGTGTATTGAAAGAACTCGGTTTTTTCAGCATTTTGAAGCCCGTGGTAGCATAGTTGGTAACGGATAGAGTAACGGATTAGCAACTGGAGGATCTCAAGCTCGATATTTTAAAAGTTTACAGAGTGGGATGCCAGTTCAGTTGTGGTTTTCGTCATCTGACCATGGTACCAAATTGCGAGGAGTTATCCATTACCTTCTGGATCAATCCCAGATCGTCGCCAATAGCCAGTTGTGTTACTCCATTGCGACTCTAGTCAAATACCTATCTACCAAAATAGCCCGTTGTTTGCTACTTTAGTTATCTTCCTACCTACCATCGCATATTAAATTTATTTCAAATAATTATCTCGGGACAATGCTTTCCTTCTAATTTAGGTGCGACGCCATTGCTTTTCATCCATCCTCCAAGAAATACAATGTAAGTCTCCCGCTTTCAAATGCCGACCAACCGGTATAGTGGTTAAGGTGTTAGCCTCTAGATCGGAAGGTTCCTGGTTCAAATCCGAGTCCGGGATTGGATGTTTGTAAGCGTATGGTGTAGAGGCGGCTGGTGCACCTTAAATCTGTCGTGGCCGAAAGTCCTCACGTTGGGTTGGCGTGGAAGTTTGGAGAGTGGGGTGCCCGCTCAGGTGTTGCATCGTCATCTGACCGTGGTTCAAAATTACGAGGTGTTGTCCTCGGATCATTCCCTTAAGGGACTGATCCCGGACCATCGTCAATAGCCCGTTGTGTTGCTCTAGTACGACGTTATCTAGAAAATACCAAATACCAAATACCCGCTTTCAAATTATTTCTACCGGTAATCTCGGAAGGGTAAGTCACGTGGGATAACGAATCCATTAGAGCTGCTGGTTTTGATGAGGACGAGATATCTCGTACATCGAGATCTGATCAGTTCTGGAAGTGACGAGATACCTCGATGAGAGTTTCCTGGAAGGACAACTTAGGCGATCAGATTCCTGTAATTTACCCTGCGTGTATTTCTATCTGTTCTGTTTCAGTAAAATTTCCTTGTGTGTATTTTTATTTCATAACATTTGTCTATCGTGTGTTTGGCACAACTTGGCCAAAGATGACTCTTGCTTCTTGAAACACAACCATAAAAGACCTAATTTTATAGCCGACCAACCGGTATAGTGGTTAAGGTATTACCCTCTAGATCGTAAGGTTCCTGGTTCCAATCCGGGTCCGGGCATGGATGTTTGTAAGCGTATGGTATAGAGGCAGCTGGTGCACCTTAAATCTGTCGTGGCCGAAAGTCCTCACGTTGGGTTGGCGTGGAAGTTTGGAGAGTGGGGTGCCAGCTCAGGTGTTGCTTCGTCATCTGACCGTGGTTCAAAATTACGAGGTGTTGTCCTCGAATCTTTCCCTCAAGGGACTGATCCCGGACCGTCGTCAATAGCCCGTTGTGTTGCTCTAGCACGACGTTAACTAAAATTACCATTACCATTACCTGATGCGAATCCGGGTCAATGCATGGATGTTTGTAAGCGTATGGTGTAGAGGCGGCTGGTGCACCTTAAATCTGTCGTGTCCGAAAGTCCTCACGTTGGGTTTGTGTGGAAGTTTGGAGAGTGGGGTGCCAGCTCAGGTGTTGATTCGTCCTCTGACCGTAATTCCAAATTACGAGGTGTTGTCCTCGAATCTTTCCCTTCCGCTATTGATCCCGGACCGTCGTCAATAGCCCGTTGTGTTGCTCTAGTACGACGTTAACTAAAATTATCATTACCATTACCCTGACAGTTGTCAATAGCCCGTTGTGTTGCTCTAGTACGACGTTGATTAAAAATTACTCCAATTATCCAAACTTCCACACTAACCCAACGTGAGGACTTTCGGCCACGACAGATTTAAGCTGCACCAGCCGCTTCTACACCATACGCTTACAAACATCCATGCCCTCACCCGGATTCGAACCAGTAACCTTCCAATATAGATGCCAACACCTTAACCATTATACCGGTTGGTCGGCTCTTAATATGTGGAAATTGAGTCTGAGTACAGAGCATTTTTATCATCGTTTTTTATCTTTATTATTCATTTTTATCATCGTTTTTTATCTTTATTATTCATTTTTGCACGTGTTTATAAGTTAGTCCTTGACTACCATTAGCTCCATTCTCTGACACCACACGGTGACAATTGTTTAACACAACAAACCAGGGCTCTTCGAAAACGAGCATCCCACGTTGCCTATTTCTCAGAATAACGTCTTAGACCCCCTAACTCCATGCAGGGTAGAACAAAAAAGAAGTGATAATCGCTCCTCGGTGATTGTTATTCGCTTAAAATTCGTGACTCCTGATTAGGAGACTCACGGGCAACGGAGCGTGAAACGTGTGAAATGACGTGTAAAAGAGTCAAGTCGTGAGTTCAACAGCCATGCGAGATTGACTTAAACGCGAATTCCTGTTGTTTTTTTAAAACAATATCCATTTAAATTAGGAGTTCGATATTAAGTTCTCCATTCTGCAATCATTGCTCTGTGTGGTTATTTTTGATAAGAGATAATTTCGATGCATGGTGTTTTCTGAAAACGTTCCCACTGGTTATTGGGTACCGGTTCTCTAGTTGATAGAGTCGCAGATTTGCAACCGAGTTGGAAGCGATCCAACAAGGACCGTCATGTACACAGGGACGCGTTCAAGTTGTCATGGCCTAAAATGTCCTCATGTTGGAATGTTATGAAACTTTGGAGTGGGTAAGGTAATTTTTTTAGTTAACGTCGTACTAGAGCAACACAACGGGCTATTGATGACGGTCCGGGATCAACCCCTTAGGGAAAGATCCGAGGACAACACCTCGTAATTTTGAACCACGGTCAGATGACGAGGCAACACCTGAGCTGACCCTACAGACTTCCACACCCACCCAATGTGAGGACTTTCGGCCACGACAGATTTAAGGTGCACCAGCCGCCTCTACACCATACGCTTACAAACATCTATGCCCGGATTCGTACCAGGAACCTCCCGCTCTAGAGGAAGCTTGGAGTGGGATCAGATCAAGTGTTGTTGTCGGTACTATGGTTCAATATTACAAGGCTTTCCTCCGGACTTTCCCTTAGAGTGGGGTGCCAGCTCAGGTGTTGCTTCGTCATCTGACCGTGGTTCAAAATTACGAGGTGTTGTCCTCGGTAATGGTAATGGTAATTTTAGTTAACGTCGTACTAGAGCAACACAACGGACTATTGGCGACGGTCCGGGGTCAATCCCTTAAGGGAAAGATCCGAGGACAACACCTCGTTATTTTGAACCACTGTCAGATGACGTAGCATCACCTGAGCTGGCACCCCACTCTCCAAGTGTTGTCCTCGGTAATTTGGTAATTTTAGTTAACGTCGTACTAGAGCAACACAACGGGCTATTGACGACGGTCCGGGATCAATCCCTTAAGGGAAAGATGCGAGGACAACACCTCGTAATTTTGAACCACGGTTAGATGACGAGTGTTGTCCTCGGATATAGAAGGGGTACACATCTGTCAAAAGTTTGGGAAACACTGCCTTAAGGGATAGATCCCGGACCGTCGTCAACAGCCCATTGTGTTGCTCTAGTACGACGTTAACTAAAAATTACCAATTACCAAACTTTTCCTTTGGGATTGATCGCGGACTGTCGTCAATAGTCCGAAGTATTGCTTCAGTGCGAATAGAATTCAACTAGCTCCTCCGTTGCGCTGCTGCATTGCGACGTTTATTAACTACGTGCCTACCGATACCATTCCCTGAATACGTGGGTCACCAATATCCCGTTGCTCCAGTTCGACCTTAATTCAACTACCTACCTGAATATGCGCCTGCAATTAAGATCGCTTATCAACCTCAGGTAGTTAAGAGCAGTGGTTGCAACCCCCTGATGTTTTTAAATTCACGACTAGGGCATCATTTTAACACACCTTTCAGAAACACGCCGCATACATCAAGCACAACCATGACTTAAACAGCTAAATCTCAGCAAACAAGAAATTGCTACACATAATCCCCCATAAATAAGCAACAATCTGTTGGACCCCTGATAGGAAGTACTCCAGAAAGGCAGGAAGCAGCTGTGTGGGGAATCGCGTGTAAGGACCGAGGAATAACTTCTCCGAAAAATCAGTACTGCACGTTCGCGTGCTAATGCATTATCTGTCTTTGTCCACGTGACGCGCGAAGATATGTAATTCACGTTCCCGCTGCACGTACATCACGTGTGGGCGAGTGATTCGTTTTCTGTGGTGACGTCACGGTTGTAAATCACCCCCCAACTCCCGCTGTCGCAGTGCTTCGATTTTACAGTAATAAAGTAATTAGTTTGTCTGGAATTGGATGATTAACTGGATTGCTGTTTGTTGCTAGCACCTTAATAATAGTGCGGCGAAACAGCGTAATCGAGAATGGCAGTAACTTGGTTAGTGCTGAGGAGGTTATTATTCACTGGGAGACGGTTTTCCAACGTAAATATAAACACCCGCAGGACGACAAAGGAAATACTTCCGGGTCAGAGGCGGATTTTGTGTGTTTACGCGAGCTCCTCTCCCTCAAACTACACACTAAGACAAATAAAAAGTTCCACCTAAAACGAATGGTCAGAACGCAATGAAATTTACGAGGTTGGTAAAGTGCTTATAAATGACTAAACAATAAAAATTCGAGACCGAAATATGCAAACTTTATTGAGAAAAATGTTTTAAAAAAGTGGTATCATTCAGTATGGCATATAGCCATCATTATTCGTAATGCAGCATACCAAGCGCCTTGGTAGTGAACCAAACAGACTGTTTATGATGTCCTGCGACAGTCCATCCCATGCTTCTTGAACCCAGTCACGTAGTCCAGCATATTTCGCGGAACGGGTGTAGTGGTGACATCTCGTCCAATGGCATCCCTTACATTCTCAATCGGGGAGAGGTCTAGTGAGTATGCCCGCCATGGTGAGCTATCGTTGTGTCGTAGACAAGCTCTAGAGACGGCAGCAATATGGGGTCGAGCATTGTCTTGTTCAAAAAGCGGGTGAACCTGGGTGTTCAGAAATGGGAGCGTAACTGGCTATAAAATTTCTTACACGTAACGCTGGCCTGTAAAAGATCTCGTAACGAATACCAAAGGAGATTTGGCATGATAAGAAATTTCACCCCACACCATGACACGAGGTCTTCTAGACGTGTGACGCTGCATAACAAACCGTGAATCTTGGCGCTGACCACGTTGAATTGGATTGTTGTCTCCACCCAGACAGAAGCGGGATTCGTCAGTGAAGACAACTCGATGCTTTTCGACGCCTCATGTCCGACTGGCACGACATCATTCCTTTGACGACGACGCAATGCTGCTAAAGGCAGTCGTCGCGGTCTACGAGAGTTTGGTCCCACGTCGTGAAGTCGTCGACAAATGGTGCGATCACTTATCGGTTGATCGAGAGGTTCAAACTGTCCGTTGGATGTCTGCAACAGTGGCTGTTGGATCAGTACACGCATGTCTTACAACACGTCGATCCTCTCTTTGTCCGTTTCTCTAGACCTTCCTGAGCCTGGTTAACGCTGGCATGTGCCTTGTTGTATCCACCGGCTGCCAACAGCGTGCAACACTAACGTCACTACAACCAATATGTTGCGCAATCCGTCGATTAGACTATCCACCTTCTCATAGAGACTCTGTCAAACTCCCCCAGTTGCTTAAATTGCTTGAGAACGTTTTTCCAAGGCATAACTCAATGAGAAACGATGTAACCAACACGACAGTATGAGTCGAAATGCACTTACTGAACTTCTGGATGTTCTTTTAAGCGCCAGTATGCTGCATGTATGGTGAGCTGTCCTGCGCGTGGCGCGCGCTCAAATGATTCTGAAAATTTGATCATTTGCGTCTCCAACTCAGATGTCCTCCAAATTTCATTTATATCATCTACTCCTTCTAGATGCAACTTTATTTTTGTCTCAGAGTGTATTAACCCGCGTTTATAGCGGAGTTCCAGACACGCGTTGACAACAAATATCGACGACATTTCGAGAAACGGCACTAATTCTGTCGTCAACATAGAGTTGGTAAAGATAAAGGATTGCTATACTTGTTGGTGACATTTGTCGGTGATAGAAATTGGGTGTCTTTTTGGTGTTCCAGACATTCACCCGCTACGATCTGTCCTCCGGAGTCCCATGGTCGCTCACACCGCTTTTGTTCGCTCTTTGAGCTTAAGAGTGCTCACCTTATTGTGTTGTTGATAAAAGTTGCAAGAACCCACTAGTATTTTTTCTGCAACCAAATCCCTGTTCTTGCTTTTTCATATAGTGATAATAGTACTCACCCCTTTTGTGTCGTCGACTTAAGTTGCAAGAACCTACTAGAATTTGGTCAGCAACCGAAAGTCGTCGACAAATGTCTTCGACATAAAAGTTACAGACATATGTATGCAACACTTGATGTAATCCCGACTTTAGAGATATCTCGTCCGTCAAGATTCGGCACACTTTGCTAAAGACGAGACATATTGTCATCAAGAATACCGATTTTAATTTCAAACGAAGAATTTACTGACGTTTTTGGTAATTACGAGATCAAGATTAGGTCAGTTTTATACCTCGTCCATCAAGATCTAATCAGTTTTGCTAGCGACACAAAACCACGTCGAAAACACCACCAGGAGGGTTAAGTGCGGCTCCGGTGTAGAGGCGCATGACCATAGATAAGTACATTTGTAGGAAGGTAGTGCTCGCTAGAAGAAAAGGCTGCCATTCTCAAAATCATGCGTACCGCCGTCCACCTTGAAACTTTATTAATACCCTTAAAGATCTAAGACGTCGACTTTATGAATAGAAAACGTTATCTACTGTTTGTGCCATAGCTGGTAACCTGGTACATGTCCTATTATTATCGACAAGATATCTCGTCTATCAAAATCCGACCAATTTTGCTAATGACGAGATACTTTGTCATCGAGATATTTCTACGAGCCTTTGAATCGTCCTCGAAACAACCCTTCCGGCACGAGCGCCACGAGCCGCGAGACGATGAACGAGGCGAATGACGAGTGAACCGCCACTCACCTCGCTATTCTATTCGCCACTTGGGCGATTGAGTAGATTTGGTATTACAACTTGATCAGAATCTTCTAACTCTTTTTCTATCGCTGGAAGCAAATAAGTTAGTTTCATGAGTGGACTATATTATATATATATATATATATACACACAAAAAGGAAGTTTTTTTTATCGCATTTAGGGGCAACACTGTACGAATCTTTGTTTACCACGAGGCCTTGCGCCTCAATTTAATTTGTAGCGTTATCGGATGAAATTTTATTGAAAAAAATGGATATTAGACGAGCTGTTGCAGCTTACAAACAACCTGGATATTCGATTTCCAAAGCAGCGCTCACATTTCGAGTCAAAATTTGCGCAAAGTTTTTATTTGAATTCCAAATTGTTCGAGTTCTGATTCCAGAAGTACTGTATAACCTTTTTGTAGTAAAACAAATTTATGTTTGAAAAATATTTTTTTGGAATATCATATTTTGTAAGCAATCCCTTCTGCTAGGACACATATCTTCATTGATGCGAGCGAAGCGAGTAAGGTTTACGCAGCGAATCAACGAGGATTCCGGGGGTTGTTGAGTGTCAGCGATCAGGGGTCGAACCCACTAGTTATTGATAACATACTTGTACCCTCATGTTTCTTCCATTTTAGACACCTTCTTTGAGAAGCGCCAGTGATTCAACAGATCTTGTGGCATTGACTGATGAATGAATAAAAATTATAAAATTCTGTTATGATTCAGCAGTGGAGAGAAACATCCCTTCATAGTGGGTGGAAAGCTCACCAGAGAACGATCTAACAAGATTAACTCGATGCAAAGCATTTATCTATTAAAGATTTCCGGTGCTAACAGAATAACCCCGATGGAGATTAACCTAATACCTCGCAAAACAACACATTTATTTTTAAATAGGAATTTCAAACCACTAATGCATTTGTTTGGATTTAAATCTGGTGAAAAAGTACATTTTCCCGTTGGCAGATTTGATTCGTGATCGGAATCACGTGATGCTTTATATAATCGTCGCCAAACAGCCAGTACACAAATCACATATTTTTCTTAAATATCGATATACAAATAAAAAATATTCAAAATACGTATATAATTTTTAAAAATTCATACAAAACTAAGATTTTGGATTTAAATCTGGTGAAAAAGTACATTTCCCCGTTGGCAGATTTGATTCATGACCGGAATCACGTGAAGCTTTATAAAATCCTCGCAAAAAACAGCAAGTACACAAATCACATATTTTTCTTAAATATCGTTATACAAATAAAAAATATTCAAAATACGTATAGTTTTAAAAAATTCATACAAAACTAATGTTTTGATTTCCTTATAATATGCATTTAGTTTTCTTATAGTTGATGTGTGATTACCTCAAAATAAATCACTTTACTTAATGATCACTTTTTTCCCTCAATAAAATTGATTATTCATCCTAGGTGACAAATGTTTGCCACGAGAAAAAACTACTAACTCAAGAAAATAATTTCTCGGCTAAAAAAACAGCTAAATTATTAGCGCTTTCATGAGTAATTATCCTGGAAATTAGCCAATATTGCTCAAACGGTAAAAACCAGGGCGAGGAAAATAAATGGAGACACGAAGAATCCAACTAAACGTTTCGCCCAAACACTGTGGAAAATCATCAATTGGGAAAATTCATCAAAACTTACCCAATAAGTCCAGGAAAAATCGGCGACTTTTCCCCCTTTTTTTTTCTCCAACTTCCTTATTTTCTTTTACTCCCTTCTTTATTGTAATTCCTTCCTAAATATCGGAAGCAAGTTCGTCATTAAGAACAAGCTGGAAGTAACAGGGGGATTGGAGTTGACGTTCTAGAACATTCTAGAAGGGAAAAAAAATAACTTTTTTCTCCTTTTACAGTCATTAAGATAATTATGCCTCCTCGACTTTTCAATATTTGTGTGTTTTCTTCAAGACGTTTTGTGAGGTTTCTTTCTATTTTACTTTCTTGATTTATTTTCCCCGCAAATTGCACAGGAATTCGTCCCCCCTTGCCTTACATATTGCAGTTCTTCCCCCTTATTAATGACGTCACAAAAACCATAACTGATTCCAAGTATTTTTTAAAGGAAGCACTAAGCTGCTTGTACCAAGGCAAAAAAAAAATACTTTGTGCTTGTATATCTATCTCCCGAATGCTCCGATTTATTTTTTGAAGGAGGTAAAAGGTTTTTCTAGAGGTATTTAGTGGCTAAAAGTGTGTGTGTGTGTGTGTGTGTACTTTGCTCTTATGAGTTTCCCAGTGAGTAGTGGTTTGAGTCATAATTGCGATTTAATTCCCGTGGTGAAAGAATCGATTTATTTAGGTATTTATGCAGATGAGTGCTTTTTAACGAGTGATTATGTTATATCTCCAACTTGAGTGTCGTTCAGTCGTATTCCGATTATAAGTCGTTTAAATCTGCATGGGAACATTCAGGGTGATTATAAATAAGGAGGTGTTTCTATTGCTTAAAGATTTGTCGAAATTCTCCCCAACACGATATCAAGAAGTTTTTTTTTCGGTTAGTTTGAATTGAAAGTTGGGTTTATAAATTGATAATTTTTTAACTCTTTGGGTCATCTAAGACATGTAAAACAACATCTATTTTAATATTCAATTATGCAACTTTTACAAAGTTCTGAAACATAAAATGTTTCATTAAGTATATTTCTATCATAAATATATTTATTTAAAATCGTTTTTTGGATTTTACGCCGCAAGAGTTAGATCTAGCCAAGCTGACCAAACATCGTCTAGTCAGTGCACATACATATAAGACGTTTTACAAATACAGAATTGAAATATACCCTAGATGGTTATGGAAATTTTCTAATGTGAAATATGAGGAGTTGTTATTGTAATGTGGTTATCAATCATTAGCAATGTGAAACTTGGATCAACGCTTCTTGAATCGATTTTGCATACTTTATATTGATAATGAAGTTTAATTTTTTTTTGTCTTCATAAACCTTTTTGTCTTTTGTCAATTTAGCATAAAGGATCGTAGAATCGATATATTTAGACATTATGTCGATGAGTGCTTTTTAAAGAGTTGTTTTATCCCCAATTTGAGTGTCATTCAGCCAAAAATTTCAATAAGTCATTCCAAGAACATAACGGGGTTATAAATATGAGATGTTGCGATTTTAAGTTATCAATTACACGATATCAAAAATATATTTTTTTTTATTATATTGAGACTCGATTACAATTTGAATACTTTTTCAATTTGATTTACTTTTTCATATATCATCTTTAATACATGTAAAAGTTAAGTTATTAAACCTATGGAAAGTTCTGAAACATACTTAAGTTATAGGACGCTTCCCTAACTAAATTCCAATGATAGGATATTTATTTTATTTAACGTGAATTATATCTGTGGTCGAAAAGGCAACAACTAGATAAGTTTCAGAAAAAGTACTTTATAATGCTATTTAGTAACGGGTAGGCCCTCCATTTGTTTGTAATACAGCTGCAACACGTCGAGACATACTTTTCCACTATTTATCTGCAAGTCTGGGCAAGGATAGCTCGCCATGCCTCCTGTAACGCTGTGAGAAGAAATTGTGAAGATGGGCGTGCGTGGCGGTGTCGTACTCGTCGCTTAAGTTTGTCCCACAAGTACTAGATGGCATTGAGATCGGGGCTCTGAACAGGCCAGTCAACAAAATTTACCTCATTTTCAGGAAACCAGTTCAACACATGTTTCGCAATATGGCATGGAGCTCGATTCTGTTGGAAGAGACAACCATCATCGCCGTAGTATTGTCATAGAGGCAAGGACGAATTATATCCAGAACGTCGAGGTACACGTCAGTGTTTATGGTACCAGGTGCAAAAAACGTGGACCGAGTCCTAACCGGGAAAAACCACCCCACATATAATGGATCCTCCAAATTTTTGTAGTGTCCAAATACTTTTGTCCATACAGTGATTGAGGGTTGAATAGTGGGGTTTTTATGGCGCATGGTCCAAAAACAGACAAACTGCGATTGTGAATTATGAGGAATGTAGACATTGGGATGGTAAAAAATATGAGGGTTTAATAAAACTTAAGTAGATGGTAACTCAAATGATTTTCCATTTTTTATATTTATCTGTAGTTTCATTATTAAAAACGTCTCGAAATTTTCCACCGGACTTTCATCAGTACTGCAGCAAATTTAACGTAAACGATCTCTTCGATTAAAGAATCTATTTTTTTGGATATTAAGTCGATAAACTCTTTTTAGCGAGTGAGTATGTTCATCTCCAACTCGAATGTCAATCAGTCGAAATTTCGCCGCATATTTTCCGTTTCCGGACATTGCGTCATAAAACCAAAAATACAATCCAGCCTAAAACTCCGATGAGTCATTTAAATTTGCGTGGTATAGTTGAAACATTACCCCTCTGCGTTAGTTTCGACGAGATATCTCGTCTATCATGGTAAGATCGATTTCGCTAATGACGCGATATCTAGCTACTGACGAGATACCTCTTCGATACTAACACACAAAGAGATTAACAAAAAAATGTTCTTAAAAAAGTTATAAAACTTTACAAAATTTGTAAAAGTTACAAAATTTTTGAAAGTGTTCCAAGATAATTGTTGTGAGTTTCTAAAGGGCTGAGTTTATATCTGAGATTTCCAGAATTGGAAAAAATGTTCCGGAAGTCAAAATACAGTGGGGTTAGTGTCATGGTGCATTATGGTGTCAGTATTAATCTCTTTATTTGGCATGGTTGATTGTATGCAATTTTAGTCAAATATTACCAAATTTACGATGAATAGAATTAGCCCGAAAGTATTTCCTCTTCTCGTGTACTGCCGACCAACCTGTCCGGTGGTTAAGGTGTTAGCCTATTAATCGGAAGGTTCCTGGTTCGAATTTGGGTCAGTGCGTGGATGTTTGTAAGCGTGTGGTGTAGAGGCGACTGGTGCACATTAAATCTGTCATGGACAAAAGTCCTTACGTTGAGTTGCTGTGGAAGTTTGGAGAGTGGGGTTCCAGCTCAGGTGTTGCCTCGTCATCTGACCGTGGTTCAAAGTTACGTGGTGCTGTCCTCGGATCTTTCGCTTAGGGGATTGATCCCGGACCATCGTCCATAGCCCGTTGTGTTGCTCTAGTACGACGTTAATCAAAAATTACCAATTGCCTATAGAATCTAAAAGCATTGCTCGCAATCCAAGTAAACCACCATGTATTTTTGTAAAGGTAAGATAATTAATTAACGTATGACTGGAGCAATACAATAGGCTATAGGGTACGGTGCGGATCAATCTTTAAGGGAAATTTCCAATTTTGTAAAGGATTTAGTAAATAACTGAGATTGTCACACTAAAAAAAATATCCTCAAGGCTAAATATAAAGGGCGCTATAGCTATGGGGATCTCTTTCGTTGGCATATTAATTGAGAGCTATTTTAGCCAAATATAGCCAAAAAAAACCGATAAATCAAATTAGCTTATGGTATTTCTTTTCAGGTAGTCTATGTTCACATTGAAAATCCCTCTCAGAAGTATTGCTACCATTTGTTAATTTCTGTACGTGACGTATTTCAGGTTTACTCACGCAACATCTACAGATCCTTGAATCTTAATTCATCGTCCGCAATCCAAGAAAACCGCTTTATGTTTTTGTAAAGGATTAAGCAAATAAGCTCGAGAGTACGTACACGATACCTTTCCCTCCGACATAACATTTCGAGCAATTTCGCTAACGACGCTTGCATTTTTTGCCAAAATAAAAACCAATTTATCTCAACAATCTATATATATAAACGATTCTGTTTAATTGGATTTTTATATCAAAACGAATTTTCGGAAGTTCCGAAACAGATTGATTGGTCGCTCTCAACATTGCCAACATTCCCATGAGAATGCCCCCCACAAGGGCCTCTTAGATAAAAATCATAATCTTTTTATTCGAAGGGTAAACACAAACAAGTGTGTCATCGAGAAGACTCTTTTACAGGTCGTGCCACAATACTCCAGCCCTCAACGAGCCCCTGAAAAAGCAAAATCGGGATAAACAAGGGGCTGAACTCGTATCAAGAGCATAGTACTGGAGTTATTAAAGCCCTAACTAAGCGTCTATTTAAAGCTCTTTATCGTAGCTTGTGTCTCTGAGTAAAAGTCAATTTGATTGGTCGTCGAGCATGCTTCGGATGAATAGGCGCCCCGCCATTCGCTCAGAAGTCTCTTCGCCAGTGCTCTTCCTAAATAATAAACGAGAGCTCTCTTTTAAAAACCGTGGCTGTATTAGAACAGATAATGATCATTACTGATTTCTGATTCCATTCATTGGGATCGCCCCGAAAATTCGAATCTCCGAGATTCAAAGAGTTCTCTGGTGGGGGGAGTTGGAATGTTATTGAGAATGAGTTCGGTAATAATATTCTCTAATTATGTATTGCTGGGATCGTTTCTTGGGAGGGAAATTACTCGTTGTAGAAGTGAGTCAAGTCTTTCAAGGGATTTTTAAACGAGAAACAGAAAATGATCTCGGTCTATTAAGGGAAGAAGTGGGTGGAAGGACTTTGCTGTGGGTTCGTCGTCTTTTGCCATGTTTCTGTCTGTTGAAAATTAAAACTACAGGATGACGTTCAAAGATCAGGGACGTTAGCAGTTCAAAACTTATAATGCCGTTCTAGTCCCGAAGACAGTTTCTACTTTTGAAGGGTACCATATTTCTGTCTGCTGCAAATTAAAAACACAGAATGACGTGCAAAGATCAGGGACGTAGCAGTTCAAAACTTAACAATGGCGTTCTAGTCCCAAAGACAGTATCTACTTTGACGAGTACCATATTTCTGTCTGTTCCAAATTAAAAACACAAAATTACGTGCAAAGATCAGAGACGTGGTAGTTAAAAACTTATTAATGCCCTTCTAGTCCCGAAGACAGTATCTACTTTTGAAGGGTACCATATTTCTTTCTGCTACAATTTAAAAACGCAGAATGATGTGCAAAGATCAGAGACGTAGCAGTTCCAATACCTAATAATGCCGTTCTAGTCCCGAAGACAGTTTCTATTTTTGAAGCGTACCATATTTCTGTCTATTTCTATTTCTGCCATATTTCTGTTCATAATGCTTCAAATTAAAAACGCAGAATGACATACAAAGATCAGAGACGTAGCAGTTTCAACACTCATAATGACCTTCTAGTCCCGAAGACAGTATCTACTTTTGAAGGGTATCCATATTTCTGTCTGCTTCATATTAAAAACGCAGAATGACGTGCAAAGATCAGAAACAAAGCAATTTCAAAACTTATAATGTCCTTCGAGTCCCGAAGACAGTATCTACTTTTTAAGTTCTATCTTCTTATTTATTTAGTTCATTATTTAGTAAACCTAAGGGGTTTTTATATCCCGCTGTGCTGGAGGGAGGGACTCAAGTATATATGTCGTAAATTAAAATACATACATATATAACTAAGGGTTCTTAGATATTTTAATTAATGTTGCACTGAAGCAGCACAACGCATAATTGATGACGGTCAGGGATAAATCCCAAAGGGAAACATTCGAGGACAACACCACGTAGTTTTGAAGACATTGAAGGCCATAACAGAACTAACGTGCACCACCCTCATCTCGGAGGGTCGCCAACAGCCCATTGGGCTGCTCAAGTGAGCCGTTAATTATTATTATATTTTACAGCTATTTCTAAATCAGTAATTTGATCATTTTGAATTAACGTCGTACTAGAGCAACACAACAGGCTATTGACGAAGGTCCGGGATCAATCCCCAAAGGAAAATATCCGAGGAAAACACCACGTTATTTTGAACCACGGTGGTCTTATGACGAGGCGACTTCTTAGCTGGAACCCCACTCTTCAAACTTCCACACCAACCTAACGTAAGGACTTTCGGCCACGACAGATTTAAGATGCACCAGCAGCCTCTATTCCATACGCTTTTTGTTAAGGTGTTAGCCTCTAGATCGGAAGATTCCTGGATCGAATCTGGGTCCGGGCATGGATGTTTGTAACCGTAAGGTATAGAGGCGGCTGGTACACCTTAAATCAGTCGTGGCCGAAAGACCTCACGTTGGGTTGGTGTGGAAGTTTGGAAAGTGGGGTGGCAGCTCATGCGTTGCCTAGTCATCAGAACATGACTCAAAATTACGAGGTGTTATCCTCGGATCTTTATCTTAAGGGATTGATCCCGGACCGACGTCAATAGCCCGTTGTGTTGCTCTAGTACGACATTAACTTGAAATTACCAATTACCATACGCTTACAAACATCCATGCCCGAACCCGGATTCGATCCAGGAACCTTGCGATCTAGAGGCTAACACCTTAACCATAAGCGTATGGAATAGAGGCAGCTGGTGCATCTTAAATCTGTCTTGGCCGAAAGTCGTCACTTTGGGTTGGTATGGAAGTTTGAAGAGTGGGGTGCCAGCTCAGGTGTTGCTTCGTCATCTGACCGTGGTTCAAAATTAGGAGGTGTTGTCCTCGGATCTATCCCTTAAGGGTTTGATCCCGGACCGTCGTCAATAGACCGTTGTGTCGCTCTAGTACGACGTTAACTAAAAATTACCATTAATTTTTACCAAATAGGGCTTTCTTTTATTTCATCTGCCGTTTGAAGCAGTAGGACCCTAAAACCCGAATAACCAACCAACAGTCCGGATTTTTGTGCTGTCACTGAAAATCCCTCTCGTAAACACAGCCAGAGTAGAACGACCCCAACAGCAAGTCCCGACCACCCCACCGACAAGAGCCAACACCCGCTCGAAACTGAACGCGCAGTACCCAATCCAATTCCCGAAATTGATAATATTTAAAGCCATCCGCCCATCGCAGATGCGCGAATAATCCGCGATTAGAGCGATAAGAGATTTAACAGGGGGCGCCTTCCGAGCACAGATTCGACCCCCGCAGCCTCCCGGGGATAGGGGGGGGGTTCGGCTGCGTTCCCCCCAATACGGGTGGGTGGTGACGATGATTGAAAGATTCAGTCGAATGTGGATCATTATATTGAGCCTCTGACGACACCACGAGTTCATTGCCGCGTGTTGAGGGCTATGCGACGACGTTGGTGGTTTTTTTTTTATCTCTCCTGGTCTGATTTTGAGTCGAGACCCGCTCTGATGTGGGTTGGTGTAGATTTCCATATTTCAGTGTTTGCAATGAATAACCTCTTAATGTCGTTGGTGTTTGGATGATTCTGAGTTATTTATAGGTAATTGGTAATCTGGTCATTTTTTAGCTAACGTCGTACTAGAGCAACACCACGGGCTATTGACGACGGTCCGGGATCCATCCCTTGAGGGAAAGATTTCAGGACAACACATCGTAATTTTGAGTTCGAATCCGGGAAAGTGCATGGAGGTTTGTAAGCGTATGTTGTAGAGGCGGCTGGTGCACCTTAAAATCTGTCGTGGCCGAAAGTCCTCACGTTGGGTTAGTGTGGAAGTTTGGAGAGTGTGGTGCCAGCTCACGGTGTTGCCTCGTCATCTGACCGTGGTTCAAAATGACGAGGTGTTGTCCTCGGATCTTTCCCTTAAAGGATTGATCCCGGACCGTTGTCAATAGCCCGTGGTGTTGCTCTAGTACGACGTTAACTAAAATTACCATTACCAGTCCTCTGAGGTAGGTATTTTAATTTGCGTCTCATTGGAGCAACACAACGGGCTATTGACGACGGTCAAAGATCAATACCAACGGGAGAGATCCAAGAACAACAACTCGTACCTTTGAACTACGGTCAGATGATCAAGCGACACCTAAGCTGGCACTCCACTCTCCAAACTTCCACACCCCGCCAACGTGAGGACATTTGAGGACACGACAAATTTAACGTTCACCAGCACACCCCGTACACAACAGGTTCGTTTTCGGTCTTCCTTTGGATCGACTTTCGAATTCGCGACACTACCAAAATGGATACCAGGGTCCTGACAACCTGTAAGATTGTCCCGAACTGCACGATGTTGTTCTCTGTAAACGCTGTTCGGTTGAATTCTTATAGGCCTCTATGTCGAAAGACCTGTCTGGTGGTTAAGGTGTTAGCCTCTTTGTAGAAAGATCGGTCTGGTGGTTAAGGTGTTAGCCTCTAGATCGAAAGACCGGTATGGTGGTTAAGGTGTTAACCTTTTAGATCGGAAGGCTCCTGGTTCGAATCTGGGTTAGTACATGCATATTTCTAAGCGTATAGTGTAGATGCTGCTTGTGCACCTTAAATATGTCGTGGACGAAAGTCCTCACGTTGGGTTGGTGTGGAAGTTTCGAGAGTGGGGTGCCAGCTCACGTGTTGCCTCGTCATTTGACCGTGGTTCAAAATTACAAATACAAATACAAATATTGACGACCAGCTACAGGCTCGAGCCCAACAAGGCTGGTCCTTTGTTTATGAATTCCCCAATTCCCACTGACTATACAATTGTATCTTAAATTCGTACACTCCCTTTGAATTAACTATATTTTCTGGCAACGCGTTCCAACTGTCTATTACCCTATTAAAATAGTAGTTTTTCCTTAAATCCCGATTAAAATGTGTCTTATTCAATTTATACCCATGACCCCTTGTTCTGTTATCCCTATTGAAATTTAAGCCCTCTGTGTCCCCTTGTTTTACAAACTTGAAAAGCTGAATCAAATCCCCCCTCCCTCTTCTTCTTTCCAGTGTATACATGTTTAGCTTACTTAAACGTTCATGATAGTCGAGATTTGCTATCCCTTTTATTATTTTTGTAGCTCTGTGCTGAACCCTTTCAATTGATTCTATGTCCTTTCTCACATATGGAGCCCAGAATTGTACAGCATATTCTAGATGTGGTCTTACTAAACCCTTATATAACGGCAAGATTATATTCTTATCTCTTGAAGTTACAGTCTTTTTAATATACCACAATAACCTATTAGCCTTTTTACCCGCAGCTGAACATTGGTGACCCATTTTAAAATCCCTGTGAATTATCACGTGGTGTTGTCTTCGGATTTTTCCCTTATTCGATTGAACCGGACCGTCGTCAATAGCTCGTTGTGTTGCTCTAGTACGAGGTTAATTAAAATTAATTGCGTCATAGATCGAAAGGTTCCTGTTTCGAATCTGGGTCAGCGTATGTTATAGAGGCGGCTGGTGCACCTTAAATCTGTCGTGGCCAAAAGTCCTCACATTTGGATGGTGTGGAAGTACGGAGAGTGGGGTGTCATCTCCGGTTTTGTCTGGTCATCTGACCGTGGTTCAAAATTACGTGTTGCTCTAGTACGACGTTAGCTAAAATTACCTCACCTGACCGAAAAACGTCGCCACTGCTGCAAGCGTTGACTTGCACCATCCGAGCTCGCATCCACAGGAGTCACCCGCCGACGCTTCCATTGGCCGGGTCTCCCGCCATCTGAGTCACGGGGGCCAACTCGGATTAATCCCGATCCCCGAGAACCGTTCAGCAGATTTGTAGATAATTTATGGTCTTTAACGCACACTTCGCTGCGTCCCGATGCTTTCCACCCCCCCTGGGGGCCCCGAAATAAAACTTTGGTTAGCCGCGCCACTGAATCATGAGACAGGATCGTGGAAATGATCCCGCTGGAATATTGATAAATTTCTCGTCGGGTTTCCTTTTTTTTGCCGGCGCTGCTGTCTTCTGCGTTTTATTTTAATTTCGACGTGCTGTTGCTTCGGTGAGGAATGCTCAGTATGGGGGCTTATGGAAGGCATGCGGGCGACGCTTTTATTGGACGGGAGGAGGTTCGAACGCGTCTTCGGGTGTCGTGAGTGGTGCCATATAAAATGTTTATTTTTGGTTAATTGCGTTCTCTATCCTGAGATGGAAATTAGATTCGTTTCTGGTAAGTGGTAATTGGTAATTTAATTAACGTCGTACTAGAGGAACACAACGGGCTATTGACAACAGATTCGTTTCTGAGAAATTGGGGAAAGTCCTCACGTTGGGTTGGCGTGGAAGTTTGGAGAGTGGGGTGCCAGTTCAGGTGTTGCTTCGTCATCTGACCGTGGTTCAAAATTACGAGGTGCTGTCCTCGGATCTTTCCCTTAAGGGACTGATCCCGGACCGTCGTCAATAGCCCGTTGTGTTGCTCTAGTACGACGTTAACTAAAATTACCATTACCTGAGAAATTGGGTGCATTTTTCCGCGTTTCGGGTTTGTTGGTAGGTATTTAATTAACGTCGCATTGGAGCAACGCTGGCGACGGTCAGGGAAAGAAACGAGATAAAACCACGCAATTTCGAATCACGGTCGGATGACGAGGCAACACCTGAGCTGGCGCCTCACCTCTCCAAACGTCCACAACACGCCAGCGTGTGGACACTTGAGGTAAAATGTTTATTTTTGGTTAATTGCGTTCTCTATCCTGAGATGGAAATTAGATTCGTTTCTGGTAAGTGGTAATAAAATTAACGTCGTACTAGAGGAACACAACGGGCTATTGACAACAGATTCGTTTCTGAGAAATTGGGTGCATTTTTCCGCGTTACGGGTTTGTTGGTAGGTATTTAATTAACGTCGCATTGGAGCAACGCTGGCGACGGTCAGGGAAAGAAACGAGATATAACCACGCAATTTCGAATCACGGTCGGATGACGAGGCAACACCTGAGCTGGCGCCTCACCTCTCCAAACGTCCACACCACGCCAGCGTGTGGACACTTGAGGTAAAATGTTTATTTTTGGTTAATTGCGTTCTCTATCCTGAGATGGAAATTAGATTCGTTTCTGGTAAGTGGTAATAAAATTAACGTCGTACTAGAGGAACACAACGGGCTATTGACAACAGATTCGTTTCTGAGAAATTGGGTGCATTTTACCGCGTTACGGGTTTGTTGGTAGGTATTTAATTAACGTCGCATTGGAGCAACGCTGGCGACGGTCAGGGAAAGAAACGAGATATAACCACGCAATTTCGAATCACGGTCGGATGACGAGGCAACACCTGAGCTGGCGCCTCACCTCTCCAAACGTCCACACCACGCCAGCGTGTGGACACTTGAGGTAAAATGTTTATTTTTGGTTAATTGCGTTCTCTATCCTGAGATGGAAATTAGATTCGTTTCTGGTAAGTGGTAATAAAATTAACGTCGTACAAGAGGAACACAACGGGCTATTGACAACAGATTCGTTTCTGAGAAATTGGGTGCATTTTTCCGCGTTACGGGTTTGTTGGTAGGTATTTAATTAACGTCGCATTGGAGCAACGCTGGCGACGGTCAGGGAAAGAAACGAGATATAACCACGCAATTTCGAATCACGGTCGGATGACGAGGCAACACCTGAGCTGGTGCCTCACCTCTCCAAACGTCCACACCACGCCAGCGTGTGGACACTTGAGGTAAAATGTTTATTTTTGGTTAATTGCGTTCTCTATCCTGAGATGGAAATTAGATTCGTTTCTGGTAAGTGGTAATAAAATTAACGTCGTACTAGAGGAACACAACGGGCTATTGACAACAGATTCGTTTCTGAGAAATTGGGTGCATTTTTCCGCGTTACGGGTTTGTTGGTAGGTATTTAATTAACGTCGCATTGGAGGAACGCTGGCGACGGTCAGGGAAAGAAACGAGATAAAACCACGCAATTTCGAATCACGGTCGGATGACGAGGCAACACCTGAGCTGGCGCCTCACCTCTCCAAACGTCCACACCACGCCAGCGTGTGGACACTTGAGGTAAAATGTTTATTTTTGGTTAATTGCGTTCTCTATCCTGAGATGGAAATTAGATTCGTTTCTGGTAAGTGGTAATAAAATTAACGTCGTACTAGAGGAACACAACGGGCTATTGACAACAGATTCGTTTCTGAGAAATTGGGTGCATTTTTCCGCGTTACGGGTTTGTTGGTAGGTATTTAATTAACGTCGCATTGGAGCAACGCTGGCGACGGTCAGGGAAAGAAACGAGATATAACCACGCAATTTCGAATCACGGTCGGATGACGAGGCAACACCTGAGCTGGCGCCTCACCTCTCCAAACGTCCACACCACGCCAGCGTGTGGACACTTGAGGTAAAATGTTTATTTTTGGTTAATTGCGTTCTCTATCCTGAGATGGAAATTAGATTCGTTTCTGGTAAGTGGTAATAAAATTAACGTCGTACTAGAGGAACACAACGGGCTATTGACAACAGATTCGTTTCTGAGAAATTGGGTGCATTTTTCCGCGTTACGGGTTTGTTGGTAGGTATTTAATTAACGTCGCATTGGAGGAACGCTGGCGACGGTCAGGGAAAGAAACGAGATAAAACCACGCAATTTCGAATCACGGTCGGATGACGAGGCAACACCTGAGCTGGCGCCTCACCTCTCCAAACGTCCACACCACGCCAGCGTGTGGACACTTGAGGTAAAATGTTTATTTTTGGTTAATTGCGTTCTCTATCCTGAGATGGAAATTAGATTCGTTTCTGGTAAGTGGTAATAAAATTAACGTCGTACTAGAGGAACACAACGGGCTATTGACAACAGATTCGTTTCTGAGAAATTGGGTGCATTTTTCCGCGTTACGGGTTTGTTGGTAGGTATTTAATTAACGTCGCATTGGAGCAACGCTGGCGACGGTCAGGGAAAGAAACGAGATATAACCACGCAATTTCGAATCACGGTCGGATGACGAGGCAACACCTGAGCTGGCGCCTCACCTCTCCAAACGTCCACACCACGCCAGCGTGTGGACACTTGAGGTAAAATGTTTATTTTTGGTTAATTGCGTTCTCTATCCTGAGATGGAAATTAGATTGACCATATCTCGATGGACGAGATCTCTTGTAGTTGAGAAACTTGACCAAATCTCGATGGACGAGATATCTTGTCGTTGAGAAACTTGATCAAATCTCGATGGACAAGATATCTTATTGAGAAACTTGGCCAGATTTCAATGGACGAAGTATCTCGTCTAAACCTTTTGGAGCGTTTCATTTCTTGATATGCATTCTCCAAGCATACCTTTCATACAGTCAGGCTCTATGTTCTACTGATAAAAACCAGCTATGCGGCTATGTTCTTCTGCATAAAATAATCTTAATCCTATTTCTTTTATAGAATCTGCTATTACTCGCTTTTAGTTTCTGTATATTTTCAGTAATAGTCACATTTGAGGCTAGTTTTGGTAAGTTTTACAACCATGAAGCCAAAGAAAGAGCCGTAAAAAGATCCTAGAACTGACCTGGCAATTAATATTGCTTATGTTCGAGCTAGCTTTTCTGTTAGGAATAAATTAAAACTAGTTCATAAAATGTCTCGAATCATCACGAATGTTCTTCAGTGATACCCCGAAGCATTGCAGTAAGTGGTCACGACTTGTCATGCTGTTACCCTGACAATTGCGGCAATCAGGGTAGATCATCTTTCTTCCTGTCACGCATCTCAGAGCTTCGGTGTGACCAAGGAACAGTGCTAGACATTTTAACACCCGGGGCAAATATGGTTATCCACCCGCCTGCCCCAAACACACAATTCATGTATTTAAAATGAAGATCATTAGAACAAAACAATCATTCAAACTATATTAAATTTACTTACATATTGACATTCTCAATTCTAATTTTTTGTTAGTAATTATTTAAATTATTGACTGATAAAATCTAGCAGATGGCCGAGCTTTGTTAACTTTCTTGGTGCTTATAGCAACGAAGTATGTTGTCATTAGTGACGTCAAACTGATTAAACCTTGATGGACAAGATACATTAATACCTCGTATCCTGAAGAAAACTGGCCAGATATTGGATATATCATCGTTACTAAAAAATTGGCAAAAATAATCGGGTATTGATGGACGAGATATCTCGTCTAATTCACTCGGGTGGTTAATGGATCTACAGGATGGAAATAAGAAAGAGAACTCCCTGGATTGTTTCGAGCTCGCAGAATTGTTTGTAAGAAGACACAGTTTAAATAATTTATCTTCTGTCTTAAGGCCATGAAATAGCTCATTGTGTTGCTTCAGTGTGACGTTAATTAAAATACCTACCTACCTTAAGGCCATGGTAACACAGTTGAAAGAGTAGCAATTTATCAACCGGATGGTTGGGATTTCGATACTCGATCCAACCAAAACACCGCCGTGTACACGGGGACTGGTGCACACATTAAATCGGTCATGGCTTCGAATGACATCACGTTAATCTGGTGAGGATGTTTTCAGTGGGGGCTTAGCTCAGATGTTGACCTTGTCATCAGACCATGGTTCAAAATAACGTGTCGTGGGCCTTGGATCTTTAACTTCGAGATTGACGGAACATTTTTGCGAAACGCTTCCTTTGGGATTGATTGATCTCTGTGTCGTCCTTAGCCGTTGTATTGCTCCAGTGCGACGTTAATTCAACTAACTACCTACCTTCTCTTCTCTCTTTTTAATTAATAGCAATACGATTGCAGGAGCACACACGAAAGTAAATTACTTTTGAGTGCTATATTGAAGATGGGGAACACATGAAATCGCGTCAACTTCATATGCATAGCAATGGAAATTATTCTATGCCAAGAACCTGTGCTTAAAATTTATGCAATGAAAGGGGCAAATTTTAATAAATATTACTGTAATGCCACCCTTTAGGCACTGGAGCTTGGGGTCGCCCCACTTAGCTACGCCACTGATGTGACCATATATCTCTTGCCACATATATGTACGCCACTGATGTGACCATGCTGTCTGTTCTTATATAACTTAAAATTACCTTTAATTTGCTGTTTTTCCTGTCACGATCGACCGTTCTATGGTAAATGTCATTCTATGTCTTAATACGGACAGCAGATGTAACATTCAATCACTTAATGATGCCAATCGGCTTAAATGTCGAGGTAGTTGGAAGTTAAAGTAGCATCACACGGTGCAACACAACAGGCTATTGGCGATGGTTCGTGATCAATCCCGAAGGGAAAGATTCGAGGAAGTACACCTCCTAACTTAGAACCACGGTCAGATGACGAGGTCAGAGCCTGAGTTGGCCATTCAACTCTTCCAACTTCCAAATCACCCCACCGTGAGGTTGGTGTTGAGGAGGAGGTTTTTGATTTGGTGATTTCACTCAACGATGATTGTATATATATTCTATAACAATTATGAGTAGCATTAACATCTTCATATAACAGTTCTCAGTAGCGTTAACATCTTCATATAACAGAACACTCAAAGCAAACAAAGTAACAAATGTCCAATGTTTAACATTGGCTATGAAAATCTAACTATATGTCCAAGCTTTAATGAGTACAACCGTTTATTTTTTGAATAACTACCACTTGATGGGAAATCGAACACCAACGAAAAAGCAGACGAGACACTCAATCGGACACCACAAATCAAAGTTCCATTAAAACTCCCCATTAAATGGCTAATCATCCAGAGAAATAACACAATTTCGAGACAGTTCAGTTTTCCTCACCTCCCACAAAACACAAGTAAAAACCTCACCTCCGATATATTGACAGTCAAAACTTACCCAAATATTGCTCTTTACCGTATCCAAATCCAGTGACATTCATCAAGATTAATAAGCAGCTCCTAACAGGAATAAAGTACTTCTTCTCACACAATGTAAAAATAATTCGGTGGGGCAACCTATAGAGAGCTGATAACCACTTACAGTCCCACCACACAAAGCGTAATCATCAGCTCAAAAAGCAGACTCCACAGAAAGTTCATTTCCAGCAATCTTCAGTCTCGCTTTAACAATTGGCAATATCACTCAAAAATGATTGTAAACATCTTCAGCAACAGTTGTCAGTTGCAGTAACAAATCTCCCTAACAGGGAACAATATAGCAAATGTCGAATGTTCAACAATAGCCACGCTAGTATGACCAAACTTTCAAGGGTAATTCCGTTAATTTTAAAAACGAATTAACTGATTGATGTAAAGTCCAACACCAAACAAGTCGCAGGATACCGTCACCACAAATCAACATCTCATTCAATGCCTCGCTACCAATGAAAGAGCTACTCAATTCAGGTGCAGATCAACATTCCCTCACCCACCATAAAACGGAACAACCTCACCTCCGGTCGACAGCCAAAACTTACCCAAACATCGCTCTCTCCCGTATCCAAATCCCATAAAATTCATCTCGGTAGCTAAGCAGCTCCTAACAAGAATGGAGCACCTCTTCCCACACAACAGTGCAACAATAATTCGGCGGGACAACCTATAGAAAGCTGATCGCCACTTACAGTACCTCCACACAATGCGTAATCATCAGCTCAAAAAGCAGGCTCCACTCGACGTTTATTTGGAGCAATATTCACTCTTTCATATGTTTCTATGGAATGAAAAGCACCTCCTCCCCATAAAGAGCAATCCGATGCGTTGGCTTCTCTGCACAAAGGCCCCTTTTCCCGCCCTTTTTTTTCGACGCTCTCTTTTTGTGTTATTTATCGCTTATTATGATTTCGAATTCTTCAATGGGAGAAGTCTGGAGTGATTTTTGCGGGTTTTCTTTTCTTATGCAGGCTTTTTTTTTTTTTTTTTTTTTTTTTTTTTTTTTTTTTTTATGCTCATGCACGTGTTGTGTTAGTAGAAAGTCTGGAGACCCCTTTGTTTGGTCTGCGTGTGTGAGAAATTTGACGGTTTCACTGTCGTTCCATTACCGTTTAGAATGGCCTATTGACACGTTAAACGTAGTAGTTGTCACAGTATTGTCTTATGAAATTGATACATCATTTATGTAAGAGTATTCCACGTCAAGCCAACGCAGGAATCGACCTTGAAATCCACGTCAATGCAACCTCGATTATTCCAATTTCAACAAAAATTGGTGTGAAGGTACGCTTTATGTAATTGACCATAAAAGTAAGTGTATGAAACAATCGCTAAAAATAACACAAATTTTTAAATTTTGAATTTATGTCTGTTTTTTTAAACTTTTACAATAACTCGGATTTCAATGTCTTGAGATACATCTGTTGTAAGACTGTTTTGGACTTCAACTGAAACCTGATTGGACAGGTCCTAGCATTTAAATGCAACATCCAAATATTTTGATCAACATTTTAAGTATCAATTGTTTTTCTTTTGCAGTCATGCTTGGTGCACGTGTTGTGTTACTTAGTAGAAAGTCTGGGACCTTTGTTTGGCCTGCGTGTGTGAGAAATGTGACGGTTTCAATGGTCACTTCATTATCGCTGGTCCGCTTTCAAGTGGCCTATTGACACGTTATAGTAATTGTCTTGGAGTTGATAAATGAAATGTAAACTTCATTTATGTAAGAGAATGAGGTCATTCCATGTTAATTAAACGCAGCACTATCTCTGTATCTCCTATTTCAACGATAATTAGTGAGGATTTAATTGAATTTGACTTGGGGTAAACCAAAGAAAAACAAATGTTTGAAACAATAGTTTAATTTGTTTAAAAATTAAGACGAGCTCTCTACTTTTAAACTATTGCAACAACTCTGCTTTCAATATCTTACAGTATATATATGCTATTAGGCTATTTTTAGTGTCAATGACAAGGTTTAACATTGAATACAATTCAACCAAATATGTTATAAAAAGAACCTAATTTTTAAAAAATTTAACCGATAATTTAAAAATTTTCAAAAAGTAATTATAACAGTGAATATTTGTTTAATGTACTTCAAAGTTTTAGTTCAAAAAGCAATTGAAGATATTTATTTTTCAGACTGAAAACATTTACATGAGATTCAATGGGCAATATGAAAAGTTTCTGTTAGCTTACACAGGTCTTTTCTTTATCTTACGTAGCCTTTATTGTATCCTTTAGTATCACCAAACCTTTCCAGTATATATATATAATCCAGTCAAAACCAAAGAAAAATATCAATAAGCTCCTAGATCTAGAAAGAGCTCCAAAAGCACTCATTGGCCTAAGTATTAAAATTTTTAATTTAGATGGTCTTTCAGATAATATAAGGTAAGATTTTTTTTAACAATATATATATATAAGTACGTACAAAAAAAGAAAACTAAAATTTTCGCAACCGAATTTTTTCTTTAAAAAAAGTTATGGTTTTTGTATATTAACTAGAATTTATTTATTTTTTTTTTTTTTTATGAGCTTCAAAATATGTTCACGTTTAGCATTTTATCATAAGTTAACTCGAAACTTTAAAAGCTGTGCTACCTTACGTGACTCAAATTTCGCCGTTTTTAATGACCTGTAATTTTATAGATATTTAAGAAATTCATCTCATATTTTGTACAATTTTATTTTATATGAGGTAGATAGGTAGGTTTTTAATTAGAGTCCCACTGGGAGCAACACAACAGGCTATTGGCGACGATCAGGGATCAACCCATAAAAGGAAAGATCCGAGTACAACACCGCTTAATTTTGAGCCGCAGTCAGATGACGAAGTCGCAAATTGAGCCGGCACCCCACTCTTCAAACTTTTACAACACGGCAATGTGAGGACATTTGAAACCATGACAGATTTAACGTGCATCAGTCCCCCTTTGTCCACGATGGTCTTTGGCTGGATTCGAAGTCGCAACCCTCAGATTGCTAGTCCGTTGCTTTTCCTACCGGACAACCGTGGCCTTTTTTCCATATATAATTATCTTAAGTGGCACGCAAAAAAGACATTATTTGTTATCGCGTTTTGGCAACACTGTACGATTGTTTGTTTACCACGAATCCTCGTGCATCAATTGAATTTATAGTGTTATAGGATGAAATTTTATTGAAAATATATAGATATTAGTCGAGCTATTGTAGCTTATATACAAACAACATGCTGGGTATTCGTTTTCCAAAGCGACGATCACATTTCGAGTCCAAATTTGCTCAAAGTTTTCATTCCAAATTGTTCTAGTTCTGAATCCAGAGGTACTGTATAACTTTTCTGCAGTACTTTAAATTTATGTTTGAAAAATATTTTTTGGAGTATCATATTTTGTAAACAATCCCTTCTGCTAGGATACATGTCTTCATTAATGCGAGCGAAGCGAGTAAGGTTTGCGCAGCGAACCAATGAGGATTGCAAAGCAATCCTCCGGGGGTTGGCGTGCGTCAGCGAGCAGGGGGCGGGCCCCCTAGTAAACTAAAGTTCATTGAAATCGGAAAAGGTCAGGTTGAAAATAATACTTTGACGAGTTGATTTGACATACAAACGCCCATTAAATGTATTCATTGTTACAAAATCTGAGTGTGAGTTTGTTTGAAATTCTGCTTCAAATTCACATACTATATAGTTCTTAGATACAGCAATATTTAACACTAGCTTACTCGACCGAAGCATTTGCGCTTGTTTCTTTATTGATTCATTAATGGATGAATACAAGCAATTAAGTCTTTAATCAACAGATGTTTACTGAAGAAATGATGATTACAGATTTTTATACACTTTTACACATGAGAACAGATTATTACCAGATTTACACATATTCCAAACCTTTTTATAATGAATCCAATGATCGATGTGTACAACAGATGGTTGCTGAAGAAATGATGATTACAGATTTTTATACACAATTTTACTCATGAGAACAGATCATTACAGATTTACACATATTCCAATCCTTATTCAAACCTTTTAACAATGAATCCAATGATCGATGTGTACAACATATGATTACTGAAGAAATGATGATTACAGATTTTTGTACACTTTTACACATGAAAACAGATAATTAAAGATTTACACATTCGAAACCTTATTCAAAACTTTTTATAATAAATCCACTTATCGATGTTTACAAATTCTACTGATCTATTAATTATGCTTCAGACGATGATGGTCTGGTTTTATCATATGCTACTGTCTGAATATTTTAATTATCGTCTCCGCATTATTTACCTTGAACTACTAGTTTTTAAATATTTTGTACTTTATTGAGTTATATTCTTTCTTTTGTTAAGTCCTGACGAATATATGGCACTTACAGTAATGGGATTTGGCATACAGGAAGTCTAAATTTTTTATAATTTTGTGGTGGCACCTAATTTTTAAATTCAATCTAGAACATTTTTGAATGAATTTAATGGAATTGTTTACTGTTATTTTCTTTGTAATGGCAACACCGTAAAGAGATGGCAGATTCTAAATTTATTTTTTCAGTGTTTCGTTTGAACGCTGTCAGCCGAAGAACAAAACAACCTTGGAATGGCAACAGTATATAAAGAGACCACATATTCAAAATTTATATTTATCGTTTCATTTACCGAGCAACGATTTCAGCTGACGAACAAAACAAATAAAAAGTTTAAACTGTTTTTTTTTTCTATCTCCTTAAATTGTTCAAGATAGAGTAAAATTTTCAACGCATTTGAAATCTACGGAAAATTTCACGTTAAATCGATACATAAAATATGATTTTCTTTAAATAAATAATTTTTAAATTGTAGCTTTTATATTTTTCCCAATACGAATTTGACCTTCGCTTTCGAGATCACAAATTCCATTTCCTGCTTTTTAAATTGTAACTTTTTTATTTTTGCAATACGAATATGGCCGCATTAGACAATGACGTCACGTTTGGTTTTTGGTAGGTATTTAATTAACATCACACCGGACCAACACATTTAGGTATTGCAATCGTTTTTGGAATCGCGTAGCAATCACCGGGGGTTGGCGCGCGATTTTGTTTTTTGTTTCTTTTTTATCCCAGAGATCGTGTCGGCAAATGGCATCTCTTCGAAATTCGAATTTGACCGCATTTGACAGTGAGTATTGCTCGTGGTGGCTGTTATTTAATAGGCTACGAATTCCCATTTGGTTTGCGAAGCAAACCAACAACCATTTCAAGGCCGTTATGGCTGTTATCTAATAAGCTACGAATACCCATTTGGTAGCAATCACAGGGTTAGCAAGCAGTGGTCACACCTGACCCCACGAAAAGAACTGCCACTGGCAACGCCGTGCTGGCCAAGCAGTGACTAGTATGTAATAAAGTACATGGCAAAAACTGCAAGACAGTCCTGTTCGTTGTCGCAGTCATTCATTCGTAACCAATTCAGTATATTTTTAAGTAAAAATTGTATTTTTACGCTCGCGCTCACATTTTCTCCTCCATTTTAATTTATGTTCTTCAGTTCTCCCTTTCCCTTTGTAATCAGGCAGTAGAATAAATTTTGATGCAGATTCAGACTGACTGATAACTTTCGAATTCTTCAAAGTTGGTTTAGTACCTTGCAAATCCTTGTTTAACTTAAACGGTAACATTGGTTAATGAATCCTTCAGCGGTCAACTTCTTAATGCTTGTACCAATTTGTTGTCATTCGACAAAAATATTAATTTCTGCGCCTTAAAAATTAGTGAAATCTATTTTCAAGAGAGAGATTGTCGCGCAGAAATCATTAAAAATTCGAAGGAGGACAATTTAAAGATGTATTTGAGGGAAAAAACAACAAAGCATCACAGAAGTGGAATTAAATAAATTATAGACTCTCCCAATGCTATATGAAATAATAAACTTAAATAATCGGAAGTTAACGCTCGGTAAGTACTAAAATCAACGCTCACTGGAGCAACACAAAGTGCTATTGGCGACAGTCCGGGATCAATCCCGAAGGGAAAGATCTAGGACAACCCCTCGTGATTTTCAACCCTAGGCAGACGACGAGGCCAACATCTCAGTTGGAAATCCACTCTCCAAACTTCCATACCACGTAAAGGTGAGTATATTTAAGGCCACGACAGGTTTAACATCCGCCAACCCACACGTACACGGCGGTCTTTGGTTGAATCCAGTATCGAACTCGTAACCTCCAGGATGCTAATCTGACACTATTCTAACCGGGCTACAATGACGCCTATATAAAAATTAGAAAATAATTTTTTATTTGTTACACGATGTTTCCGTAAAGCGCTACCATGTCGATAGCAAAAAAAACACAAAATGAAATTAATAATTTTCTTACAATAATATAGTACCAGATATTTCTAGAGGATGTTAATTCATAGGAAATGAATATTTAAAGAAGTAGGTACCTAGCAAGGCCGATTTTCGCAAATAGCTTCGTTTCAATTTAACAAACTTTCATTTTATTTAATCGTCACTGTTTAAACCGATTCTGCAATATTTTCATAATTAAAAACCCATCACGATACTCGATGAAGCTGGTTTTATTGCGGAAATCAAAATTGCGTAAATCACATGTGAAATTATAATCTAAATAAGTCAGTACTCAAGAAAATATTCGACAAAAAACGTTGGTCATTTTACATCAAAGTATTTAGGAAACAGTGTGGGAAAAAACTGTCCGTTATTTTCACAGTATCGAAATTATTTTCGGGATTGTGAATAGGAATTGAAGGCGTCCTTTTGGAAAATCGATTAATTTTTGTGGAACAGGGGGTGACTTGCTTAGGCTTACACTCGAACAGCTAGCACTTTCGGAAAGACGCTGCCAAACCAAACCAGAGTCATATTAAGCATCAAATTCCACGCAACAAACAACGCATCACGGAATGATCGATTACGACTTCAGAAAGCATTAAATCGAACAATCTCGAATGCCCCCGTCCCTTTCTTCTCCCCACCCCCTAGAACATTCATTACAAAAAGGCCGGAGAAGTAAAAACTCGAGGAATCGCATTACGTACAGAACGTTTTCCATCAACTAAAAGCAAGTAGAGCGCGTAAACGAAATAAATATCACGGCCGATTTTCCCTCCTTTCTGGGATTGTGAAAGCCCCTTCGCTTTCAGCTATTGAGAATTCCCAATAGGTGAGGGGAAATAGCGTTTGGCGAAGGGAAAAACTACTCCAAATGTTGGAGTACTATTTATTCCTAGACTCAAAAGGTTTCTCTTCTCTCAGAATGACAATAACGTCTGAGGCCGCGGCGAGCTGCCAATCAGGGCGATTGACAGCCGATCGGCACGCCCACTGGACACGCCTAGAACGCTAGGTGGCAGCACGTTACTAAGGAAAATTGAGCGCAAATTTTTTTTGGATGGCGTGAGGGGGATTTGATTTGTTTACATTTTTGGAAGTTTGAGACAGTGGTTGCGCTTCGCGTAAAAATTTTTTGGGGTCGCAAAATTGGACAATAAAAAATATAAGTATTTTCTTCAACAAGTATCAGGTACCTGTAAAATAGTGAAATGATATAATTATATGAATAAATTTTTTGGGGTCGCAAAAGTCAAAGAAATTTATTGGACAGCAAAAAATATAAGGCTTTTCTTCAACAAGTATCAGGTACCAATAAAATAGTGACATGAGATACTTTTTGTAATAAATTTTTTTGGGTCGCAAAATTAAAAGGAATTTATTGGACAAGAAAAAATATAAGGCTTTTCTTCAACAAGTATTCAATATGTGCACCTTTACTTATACGGCACACATGCAACCTAAAGTCCATTTCTTACCGTAACAGGGGTGACTTATCTGGATATGTTGAAAGTTCTTCATCTCTTTCCTCAATTAAAAGAGGGTGAACCTGTAAACTTTATTTGGCAACAGGATGGAGCCCCTCCCCATTGGTATCTCCTTGCATGAAAGTGGTTGAACGTCGAATTCCATGACCGTTGGATTAGTCGTGATGGTCGAGACGACAAAGCTCTTTTTCGCTGGCCTCCCCGTTCGCCTGACATAACGCCATGCGATTTTTTCCATTGGGGATTTACAAAAGAGCATGTCTACGTACGGCCTCAACCTAATGATTCGCCAGAGTTGAGACACAGAATTGAAGAGGCTATTGCTCCGGATTTGTTAACCAAAGTGTGGGAAGAATTGGACTTTAGGTTGGATGTGTGCCGTATAACTAATAGGAATGCGACATCGATGTCGATGTTTTCAAAACATCGATGTTTTTAAAAAAAACATCAATGTATTTAACATCGATGTATTGAGGCGATGTGTTTGTAACATCGATGTTTATACTTGTCGATATTTTATTTTTAAATGAAAAAAGTTTCGTTATAAAATTTTTTTAAATAACCAAGTAGCATAATTTTTGTAATCAGCAAATTGAACATACTTTTAGATCAAAGTGACCAAGGGTGAAGGGTCTGAAAAGTAGGGATGCGACATCGATTTCGATGTTTTCAAAACACTGATGTTTTATAAAAAAACCTCGATGTATTGGAGCCGATGTCGCATCACTAGTTGCTAAACCAGTTTTATGAAATGGGAGGAAAAGTTTGAATGCACTGATTTTTAAAAACATCGATAGTTCCGGGGCGATGCATTATCAACATCGATGTTTTGCTGTCGATATTGCATCACTAGGTTCTAAACCAGTTTTAAGAAATGGGGGGGGGGAGTTTAAATACACTGAATTTTAAAAACATCGATGATTTTGTGTCGATGTATTATCAACATCGATGTTTTAATTTTGAACATCAAAGTTTCAAAACATCGATGTTTTTCTGTCAATGTAGCATCACTAGTTGCAAAACCAGTTTTAAGAAATGGGGTTAAAAGTTTAAATACACTGAATTTTAAAAACATCGATAGTTTTGGGACGATGTATTATCAACATCGATGTTTTAATTTTGAACATCGATGTTTCAAAACATCGATGCTTTGCTGTCGATGTCACATCCCTAATAACTAAAGGTATACATATTGAACATTTGTAAAAAAAACTAGGATAGTTTACCTTCAATTTGATTTATGATTTGTTGTAAATAGTCTAAATTGAACTGTTGAAATATACCATTGAAACTGGGACAATCTTTTATGGACACCCTGTATATCTATTCCCGTAATCAAAGGGTTAATTTAAAATTATTACAATTTAAATGCGCTCTTGCATTTAAAAAAACCCGCCAGTATATTAACATTAGAACGGACCGAAAAACACTTTTTTGTTAAATGTATTTAGTTTTAGTGTGGAAAGCGTAACTTAGGGTCACATACTTGCTACAAATTTATTATTTTATAATTAATTTGTACATAGTTTATTTTCCGATTTCAAAAAGAACATACTGATTACGCCACATTCCATGAATTGTCATTGCTTGAGTGTACACGAACTGTACAAAAAATGTATATAAAATATTTAATTGAAAATTATTTCAAACCAAATGGTGTCCTGGCATAAAAACACCGACTTTTGGTTATCTGGGTGGGCCAAAAAACACTTTTAAGATATTGATTTAGTAAAAAAATTTATCGTGACTTGCGATTATAATGACACAAAACTTCCATTTAAAACCTATAATTTCATAATTTATACTTACTCATTATTTGAAGGGGCCGTAGTAGTTAAATGGGTATGGCCACTACACTAGCGACATGCGAGTTTTAGGCAGCGCAGGTTCGATTCTCCTTTGGGTGCATTTCCCTCATCTGTGTTACAAAAACTTTCCTTGAGTGTTGTTTTTCACTTGATATTGTTTAGCGCAGAATGGCAAATATGCCCTTGTCCATATATATACAACCAAACACCTCTCTGTCTTTGTAGGTTCTTTTGCGATTGTAACAAGAAGACTTTCGAATCTGCGTGTTTTATTTTTAACCCTCTAAATGTGACAAGATCTCCGAAAATATCCTATAGCCTTCAGAAAAAACCAAAAATCACCAAAAATTGTGATTTTAGACAACATAAAAAAAAAATGTATTGAAATCGGTTTGTCACATTGAGCGAAGCAGTTGGAAAGAAACTGGAAAATGGGAATTTTTTGCAGACCGAAAAATTTCATCGATCTACATTTGAGACTAGCGTCTGGTCTTGGAAAAATCGAAAATCAAGAAAAAAATGTGAAAAACAATAACAATTTTTAAAAACATTTTGACTAAAATCACTATCTATAGTTGGTGTGGTGTGGAAGTTTGGAAAGGAGAATGTGCCACTTCATGTGTTGCCTAGCTGCCTGACCGTGGTTTAAAATAACAGGTGTTGTCCTCGAATCTTTCCCTTTTGAATTGATCCCGGAACGTTGCCAATAGCCGGTTGTGTTGCTCCAGTGCGACGTTAATTAAAATACCATACATACAAAGTACATAAATACACTATTTTAGGTCGTTTTCGACCTGTACAAGGCGAGAGGGGCCTGAGTAAATAGCACCCCACCCTCCGAACTTCCAAACCACGCCTACGTGTGGGCGTGGAAAAGAAGGGCCCACGGAAATGCAATTCTTCAGGATTGTGATTTTGGAATGAAAACGATGTCACAAACATTCTGGTAAAAGTAATGGTAAAGGTAATTTCAATTGACGTCCTACCAGAGCAACACAACGGGCTATTGACGACGGTCCGGGATCGATCCCCGAAGTGAAAGATTCGAGGACAACACCTCGTAATTTTGAGCCACGGTCAGATGACGAGGCAACACCTGAGCTGGCACCCCACTCTCCAAACTTCCACACCAACCCAACGTGAGGACTTTCGGCCACGACAGATTGAAGGTGCACCAGCCGCCTCGACACCATACGCTTATAAAGATCCATGCCCGGACCCGGATTCGAACCAGGAACCTTCCTATCTAGAGGCTAACACCTTAACCACTATACCGGTTACACAAACATTCTGGAAGCTAGTTCTATCCGAAATCGTACATTACACGAAGGTAATTAATTAACGTCTCCCAGGAGCAGCACAACGGGCTATTGGCGACGGATCTGGATCAAACCCGAAGGGAAACCGGTATAGTGGTTAAGGTGTTAGCCTCTAGATCGGAAGGTTCCTGGTTCGAATCCGGGTCCGGGCATGGATGTTTGTAAGCGTATGGTGTAGAGGCGGCTGGTGCACCTTAAATATGTCGTGGCCGAAAGTCATCACGTTGGGTTGGTGTGGAAGTTTGGAGAGTGGGGTGCCAGCTCAGGTGTTGCTTCGTCATCTGACCGTGGTTCAAAATTACGAGGTATTGTCCTCGGATCTTTCCCTTAAGGCAGTGCTCCCCAACCTTTTTATCGCCGAGGACCGGATCAACGTTTGATAATTTTAACACGGCCCGCTGGGGGGGGGGCGTTGATTGTTTAAATTTTAGATTGTTTTGATTTAAATTTTTTATTTGATTGCATTTAAACATGCCTTCAAAATAAAATACAGTTACATCAAAAAATGTATACAAAGTGATTTAACATTTTAACTCACTAGAGCGCTAAATCAATGAGTACCCTGAGCTTGTTTCTTTGCGACGATACGCTTTCATCTGGGGGTAATAGGAGACAATGACACCCGAAGTGGGTTGCTTATATCCAGTTTATACCGTTGTTTTGTTTTGTTTGCTGTCACTGCAGAAAACCGCGCTTCAGATAGGTTGTCGGAAATGGCAATAGGGATTTAAGTGCTGTGGTGGCAATCTCAGGGTATTCCGCCATGACTTTAATCCAGAACACCAGCAGAGTTGTTGTCTCGAACGTAATTTTAAGGCCGCCTTCATTTGCAATCTCCGCCAGTTGATCTTCTTACACAGACATGCTAGATTCGCCTGATTTGTTGACAAATGGGTCGCGGATCCATTCCTTACTAGTTCGTGGGTCTTTAGTGGTTGGGAAGTAGCGCTCGAACTCTTTTAAGGTATACGTATACGTTTATTTATCGATTTTCAGTCAAATAACTGATTTTTTTATTTTGATGCAGAAATATAGTTTGAACTTTTAGCTTTCTAAATCACTTTGAATTTTGTCTCTAGGTCAATTAGAACGCCAGTTATGACGTTTTTAGAAATGCATGTCAGCTATATTTTAAACCGGAAGTTGCCTTCTGCATACCGGAAATTCTTTCTCGATTTCGAAACTTGTCAAAAAAACACCTATAAATATTTTTTTAATGCTTCAAAATATGCCAAAACATTTATTTTAGCATTTTGAGATATTTTAAAATTAATATTTTTAAATTAAAGCGTCTGGCAATGATTTTATTTGTGTTTTAAGTAAGCCAAAAGTGGCTTCATGTTGTGTATTTACATTTGAATTTTGTTTTGCGCGTATGCTTTTCGTTCTTGAAATCTTGCATTTAAAACAGATTCTTATTTTATTCTACCTATTTTTTAATCAACTTTGGTAGTTTGTCAGCTTATTTACAAACTATGGGGAAAACTCCAGCTCGTAAACGCAAGAGACAATTTCATGGAAATCGCTTTTCGAAAGCGACTCAGTTGCCCACGGCAAGTGAAAAGAAACTTGAATTGTTTCCAAATGCATCTGTAAAAGCCTGTGCAGAACTATCAGGAAACAGGATATGTGATTCTGAGATATTGGCGGACGTTTTTTCTACAGTTTGCTGCCCTTCTTGTTTGAATGCTGGACTGTTGTTGAAGGAAGATAGCAGATTTGGTTTGTGCTCACATTTTTCCCTTCAATGTCAAAATTGTGCATTTGTAAAAGGGTTTTCTTCTTCTAAAAAAATAGGACACTTGCCAGAAATTAATACTCGTTTGGTTTACGCGTTGCGACAACTTGGAAAAGGTATGAATGGCGCTGAAAAACTTTGTTCTACGTTAAATCTGCCACCTCCACCAAGCAGAAACTCTTATACGGCTCACGAAAAGAAGCTTTTAGATGCAGTTCAAGAAGTCTCCCAAGCCTCGATGATAAATGCCGCAGAAGAAGTGAAGTTGTTAAAAGGGAATGCTTCTCATCAAACACAGGAATGCGGTGTATCTGTTGACGGCACTTGGCAGCGCAGGGGCTATTCTTCGCTGAATGGTTGCGTCTCGGCAATAAGCATCGACACCGGGAAAGTTTTAGATGTTGCAGTGCTGTCTGCATATTGTCCAACTTGCAAAAAACTTCAAAAACTCCCCAAAAAGGAAGAATATGAACAAAAAAAGGCAGATCATGTTTGCCAGTGTAATTATGTAGGATCTGCACATCACATGGAGACTGTCGGTGCATCTCAAATATTCAAAAGGTCAGAAATTTCACGAGGCCTTAAATATATACACTATTATGGTGATGGGGATTCGAAAGGTTTCACTGAAGTCAAAGACACGTATGGCAAGGACAGTGTCACCAAACTTGAATGCATTGGTCACATACAAAAAAGAGTGGGCACACACCTTCGACAACTGAAAAAGAAAACTAAAGGACTTTCTGGAAAGGGAAAACTGACCAATACTTTTATCGACCGTCTTCAGAATTACTACGGCATAGCTGTTCGTGACAATGTGGGGAACATAGATAAGATACAACAAAGTGTTATTGCTGTACTCTTTCACTGTGCATCAACTACAGCGAATCCTATGCATGGACAGTGTCCGACTGGGGAAAAAAGCTGGTGTTTTCATCAAAGAGCTATTGCTCAAAGTAAAACTCCAGAGCAAAAGTACACAGGCCTCCCCAAATACATATTAGCTGCTGTGAAACCTGTATACATGAAGCTTTGTTCTCGTGAATTGCTCAGCAAATGTCTTCATGGAAAGACACAAAACGCCAATGAATGTTTTAACGCTTCCATATGGCAGAGGGTATCTAAAAATGTGTTTGCGGTGTTGAAAACAGTACGTTTAGGTGCATTTGACGCTGTAATCCAATTTAATGATGGGTATCGTGGTTGCCTCAAAGTGCTAGAACAACTTGGGTTTGAAAGTTTGGGACGATACACTGAGGAACGTTACAATTACTTAGACAAACTCCGCGTGAACGAATCTGTACGACACTCTACCCCTATGGCAAAACGGCGAAGAAAAATTCTGAAAGCTACCAGAAAGAAAAAATCTACACAATCTGAAAAGACAGAAGGTGTCTCTTACCAATCAGGTGGATTTTAACTGGGTATTAATCCTTTTTTTAAAGGAATTCTGTGATTATATTACATTTTTGGCTTTTTCTCAAAACCACTATTTTCAAATATGTTACTTTCCATTTTACACAATATATCCAAAAGTTTACATTCAATTGCTTAGAAACTTTCTGTGTATGTTCGTAACTAACAAATGTAAGTGTTGAACTATTATTATGAAATTAGATTGGTAATTTAAGATTTTCTGGGATTTTAAAGTATGAAATTGACAGGTTTTTTTAATTTTTTGAACAATTGTGGGAATTATGAAACACGTAGGCACATATCTTCACCAAATTTAAAGATAATGCTTAGATAATCTTCCAAGTCTAGCAATACTGTCCTTCAAGTGTTTTTAAGTGTCATTTTTTGGAAAATAGTATTTTGTTTTTGTAATTTCACGTTAAGCGTGACTATCACTTTTTGAGTTTTTTTTGACAGTTTTATGCCATTAATTCAAAATATTAAGAAAAATTTTGTCTTCTGTTGTGTTACACTGTTGTTATAACTTATAATGAAATGAAAAACACAAAAAAAATTGGGAAAATATAATTATTTTGAAAATTTGTCTCCGAACGTATACGTATACCTTAAAAGCAAAGACAGGTGATCGTGCACCAACTGGGAGAATGAATGTTTAGGCTCAGTCTCGCCTAAAATGCCCACTAATGTCTGAAACATGTCCAAAATGCCTATGTTCACGCGCCGTCCCCACAACTTCAGTTTTGCTTTAAATGCAGCTACTTTGTCTGCCAACTTGAAAACAGTTGTCACATTTGTCAAAATTGGAAAATAGAGACATACAGAATTCAGAAATCATAATTGAAGCTCTAGTAACCGAACAAATTTCAAGTTCTGATTTACCGCCTCCTAATTTGAGTGGACATTTCATAGATTAGAACCGCACAAACCCGAGAGAAATACACCACAGTAAATAAAATGGAAATAATTTAATGTTCTTTGGGCGGCCCGGTACCATTTGATCCACGGACCGGTACCGGTCCGCGGCCCGGGGGTTGGGGACCACTGCCTTAAGGGACTGATAACGGACCGTCGTCAATTGCCCGTTGTGTAACTCTAGTACGACGCTAACTAAAATTAATATCACCATTACCAAACCCGAAGAGAAAAAACTGAAAACAATATCATGTAATTTTTAACCACGGTTCGGTGACGAGGTCTCACCTGAGCTGGCACCACACTGTAAAACGTTCCACACTAACATGAGGTCGTTTGAGACCACGACAAATTTAACGTGTACCAGCCCCCCGATGTATTCGACGGTCATTGGTTGGACCTAGTTACGAATTCTCAGCCCTCTGGTTGCTTATCTGTTAATCCCTCTTCGAACAGGATTGCCAACGCTACCTCAAAACATATGAATACGCCAACTATTTTCAGTAATTTGGTAATTGGTAATTTTTTTTAGTTAACGTCGTACTAGAGCAACACAACGGGCTATAATAACCAACTATTTTCAGACGAATTTGATCGATTCCAGGTGTAAAAGTAGTCGTTTACGAAATCGATACTTAAAGACCGCGCAATCGGAAGTTGGCTTACTGGAATTCTAAATTTACCATTTATATTTCGTAATTCACTATGTATTGAACAGTTTGCAGGAAGCTGTATGATTTTAGGAAGACAACGGGCATCCTGTTGGTCATTCACTATTGCAGGTGGTCGACCTGAATACACTATTGGCCGTACAGAATATTGCTTTTGCTGTTATAACAGGAAACTGATTGCGTATAGTTCATCGATTGAAAAGGAGTTAAGAATTATTATACAAAGCTGACTTCGATTAAATATAAATTATGCTCAACCTCTTTAGCAGCCTCAAAAAAAATTGTTTAGGTTTTACGGCGCAAGGTTTAAAAGACGAGCAAACTGCGCCAAACGGAAAGCAAAAATGAATTACAACAGATAAAAATCCAAATTATTAAACTTACCAATTACAGCGCGAGACGTTGACTTTGGATGAGTTGATTTCTAAATAGGTAAAGTAAGGTAATTTTAATTATCATCGCACTAGAGCAACACGACGGGCTATTGACGATGGTACGGGATCAATCCCCTGAGGGAAAGATCCTAGTACAACACTACGTTTTTTTTAACCACGGCCAGATGACGAGGCAACACCTGAGCTGGCACCCCACTCTCCAAACTTCCACACCAACCCAACGTGAGGAATTTCGGCCACGACATTTTTAGGGTGCACCCGCCACCTCTACACCATGTGCTTACAAACATCCAGACACTGACCCGGATTCGAAGCAGGAACCTTCCGATCTAGAGGCTAACACCTAAACTACCATACCGGTTGGTCGGTAATTGGTATTTTTTTAGTTAACGTCGTACTAGAGCAACACAACGGGCTATTGACGACGGTCCGGGATCAATCCCTTCAAGGAAAGATCCGAGGACCACACCTCGTAATTTTGAACCACGGTCAGATGACGCGACAACACCTGAGCTGCCACCCCACTCTCCAAACTTCCGCACCAACCCAACGTGAGGAATTTCGGCCGCCGGGATTTAAGGTGCACCAGTCGCCTCTACACCATACGCTACCTCTACAGCAATCGCGTTAGTCAACTAATAGACTTGTCCAAAACGACGTGAGCCTACTGTCGTGGGAGTCGGATTACTTAAAAAGTAGTTTATCAATCCACGGGGTGCGAAATTTACAAATAGTGTACTATTGCTTTATACCACAGCACTGACGACTCAATAGCCACATTTATTGATTGAAATAATCCTAGAAGAGAGGGATTCTATTGATCCAGAAGTCGGAAACTGTTTAGAAGTCACGCAGAGAAAACTAGAACTTGTATGGTGGAATAATACGTGTATGACCCTCAAAGGGTTAAAAACATTAAACACGCTACATGCATGGACATTAAGAGTCAAAACATGTAACGTACTACAGGCATGGCCCTTAAATTGTTAAAAACATTAAACAAATTACATGCATGGCCTTCAAAGAGTTAAGGGGGTCCGGGACACATCGAAATTTTTTTTTATTAATTAATTTAGAATTTAGAATTTTTTTTTACTAATTACCCATCTAACTAATAAGCAAAATCACAACACAAAATTTTTCCAAAACTTAAAAAAAAATTTTTAATTAAAAATTTTTGCAAAAAAGAGGGGTCATTTTAAATTGCTAAAACTCAAAATATTCATGATCAATTTTCAAAATTCTTGCAGTAAATTATTCACAAATTTATAAACTTTAATTTTGATTCAGCAATTTTAAAATATTAATTTAATAAAAAATAAAAAATATTTGAATGAAAATCTTTGAAAATTTTAAGGTACTTTTTTTTAAAAAGTCATATTTTTAAAAGTAAATATTTGTTTCAAATTTGCTGAATCAAAATTAAAGTATAATGTTTGAAAAAGATATATTCCAAATTTCAACCCTTAAACTTTATCGGTTTTCGACTTATAGCAATTTGAATACAGGAAATCTTAAAAAAATGTATCATGGAGAAAAACGCATTTAAAGTTTTAAAGACAAATGTTGTTGCCATGACAACTGTCAAGAGTGTTAGATTTTCAAAATAACGCACCACAAAAATTATTATATCTCTAGTTCTAATTAAGATAGAGACATGATTTAGACGTCATTTTATGCAGAAAAACACAGAGAATTTCTTAAAATAATAAAAAAAATTTAGAAAATTTGACGATTTTTGTGTCCCGGACCCCCTTAAAACAAGAAAAGTACTGCATGCATGACCCTCAAAGAGTTAAAAATATAAAACGCGCTACATGCATTCAAGAGTCAAAATTTGTAACGTACTACAGGCATGGCCCTCAAATTGTTAAAAACATTAAACAAACTACATGCATGGCCATCAAAGAGTTAAAACAAGAAATGTACTGCATGCATGACTCTCAAAGAGTTAAAAATATAAAACGCGCTACATGCATGGCCATCAAGAGTTAAGACATGAAACGTACTACAGGCATGACCCTCAAAGGGTTAAAAACATTAAACGCGCTACATGCATGGCCATCAAAGAAACGTTCTGCATGCTTGACACTCAAAGAGTTAAAAATATAAAACGTACTACATTCATGGCCATCAAAGAGTTAAAACAAGAAACCTACTGCGTGCATGACCCTCAAAGGATTAAAAACATTAAACAAACTACATACATGTACTAGATGAAACGAAAGCGTTCTTGGGGAAAGTACGTCCAACGAATATAAGACGCTCCTGTGATTAAAGCAGGGACTGCCACCGACTTGAAAAGGCGATAAAGAATCCTTTAAATTAGCTTCACCTCTAGAGCACATCTAATTTCAACAGAAACCCAAGAATGGCATGAATGACATGAGATGCTCTATAGCCCCACTCTCAATACTATATCATTGCAAACAAGAAATATATTAATGGTTATGCACATTCCCTATCAAGTGGGCAATTACAACCCCATGAAACAGCATTGGGAACAATATTTTAACTACACATATTTCTGTTTTTGCTCGAACCTTATTTGTACAAATTCGATTTTAACACGAATACAAAATAAATAATTCATTCTCTTATTACGCGAGTCATTTTGATTTAACACGAGCGGGTCAAGCCAATTTCTCTTAATTTTTTTTTTTTTGCTTAAATTCTAAGAAAAAGTTTTTATTTGTGGCACAGTAGTATCATTTCTATATCATCCGCACGAATGGATTGTAAAACAGCTAGTAGTGTGCGTTTGAGACGAGGGCTTTCGTTTATCAATGTGTACGTCTAGGTACATATGTACGTACGTACCATCAACGTTTTTATTGACTTTGGTTCACATCTATGTCATACGGTGTCATCGTTTCAGATTATTAGATTTTTTTTTATATTTTAGACCCCAAAGAAAAATGTCAGATTTTATAAGTAACAAGGCTTACAGGATCCTGTCCAAAAAAAAATATACTAGTAATAGCAGTGATAATCCAATCGTAAGCAAATTTATGCGTCGTTTACTGTCGGAAAGTGAAAATGAATTAAATCTTATTACGTGCAAAACAGATTTTTTTTGCTCATGAAAAATTTTTTTCATTTCAAATGCAAATTTACTTTAATACATTTTCATTACAAATTATTACATGTGTATTTTGTTGAAATAAAATAATGAGCTCAAAACAAATATTTTCATATGGTTTGGTTATAATTATTTTTACTTTTTTTTTTAGATTCGGAACCAATTTTCTTTTCTTCCATAGATATTTTTATACACGAATTATTTTTTACACGTATTCTTCAGGAACGTATGTATCGTGTAAAAACAGAATTAGGAGTATATCAATGGTAAGTTCAAACAAATAAGAGTTTTAACATCAGTAAAGGGTCTGGGAGTGTTTTGTTAATATGTGAAATGTTTACAAACTACTAGGCACTTGGTACAGTAAGAACAATAAAGATTTTGGGGCCAATTAACAGAATATACACGTAGTTATGCTAGTAAAAAATGTTAAGAGTGAGTTAACTCTACTATAGTGGTTGTCTCAACAAGATAGAAGAAAGCTGACCAGATCTTGATAGATGATACCTTCTGCTGGTTGTCTCGTTTAGCAAAACTTATTACAATTCAAGGAACGAGATATCTTAGAAAAACTGCTAAGATCTTGATCTCGTCGTCCTAAAAAAATCAGCAATATACAGATGACGAGTTATCTCGTCATTGGCAAACTAGATCAGATCTTGATCGACCGGATATCAATTCGAAATAACATGGAGGATTGAAAAGTTTTTATGGATATGTCGACTAATATAGATAGTGATGCAGTTTATCCCACCAAGTGGCTTCGATGAGGTATTTAGTCCATTAAGATCCAACCCAATATTGATAATTATACGATGTCATCAAGATATTTCCAATTTCTTTACGATTACGAGATCAAGATCCGGTCAGTTTCGTTCTAATGACGAGATATCTGGTCATTGGCAAATTAGATCAATCTTGATGGACGAGATATCAAGTCGAAAAAGCATGGAGGATTGTTGTCGATGTTTTCATGGATATGTCGACATAATTATAGATAGTGATGCAGTTTAACCCACCAAGTAGCATCGATGAGGTATTTAGTCCATCAAGATCCAACCCATTTTGATAATTATACGATGTTATCAAGATATTGCCAATTTCTTTACGATTACGAGATCAAGATCTGGTCAGTTTTCTTCTAATGACGAGATATCTCGTCCATCAAGATCTGGTTAATGACGAGACATATCTTTGAGACAACCACCAAAAGGAATGAAAGACATGAAAGCTAGAAAGAGAGACTGAACGGAAGTTAAAATTTCGATGCTGTGTATAAATTCAAAAAGATTTAAATGGAATTTTCCCCAATTAAATACAGCACGACTAAGAGGAGGGCTGGTAAAAAAAAAGTGTAATAAAGTAAATAAGGTATGAAAATGCAAATAACAACACAGCGTATACATCTAAGCAATCGACCTTCTGATCATCACGAGGTATTCAAGTTGTCTAGTATTGCTTTTATCACTGATTATTGATTACTGTAGTATTGATTTAATTATTGCGCATGACACGCAGAATGACTATATAAACACATCCATTGATTGAAAGAATTAATTGGTTCTTTCAACCTTTGGGATGATTACATTGGTTCCTTTCTAAATATGTCATCTTTTAGAAGAATATTTTTTTTTGGAATTTAATCCTTTGGAAGCACATTCTAGATCAGTCTTTTACTCATAACGGAATCCTTTGGAGGATTCTGTATTAGTCTTTTACTCAGAATATCATCCCTTGGATGAATTTTTTAGTTTCTTTTATGTATATATATATATATATATATATATATATATATAGAGAGAGAGAGAGAGAGAGAACCATTTGAAAGAGACCCTTCTACGTTAGTCTTTTTCTCAGAATGGAATCTTTTGGAAGAATTTTATGCAAGTCTGCTTCTCAGAATATTATCCTTTGGAAGAATTCTTCTGACTTTTTTTTTTGGAATACAATCCATTGGTAGCATTTTAGATTAGTCTTTCTCTCTGAACGGAGTCCTTTGGAAGTATTCTACAAAGGGCGTTCCATGAAAACTGAGAGTAAAACTATAAAAAATCAAGAAATATATTTACAGAAAAAAATACCGAATTCTTTTTCAAAATACCTTCTCTCAGATGATATGCAACGGTCTCATCGTTCAACCCACTTTTCAAAACAAGTAGAGAAGCCTTTTTCTGGAAGCTGCTTCAAAAAACCTTGCAATGCTGAAATAACTTCAGAGTTTTTATTACATTTTCTACCACGGAGCTTCTCCTTCAACGTCGGAAACAGACAGAAATTGCATGGTGCGAGATCTTGACTGAAGGGGGATGTGGCATGATTTTAATATTGCATTTACTAAGATATTGCTGAACATAAGTAGCGACATTCGTGCGAGCATTATCGTGATGTAATGTCGAATTCCCAACCAGTTCATGTCGCTTTCTCGATACATGCTGTCGCAAAATTTTCAAAACTGAAATATAATATTCACTATTCACAGTAGCATTTGTATTTGTAAGCTTCTTTCATTAACTTAACTGTCTCTGGAGCTATTTTGCCCAAACGATAGCAAAGTTTTATGGCAGAACGCATTTCGTTTTTTAACTTTGAATCACTCACCTTCATTTCTGTAGGGCAAATAAAAACAGTTCTTTAAACAAGCACGAAACTAGGAAAATAAAATCGTCTGCTTCGTTTAGAATATTTATAATTGTTCAGTTAACAGTTTTAAAAAATCGCCTGAACTTTTATTTTTTAGTTTCGCGGTGTTGCCACTACGTAAAAAATTCACTCTCGGTTTTTATGGTATGCCCTTTGTATATTAGTCTTTTCCTCAGAATATCATCCTTTGGAAGAATCATTCTGGTTCTTTTTTTTTTAAAGAATCCTTTGAAAGAATTCTTCTGGTTCTTTTTTTTTTTAAGAATCCTTTGGAAGCATTCTAAATATTTTTATCTTTTTCTCAGAGCGGAATCCTTTGGAAGTATTCTGTATTAGTCTTTTTCACAGAATATCATCCTTTGGAAGAATTGTTCTGGTTCTTTTTCTAATAGAATCATTTGGAAGTATTCTGTATTAGTCATTTCTTCAGAATATCTTCCTTTGGAAGATTTCTTCTGGTTCTTTTTTTTTTTAAACAGAATCCTTTGGAAGCCTTTTATATTAGTCTTTTTTACAGAACGAAATCCTTTGGAAGGATTTTGTATTAGTCTTTTCCACAGAATATTATCCTTTGGAAAAAAATTCTGGTCCTTTTTTTTAGAATAGAATCCTTTGGAAGCCTTCTACATTAGTCTTTTCTCAGAACGGAATTATTTTGAAGGAATCTGTATTAGTTTTTCCACAGAATAGAATAATTTGGAAAGATTTCATTGGTCCTTTCTTTAGAATATAATAATTTGGAAAGATTCTATTAGATCTTTTCTTAGAATCGAATCATTTCGAAGGATTCTTTTAGTCTGCTCCTCAGAATAGAATAATTTGGTAGGATTATTCCTTTCATTGGAATAGAATCCTTTGGAAGACTTCTATATTAGTTTTTTCTCAGAACGAAATCCTTTGGAAGGATTCTGTATTAGTCTTTTCCACAGAATATTAATCTTTGGAAGAAAATTCTGGTCCTTTTTTTAGAATAGAATCCTTTGGAAAGATTCTATTAAATCTTTCCTTAGAATCGAATCATTTCGAATGATTCTTTTTAGTCTGCTCTTCAGAATAGAATAACTTTTTAGGATTATTCCTTTCATTGTAATAGAATCCTTTAGAAATATTCTATCGTAGAATAGAATAGTTTTGTAGGCAGATAGGTAGTTAATTAAAGTCGCACTTGAGCAACACAACTGGCTGTTTAGAATAATTTGGAAAGATTCTGTTACGAAATATTTCTTTCTTTCCTTAGAATATAATCGCTTGGAAACATTATGTTGGTCAAGACGGTAAAAACGGACTAGAAGTCATGCAGGTGAGACTGAAGTTTACATAACGCCTATATGCGTGTGAACCCCTGGAACGGTAAATAATTTTTAACCCACAAGCAACGCCCGGGTTCGGTAGCATTTCGCATTTCCAGTTTATTATCTATTCACGATCGATGACAGATTCTTCAAATCAAATATCCGGAGCAACCGGCATCGGAATTTTCCCGAGCCCGAAGGAAAGAAATCCGGGAAAAACAAAATACAACCACCGCACCCAATACTTCATACTTAAGCAAACCCCCTACAAAACGCTACACCCGCTTTCCAATATACACCTCCGGGAACGAAAATAAAATAACTCCCACCCCCAAAACGGGAAAAGAAACTCACAAAAAAAACCGGGAGAAGTACCTGTGACTCCGCATCGAGAGATGAGAGGGGGGGGGTGAGACAGAGCGGCATGATATCATGCAAAATGCAAAACACATTTCGACTGTACATTATAATGCGGGTTATATGACTCCTCCAACCACGTGCTGAGGCAACTACTTCCCTCCCCCCTAGAGTGACAACCCCCCTCCCGTATCGCTAGCTCATCCCTCGACACTGGTGTCTCCGTCGCCTCCATTCAATTAACGTTGTTTCTCACTCTGCCGTGAGACACGTAGAGTTTTGGGCGCTGAGAAGCAGCAGTGGGGGCGGTGTGCTTGGCGATCTATCGCCCATTTGGCATCATCGTTGGAAAGTTAGTTTAGTTTTCCATCGTTTCGAAGTCGTTTTTTAGTGACAGGGATACAATGGAAGTTAGATACAAACTCCGGTCTTAATGGTAGGTAGTTAATTACCGTCGAACTGGAGGAAGGCAAGGGGCTAGTGGTGACGGTCTGGGACCAAACTCGAAGTGAAAGACCCGAGGACAACACCTCCTAATTTTGAACCACGATCAGGTAACGAGAACAACACCTGAACAGGCGCCCCACTCTGCAAAATTCCACATCACGCCAACTTTGAACTTTGGAGTACACAACAGATTCAACGTGCTCCTTCCCCAGTGTACACGGCGGTCTTTGGCTGTACCGGGTTTTGAACTCGCAACCTTACGATTGCTAATCTGTTGGTCTTTATTTGGTGGCGTTTCTGAAATATGTATCAAAAAAGGTTTTTCTTGAGATTTGGGGTAGGAAAAGCAAGGGCGGGTGAATGGCAGACCCTACCTTTCACCCTTCAAGTGGTTTCGACGAGATATCTCGTCCAATTGTGATAATGACGAAATGTCAATATGATATTTCCGATTTTCTAATGAAGTCGAGATCAAGTTCAATGTCTCATTTTGTTTTCCCTATGTTAGAGGCATTTTATGTCAAGTTAAATATAGGTGACGCAGTTTTGTGTACGATGCGTGTTTCTGTAAGTGAGGTCAGTTGGCTTGTTTTTCGAATACGCTTTTGAAACTTCTCCAGCAAAAATGCCAGAGAATAAATGCAGAATTGATATATATTGCTAATAGTTTAATACGAAGTAGATTTAACGTCAAACGGTCGCCTAAAGTGTGAAAGATTACATTTTAAAAAGAAACAAAAATGTCGAATTCCGGAGCATTTGGGCATTTGAAGTTTATCGAATTCGATGTCAGCATTTCGCCAGCAAAAATGCAAAAGAATAAAATTGCATGCCCAGATGATATATGATTCTCGATTAGTCAGCACTAATTAGAAAAGGCGCCAAATGTCACCAATATGGCGATAAACTACATTTTAAGATAGCCCCAAAATGTCGCATTCGGCAGTATTTGGACAGAGGAATTTTTTTAAATACGTTTTCAGCATTTCGCCAGCAAAAATTCCAAAGAATGAATTCAGAATTGCTATATGACAACTGATTAGCCAATGCCAAAAGTCGCCAAACGGCGATGAACTAGATTTTGAAGTAACCCCAAAGAGTCTCATTCGAGGACATTTGGACATATAAAGTTTTTTAAATACGTTTTCAGCATTTCCCCAGCAGAAATTCCAAAGAATGAATTCAGAATTGATATATGATAGCTGATTAGCCAACACCAAGTAGAATCAACACCAAAAGTCGCCAAACGGCAATGAACTACATTTTAAGGCAATCCCAAAATGTCTCATTCTGGAGCATTTGAACAGATAAAGTTGTTTTTCAAATTCGTTTTCGACATTTCGCCAGCAAAAGTTCCAAAGAATGAATTCAGAATTGTTATACGACGGCTTATTAGCCAACGCCAAGTAGATTCAACGCCAAAAGTCGCCAAACGGCGATAAATTACATTTTAAAGTAAACCCAAAGTATCTCATAGCAGCATTTGTACATATGAAGTGAAATCTCTGCAGACCGTCTGGTTTGTTTGCACTGAATCTCACAGAATGTGATAAAAATGTGGGCCTTTCCATATTGATATATCCCGGTACGGGAAAGAACCTTGAAGGAAAATCCGGCTAAGCTACTTAATTACGAAATCGGAAACCTCCTTTGGCGAGCGAACAGCCGCGTGTATCAAATTCCCCAATCAGCGGCAACCCCAGCAGCAGCCTCTTCCCAACCGTTATTCGGGCGCAGTAATAACGCTTCACTAGCCTTCTATGGCCTTGCCAAATGCGGGGCATATTGGATAACTCCATCCCAGAATATATCTCCATCCAAACACACGCCTCGAAACTTAGGCAGCTGAATGGCGAAGTAACATCTGGGCCTGCATTTAGAGAGGCCGGCTAATCACAAAAGGCTACTTCCACACCATATAGATATACCCCGCCTGCATTTGCACTGTGTGGTATGGATATATGGATCGCGCACACACATCCTCAAGTATAAGATAGCACCTACGACTGCAGGAATTCGGACAAAGGGATGTCACAGCTGGAACTATATCCCTCCGCGTAATCATATTAAATTTTGCTCTTCCTCCAGAGGGGAAAGGAGTGAAAAACTTTTGTTTGTGGCGGCGCGGAGGAATTTTATCCACAAAGAACACATAAACAGAGCGGGCTGTTGCCGTCTCGCGGTGGAGTTTTATTTATATGGATATTAACTGGGGGTATTCTGTGTGTGTCCCGGGTTTCTGGGACTATAATTAAACTTTTCCGGGACGGGTAAAAGTTTTGGGAAGGTGGATATTTGTTCCACTGGATTTGGCAGCAGTTGAGGCGGGTGGAAAGAACAACGTGGGAAGTGGTTCTTTTGGCGAGTTTGAGGACTGTTTGGGTTTACGCAGTTCCAGTTCTGTTGGCAATTATAGTTACGCTAAAAGAACGCTCAACTTTTCGGGATGTTTAGCGGTGCATTAAAATATCAAGAAACGGTTTTCGATCGAGGATCGAAAGTTTTATTTTGAGGCACGTTGAATTTGCGTCGAAGTTTTAAGGAACTTTTTAAATAACTCTGCACCAGACGCTAAGCTAGACTTATTTGGGACCTAGTGGCAAACGAGAATGATGAAGGCCTCTGTCCAAAACAAAATTTCACGCATTCAAACTGATGATGAAATATATTATATAAATCTGGATAAAAATAGTCCGGTTTGTTGATAAATTGATGCTTCACAGTGACTGTTTTCGAGAGCTTGAGGACAATTTAGTTTTAACCTCTCTAGGTTTACAATATTCTTCAAAGAACTCTAAATTTAGATAACAATTTAAGACTTAACTCCTTCGTGGGATACCGATCCTATGAAAGGTTTACGGCGAACAAAATTTCCTATAGCTTGAAAGATGACCAAATGAGTGAAAAGGGGTAAACAAATTTGTGCGTGCAAAGCAGAAAGTTTGAGCTATGACATGCACATGCAGGTGCTGCTTGACAAAGCCAATTTAAGACAGTGTTTTTAAAACTTGTGTTGTGTACTCAAGTTCCACCTAAACATGCTTTTATATATCTCGAAAAACCGTGGGGTTAGACTACCTCTGGAAATAAACGTAGTCGCAGACCATTGTTTGAGAAACACTGGTTTAGAAAGTGAAAAAAAATACGAAATAAAACTTTAATTTATTCTATGAAACACGTAAATACAAAACAAATTATTACAGCTGTCGCGACGGTGAGTTGTGTTATATATATATATATATCGGCAGTTATAGATATTTGTTTCATTAATAAAATTGCTGAATTTTGTCTCAGTAGCCGGTCCTATATATAAGCGCAGAGGAGACCTTCAAAACTTTTTCGTAAACCAAGGGGTTCCGCGGAACAGAGGTGAAGAGCCCTAGCTTAGTGCACAAATGTCTTAAGTGACAAAATCTTAATTTTGCACTTCGTCATCTGACCGTGGTTCAAAATTACGAGGCGTTTATCCATGGATATTATCCAGGGATTGATCCCGGGCCAATAAACCATTGTGGTGCTCTAGTACGACGTTATATACACTACCCTTCAATAATGGACAGGACAGTAAGATTCGATGGTATAAGGGAAATAATACCTGCTTTAAAAGGGGATGGTCCCCCCACGTGCTGCAATTATACTAGCAACCCTTCTGGGCATACTTTCAATAAGGTTTTGATACACAGCTATGGGTATTTGTGTCCATTCCTGCTACAAGAATATCGCCAGCTCAGCTGTAGATTTCGGACGTGATTCCTTGGTCAGTAAGCGTCGCTCTAACTTGTCCTACAAATGTTCTGTGGGGCTTAGGTCGGTTCTGAGCAGGCCAGGGAAGACTTTTACATTCATATCTCGATACCACTGCTTGACAGAGGCTGCAACTTGAGATGTAGCGTTGTCGTCCTGGAAGCAACATTCGTCCGTTCCGTAAAATTACCAGAGCGTAGTAAGAAACCGATTGTCCAAATTGTTCAATGTAGGCTTCGGTGTTCAATTGACCAAGAACAACAAATAGTCGGATTTCATGCAAATCAGCTGGCGTCCGGTCCATTATTGTAAGGTAGTGTATAATTAAATACATAGCTATTCTGTTTTTCACTAGAGGGCTTTTAAGTTCAAAATGAATTTAAAATATGTATTTATATCTCACCACTCTATATTGTAATATTATTACAGTAAACTGTGCACTATTCCATTGATAGTGCACTTTCGGTACACATGAACGGGAAATAATACTCAAAAACGACATGGCAAGAAATGTGTTAATCAGAAGCAGAAGGTAAGAAAAAGCTGCTCCACGATAACGAAAACAAGCTCGCGCAATTTCCAACCGTTGCTCCCATCGGAATAAACAACAAAAAAAGGGAATCCTAAACAGCTTTTTCCCACAGCAAATCGTGTCGGATCACTATCCTACTGATCAGTAGTCCGAAACAGCAATTAAGATATCATTTCATCAGACTCGAAATCCCTTTAAAAAATTCCCCCTCTACACCTCAGGTGAGAGCAGAGATCCCTTATCTTGTACCAGAAGACCTGTCACATGATTTGACGCGATCAGAGCAGCAGATTGCGGAGGACAAAGACACGAGAGATCTGCCGGAGTGATAAGTCGGGCACGAATACGTGGATTAGATTGGCGGGTGATCGTGTTTTTTGAATACGAAATTGGCATTTCTTCTGGTTGTATTTGGCGATATTTTGTTGTTGTTGTTCAAGATGTAATGGTGGAAGAGACGACCTCAGGGTGATATGTAGAGGAACGGGCCTGTAGTCATCGCTACTGTGGAAAAGGGTAGTCAATAGTCTAAAACAGTGGTATCCAACCCCCGGGCCGCGGACCGGTACCGGGCCGTCCAAGAAATATTAAATTATTTCCATTTTATATACTTTGGTGTATTTATCTAGGGTTTGTGTGGTTCTTATCTATGAAATGTCCACTCAAATTAGGAGGCGGTAAATCAGAACTTGAAATTTGTTCTGTTACTAGAGCTTCAATTATGGTTTCTGAATTCTGTATGTCTCTATTTTCTAATTTTGACAAATGTGACAGCTGTTTTCAAGTTGGCAGACAAAGTAGCTGCATTTAAATCCAAACTGAAGTTGTGGGGACGGCGCGTGAACAGAGGCATTTTGGACATGTTTCAGACATTAGCGGGGATTTTAGGCGAGACTGAGCCTAAACATTCATTCTACTAGTTGGTGCACGATCACCTGTCTTTGCTTTGAAAAGAGTTCGAGCGCTTCGTGGGTTTTTTGTGGTTGGGAAACTATATTATTGATTTAGCGTTCTAGTGAGTTAAAATGTTAAATCACACTATATCCATTTTTTGGTGTAACTGTATTTTATTTTGAAGGCAGGTTTGAATCCAATTAAACTAAAATTATTAAATAAACAATCTAAAATATAAACAATCAACGTATTCCCCCCCCCCCCTAGCGGGCCGCGTTAAAATCATCAAACGTTGATCCGGTCCACGGCGATAGAAAGGTTGGGGAGCACTGGTCTAAAAGATTAAAAAAATGATTAATAAAGAATCATTGGTTGGGTTAGGGTCTTATGGAACCAGAGCCATGTTTGGCCGATCTACGCCAGACAAGCAATGTCAAATTAGCGTGAAGAGAAAGGTAGGGAGATAGTTAATTAATGTCACCCTTTAGCATCACAGCGGGCTAATGATGAAGGTCCGAGATCAATCCCGAAAGGAATGATACAAGGTAGGTTGGTATTTTAATAAACGTCGTACTGGAGCAACACAGCAGGCTATTGACGATGGTCCGGGATCAATCCCCTAATGGAAAGACCCAAGGACAACTACTCGTAATTTTGAACCACTGTCAGATGACGAAGTTAATAGTGTGGAAGTAATTTTCAGCGCTTTGGCCAGGTGGCGCGCGCTGTTGTGAAGATTGCCTTCGCACAGTGTAGGAGACTAGCGCCTCAGCGTACAGCGTAAGTGTCCGACAAGTTGACTCTGATTGGCTCCTCATATATATGTTGTATGGTTGTTGTTAGTAGTATTTCTCGCCAACTTATAATAAGGGGAGGCAAAAATGAACTCTTCTTTTAAAGAGCTCCTCTTGGTGAAGCAACGATGGCCAAATGGCTAAAGTCACTTACCATCAGATTGGCGTTAGCGGCGGAGGATGACTTCCCGAGTTCGAACCCAACTGACGGAAATATTTTTAGATCATCGAAATTATTTTAAAACAATTCCACTTTAATTCCTTTTGATTCTAAATTATTTTTCCTAATTTTTAATACCCTTTTTTTATTTTTCCAAACTTCCGTTGATTTTACATAAATAATCTAAAAACCACTCCTGAACTCACTACCAGCTGATATTTTTCCGCCCCTCTGCCGTCCCCTTTGCTTTAGGATGATGGTGTCGTATCCATCCCTGGTTTAGGACCATTCTGATGTAACAAAAAGCATACATAAAACACTAACTTATATAATTATTAACTTATATAATAAAAGGATACAATTTTCGGTTCAAAATGTTAAAACCTTTCGAAAACCGTTCCTATCAGTCAAAGAGATCTGCGCCAAAACGTAGATAAATAGCCAAATGAAACACCTTTACGTCACAGGCACATGATCATACCAGCCAATCAGAGTCAACTTGTCGGACACTTACGCTGTACGCTGAGGCGCTTGTTGTAGGAGTAAACAAGGAGCGAACTGAAGGATGACGCTATGGAAGGTTATAGGCTGTATCGCTCTATGCTATTGTTATTGTTTTAAATAAATGATTCAACAAGACAGTTCTCCGTTTCAATATCTCTCCAAGTGCACAGCGAAAGTAACATGGAAGACAACAATAGCGAGAAGGTACTGAAGATACTGGAAAGAGGAGAGAGACCGTTGATAGAAAGAGAAGTGCAAGAGGGGGACAGCTCTAGCAACGCCTGAGCTGGGCAAACCGCTCTCCAAATTTCCACACCAACCCTACGTGAGGACTTTCGGAAACGACAGATTTAAGGTGCATCAGCCGCCTCTACACCATACGTTTATAAACATCCATGCAATGACCTGGGTATGAATCAGGAACCTTCCGATCTAGAGGTTTTAACCATCAAACCAGTTTTTCGGCACAGATAAATGGACACACATGGAAAATTTTTATTGGCACAAAAGAGATGAATTCACACGGCGGAAGTTACTGGAATCAAGTTCGTCAATAGTCCGTTGTGTTGCTGAAGTACGACATTGACTAAAATACCTACTTACAGAAATCAAGCCTGCTCGCTTGAACAACTACTTTCGTTGTTTCATTTTGATAATTATTCCCTACCGTTTAAGTGGATGGTAATTGTTAATTTTAGTTAACGTCATACTAGAACAACACAACGGGCTATTGACGACGGTCCGGGATCAGTCCCTTAAGGGTAAAATCCCAGGCAACACCTCGTAATTTTGAACCACGGTCAGGTGACGAAGCAACACCTGAGCTGGCACCCTACTCTCCAAACTTCCGTTTAAGAGGATGGATGGCCACCTCCATGAAATTATGGGTATTGGAAATGGTTTTTAATTAACGTCACACTGGAGCAACACAACGGACTACTGGCGACGGACCGGGACTACACCACGTAATTTTGAACCATTGTGAAATTATGGGGGATTCGGGTCCTTTTGTGTTGATGTCCATGTTGAAAAGAACATTGGTAGACCATTGGATGAACTCAATATCAACATCAAGTTTGGTTGAACTTCATAGCGCAAGAGCCATATTTGGCCAAACACAAGACACCGATCCTTTTATATATCCCCTGGTTCTACGACATTCGTACGCCACCACACTACAATTTAATGTCGTCATCTTCTGTTATATTCCGCAACTCACCCGCGAACGACGTACACGGCTTCTCCTCCACCCCTGGAAAGACACCAGGAAGCCAAGAAGCTGTCGAAGAGGGGGACGAACCAACTTCCACTATTCTTATTGTTATTATTTCCAGTGGTGCTTTTTCCCGATGGAAGACCGGCCCCGACATTAATAGTCCTGCACCCAAAATGCAACCCTCCCCCCAAAAAAAGAAGAAAGAGGGCTTCTGCTCACCCCAGTTCCTTTCATCCATGTATTCCATCAATGGAATGAATGGCACCAGAAGAATGGGAGAAAGAACCAATGCAAAAACTGGGAGAGGAGAGCTGAGCATTAATATTCTGCCTTCCCGATTAAAACTTGTTCCTTATTTGCCCTGACTAGGTATCCCTTTTACAAGGGCAATCACGCCCTGGATTGAGATCTGTTTAAGGGTCATGCCCCACCTTGACTGTTAATCATGAGTAAACAGACGGGCGCTGCTGCCTGCTGTCCATGGAGGGGTCCGTTTATGGGCAATAATGTCGCGCACAATGGAGATTGGACCCTATCGCGATTGCATTTTCGGGGATTTCGTCTTCTGGGTTTCCTCAATGGACTGGCAGTGAGCAATGGAAAAGCGTTTCCTGAGCCGTAAAATTTGCCCAATTGTGTTTCTTGCAAACCAATTCAGTGAAGTGACCATGAGTTTCAATTGGGGATACGGTTTTATGAGGACACTTATGCTTGCAATCTGACTGGGAAGATAGATCAGTAACAACGATACTGGACGGTATAGATTGTTTACACGTACTTTTTATTCGAGTACCGGATATAACCAGATTCGGTTACCAGATCGAGTAAGATTTGGTGAGGGTACTTCTGCTTGCAATCTGACTTGGAAGATTTAAATAACGAAAACTGATACTGGACGGTATAATTTGCTTACACGAATTTTTATTAGAATACTAACTCCAATGTTTTCTTGTGTAGAAGATTTAGATAAGGAAAATTGATGCTCGCCGATATATAATCTGCTCACACGAATTTTTATTAGAATACTAACCCCAATGTTTTCTTGTGTAGAAGATTTAGATAAGGAAAATTGATGCTCGACGATATATAATCTGCTTACACACATTTTTTATTCGAGTACCAACTCTTATACTTTCTTGTGTTTGCATCTATACTCGAAGAATAGGATAAGACGGGGTAATTGTAAACAGAATTTGTATGTTCACTTTCAATCCCTATTTTCAAACTCTTGATAAAGTAATTAAACATTGTTCACCCTACTAAACTAACTTGTCACTATGATATTTAATTAGTACGAAGATTCAATAAAAGAAATTTAACACCGTACTCGGCTGTTTACAATCACCTCCGTGTTACCCCTGAAAGAAAGGGTAATTGTAAACAACGATTTTCCTCGTGATATTGAATATTGAACAAGTGACAGCATGAGCAGTAATCATGGCAGTAAAAGAAACTCCAATGGTATTTTTACCCTTCTAATACCGTGTTTACAACAACCCTATTTCGATCTTTACATTTACAAAATACTCCCACTTCTTACCCCAGCAAAATATAGTGACACTTGAAAGTTGCATTGATCATGAGGTGAACTTCCAGGAATACATAAGAATAAATAATTCAAACATTTACTGAACAAAGAATGTATATAGTGTAAAAACCAGAAATTTTAAAAATCAAAAACGAAAACTAAAAATTGAACAATACAAACTTAGATACAAAGAACAAACAAACATTACATTTCTAACACATTAACAGTGCCCTCAAATGAAAATTTCTTTACGGCCTTCTTTGCTACAGGTTGGAGCAGGTAAAATTGCTTTGACATGGTCTTTGGTAACACAGAATCTGTCCTTTTCAGCCACAGCGAATTTAGTCGATGCTCTTGAGTCCGGTGACCTCAAACTCTTCTTCTGTAAACAATATCCACACTTCATACATGCGAAAAATGGGTTTACTTTCTCTTTCCCCCCTCAACACCTATAAGCAGAAACGTAGTCATTTCAATGTCTTCCATGAAAGGCTCCAAAATATTTAACTTCCCCTACTTGCTAGTCTTCTATATTTTGTTTGAATGTTTGGACGACTTCAAACTCTTCACCGTCAATGCTAATCAATTCTTTCAATAGTTCCTCATTTTCCCTGTCCTCGAGTTCTGTTTTCCTTTCCATTTGCTCCTTTCTTGGTTTCTTGCTTTCCTCTTAGCTCTTTCACTTTCTTCTCACTCGACTTCCTTTTGTTCTTTTTCTCTTCTGCTTTCTTCAAGCGTGACAGTAATTTGTCAGTTGTAAGAACTTTACCGTGTGTGTGACGTTTTAGTAAATCAGTCTTCTTGCTCCCCAAGAACACGAAAAATGCAATTAAACGCAATTCAAACGTACTAAATACGATTAAATACAAAATTACACGAAAAAACAGATTGGTTTTCCATCCAAATTGAACGAAACTATTGGTAAAGTTATGTTTACAATTACCCTGTCCCTTGAAAAATATGAGGTAATTGCATTCAACTGTAGATGCATTAAAGTTCCCAAAAGGAAAAGTCAATGATTTTCTGTTCGATAGAAACATAACTGACCGTAGTAAGGAATTGGAACAGCATATTTTTCAATTTATTATGGAATGCAGCAGAAAATGCAATACACAACAACTTTAAAACCCAAACTTTTCAACCACAAATTTTTTCAACTAAACAGATTGCTATCAGTTGTGGTTCAAAGAAATACGGGATCACCATATTACATCATCAGGGTTTCCAGCTTTCATATTTCACAACTTTTTAGTTTCTCGGAATTTCACGTTTACGCTTTCACGTTTATATTTATGTTTATCAGCAATAATGTCGTGGCACAGTGAAGATTGGACCTTATCTCTATTACAATTTTGGGTATTTCTAGATTTTCTAAATAGTCGGGCAGTGTAGTAATGGGAAAACGTTTCCTGAGCCGTAAAATTTGCCCAATTGTGTTTCAAAAACCAATTCAGTGAAGTGACTATGAATTTCAATTTAGAATTCAGTTTTATGAGCATACAATGTGGTCCCATGAACTTACATTGAATTTTGCATTAAAAGTTTTATGACATCACTTCATCTCATTCAAAGTTTCAAAACTAAAGATACCAACTAAAAGTATCTTTTGGTGTTCCTGGGTAACTGGGTTCCTGGGTCCTAACCGACAGTGGGAATTCGTTCTGCTCCGCCCTTATCGATGAACTACCATCAGCTTGATTAGAAACAGCCGAGAGTGAGTAGACGACCCGATGCCAGATATGAAGCCAATGCGACGCATCTGACTGACATCAGAGCCAACCAGGACCAATGGAGGACCAGCTCCGTCCCTGCGGCCGTAGCACGCTAAAATCCGAGACGAGGAAACGGAAGGAGTAAAAATCAGTTTCTAACTTGATCTTGTCCCGAGGTACGTCTTAACACAGAGACCTGTGAACAGTCGACAAATTCTTCTCTTTAGAGAGTTTTATTTTGGTGTTCTGTGTGGACCTCGCCTTGAGAAGAAGCCTTACTCAGAAGCCTTGAGAGGCTTAACAATACCGTGAAACTTTTTTTACTTAGAAGGAACGTCCTAGTGTTCTTAGTGTAGACCGTCACCAGACGTCTATAGTGAGATCCTGTGCTGATCTGTTGTGAATCGTCGCCGACGAAGAGATCTCCTCCCGAGATAAAATTGTGAGCGTATAGTGCCGATAGAACTACTCTAGAACTTTTCTTCGGTGTAGAGACCTTTCTTCCGATTGGAGACTTTTCTGCTGTTAGATTAGAATTGCCATCTTCTGTTAGAATTGCAATCTTCTGTTAGAATTGCAATCTTCTGTTAGAATTGAGTTGAGACTACCCGTCGCATCTAATTATTAGAGGCCTATGTGCTGTTTAGAGCCTTGTATATAATTTACTATTAGTCAAGTATATGTAAATAAATATTGTTATGTTAATTAAGCTAGATTGTTCTCTGTAGATTCCTTATCTGCTTACGCGCTATATATCCAGAGAAATCATTTTTTTTCTAATGGCGGGCACTGGACTTTTTTCTTGGCCACTACAAGGTCGGAAGTGATGGTCACTTGTGAATGGTGCACCCAGTGGGTGAACCATCATTGCCCCTAACAAAGGGCAGCACAATTTACATCCATGCCCTGACCCCGGATTCGAACCAGGAACTTTCAGTACCAGAGGTCAACACCTTGACCACTAGACCGGTTGGTCGGCTTTCCAGAGAAATCATTACAGTAGACAGATAGTTGAATTTACAACATAACAGGCTATTGGGCGTCGACATTCACGTAATAAACATACACATTCAAGGAAAGTTTAAAACTTTCGTTGTATGTCTATCTATTACTTGATATAGCATGTTTTGTGTCTGGCGCATCATGGCCAAATATGGCCCTTTCATCATGAAACTCCCAAATCAACCAACTAGGGAGAAAAATCTGTACCACCTCAAATTTGCAATATACTAGATTGGGAATATGAAGTTTTTTCGGTTTTATTTCGGTACATTGTTTTGTAAGCAAAATAAACATAACATTAAATCAAGTTATACATAAAGTTACAGTTAGACAAAATACCCACTTTATCTCATCCTGAAAAAGAAATCATTGTGTTTATTGTATCCTACGTTAAAGCGAATGTTACAATAAGTTTATTGAGTTCTTTCAAATGATTATATTAATTCTCTTCACTCTTCCCAATAAGCTCTCGAAATTGACAAAAAAAAGAAGAAAAACTAATGTTTCTCGAAACCTCACTCACTTGACACTGAAAGAAATGCCCCATTGTGACAGAAGGAACCACGGGAAAAGGCTTTTGGTTTCCCATAGGGATCATTTCCGATGAGAAGGTTCCCGGGACACTTCATAATTTTGAACGACGCTCAGATGACGAGGTCATCACTAGAGTTGGCACTCCATTCCATAGAAGTTTATACGTAGAGTGATCAATGGTAACCTTTTCAAGTGCCCAGGATCATGTGATCAATACTAGTTGTCACGTGATTGTCTTTTGTCAGTCAGGTAAACATAAATCATCTGATTGGCTTACGGGGCGTGAGAAGACGCTCATTCCATTGAATACATTCGATTACCACCTTGTATGACAGTCATAAGGTAAACTCCTCTCATTCAAGCAACTACTGACGACAATGTAGCTGACAGCATATGCTTCTTCTCCTGACAAGAAAGGGAGAATATATTTCGATATGTTTAGGTATATATATGTCCAGGGCGATTTTTTTTTTTAGTCAAAATGATTTTGCGAGGATTACGTGATCAATACTAGCTGTCCCGTGATTGCATTTTGTCTGTCGGGTAATCTAACATTCATCATCTGATTGGCTCGCGGGGCGGGAGAAGACGCTCATTCCATTGAATGCATTCGATTACCACCTTGTATGACAGTCATAAGGTAAACTCCTCTCATTCAAGCAACTGCTGAAGACAATGTAGCTGATAGCATATGTTTCTTCTCCTGACAAGAAAGGGAGAATATATTTCGATATTTTCCAGGGCTACTTTTTTTTGTCAAAATGATTTTGCTCAGGTTCACGGGATCAATACTAGTTGCCACGTGATGGTCTTTTGTCAGTCGTGTAATCTAACATTCATCATCTGATTGGCTCGCGGGGCGGGAGAAGAATCAGATTCCATTGAATACAGTCGATTACCACCTTATATGACAATCATAAGGTAAACGCCGCTCTTTCAAACAACTACTGAAGACAATGCAGTGACAACACATGCTTCTTCTCCTGACATAAGAAAGGGAGAATATATTTCGACATCTTCCAGGGTGATTTTTTGTCAAAGTGATTTCCGACGCTGAAAACGACAAGAGAAGGGATAAAAGCACAAACCGCACGGAAAACGGAGTCCAGGTAGCAAAACGAAACCCCGAAAAAACCGCAAACCCGTCCGTTTCAGGCAGCCTTTGTCACCAACGGGAAAAAGTGTCACAAAAATGAAAACCAGTCCTCCTCGACTCTTGTTTCAAAATACATACCCAGTCTCATACGCATCCCGCTCTTTTTTTTAACTGACTTGCCCAGACGCACACATCGCAGCTTAGGATTTGCCAAGAAAAGAAGGCAAGGGGGAGAGACGAGTGGAGGTGTACGTGTGCTGCTGCTGCCGATGACAGGCAGCTTTTGTCATGGGGTCCCCCTCGGGAACCCCCTGGGGATCCCGAAGGGGCGGAACGCGGTGTTCCCTTTGTGAGCTCCCGAGTAGAACGCAAGATGCGAATCAGTCCGCAGACGACGAAGAATAGATTTCTTTCTTTTAGTTTTGTTGCTTTATATCTGTATGTTTAGAGAAGGAATTCTTCCCGTCTTGCCTCTTTTTTGCGTCCATTTTATTTTTACCCGTAATTACGCATTTGATGTTGAAGGAGTGACTAAGAGTTGCTGGTAACATTTTTAATGCGTTACTTCGCCGGTTTTTCTAACCCTAGGGGTTTTCACATTGGTGGAACCCGACTTGCAATCGATTGTAGTTTCAAATTTATGCCGGGTTTTATTTTGTTTGTTGAGTCTTTTTTCACCCCCTCAAAGGAACGTGTAGCTGATAAGCCATTACGAAAGAATGGGGAATTGACAGCTTAGGTGTTTGAGGAGTATATTAGCAGTGTGTTTGCGTTGCTTTTTCTTCCCGTTTTGGAATTTTCGCTTGGTTCTTTATTTTCTACTTTTATGGATTACTGAGCTCCATTCTTTTTGGGAGAGGATTTATTTATTTTGCTAATTGTCTGTTGCGTTTATTTAACGTTTGAGTTACTTTTTACTACGTGACGTGCAGGAGTATTTTGAAAAGTAAATTACTCACATACAGTTGTTTATTGTACTTGGAGAACGATTTAAATCTAAATATAACTCGCAATGCACATAAAGGGTGATAAACGAGTGACGGTTGATAAGTAATGATCAGTAGCACGTAGCTGGCAAATGAAACAAAATTCATGAAAGTACATTTCAAATGCTACAAGATCTTGCATTTATTTTTCAACATAGCCACTATTTACAGCTACACATTTCTCCCAACGGAAATCCAGTTTTCTCATCTCGTCAATGAAGAATGCTAGTTAAAAGCTTCTGAAACTTCTATCGTGACGAAAGAGATGACTTTCTTTTCAAAATTGTGACGGGAGATGAAACTTGGGGGGATCATTACGACCCGAAAGATAAACGGCAGAGCCTGGAATACCGGCACTATGGTTGGCCATAGTCAAAGATTCAAAACACAAACCTCTGCAAAGAAGATTCCTTTGACAGTGTTCTGGGCAGCCAAATATAACTGACTACCTAGAAGCTGGATTAGCCGTGTGGATTCTGTGCATTACATAGACAATGAAACATCTTAGGAGACGTGTATGTTGTGTTCAGCAATCCACGTAAGCGATAATTCTGCAACATGGTAATGCATGGCCACACACATCTCGGGGACAACCACCAAGGCTCGTGTGAAATTACGGCCATTTCACTCCATTAAACTCCCCAAATTTGGCGGTCTAGGAGTTTCACTTTTTTGGCATTTAAAGAGGGAAGTGAGGGTTATTCATTTCACCACAGCTGATGAACCCAAAGACGCAATGAGGTCGTGGCTCAAGGAAAGACGACCGTCATTCTTCTTTGACGGGATGAGACAAATGGATCAACGTTGGAAGAAATGTGTATCTGTAAATGGCGAAAAAACAAATGGAAGATTTTGTAGCATTTGAAATGTACTTTTATGCCATACTAGCTGAATAGCCCGGCGTTGTTCGGGTTTCAAATATGACCACAACAGCTAAAATATGACCGCGACATTTCCCTGTGTTAACTGAAATACACAAACTCTGTAGAACGTGCTTCCTACCACGGCATTTCCATGTGTTAACTCAAATACACAAACCCTGTAGAACGTGTTTCCTTGTCTATCTCCATTTATTGCAGAAAAACAATCTTTAGATTTTTAGATTAGATTCCTGTGGTTAGTTTTGGTGGTTGTTATTGTTACTAAAACTGAGCCGACCAACCGGTCTGGTGGTTAAGGTGTTAACCTCTAGATCAGAAGGTCCTTGTTCGAATTTGGGTCAGTGCATGGATGTTTGCAAGCGTATGGTGAAGAGGCGGCTGGTGCACCTTAAATCTGTCGTGGCCGAAAGTCCTCACGTTGGGTTGGTATGGAAGTTTGGAGAGTGGGGTGCCAGCTCAGGTGTTGCTTCGTCATTTGATCGTGGTTCAAAATTACGAGGTGTTGTCCTCGGATCTTTCCCTTAAGAGACTGATTCCGGACCGTTGTTAATAGCCCGTTGTGTTGCTCTAGTACGACCTTGACTAAAAATACCATTACCTTTAGATTTTAAAATTGTGGCTTCAAGAGGCACTTATAGGTCAATTTTCATGGCTACAGATTGATCTGAAGACAGAAAAGAAATAGCCGATGTTCGAAATAGTTCGAATAGATGTACGAATAGTTCTAAAGTGATCCGATTCGCTTTATATGGGTTTAAACTTTTTTACGATTGGTTAAACTATTTATTTTATTTTTTGACATATAACCACATATTATGGTATATTTATATTACAAAGTACATTAATATTTTTTCGGATCCGTAAATTGTAGTGATAGACTAGATAATTAAGACTAATTTATTAAATAGACTTTAACTGTAGATCGATAGACACTTTTCGATCAATAGAGGCATTGAAAGAATTCCATCAATAAAGAAACTTTTTGAATAGACACAACCTCAAATATGTGGAAAAGTTACGAGAAAACATAAGCCCTTTAAAAGCATATATACTAATAATTATACATAATTCGGCATATGCACACACAAATTTCATAAGTTTTAAAAACATTGACATTACATAGTACATTATTATTTTTTATGATCCGTAAATTGAAATGATAGACTAGATAATTAAGACTAATTTACTAACAAGACTTTAATTGCAAATAGATAGACCATTTTCGATCAACAAAGGAATTGAAAGAATTCCTTCAATAAAGTAACTTTTTGAGTTGACTCAACCTCAAATCTGTGGGACGGTTACAAGAAAACATAAGCTTTAAAAGCACCTACCATAATAACTCATAATTCGGCTTATATATAAATTTAAAATTTCATAAGTTTTAAAAACATTGACGATATTCCATGTTCAGCATGGACAGGCCCACATGCCTCAAAATGTCATTTGTGACACCAATACAAACATACTGGAACGCCATCACAGCCGCTACAGTTAAGTTCAATAGTGATATATATATATATATATATATATATATATATGTCTGATAAAAGTGACCCAATAAAACCCAAAGCTTCTCTAAAAGTTGGAACTCAATCATCAGACGTTGAACAGCACCATAGCGTGACGAACTTATAACCTGCATGCTTTCTGACAAAAAAAAAGCATCCCTCCATTACTCAGATTGTCGCTGGCCAATCGGCATGTGGGAACATTGGAACGCAAGATTCCCCCCTGGAATCAACAACCTCCCCCATTCCAATTCGTGCCCTCGTAGAGCAAAAAATCACCACAAAAAAACTGTCCATTCGAAAAATATCGAACCTCTGAATCATCCCCTTGAAGTTTGTCCCTCTCTGATGGAGGGTGGGGTGGGGGATGGGTTTGCACCTGGAGCATTTTTTATTCCGACTGTGGGAGGTTCGTTTGGGTTCGAACGTTCCATTCTTCGTGTCTCTCACCTGAAGGCTACCGTTCTCCCACACTTTGAGGAATGCTGGATGTGCCCATCGGAGTCCCTTGTCAAACAGCATTGTAGTGGGCGAGGTGGCAGCGTGTCGCTGTGTGGTGTTCGTTGAAGTGCCGTGTATAGCATTCGAGAAGTGTTCTGTGATTGGTAAATGAAAGGTCAGAAAGCTATGTGCTCTGCGAGTAGTTATGAACGGGGTAATAAGATTTGTGTGTTGTGGGTATATCGAAGAGTCGTGTAACACTATGATGTTTCAAAAGGGGTATTGAAACGATGGGTATATGGTCTTTATTCTGTGCCAAAAATTCCATGTACTCATGCACATGACTTTGGTACACTCATTCTGTAGACCCTGCGTGAAACATAGGCGCGTGGCCTGGGTTCTGTAGAGGAGGCTGAAACAATTTGAAATCCTATAGGAATAACATTGATTACCATTGCAACCACTGCTGGCATAATTCACACCACATTTTACACACTAATTCTATAGAATCTTGCGAGAAACATAGGCTATAACCCGGGAGCAGAAAATGCTCAAAACTGCGACGTACGTTGCAGAACAATCATAAGTTACGATGTTCTGCAGTGCATAGCGCGCTCCTTGGTACAACTTTTTTTCTCTTCTAGCTACGGAACAACCTCCCTACACCATCCAAGTTACCACAAACATTTTATAAATAACACATCTTATAAATAACACATCTTACAAATAACACATCTTTTAAATAACACATCTTATAAATAACACATCTTATAAATAACACATCTTATAAATAACACATCTTATAAAAACACATCTTATAAATAACACATCTTATAAATAACACATCTTATAAATAAAGACACTTATAAATAACACATCTTATAAATAACACATCTAATAAATAACATACACTTATAAATAACACACACTTATAAATAACACACACTTATAAATAACACACCCTTATAAATAACACACCTTATAAATAACACATCTTCTATCGGGCCTGAACCAAGCACTCTAAACCTATACAGTGAGTGGGTCCGGGGATAGTCATCCGGGTCGTCAACACATCTGCTATGTCAATGACGAAATATTTAACTTCAAAAGTTATCGATAGAATTGCAAACTCTGGAAGCATGCCTAAGTTTTAAATAAAGTAAGTTAGTTAATTTTGATGAGATTTATTATAAGTATGATAATTTTTTTTTATTTACTGTAGAGAGGAGTTTTCAAAATTTGGACAAAATGCAGGCAGATTAATTGCAATTCCTTGGAGTTGTGATGCAGAACACTGAATATAATTCTGCACCTGGGGGGTATATTTAACCCCTTTTCTGGATTTGTCCTAGGTCTGCAGATGGAGCTAAAACATTTAAAAATCCCCATAGGAATAACATTGAGTTACGGCCAATCAGAAACAATTTAATCCGAACAACACCGTGAAACTCTGCTAGTGATGAAATAAAAGAGATGATACGGGTTTTTTTTAATAGTTTATACATCTAGTCACGCAAGAAAACCTAGCATACCCCGATAGCTTTTTTCAACAGGAGCTACTGGGCTTCACGCAACGCCACCGACTACTGCACGTGCTTTGAATTTCATTCGAAGCTCATAATCTTTCTTTGTTCCCGACGTCATCTCTCTCATTAAGTAACCTACCAACAACTGCAACTAAATAAACACACACTTATCATCTTAATTGTCTCCCTTCTTCTCCCGCAAGAACCCCCCCCCCTCCCAACTAACGAGCACGACATTTCACCCAACCAGGGGAAGAGGTAGGAGCGAGAAATCCCGGAATCGGGAAAAATCCCGAAAACCCGGGAGAGCTCATTTACAGCCCTTCTCTACTACCCCAGTAATTTTTCCCCAGCACACACGTCAACTTCTAATGAGGTTTACTTCCAAAAGACAACAGCATATCGTCTGCCATTTCGTCCACCGAAGGGAGGGGGGTTGAAAAGACCCCCGACTACCCTACAGGTTGGGGGTAGGCTAAATTAAATCACGGAGAAGTCGTACATGTCTTGGGCAACAGCGAAAGGAAGCCATTGAAAAGTTGCTCGGACCTTTTCTCTAGGTGGATGGAGGGATGGAAGTTAGCGTGGGTGGTGGGATGTGCCACAAAGGAACCAAGCTCTTATCGTTTGAGGGGGGTTGGATCGAAGGGTCTTCGCCGTGAGGTAGGTACACTGGAGATGGAAATTTCGTTTTTGGTTAGTTGTGGGAGTTATTGTGCGAATCCTTTCAATTTCTTGTGGCTCTATAATCGCAGGGATGATAGCATAGACATGAAATATAAATGGAATGGTCATGGATGGCCATTGAGAGTAGTTTCGAAAAGTGCGATTGACAAGTAGACTATAGTCACGTGACTGCTCTGTAAAATCGACTTGGTTGGCTGAATCGGCATTTCATTACTTCATTTGGCGACATCAAATCTTAAGACAAGGCAGATGTGCGAATACGCCATTTTTATAGAATGGCGACAGAAATGGCGAAATCACCAAAGTCGACTTGTTTGTCGCTCTGACTATGGATGGATGGTCGTCTTTTGTCCCGTGGACTAATCAGATGACGAGTGAGTTTCCTCCTGAGAGACGTAGTAGTCTAATTGTCAAGTTATTATTAGTTTTGGTCATATGATCATGAGTACATAAAAATGTTACCGTTACTCATTCGACTTTTTTTGTTTCCTCTCTACCTGACTATCCAGAGGTTAGCTCTCTGGTTCTTGATTCAACAGGATCTAGGATTTTCTCCCAGTCAAGGGCATAGATATTCTAAGTACTTTGGAAAACCTTTTTAAACCACAGGTGTTGATACAGTTACCGATGACAATGCAAAATCCTACAAACCAATAATTAATTTTGATTTAACAACTTCGTCAAGTGCAAAAAATGGTTCTCATTAATATAATTTTTAATTTTTTTATCAACGTCGTACTAGAGCAATACAATGGGGTATTGCCGACGGTTCGGGATCAGTCCCCCAAGGAAACGATCCGAGGACAACATCACGTAATTTTGCACCACGGTCAGATGACGAGACAACACCTGAGCTGGCACCCCACTCTCCAAATTTCCAGACCAACCCATCGTGAGGACTTTCGGTCACGACAGATTTAAGGTGCATCAACCGCCTCTACACCATGCGCTTATAAACACCCTTGCACTGACCCGGATTCGAACCAGGAACCTACCGATCTAGAGGCTAACACCTTAACCACCTTAAGACTTTAATGGAGATAGGAAACAAAGTTAAACAATTTCACATAGGGATGTATCAGCATAATTGTCACCAGGATATAGACGTGTGAAGTTTGAGCCATACACATTTCAGACACCGATTTCTTAGCAGATAGGTGGTTGAATCAACGTCACATTGGAGCAACACTCGGCTGTCGGTGACGGTTCGGAATCAATCCAGAAGGGAAAGAGCCGAGAGCACCATATCGTAATTTTGAACCACGGTCAGATGACGAGGCAACTCCTAAGTTGGCCTCCCACTCTCCAAACGTGACGAAATTTGAGGCCACGATAGATTTAACATGCACCAGCCAACCACGATCACGACTGTCTTTGGTTGGATCGTGTTTCAAATTCTGAACACTCCGAATGCTAATCCGTTGCTCTTTTAACCGGGCTACCACGGCCCCTTCTTAATAGAAACCACATCATTTCCCCTATGTTGATATGGTTGACAATCTCTTAGCATAAGCAGCTAACTCAAACGGACGAGCCGTTGTGAGAATATATCGTGAACGGAACCCCCGACGAACGTCTATCGAATCCCCAAATGTTCATTCTTTCAACTTCTTGTGGTTTTAAAATGGTATATACACACCAGTAAACAATATAGTACCAATATACAGAATGTTTAAAATGTTTCTATAAAATCTTTAAGAGACTGAGAATACAAATTAATTCGTGTTCACGTAGGGATATACACTACCCTACAATAATCTACCGGACAGCACGTGATGGTATAAGGGAAAGAATACATGCTTTAGTATGTGGATGGTCCCCATGGGCTGCAATTACACTAGCAACCCTTCTGGGCATACTTTCAATAAGGTTTTGATACACAGCTATGGGTATTTGTGTCCATTCCTGCTGCAAGAATGTCGCCAGCTCATCTGTAAATTTCGGACGGGATTCCCTGGTCCGTAAGCGTCGCTCTAACGCTTCCCACAAATTTTTTATTGGGTTTAGGTCGGGACTCTGAGTATTCCAGGGAAGACGTTTTAAATCCATATCTCAATACCGCTACTCGACAGAGGCTGCAACATGACACGGAGCTTTGTCGTCCCGGAAATAACATTCGTCCGTTCCATAAAATTGCCAGATCGTAGGAAGAACCTGATTGTCCAAATTGTTCATGTAGGAGTCGGCGTTCAATTGACCAGGAACAACATTCAAAGGTCCCAGGCGATACCACGAAAAACACCCCAAAAAAAGTAGTCGGATTTTATGCAAATCCGCTGGCGTCCGGTCCATTATTGTAGGGCAGGCCTCGAAATAGATTTTTTAATACAGGTACACCTTGTGCACCTAAGTTTTTAAATTAGGTGCACAAGGTGTACCTGTATTAAAAAATCTATTTCGAGGCCTGCCCTACAATAATGGACCTTGTACACCTGTGCACCTAAGTTTTTAAATTAGGTGCACAGATTATATTTTAGGTACACATTTAAAAAAAAAAACGAATTATAAGAGTATTAATGTAATATAAACTACTTTGTTTTAGATGGGTATGTTAAAATAGGTTTTTTTTCGTAGTCGATAGTAAATAAAAATATTTAAAAATCGAAATTCTCCCTTCTCCGGCGTACGGCTGTCGCGACAGTTCAACAGAGCCATCTGGAAAATGTTTCGATCATCGGAAAGTTCTGGTGGCATTGACACAGGTAAACTTTCCTCCTGTATAAACCCGTTACAGCCCAGCTATTTTGTTTTCGAATAGTGTGTAATTAGAAATTTTAATTACGTTCCTTTAGAGCGAGAGAGGTCGTCACTAATATTTTGTTCAAACATCAAAATAACATAAAATACGTTCCCCGCCTTCCCTTTTTTTTTTTTTTTGACGTTAGGTGCATTGCGTGCACCTAGCGGGAAAAAAATTAGGTGCACAATTTTATTTTCATGTGCACAGTGCACCTGTGCGCCCGGGTATTTCGAGCCCTATTGTAGGGTAGTGTACATCAGCAATTACCGCCCGGACTTGATAGAGGGCGCTGTTCTTTAAGTTTGGACCATCGTCATTTCAGACGCTTCACTCATACGAGTTGCATGTTTAATTCCTCTTCTTTCTGAAATATGTTTGACTCTGTGGTCCTTTTATTCCTAAACCCTGCTGGTGGTTATCTCAACAATATATCTCGTCATAAGAAAAGCTTATCTTATCTTGATAAACGAGATATCTCATCATTGCAAAACATGGCCTGATCTTGATAGCGTCATCAGTGAAAAACGGCAATATCTTTATCATTCGGAATTCGATCGGCATTTTTCATGACGAGATATCTCGTCATTAACAAGATTGATTAGATCTTCATGGACGAGATATCTCTTCATTAACAAGACTAGATCTTCATGGACGATATATCTCGTCTTTAACAAGGCTTATTAGATCTTCATAAACGAGATATCTCGTCATTAACAAGACTGATTTAATCTTCATGGACGAGATATCTCGTCATTAACAAGACTAGATCTTCATGGACGAGATATCTCGTCATTAACAAGACTGATTAGATCTTCATGGACGATATATCTCGTCATTAACAAGACTAGATCTTCATGGACGAGATATCTCGTCATTAACAAGACTGATTACATCTTCATAAACGAGATATCTCGTCATTATAAGAATATATCTTCATGGACGAGATATCTCGTCATTAACAAGACTGATTATATCTTCATGGACGATGTATCTCGTCATTAACAAGACTGATTAGATCTTCATAAACGAGATATCTCGTCATTAACAAGACTAGATCTTCATGGACGAGATATCTCGTCATTAATAAGACTGATTATATCTTCGTGGACGAGATATCTCGTCATTAACAAGACTGATTATATCTTCATGGACGATATATCTCGTCATTAACAAGACTGATTAGATCTTCATGGACGAGATATCTCGTCATTAACAAGACTAGATCTTCATGGACGAGATATCTCGTCATTAACAAGACTGATTAGATCTTCATAAACGAGATATCTCGTCATTAACAAGAATAGATCTTCATGGACGAAATATCTCGTCATTAACAAGACTGATCATTTCTTCATGGACGAGATATCTCGTCATTAACAAGACTGATTATATCTTCATGGACGAGATATCTCGTCATTAACAAGACTGATTATATCTTCATGGACGAGATATCTCGTCATTAATAAGACTAGATCTTCATGGACGAGATATCTCGTCATTAACAAGATTGATTATATCTTCATGGACGATATATCTCGTCATTAACAAGATTGATTATATCTTCATGGACAATATATCTCGTCATTAACAAGACTAGATCTTCATGGACGAGATATCTCGTCATTAATAAGACTAGATCTTCATGGACGAGATATCTCGTCATTAACAAGACTGATTACATCTTCATAAACGAGATATCTCGTCATTAACAAGAATAGATCTTCATGGACGAGATATCTCGTCATTAACAAGACTGATTATATCTTCATGGACGAGATATCTCGTCATTAACAAGACTGATTAGATCTTCATAAACGAGATGTCTCGTCATTAACAAGACTAGATCTTCATGGACGAGATATCTCGTCATTAACAAGACTGATTATATCTTCATGGACGATATATCTCGTCATTAACAAGACTAGATCTTCATGGACGAGATATCTCGTCATTAACAAGACTGATTAGATCTTCATAAACGAGATATCTCGTCATTAACAAGAATAGATCTTCATGGACGAAATATCTCGTCATTAACAAGACTGATTATTTCTTCATGGACGAGATATCTCGTCATTAACAAGACTGATTAGATCTTCATGGACGAGATATCTCGTCATTAATAAGACTAGATCTTCATGGACGAGATATCTCGTCATTAACAAGACTGATTACATCTTCATAAACGAGATATCTCGTCATTAACAAGAATAGATCTTCATGGACGAGATATCTCGTCATTAACAAGACTGATTATATCTTCATGGACGAGATATCTCGTCATTAACAAGACTGATTAGATCTTCATAAACGAGATATCTCGTCATTAACAAGACTAGATCTTCATGGACGAGATATCTCGTCATTAACAAGACTGATTATATCTTCATGGACGATATATCTCGTCATTAACAAGACTAGATCTTCATGGACGAGATATCTCGTCATTAACAAGACTGATTAGATCTTCATAAACGAGATATCTCGTCATTAACAAGAATAGATCTTCATGGACGAAATATCTCGTCATTAACAAGACTGATTATTTCTTCATGGACGAGATATCTCGTCATTAACAAGACTGATTAGATCTTCATGGACGAGATATCTCGTCATTAATAAGACTAGATCTTCATGGACGAGATATCTCGTCATTAACAAGATTGATTATATCTTCATGGACAATATATATCGTCATTAACAAGACTAGATCTTCATGGACGAGATATATCGTCATTAATAAGACTAGATCTTCATAAACGAGATATCTCGTCATTAACAAGAATAGATCTTCATGGACGATATATCTCGTCATTAACAAGACTGATTAGATCATCATGTACGAGAAATCTTGTCATTAATAAGACTAGATCTTCATGGACGAGATATCTCGTCATTAACAAGATTGATTATATCTTCATGGACGATATATCTCGTCATTAACAAGACTGATTAGATCTTCATGGATGAGGTATCTCGTCGAAACCACTTGAAGATTTAAAGAAATTGAGGCAGTATATTCAATAAAATAAAATGGATACAGTAAGCCATTCAATTTTAAAGTACGTATTACATAATTTCATATTGTACCACTATTTTTTTTTGAGACATTAACTTAGTTTCAAATATATTTGTAGAGTTTCAAGAGCTATATTTTTGTGCCTGGAGAATCCACCGAGTGATAGAAACACGTATGATCAAGTTAAGTTGACCTCGAGTATACTTACAAACATTAGTCTGTAAACACTTTTTCCATTCGAAAACAAGAGAAGATAGAGACACAAGACTTTATAAAAATCAAAAACACGACATACATATTCAAAAGCATTTTGAAACTGGTTTCATTTAAGAGATCGAATCACAAACAATGACAGAAACATGACATGAAGATTAGACAGTATAAGAACTTGATGAATGCTTAACCAAACAAACATATCCAAACTTATCTCAGTTGGATAATGAGTAATTAGTAAACATTTATGGATAAAAATAACACTATTATCTGGATAGAAGTTGTTCAGAGAGCTTTAAATCACTAAATCTACGTGCTATGGAATTTGAACAGGAATTATATTATCAACTAGTATCTTTCTACGCACATTTTAACTTAGTGTGTATGTATGGACAACACAATGGCTAAACGAGTCTGTCCAGTTATCTAGCAACCTGCGAATAGGCATCACAGAACTGATTCTTGTAACTTACTCTGCTTGGATTTCTTTATTTTGGGTCAGCAAAAATTGTCTGACGTTATTGGTCTTGTGTTTGGCACAGCAAAATATGGTCTTTAGCACCATAAAAATGTTGTTTTAAATGTTGCTGGATGTTGCTCCAGAGCTACGTAAATTCAGCTACCATACAACAACGTTAAATTTGTCATAGCATCAAATTTTCTCGTTTTCTTGGTGCGGAAGTTTGGAGATTGGAGTGACAGCTCAGATATTGACCTCGTCATCTGATCGTGGTACAAAATTACTTGGTTTTCTCCTACGATGTTTTCCAACGGATCCTGTACAGTCCACAATAGCCAGCTGTGTTTCTTCAGTGCTACGTAAATTCAGCTACCAATCAACCACGTTAAATCTGTCATGGCTTAAAAAGTCCTCGTTTTCTATGTTTGGAAACTTGACGTCACCCAGAAAAAACTGTATGCTTTCTCTCCTTGGTTTAATCATGATTTTCAATTTCAAAATCCGTTCCAAAATTTCTATAAAGCAGATACCTCTGATGTTGTATACAAACAACTCTTTCAAAAGCATATAGAAAAGTACTCTATTTTCATACAATTTTACACGGACGGATCTAAAAGGGAAAATTATGTTGGAGCTGCGTTCACTATTAATCACTCTGTTCACAGTTTTAAACTTCATTCTTCATGTTCTGTTTTTACCTTTGAAATCATGGCCATATATAAAGCATTAGAATATATATCGGATCATTCCCATAAAAAATTTATTATTTTTACAGATTCATTAAGTGCTTTACAGTCATCGAAGAATCCTGATCATTCCAGTCATCCCGTTGTTTTGGAGTCCCTGAAAATAATCCTTCATCCAAAAATTTTAACTTGGCATTTTGTTGGATCCCATCTCATGTTGGGATATTAGGAAATGAAATAGTCGACAAAGCCGCCAAATCGGCCGTGAATAATATTAATCATACCATTCCTTATCGTGATTTAAAATAAAATCTTGCATTTACAAATTTTTAGAAGACAAATGGCAGAACGAATGGAATGAACAAACGGAGAACAAACTTCACGCCTTCAAACGAAATATATCTGACTGGAAATCGCTATTTTTAAGAAGGCAGCAGGTAATTATAACACGCCTCCGTATTGGACATACTCGGATCACCCATAGACACCTCGTCCTCGGAGAAGATCATCCTATATGTAATTACTGCATTTGCCCACTAACAGTAAAACACATTTTAATTGAATGTTCTCATTTTAATATGCAACGACTTATACATTTTAATTCATTTACCTTGACTCTAGAAGACATGGTTGGAGAGAATCCTCATCCAAATATTTTTAGCTTTTTACATGACATTGGTTTTATCCATCACATATAATTAAAATAGTATTCATTTTATTATGACGACTCATTGAATTCTATTATTATATTATGTATCGGTTTTTTTATATTGAGTTTGGCATAATATGTCCCAAGAGGACTCAATGCCATAAAACCAAATCCAATCCAATTCTATGTTTGGAGAATGGGATGTCAGATGTTGACCTCGTCATCCGGCCTTTGGTTCAAAATAACGAATTATGTCGTCAGATCGATTTTGATAGACAGTGATTGATGACAGATCTCAATAGACAGTGTTGCACCTGTGCGACGTAAATTCGACTGCTTACCTACCTATAAGAGCTATGCGTGTGAAATGAACGTGCTTTCCATGCACACCATCTTAAAATTCAATTCAAAGTCCAATTTTCTTTTTATGTACCACCTGAAATAGTATAACTATTCAGAGAAGAGACGGAGTTTTTGAATTCTCCTCTGACATACGTCTGCAGATGACAAATCTAGTATCATCTTCTTCGTCATGGAGATATCCAGAAAAAAAATCTCGTTTCCATTAAAAAATAGTCAATAATTATATACTATCAAAAATTTACATTAGAAACATATACTATTGACAAAATTATCATGGTACGAATTAGCATATTTTATCCATATTATTTACCTTTTAAATACAAAAATCTTGTTATGAATGGGATGCTATTAGCCTCGTTTACTCCAAGCGGCAAAAGTCTTCACCCTCTTGGTTGTTGTCTCGTCAAGGTATCTCGTCATTTGTGAAACTGACCAGATATCTTGATGGACGAGATATCTTGTCAGTAGAAAAACTGACCAGACCTTGATCTCGTCATCATAAAAATTATCAGCGATTTCTTAGTGACGTGATATACCGTCATTAGCAAAATTAGTCCTGACGAGATATGGACGAGATATCTCGTCGAAACCACTAGGAGGTTTAATCACAGCGAATTTCAAATGAATGGGAAGACCTAGCGCTCAATTATTTCTACACTTTCTTGGAAATGCATGCATGCCAAGCCTTCTTGAGGAATTTGCAAGAATGGGGAATGGTAATTTTTAACTAACGTCGTACAAGAACAACACAACGGGATACTGCCGACGGTAATGGTAATTCTAGTTAACGTCGTACTAGAACAACACAACGGGCTATTGACGACGGTCCGGGATCAGTCCCTTAAGGACAACACCTCGTAATTTTGAACCACGGCCGACGGTCCTGGATCCATTCCCGTAAAGGAAAGATCCAAGGACAACACCACTTAATTTTGAACCACGGTCAGATGACGATTCAAAACCTGAGCTGGCACCCCACTCTCTAAACTTCCATAACAACCCAACGTGATTACAAGAATGGGAGAATCCACCGAAGTCAAATGATGGATATTAATTTGGAGTAAAGGATAAGGTTAGAAATTACCACACACGCATCCAAACTGTTAGAACCTAAAAAATTCCAGATACCAGGGCGTAGACTGGTAAGGTTTTTAAAGGAATGCCCATCATACTTGGAAAGAGGGCACAAGGAATGTCTACTAGAGCTTATGCTTACTTTCTTTTTTGTGTTTGACGCAGCTAGGCCAAACATGGCCCTTGGCAACCAAACAGAGAACATGCTACAACTATTTACCAACGGTGTATTAATTCCCTCCTTTCGTAGAGCGTCTCTATCTCGGCTTAAAGTCATTAAAAGATTCCGACGCCAGCGTTATTCCACGGGGCAAAAGAGTTGGGCCCTTTTCAAATAAACAAACCCGTCTGCCCCAACGACTCTGCAAACGCACCGGGGGAGAGGGTAAAGAGAGCTTTCTTTCCACTTTCGGCCAGCAAACAGCGATTCATTATTTTTGATAATTCCCCAAGCAGGGGGTCCGCCACAACCCAGCAACAGAGAGCGATACTAAGCACGGCCTCACTAAGCGATGCGAATTCCCCTTGAATGGGAAGACCGAGCTCCCAATTGTTCCTACACTTTCTTGGGAAAAGTTTCTGGGAGGAAAAGTTTTCCGCTTGCTTAATATGGTTTATTTGGGGGAGGGGGAGCGGAGGATGATTGTGGAGCTGTCATGTTTCCGAGAGAATCTGTCTTAATTGTTGCGAAAGTTTAGGGAAACATTTAAAACTCCGGGGTTTGTGTTTTTAAATGAGCATCTTCCCGGAGGTCGGAATTAATTGTGCCTCCGCGCCGTTCGGAGTGGATGGTTGGGTATGCGTCCGAGGGGAGAGTTGGTCGGAGAGAGAGCGGCCGAGGCTCACAATGAAAAACAATCGAGAGAGGTGAACAAAGGCTTCTTTGGAGTGGAGTGGAAAATGCGAAAGTCACAAGTGGTGCGTTTATTTCGGGGAATAGGCGGCAGGAAAAAAAAATTGGGGGTTTGTTTTCGCAATTTAGTTTTCTGCAGTGGAATAACAATGACCACGACAATGCAGCGTTTAACGAACAGGATTGTCTGGGGACATAACCGAATCGAGATATCTGTGATCAAGGAATAAATCGAAATTTCGCAAAAATGAGGTGTCTGCTGGATGATTTGTCTTGGGGCCTTACGTGTTTTGGAGAAGTGGAAGTAGTGTCCAAGAAAAACAGAGTAACAAAGAATGCAGTCAAAATAAATTATAACAAAAACTCAATTCAGTTTTCTGCTGTGGAATAACAATAGCCACAACAGTGCAGCGTTTAAGGAACGGAATTGTTTGGGGGCAACCGAATCGAGATATCTGTGATCAAGGAATAAGTCGAATTTTCGCAAAAATGAGGTGTCTGCTGGATGATTTGTCTTGGGGCCTTACGTGTTTTGGATAAGTGGAAGTAGTGTCCAAGAGAACAGAGTAACAAAGAATGCAGTCAAAATAAATTATTACAAAAACTCAATTCAGTTTTCTGCAGTGGAATAACAATGACCCCGACAGTGCAGCGTTTAACGAACAGGATTGTTTGGGGACATAACCGAATCGAGATATCTATGATCAAAGGGAATATTTCAGAATTTCGCAAAAATGAGGTGTGTCTACTGGAGGATTTGTATTGTGGCCTTACGTGTTGTAGAGAAAATGTGCAAGTGAACAGAGTAACAAAGAATGCAGTTAAACTAAATTATTACAAAAACTCAATTTAGTTTTCTGCAGTGGAATAACAATGACCACGACAGTGCAGCGTTTAACGAACATGATTGTTTGGGGACATAACCGAATCGAGATATCTATGATCAACGGGAATATTTCAAAATTTCGCAAAAATGAGGTGTGTCTACTGGAGGATTTGTCTTGGGGCCTTACGTGTTGTAGAGAAAATGTGCAAGTGAACAGAGTAACAAAGAATGCAGTTAAACTAAATTATTACAAAAACTCAATTTAGTTTTCTGCAGTGGAATAACAATGACCACGACAGTGCAGCGTTTAACGAACAGGATTGTTTAGGGACGTAACCGAATCGAGATATCTATGATCAAGGGGAATATTTCAAAATTTCGCAAAAATGAGGTGTGTCTACTGGAGGATTTGTCTTGGGGCCTTACGTGTTGTAGAGAAAATGTGCAAGTGAACAGAGTAACAAAGAATGCAGTTAAACTAAATTATTACAAAAACTCAATTTAGTTTTCTGCAGTGGAATAACAATGACCACGACAGTGCAGCGTTTAACGAACAGGATTGTTTGGGGACGTAACCGAATCGAGATATCTATGATCAAGGGGAATATTTCAAAATTTCGCAAAAATGAGGTGTGTCTACTGGAGGATTTGTCTTGTGGCCTTACGTGTTGTAGGAAAAATGTGCAAGTGAACAGAGTAACAAAGAATGCAGTTAAACTAAATTATTACAAAAACTCAATTTAGTTTTCTGCAGTGGAATAACAATGACCACGACAGTGCAGCATTTAACGAACAGGATTGTTTGGGGACATAACCGAATCGAGATATCTGTGATCAAGGGGAATATTTCAAAATTTCGCAAAAATGTGGTGTGTCTACTGGAGGATTTGTCTTGTGGCCTTACGTGTTGTAGAGAAAATGTGCGAGTGAACAGAGTAACAAAGAATGCAGTTAAACTAAATTATAACAAAAACTCAATTTAGTTTTCTGCAGTGGAATAACAATGACCCCGACAGTGCAGCGTTTAACGAACAGGATTGTCTGGGGACGTAACCGAATCGAGATATCTGTGATCAAGGAATAAGTCGAAATTTCGCAAAAATGAGATGTGTCTGCAGAAGATTTTGTCTTGGGGGCCTTACGCGTTGTAGAGAGTGGATGTAATGTGCAAGAGAACAGAGTAACAAAGAATGCAGTCAAAATAAATTATTAAAAAAAACTCAATTTAGTTTTCTGCAGTGGAATAACAATGACCACGACAGTGTAGCATTGAACGAACAGGATTGTTTGGGGACATAACCGAATCGAGATATCTGTAATCAAGGGGAATGAGTCGAAATTGCGCAAAACTGAGATGTGTCTGCTGGAGGATTTGTCTTGGGGCCTTACGCGTTGTGGATAAGTGGATGTAATGTGCAAGTGAACAGAGTAAAAAGAGAATGCAATTGAAATAAATTATTGCAACAACTCAATTCCGAAGAAAACGGTAAATCTTAAAAACCCGCTCCTGAAAAGTAGTTTTTAGACTTAAATAAATTATTCTCCTTGACCACAGATATTGGGCCTTAGTTCGGTTCATCCATTATCTGAAATAAGCGTTTTGCGCGAATATTAGACTTTGAAATCAGTAAATTGTATCATTATATTTATTCTTAGTTGAATAAAATAAAAATAATATTATATCTGATGATATAGAGTTCGAATACTACCAAAGAACGTCGGTAACAAAGGGGCTGGTACACGTTAAAATCAGTCGTGACCTCAAATGTTATCATGTTAGCGAGCAAGTTTGGAAAGTGGAGTGCCAGCTCAGGTGGTCATCATCGGAACCTTCTCTTCGGGTTTGAACCCGGACCGTCGCTAATAGCCCGTTATGTAGCTCCAATGCAACGTTAATTAAAATACCTACCTGAAGGTAACGGTAATTTTTAATTAACGTCGTATCAGAGCAACGTAACGGGCTATTGACGACGGTCCGGGATCAATCCCCTAAGGGAAAGATCCGAGGATAACACCACGTAATTTTGAACCCCAGTCAGATGACGAGGCAACACCTGAGGTGGCACACCACTCTCCAAACATCCACACAAACCCAACATGAGGACTTTTGGCCACGACAGTTTTAAGGTGCGCCACCCGCCTCTACAGCATTCGCTTACAAACATCCATGCGTTTATCCGGATTCAAACCAGGAGCCTTCCGGTCTAGAGGCTAACACCTTAATTTCCATACCGGTTCGTTGGATTGGTGTGGAAGTTTGGAGAGTGGGGTGCCAGCTCAGGTGTTGCTTCGTTATCTGACCGAGTTTCAAAATTACGAGTTGTTGTCCTCGGGTCTTTCCCTTAAGGGACTGATCCCGGACCGTCTTCAATAGCCCGTTGTGTTGCTCTAGTACGACGTTAACTAAAAAATTACCAATTACCAGACCGGATTACAAGATATCTCGTCAGGACTACCTCCAATATGGTTAATTCTCCAAGTGGTTTCGACGAAATATCTCGTCAATCAAGATGTGACCAATTTTGAAAACGACCCGATATATCGTCATCAAGATATTGACGGAGCCGCGGTATCTCAGTCAGTAGAGCGTCGGGCTCGCATCGGAAGGGTTGTGGGTTCTGTCCTCAGGAACCTGCAATTCTGATGGTTGCGAGATCGGCGCTTGGACATGGTTAAAGACCGTCGTTTTCGCTAATGGTGACTGGGGCACGTTAAATAGGTCGTGGTCACAAAGTCCCCCATGTTCCCATACCAAATCAATTCCTCTGGGGGTACCTGATCAGGGGGTTATCGGCCTCTGATTGGGATCTAAATTACGATATGTGTGAGTGAATGGATGTGTGAAAGGGACCTTCCTGTAAAACGTATGTGTCATGTAGGAAGAAGTCCAACCCTCCGGGGCAATGGCACCCCCAATTGGGCCATATATGGCACGCACGACAACAACAACAAGATATTGACGATATTTTTATGATGAGTTCAAGATCTGGTAATTTTTCTACTAATGACGAGATATCTTGTCCACCATAAGATCTGTTAATGGTTTTTCTAATGACGAGATAACTCGTCAGGACAGTTTGGAGAGTGGGAGCTCAGGTGTAGACCTCGTCATCTGACCGTGGTTAAAAATTACGTGTTGTCCTTGTATCTTTCTCGTCGGGATAATTTCCGGACCGTTGTCAATAGCCCGTTGTGTTCTTCCAGTACGACGTTAATTGAAATACCTACCTACCACATCAGGTAATTGGTAATTTTTAGTTAACGTCGTACTAGAGCAACACAACGGGCTATTGACGACGGTCCGGGATCAGTCCCTTAAGGGAAAGATCCGAGGACAACACCTCGTAATTTTGAACCACGGTCAGATGACGAAGCAACACCTGAGCTGGCACCCCACTCTCCAAACTTCCACGCCAACCCAACGTGAGGACTTGCGGCCACGACAGATTTAAGGTGCACCAGTCGCCTCTACACCATACGTTTACAAACATCCATGCCCGGACCCGGATTCGAACCAGGAACCTTCCAATCTAGAGGCTAACACCTTAACCTCTATACCGGTTGGTCGGCCTTACCACATCAGGACAAGAACCAAGAACCACCACTAATCTATGTTCATTTAGCGTAACGTTCCTTCGATTGGAATGGAAAGTCTGGAGAGAAAAAAAATTGAGCTCTTCCGAAATTAAATTCTGAATACCTCTGCTTGGCTGTTAGGTGTTAAATTAAAAAAGTAAACAATTATAATTATTGATTGTTAGTAAATTATTATTAATTAATTAATTACTTGATTAATAATGATAAAATTAATTACACATATGTGTTTATTTATAGTGCTAAAATTAATTACACATTTATATTAATTACAAATTATAAGGTAGGTATTCAATTAATGTCACAATTGAGCGACTCAACGGGCTATTGTAAACTGTCCGGGATCAATCCCAAAGGAAAAGATCCATGGGCACCTTACGTAATTTTTAATCACGGTCACATAACAGGAACAACACTTGAGCTGGCACCTTTCTCCAAACTTCCACACCAAGTCAACATGAAGAAAAATTCCGAGTGCTTCGAAAAGCCTCTATATGAAGATTGCTTAACAGAGATGAAACTTTTAATTATAACTTGAGAAAATCAAAACCATTAATAAACATCACATCTTCGTTCTATTACTTCAAGAGCGCCTCGAAATTGGCCAGTCTCGGAAGATTCAATGTCGGTTGCTTGTATTGCCAACCAAGCAAACTTAATTTATTAATTTTATTTTCCAATATCAACAATTTGGTGAAAATGGCGAAAAGAAAAATTTTGTCATTAGAGAAGTATAATAAAGGTAATGCATTGTCAATCTCATGATTATCACATCTTCCGATGCGTGTGAAAAAGCTAATTAATTTTCAAGCAATATAAAAAAAATTGTTTAGAGGAGTGAGTTTATTTGTAATTCAGCAAAAAATAAGAGCAATGATTAATCCATTTCCAATTCAAAGATTCTATTCAATTCGAAGTTTGGGGGGGGCTGGAAATTAATTAGATTTCAGTAATAGTTTGTACCTGTATCTATGTTTTGACGCATGAAACGTTCAAAAACACCTTTGAACACCTAGACTAAAAATGCCTTCGACCAGAAATCAGTCAAGCAATTCTATTTCGTCAGTCTGAAGAGTTGTTAGAGTAATTTAAAGGATGCCTTCGTAACTACTAAGTTCAGTCTGATGTTTCGAAGTTTAAAAGGCGTAAATTGCTTGTATCTAAAGGTTGGTTTGGTTCGGTTTTATGGCACAAGAGGGTCACATTTGACCAAGCTGCATCAAGCTATATCAATTAAATTGACATACGCACAGAAGGTGGAGAGGTAGGTAGTTAATTAACGTCGTCCTGAAGTAACATAACGGTCAATTGTCGACGGTCCATGACCAATCATGAACGAAAGATCCGAGGACAACACCTCATAGTTTCAAACAACGGTCAGATGACAAGGTCAACGCTTAATATGGCACCCCATTCTCCAAACTTCCACATTATACCAACGTGAGGACATTTGAGGCAACGATAGATTTAATGGACACCAGCCTCCCATTGTACAAGTCGGTCTTTGGTTGGATTTGAATTTATCCTCCGGTTTCTAATCCGTTACTCTTCCAACCGAGCTACAACCACTAGAAATTTTAATTAATGGAGGTAATTTAGAAATATCGTTATCTGTAAATAAACTCTTATTCGGTTCGCTTTTCCAGCAGTCTTAGTCTAAACTCTTTAACACAGTATCGGATTTAAACTTTAACTTCTCATTCTACCTCGAAAAGCTTAGCATTAAGATTTTAGATGCGTTTCGCACTTCATACATACACTACCCTACAATAATGGACCGGACGCCAGCGGATTTGCATAAAATCCAACTATTTGTTTGGGGGTGTTTTTGTGGTATGGCCTGGGACCTTTGCATTTTGTTCCTGGTCAACTGAACGCCGACGCCTACATGAACATTTTGGACAATCAGCTTCTTCCTACGCTCTGAAAATTTTATGCAATGGACGAATGTTGTTGTCTGTCAAGCAGTGGAATTGAGACATGGATGTGAAACGTCTTCCCTTGCCTGCTTAGTGATGACCTAAACCCCATAGAACATTTGTGGAACTCGTTAGAGCGAGGCTTACGGACCAGGGAACCCCATCCGAAATCTACAGCTGATCTGACGACTTTCGTGCAGCAGGAATGGACTCCAAAACACATAGTTGTGTATCAAGACCTTGTTGAAAGTATGCCCAGAATGGTTGCTAGTGTCATTGCAGCACGTGGGAGACCATTCCGCTATTAAATCATGTTTTCTTTTCCTTATACCATCACATCTTGCGGTCCGGTCCATTATTATAAGGTAGTGTATATTAGAAGCAACCTCCGTACTCAAGACAATTCGGTGTAGATGGTACAGGAAATCTGTGTCCAGATGAGAACACATGCCTCTCCGATAGCTCTCTGTTGTCGTGATGTGGAAATTTGGAGAGTGGGGTGCCAACTCTAGTGCTTTCTCGTCATCGACCGTAGTTACGAAATTAAGTGGTGTTGTCCTCGTATCTTTTCCCTTGGGGATCTGATCTCGGACCATCTGTAATAGCCCGCTGTGTTGCTCTATTACGAATTTAATTAAAATACTTTCCTTCCATCCGTGCTCAGAAGTAACCTCATTACGTTGCAACTCGTTCTTAAATTTACTGAACGATTGAATAAAGCTTCTGTTTTCGCTGGATAGTTCTTACTTATCCCTCTCGTGATGCTTTATATTTGCGTCGAAAACCACTCTAGTGGCGAGTATCTGAAATATAAACCTGTTCCAAACCGTCACCCACGTTGGCGTAGTGTGGAAATTTGGAGAGTGGGGTGCCAGCTCTGGTGTTGTCTAGTCATTTGACCATGATTCAAAATTAAGGCTAAGAAAGGATGGCTTTGAAAGATAATTAATCCTCGTGATATTTCACAAGAAAATAGTTGAGCCGCAATTGCAATTTTGGTAATGGTAATTTTAAAAACGTCGTACTAGAGCAACACAACGGGCTATTGATGACAGTCTGGGATCAATCCTCGAAGGTAAAGATCCTAGGACAACGTGTCATTTTGGACCAAAGGTCAAATGACATCGCCTGAGCTGTCACCCCACTCTCACAACTTCCACGCCAACCCACGTGAGTACATTCGGCCTCGACAGATTTAAGTTGCACCAGTCGCTTCTACCCCATACGCTTACAAATATCCATGCACTGGCCCCGATTCGAACCTGGAACTTTCCGATCTATAGGCTAACACCTTAACCACCAGACATGTGAGTCGGCAACAAGTCTCGAAGTAGAGTGGGTAAAGTGATTTTTAAATAACATCGTATTAACGCACCACAACTATTGACGACCGTCCGGGATCAATCCTCTAAGGGAATGATCCGAGGACAACACCTCGTAATTTTGAATCACAATCAGATGACGAAGTTAGTTTAATCCTCCGGTAGGATATTAAAGAGCTCAGAGAAATATTGTTGCAACAGCGAAGAGAGTTTATTTACAGAAAATGAGTTTGCTAAAAAACCTCAAACAACACTTAACCTCTCTGGTGGTTATCTGGACGAAGATTAAAGGTAATTGGTAAATTTAATTATCGTCGTACTAGAGCAACGGAACGGGCTATAGACGACAGTCCGGGAACAATCCTCATAGGGAATGGTCCGAGGACAACACCTCGTAATTTTGAATCACAATCAGATGACGAAGTTAGTTTAATCCTCCGGTAGGATATTAAAGAGCTCAGAGAAATATTGTTGCAACAGCGAAGAGAGTTTATTTACAGAAAATGAGTTTGCTAAAAAACCTCAAACAACACTTAACCTCTCTGGTGGTTATCTGGACGAAGATTAAAGGTAATTGGTAAATTTAATTATCGTCGTACTAGAGCAACGGAACGGGCTATAGACGACAGTCCGGGAACAATCCTCATAGGGAATGGTCCGAGGACAACACCTCGTAATTTTGAAACACGATCAGATGACGAAGTTAGTTTAATCCTCCGGTAGGATATTAAAGAGCTCAGAGAAATATTGTTGCAACAGCGAAGAGAGTTTATTTACAGAAAATGAGTTTGCTAAAAAACCTCAAACAACACTTAACCTCTCTGGTGGTTATCTGGACGAAGATTAAAGGTAATTGGTAAATTTAATTATTGTCGTACTAGAGCAACAGAACGGGCTATTGACGACAGTCCGGGAACAATCCTCTAAGGGAATGGTCCGAGGACAACACCTCGTAATTTTGAATCACAGTCAGAAGACGAAGTAATACCTGAGCTGGCATCCCACTCTCAAATCTTCCACACCAACCCAAACTGAGGACTTTCGGCCACGACAGATTTAAGGTGTTCTAGCCACCTCTACAACCATACGCTTACAAGCATCCATGCCCGGACCTGGATTCGAACCAGGAATCTTCCGATCTAATCTGGACGAGGTATCACGCCACCAGCAAAAATGATCAGATCTCGATCTCGTCGTCATAAAAAAAAAATCGATGGTATCTGGATGACGAGATATCTCGTCTTTTTCAAAATCAGTCATATTTTTATGGACGAGAAATCTCGTCGAATCCACTTCGAAGATTAACCACTAAAAAGCATCAGACTTCCCTTCCGTAACATCTCGCAACGTCCGAACTTTTTTTTCTTTTTCTAATTCCTCGTAATGGACCACGCATTCGCACGTTCGCTCCAACACCCCCCCGAATCATCACTCAACCCCTCATTTTAATCACGGCATTCCGCCTAAAAAGGGACCGCGAGGGGGTGAATGGGCAAAAGGATGGGACCCACAGATCTATCCCGTGATTGATACTGTGAATCAGCATTCTCGGATTTCCACAGTTTCGCTAATTGAAAAACGGATCGGACGGGGTGGGGGTGGGTTGGTGGAGGGACGGAGTTTATTAATAATCTTCTGGGGGGTGGCGCAGAAGTAATCCCCCCTTCCCGCTGGCCCACCAATCAATGTGTGCTATCTGGCTCACCACCGAAATCGCCCCATCAGCGATATCGGTGGGATTGGGATGAAGTGCCCGAGCGGGATCGAGATGAAGCGGCGGATGACGAGGGATTGATGGCGAGAAGTACCCCTGGCGCCATCTGGTGAACGCAACGTGAACTGTACGTTGGGCCAGAGATGGATACTGCTACAAATTCTCCGTAGTTTCGACGGAAGTGTATGGGGTAATGGTAATGGTAATTTTAGTTAACGTCGTACTAGAGCTACACAACGGGCTATTGACGGCGGTCCGGGATCAGTCCCTTAAGGGAAAGATCCGAGGACAACACCTCGTAATTTTGAACCACGGTCACATGACGAAGCAACGCGAACACATGACGGTCACATGACGAAACCTGAGCTGGCACCCCACTCTCCAAACTTCCACACCAACCCAACGTGAGGAATTCGGAAACTACGGATTACGGAATCAATGTTTTTTTTCTACGGAAAAATTCAATTTTTTTGTTTTTCACAACACATTAATTAGTTTATTTATTTCTGTACTTTTTGTTTTATTATTATTATTATTATTTCATTTATACCTTTGTTTTGATAAAGGGGAGGGAGTGCTTAAATTTAATTATTAAATATTTTTATGAACAAAATTTCAATTTTTAGTTATGCGAAATAATTTTTTTGCATAATAATTGGTTCTATATGTGTTTCGATCTATGATATACCTTAAGAATTATAGCCGACCATCCGGTCTGGTGGTTAAGGTGTTAGCCTCTAGATCGGAAGGTTCCTGGTTCGTATCCGGGTCAGTGATGGATGCTTGTAAGCGTATGGTGTAGAGGCGGCTGATGCACCTTAAATCTGTTGTGTCCGAAAATCCTCACGTTGGGTTGGTGTGGAAGTTTGGAGAATGGAGTGCCAACTCAGGTGTTGCCTCGTCATCAGACCGTGGTTCAAAATCACGTGGTGGTGTGCTCGGATGTTTCCCTTAGAGCAGTGTTTCCCAAAGTGTGGTACGCGTACCCCCAGGGGTACGGGAAGAGTTTGGTGGGGGTACGCGTTGCACTGGAGTTTGGAGGGGATACTGCACTGCACTGTGCTTAGCTGCGCCTAATTCTACGTTCTCATGAGTCAAGTGAAGACAGTCTTGTGAGGCGTGAGATGGTCCGGAGTGACGAAAATACACCAAACTTTGTTCCAGAAACAACTTCCTTCGTTCACCCTCCGTCGGACGCAACCGTTCCTCTCGTAGAAGGGGCAGAAATCTGCTTATTCTAGTAGTCTCTTATCTTTACCGGATGTTTGGACCCAACCTTTTAATTTTATTCGTGGTCAGCTGTTAGCGTTATTTGATCTCTCAGACACATTGCGCCCGAATGCGTTACACATATAAAGTTACAAGGCAAAGAAATTTCATTGTTTCATGTTCAAGATAAAATGAACGCTGCCATCGCAAAACTAAAGTCATGGCAAAAGAGAGTTGGTAATGCAGACTCGTTTCCCTCTCTTCATGAGTTTGTAACACGTTCGACTCCTAAAATGGATGCTGATACTTTGAAATGCCTAACACAGCATTTGGAGAGTTTGCAAGTGGGCTTGGAAAAACTATTTCCCTGATTGAACCAAAAATATTGAGTGGATAAGATATCCGTTTGACATGAACACAACATCCATGCCAGAAGATGTGTCGCATGTGGAAGAAGAGCAATTGTTGGAATTGCCTTCAGACCTTGAAAAATAAACATAAGGGAGTACTTTAACATCATTCTGGTTAAAAATGTAACCTGTATATCCGGTTTTAACAGAAAAAGTTCTAAAATAAGTCTTGCCTTTTCCAACTTCATATTTATGTGAAGTTGCTTTTTCAGCATTTGTAGACATTAAGTCGAAAAAAAGGAACAAATTATTGGACGTGGAACCACATCTCAGATTAAAATGAACAACCAGGGAACCAGATTATGACGATCTGTTATCTCAGAACAAACAATTTCATCCTTCTCATGGATCCAAATAAACGTTATGTATAATATTACTTTTATTTATATTCTATTATGAATATTTTTATTTTTATTTTCTTATTATTTTGTGTATGTCACAAAAAAAAGAAAAAAAAAACATTTTGATTGTTATTAAAATACATTCATTTTTTTGACGAGGGGTACTCAGCGTTACGAAAATTATAGAAGGGGTACACATACGTCAAAGGTTTGGGAAACACTGCCTTAGAAGATTGATCTCAGACCGTCGTCAATAACACGTTGTGTTGCTCTAGTACGACGTTAATTAAAATTACCATTACGTTACTAATTATGTATAACATAATGTGTTGCATATAGTATGTTTCAAATTTGTAATGAAATACTTGAATTAGTGATATATGCGGGTTGTTAAATCCGATTTCTTAAATTTTTATACTTAACTGCTGAAAAATTCTTAAAAATTACTGATATTTTCCTTTGTTACTACTGAAAACTTCCATCACAGTTGGCATCGCTGCATAGCATAGAACAAGGGGACGAATTAGGGGATATTATGGAGAAACAAGTGTAATCCTAATTAACGTCGTACTAGAGCAACACAACGGGCTATTGACGACGGTCCGGGATCAGTCCCTTAAGGGAAAGATCCGAGGACAACACCTCGTAATTTTGAACCACGGTCAGATGACGAAGCAACACCTGAGCTGGCACCCCCCTCTCCAAACTTCCACGCCAACCCAACGTGAGGACTTTCGGCCACGACAGATTTAAGGTGCACCAGCCGCCTCTACACCATACGCTTACAAACATTCATGCACCGAACCCGGATTCGAACCAGGAACCTTTCGATCTAGAGGCTAACACCTTAACCACTATACCGGTTGGTCGGCGGGACTGATCTCGGACCGTCGTCAATAGCCCGTTGTGTTGCTCTAGTATGACGTTAACAAAAATTACCATTACCATTACCCTTCGGGGTTGATCCCGGAAAATCGCCAATAGTTCATTATGTTGCTCCAGTGCGACGTATATTAAATACCTATCTAATTTGTCATTAAAAATAGGATAGTTGATTGATCAACATCAATTAGATTAAAAGCCTTAAGGCCCGGTGCACACATCCGGTTTTTCAACGTGCGGAGCCGCTGAGGCACCGAAGCCCAATTAGGCCCGGTGCACACTAGGGATGCCACATCGACAGCAAAACATCGATGTTTTGAAGCATTGATGTTGATAATACATCGCCCCAAAAGCATCGATGTTTTTAAAATTCAGTGTATTTAAACTTTTCCCTTCATTTCTTAAAACTGGTTTTGCAACTATTGATGAGTAATTTTTGGTAATTTTTTTAGTTAACGTCGTACTAGAGCAACACAACGGGCTATTGACGACGGTCCGGAATCAGTCCCTTAAGGGAAAGATCCGAGGACAACACCTCGTAATTTTGAACCACGGTCAGATGACGAAGCAACACCTGAGCTGGCACCCCACTCTCCAAACTTCCACGCCAACCCAACGTGAGGACTTTCGGCCACGACAGATTTAAGGTGCATCAGCCGCCTCTACACCATACGTTTACAAACATCCATGCCCGGACCCGGATTCGAACCAGGAACCTTCCGATCTAGAGGCTAACACCTTAACCACTACACCGGTTGGTCGGCAAACTATTGATGAGACTTCGACAGCAAAACATCGATGTTCAAAATTCAAACATCGATGTTGATAATACATCACCCCAAAATCATCGGTGATTTTAAAATTCAGTGTATTTATATTTTTCCGATATTTCTTAAAACTGGTTTAGCAACTAAAGGTGCGACATACATCGATGTTTTTAATAAAACATCGACATCGCTGTCGCATCCCTACTTTTCAGACCCTTCACCTTGGCCACTTTGGTCTAACAGTATGTTCAGTTTGCTGATTTTGAAAATTATGCTACTTGGTTATTTTTTAAATTTTTATAAAGACATTTTTTTCATTTAAAAATAAAACATCCACAACGTAAAAACATCGACTCGTATAAACATCGATGTTACAAAAACATCGACTCCAATACATCAATGTTAAAAACATCGGTTTTTTTTAAACATCAATGTTTTGAAAACATTGATGTTTTGAAAACATTGATGTTTTGAAAATATTGATATTTTGAAAACATTGATGTTTTGAAAACATCGACATCGATATCGCAACCCTAGTGCACACATCCGGCTCACACCGAAACCCAGCTATGCACACATAACCGTGAAATGACGCAAGGACTCTTTTCGCGCCATTTGCGATTAATATTCCATCGATGGTAATTTTTTGGTAATTTTAGTTAACGTCGTACTAGAGCAACACAACGGGCTATTGACGACGGTCCGGAATCAGTCCCTTAAGGGAAAGATTCGAGGACAACACCTCGTAATTTTGAACCACGGTCAGATGACGAAGCAACGCCTGAGCTGGCACCCCACTCTCCAAACTTCCACGCCAACCCAACGTGAGGACTTTCGGCCACGACAGATTTAAGGTGCACCAGCCGCCTCTACACCATACGTTTACAAACATCCTTGCCCGGACCCGTATTTGAACCAGGAACCTTCCGATCCAGAGGCTAACACCTTAACCACTATACCGGTTGGTCGGCTAATATTCCATCGAAGAATTTTTTTTTTTTTTTTTAAATATTCCATTGAAGAAAACGTGTTTATTTTGCTTATTTGGTGTAAAAAAGTAAATTTTGTAACAAATAGACGTTACTGGATACAACCAATTGTTAATTATTATTTATATTTCATTTATTTATGAAAACAAGGTACTTGAGACCGGAGAAGCGTGTACGGCGCAGTGGGGAACTGTGGTACAAAATTCACGCCAGTTAGACGTGCGTCGCCACAACGGCGCCAGAGGCATGTGTTCACCGCTCCATTGGATCTCATGTATCTCTGGCTGCACTTGCGTTGCCGCAGCGGCGCCGCACGTTGAAAAACCGGATGTATGCACCGGGCTTACGTCACCAAAATGACGATCGATTGCATTTGAAGGCAGCCTCGACATGTGTCATGCGAGAGCATTTGGATAGCCGATAGCATAGGCGCTGTCATGATTCGCGCATGCGCACTTTAAGCCGAACTGGCGCGTAACGCTTCCCTGAGAGACGCATAAGAGAAACGAGGAACGATGGTCGATACAAAAGAACGCAGAGTGTCGTCTATTCGGCCACAAACGTAGAATCTGTAAATAATTGTTCCTTTCACTTTAAGTCTATCCTGTTGTACATAGATTTTCTGTGTGTGTGTCGTCGTTAAATAAAGGTGTAATTCATCTAAAAACAGTATGTGTCATTAAGAAGTGTACGCTACGAATAATTACGATACGAAAGAACCCATTCCTGATATTACGAAGTAAGAAGATGTTCATAAAAACTTCGCATTCCTACTGGTTTGCTTGTACGTGTACACTACAATAAATGTATATTTGGAGTACAACACCACAGAATTTTGAACCACGCTCAGATGACGAGGTTGACACCTGAGCTGGTAATCTCACTCTAAAACTTCCAAACCACACCAACTTGAAGACATTTTGAGGCCACGATGAATTTAAAATTCACCAGCGCCCTTTGTACACAACGGTGGTTGGCGGGATTCGAACCCAGATAGGTTAGAGGTTTCAGGATGAGGTATCTCTTTGAACCCACTTCGAAGGTTACTGTAAAAGCATCTACCACCACAGAGAACGTACACTAAAGAAGTTATTGCAATCTCCGTCACAGAGAGAATGAGTACAATATGTTAACCCTAAAGTGGTTGTCTCGACAATGTATCTCATGATTAGTGAAACTGGACAAATCTTGGATGGACGAGATATCTCGTCGTAATCACAATTAGTCAAATCTTGATGGTAATTTGGTAATGGTAATTTTAGTTAACGTCGTACTAGAGCAACACAACGGGCTATTGACGACGGTCCGGGATCAGTCCCTTAAGGGAAAGACCCGAGGACAACACCTCGTAATTTTGAGCCACGGTCAGGTGACGAAGCAACACCTGAGCTGGCACCCCACTCTCCAAACTTCCACGCCAACCCAACGTGAGGACTTTCGGCCACGACAGATTTAAGGTGCACCAGCCGCCTCTACACCATACGTTTACAAACATCCATGCCAGGACCCGGATTCGAACCAGGAACCTTCCGATCTAGAGGCTAACACCTTAACCACTATACCGGTTGGTCGGCAGTCAAATCTTGATAATCACTTGAAGGGTTAATTCAAGACTGAGGGGATCTCCTACTAGTGTAAATGTTTTATCCTGTTCATATACGCTACCCTATAATAATGGACCGGACAGCAAGATGTGATGGTATAAGGGAAAGAATACAAACAAATTAAAACAGCTACCACGACGGAAAGTTGTGTTATATATATCGGCAGTTATGTATATTTGTTTCATTACTAAAATTGCTGAATTTCGTTTCAGTAGCCTGTTTCATTAACGCAGAAGAGCCCTTCAAAATGTTTTCGGAACCCAAGGGGTTCCGCGGAACACAGGTGAAGAACCCTGGCTTAGTGCACAAATGTGTTAAGTGACAAAATCTTAATTTTGCACTTCGTCATCAGACTGTGGATCAAAATTACGAGACATTTATCTATGGATATTTCCCAGGGATTGATCCCGGGCCAATAACCCAGTGTGTTGCTCCAGTACGACGTTATATACACTACCCTACAATAATGGACAGGACAGCAAGATGCGATGGTATAAGGGGGAAAATACATGCTTTAATAGGGATGGTCCCCCACGTGCTGCAAATACACTAGCAACAATTCTGGGTATACTTTCAACAAGGTTTTGAAACACAGCTATGGGTATTGGTGTCCATTCCTGCTGCAAGAATGTTGCCAGCTCAACTGTAGATTTCGGACGGGGTTCCCTGGTCCGTAAGCGTCGCTCTAACACGTCCCATAAAATTTCTATGGGGTTTAAAGTCGGAAGTCCGAGCAGGCCAGGGAAGACGTTTTACATGCATATCTCGATACCACTGCTTGACAGAGGCTGCAGCATGACATGGAACGGTGTCGTCTTGGAAGTAACATTCGTCCATTCCATAAAATTGCCAGAGCGTAGAAAGAACCCGATTGTCCAAAATGTTCATGTAGGCGTCGGCGTTCAATTGACCAGGGACAACATGCAAAAGTCCCAGGCCATACCACGAAAAACAACTCCAAACAAGTCGCATTTTATGCAAATCCGCTGGCGTCCGGTCCATTATTATAAAGTAGTGTATGTCTTATGTCAAGCGCAGCGTGATCAAATATGGCCATTGCGCCATAAAACCCTAAAAACCCACCCTAAGCGCTTTGGTTTTGGCATTCCTAAAAGATGTAGAGCATGAAAACATGTTCATTTTCTGAGAATGCATTTAGAGATAGTTCTGCGACATGGACAAAGTTGTGCGTAAAATTATATCATTTTGTAAAAACATTTTCCGATTAAACTAAGTACTTCCGAAACACCGCTTCTACAGAAACAGGCACTTGGAGCCATCTCTGAAGCTGTACCTTATCTAACGCCACTGGAGTATATAAGGGGGTGACTTATTTAGATCGATCAAATATCAATCTAAATAATTTAGCATTCAATATATATTCCACATCAACATTCAACTTGAGTGATTACCAAAAAAGACTAACATATAATCTAGCATTATACCAATCTATGTAAGTGACCGACGAATTAGCATTTTTAAGAGAAATCGTCATCTCATCGTTACTCTAATCGTCGAAACAAATTTCTGATCATTAAAACATCCATTCAAAGAACCGTTCCTATGGTAAAACTTCATTTCATAAAAGCTCGACCAAGAATCCCATACTGAACAACAACACATTCAAAAATGCCCCAACTCCAAAAAGCACCTCCCCCCCCCACACACACAAACCAAATTCACTTCAATATCAAATGTTTACCCACGAAATCAGACGAAATCGACTCTCGAGAGGCATTTTACATCTCAACTCAACCTCCCCATTCGAAATTGCCGTGAAATCCAGCACGCGCAGTACAGTCCCAGTCCATGTTTGCACATACTCTGGAGCCTATCGTTTACAGCAACAATACAAATTCGGTACTTCGCCTTCTGATCGTCGTCCGGGTATTTTTTCTGGAGGGGGGATGGGGGCACGAAATCGGACCGATGCTGCAGTCACGTGACGTCTACATTGTTGCGAACAGGCCGGGCTCTTAAGTCAATAGCCAGACTCATCCTTTAATGGACTTCGATCATGCGATTGGGGCATTAGGAATGGTTTTGTTTTCGATGGGTTCGGATTTTCTTTGCGTGCGTTAACCGATGGAGCCCCTTCACACCAACAGGATCCAGGTCAATTCGAATCAATCGGAACCGGGGGGAGATTGACTAACGAAGATTCGGGAAAGCAGCTTCCATCGGATTGGATTGGTTGGTCACCTCAGGTCCCCTCACATCCAAACTTTTGCCAGGGTAAAGGGTTAACTAGTCACCTTCGAAAAAATGGAATGAACCCGTCAAAGGAAACCGATCAAATCTGGTCAACCCCGTGACCAGATTTCAGAAATTACATTTAATATACAGGGTGGTCATAAAAAAACTTGGCCGAGATATGGACCTCTAGTGGCCGTTCCGTTCAACCGATCGAGATGAGATTTCAGATATAGTTATTCAGAGGTATGAGCTCGGGATTCTGCGAACGACAACAAAGTGGCACTCACAGTTACGGTTATAGGTAGAGAAACTCGAAATTTTTGAATGGCAACACCCACTTTTTTCTGTCTCAAAATGCTCAGCGCATGCGAAAACCCTAAATAGCGTTGAAACGGTACGTGTATCACAAAACAAGGAAGCGTTATGCACTCACAAAAAACAGCTCTGCGAACGTGCAACAAAACCACGATCGGGGCACACGAAAGAAATTTGCATATGTTGGAGGCAAGACACTAACCACAGAACGCCTTTCGCCAAATATTCAGCCAGATCTTCAGTCGGGAGCTCGTATATGCCAACGAAATGACTCTGTCAGCGAAAGTTAATGGAAAATTGGTAAAATTCTATTATTAAAATGGGATGAATGCCGTGGAAGGGACCTTGCGTGTTTAGCGTCGAAACCATCGCCACATACGAGGCCCATGTATCTGGCGAAAAGCGTTCTGTGGTTGGTGTCTTGCCTCTGTTATATGCAAATTTTCTCCGTGCGCCCAGAACGTGGTTTTGTTGGCCGTTCGCAGAACTGTTTTTTGTGCGTGCATAAGGCGTCCGTGTTTTGTGATACACGTACCGTTTCAACGCTCTTTAGGGTTTTCGCAAGCGCTGAGCATTTTGAGACTGGAAAAAGTGGGCGTTGCCATTCGAAAACTTCGAGTTTCTCTACCTATAACTGTGAGTGCCACTTTGTTGTCGTTCACAGAATCCCGAGCTCATACCTCTGAATAACTATATCTGAAATCTCATCTCAATCGGTTGAACATAACGGCAGCTAGAGGTCCATATATCGGCCAAGTTTATTTATGACCACCCTGTACATTTTACATAAGTAATACATCCTTCTGATAGTACTGATAATACAGGGTGTAACAAAAAATCAGTACAACTTCAAAAATTTATTTAAAAAAAAGAATAGGCTTACTCCAAAACTAGTTACAACAATAGATAGAACTAGGGGGATCGCTAACACTCGCCGACCCCCGGAGGATTGCTAAATTACGCGAACCTATGCTCGCTTCGCTCGCATCAATGAAAACATGTGTCCCAGCAGAAGGGATTGTTTACAAAATATAATATTCCAAAAAAAATATTTTTCAAATCTAAATTTTTTGCTGTTTTTTAGAAAAGATATATACAGTACCTCTGGAATCAGAATTCAAATGAAAACTTTGAGCAAATTTTGACTCGAAATGTGAGCACTGATTTGGAAATAGAATACCAGCATGTTGTTTGTGTGTACATTTATCCAGTACTCGAGTCGTCATCTGACCGTGGTTCAAAATTACGAGGTGTTGTCCTCGAGTCTTTCCCTCAAGGGACTGATTCCGGACCGTCGTCAATAGCCCGTTGTGTAGCTCTAGTACGACGTTAACTAAAATTACCATTACCATTACCAGTACTCGAGTCACCCGCACTTTTTTATTGAGTTAGTTGTGGAAAGTTGTAGTGCAAGCGTCTTGTTGAACTATAACTGTTGACCCTGAAAAGGACCGTTTTTTAAAGGGCCCTGAAAAGATCCTCCGCTTTCTTTGATTTCTATTATTAACTGCAACAGCTCGACTAAAATTCAGTTTTTTTTTTAAATAAAATTTCATCCGATAACGGCCGACCAACCTGCATAGTGGTTAAGGTGTTAGCCTCTAGATCGGAAGGGTTCCTGGTTCGAATCCGGGTTTCGGCATGGATGTTTGTAAACGTATGATGTAGAGGCGGCTGATGCACCTTAAATCTGTCGTGGCCAAAAGTCCTCACGTAGGGTTTGTGTGGAAATTTGGAGAGTGGGGTGCCAGCTCAGGTGCTGCTTCGTCATCTGACCGTGGTTCAAAATTACGAGGTGTTGTTCTCGGATCTTTCCCTTAAGGGACTGATCCCAGACCGTCGTCAATAGCCCATTGTGTTGCTCTAGTACGACGTTAACTAAAATTACCATTACCATCATCCGATAACGCTATAAATTCAATTGAGGTGCGAAGCCTTGTGGTAAACAAAAAATCGTACAATGTTGCCAAAACGCGAAAACAAATAAAGTCTTTTTTGCGTGCCACGTAAGAGAATTATATATCGATAACGCAAAAAGTTTTTTTCTATTACCTTAGTACATTTCCACTTGAGATCCTTTCGTTAAGAATATCAAGACGATATTCTGATTCAAAAACGAACGTTTCAGCATGCTAACATCAACAATAGCTACAGCTCTGCTTGGATCTTTTTTTGTTTCAATTCCACGACACTGTTAAGGTGCCTGCCTACGTTCGGAGACCTTTTTTTTTTAATATTTCCAAAATTGACTTGTTATGTGCATTATACTATCAAATACATCTAATATCTATGAATAATATATAAAATAGCTATATATGTTTTTTTTTTATTTCATTTTTTGCTAAAAATAAACAAAAAATCTCAATAAATTAACAACTAAGCAAAACAACAAAACTCAAATTCAAATTAAGATATTCTATTTTTGTAAATTGTATTGCGTTATGAAAACCCTCTTCTGGGATCTCTACCCATTTTATAACTGAAACTTTGTATTAAAAATATTTATGCAATTGAAATTTCGACATAAAAAAAAAATCTTAAAAAATGATTACAACTCTATACTTATGTAATCAAAAAGATAAAAAATAATGCATAAACAATTAAAATAAAGGTAGGTTACCTGAATTGAACCCTTTACAATATTCTACCAAAGTTTAAAATTATTTGAAGCATAATGTTATGAGTTATGATGTTGTGCGGAAGAGCAAAATGTAAAAAATCTGATTTTGAGAAAAAGAGCATAAAATAAAAAAAAAACTTCTACACTTACACATTAGTTGAAAAACCTGACATTAAATAGCTCCTGATTTGTAAAGGTCACCTTTTTGGTCATTGAAAACTGATGTTTTTTTCTTCCGAATGGCTTTTTAAAGTTTCCTGCGCTTCCTTGCAACAATGGTGGAATGATTCTTCGAATCTCGAATCCGCAAGCCGTCCAAGTGTCTATAGCCTTCTACTGTAAAACACCCAGGATTTGTCGAATTAAGCCTGTTGAAAACCTTTAGGCAACCTTTAAAAACATCGTTAAATTGAATTATGGCATCATAGGCTCCTATCTTGACAGTTTTGAGGCTGACAAACACCTCTTTTGGCACTCGTTGCCAAATTACGCCATTGAAACACTCGTTGACGTTTTGAGTTTTGCCGTGGAGACATTTCTCTAACAAATCTTACTAAAAAAACTTAATTAAACAATTACTTAACCTTTTTTTTTAAATATTCAATGTGATCGAACAAATTTTAATATTCTATGCCGGTTTTTCGTCCCACTTCCGTTAGCAGAACACTACTTACGGTTTGAAAATCTGTCAACATACTAATATTAAAAGTTCAGAAACTAGAGTTCTAAGTAAGATAGAAACAAAATTTAAACTGATTTGGAAAGCTAAGAAACTATACTTTCAAAGTTAGGCAAAATTTAATTATTTTCGAAAAGATTTTGTTTTGATAAACCACTTGACACATTGAGCTTTCTTCACGGGATCCGCCATTTTGAAAACTGAATTCTATAATAATCGTTTGCATGTTATGCAGCGCTATCTATAATCAAAAACATACTGTGGAAAAAAACTTTTTGAGTTATTCTATCTACTAGGGGGCCTGCCTCCTGCTCGCTAACGCTCGCCAACCCCCGGAGGATTGCGAAGCAATCCTCATTGGTTCGCCGCGCGAACCTATGCTCGCTTCGCTCGCCTCAATGAAGACATGTGTCCTAGCAGAAGGGATTGTTTACAAAATATGTTTCCAAAAAAATGTTTTTCAAATCTAAATTTGCTGTATTACAGAAAAAATATATACAGTATCTCTAAAATTAGAATTCAAATGAAAACTTTGTGCAAATTTTGACTCGAAATGTGAGCGTTGCTTTGGAAATTGAATACCCAGCATGTTGTTTGTGTGTACATTTTCCCAGCACTCAAACGACCCACACTTTTTCATTGAGTTTGTTGCCGAAAGTTGTAGTGCAAGCGTCTTGTTGAACTATAATTGTTTGCCCTGAAAAGGACCGTTTTTTAAATGGCCCTGAAAAGATCCTCCGCTTTCTTTGATTTCTATTATAAACTAACTGCAACAGCTCATTAAAATTTCCTTTTTTTTTTCAGTAAAATTTCATCCGATAACGCTATAAATTCAATCGATGCGCGAGACTTCGCGATAAACAAAGAATCGTACAGTGTTGCCAAAACGCGATTACAAATAACGTCTTTTTTGCGTGCCACGTAAGAGAATTATATATATAGATTGTTGTAACTAGTTTTGCTGTAGGCCTATTCTTTTTTTATATATAAATTTTTGAATTTGTACGGATTTTTTTGGGACACCCTGTATATCCTTTTGATAGTACATTTGAGACATGGGACGAAAAGGTCTGCAGGATTTTCCCTAACTAATTTGCATGTACTTTAATATTAGTATAGTTTTCCTTTTTTGGCAAACCTTATAGCAGAGGTGGACAACCTGTGGCGCATGCGCCAAACTTGGCGCATTGGATGATTACAAGTGGCGCATTGCATCCTTGCACTTACTTATTCTTTTGAAAAGTTATCTAAGTTGAAAAGTTATCTATGTCGTTTTGTAACGACATACAGATGTGAACAAGCATTATCATCCATGGAATTTATTAAAAGGAAAACGAGGTAGCGAAGGACTGTTTCAAATTTATAAAATTATCCGTAATAGACATTGTTTTACATAAATATAGTTAAATCATTTAAAAATGTTAATTATGTCGATAAACATACTTTTATTAAAAAAGTTATTAAGGGTATGGCAGGACCATGAACGTCAGGTAGAAAAGGTGCTTGAGATGTATGGTACATCTGAACTCGCGTGTGAAAAAAATCGACGCATGTCACGTAAAAGGTTGGCCACCTCTGCCTTATAGTTTCCCCAATTTCGAATTCTAATATCAGGTGCTGTACTGCTTTTCCCACCAGCCTCACGTAAAGTTGATTTAAGTAAGTAACAGTCATTTCTGACTCTATCTAAATTACACTAATATTTAAATAGTAAACGATTAATTCCATAAAATATGCACAGCAAAAAGGCAGAAACTATAAAATTAACAATAAAAATAACAATATCGGATTGGTAAGTGGTAATTTTGTAATTTTTTAGTTAACGTCGTACTAGAGCAACACAACGGGCTATTGACGACGGTCCGGGATCAGTCCCTTAAGGGAAAGATCCGAGGACAACACCTCGTAATTGTGATACCACGGTCAGATGACGAAGCAACACCTGAGCTGGCACCCCACTCTCCAAACTTCCACGCCAACCCAACGTGAGGACTTTCGGCCACGACAGATTTAAGGTGCACCAGCCGCCTCGCCTCTACACCATACGTTTACGAACATCCATGCCCGGACCCGGATTCAAACCAGGAACCTTCCGATCTAGAGGCTAACACCTTAACCACTATACCGGTTGGTCGGCTGTCGTGGATGAAAGTCCTCAAGTTGGGTTGGTGTAGAAGTTTGGAGAAATGGGTTCCAGATCAGGTGTTGCCTCGTCATCTGACCGTGGTTCAAAATTACGTGGTGTTGTCTTCGAATCTCTCCCTTAGGAGAATGATCCCGGGCCGTCGTCAATAGCCCGTTGTGTTGCTCTAGTACGACGTTAATTAAAAGTTACGAAATTACCTAGATGGAGATAGGTATTTAATAAACGTCGCACTGGAGCAACACAACGGGCTATTCCAAATTCTAAAATGCGTTCTTTTTTGACACAACATAGAACGAATGGACTTCGTCCAATCCAATCTCCACCAAACGATTAATGAATCCCAAACAAACTACATTAATTCCCCCTGCACACAAAAAAAAGAACAAACAAAAACAGAAGAACGCGCATTCGAACGCGGTCTCCCATCACCCCAAATCTTCGGAACGAAATCCAACCTCGTTCCAAATTAATTACCACCTTCCCCCAATCCGATTCGAAATGGAATTCGAATCAATTATTTTGTTGCCCGGAAAAATTTCACACCATTCGTTCGAATATTTCATTCCACTCACCCCAATCCGAACGCTAGGGGGAGATAGTGACCAACGAGAGATGAATATCCATCAGGAACAAGAAAAGCAGAAGAATCGCGCAGCACCCCTACAAAATCCAATACCGTTCTACCCGGCTTCCTATTGTTCGGGGACAGGTATTTGTTCCATGTGCTCGGGGAATGGGAGTAACTGTACCACCCCCTTACCCCCGATGGAACACTTTATTAATTCTCCAATTTCTCTCGACTGAGTGATGAGGGTGAGTTCGGGCAGAATACAGGTGGGATGGGAACGAATGAGAACGATGGTGGGGTATGACTGATTGCTGGAATTACGCCGATGTGTTCGGGGGTTGCGTTCGATATCCGCGCGGGCGCGTAATCGTTTTCGTATCGATGACGATAGGTGATATTCGCCGTTTGCCAGATCGCAGCTTTTGGTGGTAGCTTTTTCGCGCCGGGTTCTTTTTCGAACTCGGTTTTGAAGAAAGAAAACCGTTGATGGATGTCTTCCGTGAGGGAAATTTAAGAACTTTGGATCCTTTTCCGATCGAATCGAACATCGTTTCAAAACAGTACTTGGACCGTGGTAGCACAGATAGTAATTGGTAATTTTAGTTAACGTCGTACTAGAGCAACACAACGGGCTATTGACGACGGTCCGGAATCAGTCCCTTAAGGGAAAGATTCGAGGACAACACCTCGTAATTTTGAACCACGGTCAGATGACGAAGCAACACCTGAGCTGGCACCCGACTCTCCAAACTTCCACGCCAACCCAACGTGAGGACTTTCGGCCACGACAGATTTAAGGTGCACCAGACGCCTCTACACCATACGTTTACAAACATCCATGCCCGGACCCGGATTCGAACCAGGAACCTTCCTATCTAGAGGCTAACACCTTAAGCACTATACCGGGGTAGCACAGATAGAGGAGTGACGGATTTGCAACGGTTGCGAGTTTGAAACTAGCTCCAAAGGTAGTCGTGTACGTGAGGACTGGTGCATGCTAAATCAGTCATGGCCTCACGTTGGCATTGCGTGGAAGTTTATAGAGTAGGGTGCCAGCACAGGTGTTGTCCTCATCTGACCGTGGTTCGAATTTACGAGGTATTGTCCTTGAATCTTTCCCATCATGATTAATACCGTACCGTCGCCAATAGCCCAGTGTGTTGCTCCAGTTCGACGTTAACCTTTAGACTACGACCGGTTCATCAGTTGTACCTCGGGCTCGTCAAGACGGAATTTAGACCATTGTCCTTACATCAGATGTACCTTGAAAGTTATACGAATCGCACCATGAAAGTATTTGGACTACGGCCGGTACAACAGTTGTGTCTTGAAAGTTACAAGAATCGCGCCACTTGTATCTGTAGCCGAAGTCAAAAGGTTAATTATGATTGACAAATATTTAATAAAAGTATGGTAAGGTAATTTTAATTAACAACACAACGGGAACACAACCTCCACTAGAACAACACAACAGGCTATTGACGAAGGTCCGAGATCAATCCCTTAAGGGAAATATCCGAGGACAACACCTCGTAATTTTTAACCACGGTCAGATGACGGGGCAACACTTGAAGCTGGCACCCCACTCTCCAAACTTCCGTACCAACCCAAAGTGAGGACTTTCGGCTACGACAGATTTAATGTGCACTAGCCTTCCTCTAGACTCTACGCTTGCAAACACCCATGCACTGACCCAAATTCGAACCAGGAACCTTCCGATCTAGAGGCTAACACCTTAACCGGTTGGTCGGCTCAATTTTAGTATCAATAACAACCACCAAAACTAACCCACAGGAAATGAATCCGTCTAAAATCAGACACGCGATTCCTTTATCTAGTTTTACTTTCAAAATTGTCTCTTACTGGCATTAATTACCTTAAGCCCACAATGACCGATCCGAATACTACCATTACCAATAATTCCTGGGGACTCATTACCTGGCACGCTTCACAGCACGCCAGGCTACACCAACACATCTTCCCACCAAGGAGTAATCTGGACTGGTAAACCACCCAACTTGTTCGCTCCCCTGTGAAAACTCAGTTCCGACACGCAGTGACTGTCTGTCTTATAGCTACCCCAAACAAAAGCAGTATCGTGATCCACGCAGCTGACAATCACTGATTATAATGTACATATTTTCCGCCTATTCCCGCGTGCCTTTTATGTTATTCTCCTCCAAATGGACGTCGGTGAATACTTCTGATTTCGGAAATGCGGCACGCCTTTGTCGAGAGAGAAGCCGTTGTCACCATTAGAACACCAATCCCTCCAATCACATAATTGGCATCGGGGATGATGACGATTGGCGACGCTTTTCGACCACTCGCGTGATTCCCCCCGAAAAGACGATCGTGCCTTTGTCGCTCGGTGGCCCGAACAAAGGCCGTTTCCGATAATAAAGACACTCGATCAGTCTGTTTGTGTTTTTGTGAGGGTATAAGGCTCACGCTACGCAGTCGTTGCAGAGAATAGGTGGCTTTGAGGACCGCCCTCTGTTCTAGGTTGTGTGTGTGCAATCGTACCTGGTTAACTGGAGCACAGGAAGCGCTTTTCGCAATCCAAGTTATTACCCCTACAAAGAGTTAGTGAACAATTGTTTAAGCGACATCTGTTTCCTGAGAGCTTTTTACCTCCCGAATTTCGCCGACCAACCGGTCTGGTGGTTAAAGCCGCGTTTACATCTGATTTGCACAATTTGTCTCCATACAAAGCTATTCCGAGAAACGGCTCGGATCTTTCCCGTAAGGGATTGATCTACCATTACCATTACCTCGGGTAATGGTAATTGGTAATGGTAATTTTAGTTAACGTCGTACTAGAGCAACACAACGGGCTATTGACGACGGTCCGGTATCAGTCCCTTGAGGGAAAGATCCGAGGACGACATCTCGTAATTTTGAACCACGGTCAGATGACGAAGCAACACCTGAGATGGCACCCCACTCTCCAAACTTCCACGCCACGCCACGCCAACCAACGTGAGGACTTTCCGCCACGACAGATTTAAGGTGCATCAGCCACCTCTACACCATACGTTTACAAACATCCATGCCCGAAACCGGATTCGAACCAGGAACCTTCCTATCTAGAGGCTAACACCTTAACCACTATACCGGTTGGTCGGCTACCATTACCAAGAATAATTTGGTAATTTTTTTAGTTAACGTCGTACTAGGGCAACACAACGGGCTTTTGACGACGGTCCGGGATCAATCCCTTGGCAATTGGTTACTTTGTAATTAACGTCGTACTAGAGCAGAACAACGGGCTATTGACGACGGTCCGGGATCAATCCTTTGGAAATTTTGTAATCAACGTCGTACTAGGGCAACACAACGGGCTATTGACGACGGTTCGGGATCAATCGCTTGGTAATTGGCAACTTTGTAATTAACGTCGCACTAGAGCAGTACAACGGGCTATTGACGGTCCAGGATCAATCCCTTGGTAACTTTGTAATTAACGTCGTACTAGAGGAACACAACGGGATAATGACGACGGTCCGGGTAATTTGGTAATTTTTTTAGTTAACGTCGTACTAGAGCAACACAACGGGCTATTGACGACGGTCCGGGATCAGTCCCTGAAGGGAAAGATCCGAGGATAACACGTAATTTTGAACCACGGTCAGATGACGAGGGAACACCTGAACTGGCATCCCTTTCTCCAAACTTCCACACTAACCCAACGTGAGGACTTTCGGCCACGACAGATTTAAGGTGCACCAGCCGCCTCTCCACCATACGTTTACAAACATCCATGCCCGGGCCCGGATTCGAACCAGGAACCTTCCGATCTAGAGGCTAACACCTTAACCACTATACCGGTTGGTCGGCTTCGACCCCCGAAGGAAAAGCTAGGTTGGAAAAGTGACGGATAAGCAATCCGAGGGTTGCGAATTCGAATCCAACCAAAGACTGTCGAGTACTAAAGGTGCTGGTGCACGTTAAAATTGTGGAGACCTCTAATGTTCTCGCGTTGTCGTGCATTGTATGTATGGAGAGTGGTGCGCCAGCTCAGGTGATGCCTCGTCATCTGACCAAGGTTTTTAAAATTACGTTTTGTCTTCGGTTCTTCCCCGTTCTGAATGATCCCGGGCCGTCGACAATAGCCAGTTGTGTTGCTCCAGTACGCGACGTTGACTAAAATACCTGCCTACCTCCGGTGTTGTGTACTATGCAGATAGTTGAATTTAAAGTCGCACAGGAGCAACACAACAATCCCCCGAATAGAAAGATCTGAGGACGACAGCACGAAATTTTGAACCACGGTCGGATGACGAGGCAACAGCTTAGCTGACACCCCACTCTCCACACTTTGTCACCACGTCAACGTGAGGACATTTGAGGTCACGATACATTTAACGTGAACAAGCCACCTTTATATATGACAGACTTTGGGTGGATTCTATCTTGCAACCCCCAGTTGTAAATCCGCTACTCTACCAACCGAGCTACCGCAGCCCTTAATGGTAATGGTAATTTTAGTTAACGTCGTACTAGAGCAACACAACGGGCTATTGATAACGGTCCGGGATCAGTCACTTAAGGAAAAGTTCCGAGGTAATTGGTAATTTTTAGTTAACGTCGTACTAGAGCAACACAACGGGCTATTGACGACGGTCCGGGATCAGTCCCTTAAGGCAGTGCTCCCCAACTTTTTTATCGCTGTGGACCGGATCAATGTTTGATAATTTTAACGCGGCCCGCTGAGGAGAGGGGGGGGGAGGTTGATTGTTTATATTTTAGATTGGGGTTTTGATTTAATAAATTTAATTTAATTGTATTTAAACATTCCTTCAAAAAAATAACCAAAAAATGAATATAGAGGGATTTAACATTTTAACTCACTATAACGCTAAATCAATGAGAACCCTGAGCTTGTTTCTTTGCAACGAGACGCTTTCATTTGGGGGTAATAGGAGACCATGACACCCGAAGTGTGTTGCTTATGTCGTTTATTCCGTTGTTTTGTTTTGGTTGCTGTCACTGCAGAAAACGCCACTTCACACACATAGGTTGTCGGAAATGGCAATAGGGATTTAAGTGCTGTGGTGGCAATCTCAGGGTATTCTGCCATGACTTTAATCCAGAACACCGGCAGAGTTGTTGTCTCGAACGTAGTTTTAAGGCCGCCTTCATTTGCAATTTCCAGCTGTTGATCTTCTTCTTGCACATACATGCTAGATTCGCCTGATTTGTTGACAAATGGGTCGCGGATCCATTCCTTACCACTTCGTGGGTCTTTTGTTGTTGGGAAATAGCGCTCGAACTCTTTTCAAAGCAAAGACAGCTGATCGTGCACCAACTGGGAGAATGAATGTTTAGGCTCAGTCTCGCCTAAAATCCCTGCTAATGTCTGAAACATGTACAAAATGCCTCTGTTCACGCACCGTCCCCATAACTTCAGTTTGGCTTTAAATGCAGCTACTTTGTCTGCCAACTTGAAAACAGTTGTCACATTTGTCAAAATTAGAAAATAGAGACATACAGAATTCATAAATCATAATTGAAGCTCCAGTAACAGAACAAATTTCAAGTTCTGATTTACCGCCTCCTAATTTGAGTGGACATTTCATAGATAAGAACCGCACAAACCCGAGAGAACTACACCACAGTAAATAAAATGGAAATAATTTAATGTTCCTTGGGCGGCCCGGTGCCATTTGATCCACGGACCGGTACCGGTCCGCGGCCCGGGGGTTGGGGACCACTGCCTTAAAGGAAAGATCCGAGGACAGCACCTCGTAATTTTGATCCACGGTCAGATGATGAAGCAACACCTGAGCTGGCACCCCACTCTCCAAACTTCCACGCCAACCCAACGTGAGAAAAGTTCCGAGGATAACACCTCAAAATTTTGAACCAAGGTCAGGTAACGAGGTTAACAGGTGGTGATCATGCTAACGTGAACGTTTGAAGACATGACAGATTTAACTTGCATCCTTCCTCACGGTCTTTGGTTGGATCGAGTTTTGAATGCTAATTCAAACTCTACCAACAGGGCTACAGCAATACCAATGTACTCACTCAACAATCTAAATTTGACAATATGATCAAAATCTTAAAATGCCATTCAACAGAAATTTCATAACAAAGTTATTCAAATTCAAAGCTTCTCAGAAACGAAGCGCCGACCAACCGGTTTAGTGGTTAAGGTGTTAGTCTCTAGATCGGAAGGTTCCTGGTTCGAATCCGGGTCCGGATGTTTGTAAGCGTATGGTGTACCTTAAATCTGTCGTGGCCGAAAGTCCTCACGTTAGGTTGGTGTGGAAGTTTGGAGAGAGTGGTACCAGCTCAGGTGTTGCTTCGTCATCTGACAGTGGTTGAAAATTACGAGGTGTTGTCCTCGGATCTTTCCCGTAAGTGACTGTTCCTGGACCGTCGTCAATAGCCCGTTGTGTTGCTCTCGTACGACATTAACTAAAATTACCACTACCCAATTTTGAATTATAATATCAGGTGCTATCCTGCTTTTGCCAATTGTCAATAGTCCGTTTTGTCGTTCCAGTACGTTTATTAAAATACCTACCTACCTAAATTTTTGGGTAATTATTTATGGTAATTTTTTAGTTAACGTCGTACTAGAGCAACACAACGGGCTATTGACGACGGTCCGGGATCAGTCCCTTAAGGGAAAGATCCGAGGACAACACTTCGTAATTTTGAACCACGGGCAGATGACGAAGCAACACCTGAGCTGGCACCCCACTCTCCAAACTTCCACACCAACCCAACGTGAGGACTTTCGGCCACGACAGATTTAAGGTGCACCAGCCGCCTCTACACCATACGCTTACAAACATCCATGCCCGTACCCGGATTCGAACCAGGAACCTTCCGATCTAGAGGCTAACACCTTAACCACTATACCGGTTGGTCGGCTCTCGGTCACATTAAGGTTTCAAAAGCGTTGTATCTTCATGTTAGCTGTTTTTGTATATAAAAACATTTTCTACCCCAAGTACTGTATAGCGTATATTTCACCCTTTAAAAAGGAGGTAAAAGGTTGGAGTTTGGAAAGCTGTGACCAATTTGCTGAACCGACATGGTTCGTTTGGGTTTGTATCGCAAGGGCCATATGTGTCCAAGCTGCGCCAAACACACGACAAAACATCACGCAAAAGTTACATTCACACAAAAGAAAAGTTTTAGACACGAGAGAAAATACATCCAATAACCGTCACCACATATAACTCGCAAGCTGCTAACGTAGTGAGAAAACACACTGAACCGACATGATTTTCAGACTTTAAACCACCTCTATAACCAGGGTTGGTTGGTTTGGGGGTTTTATGGCGCAAGGGTCATATTTGGCCAAGGTGTATACTTACGGCCATATTCACAAGTCTCGAGTTAACTCGAGGATCAGTTGATCCGCGAGTAAGAATTAACTCGAGGATTAACAAAAACGGTATTCTCAAACGGCGTGTTAAGTGATCCGGGGATTAAAATGAGACGCTCGCTGTGATTGGCCTCTTCACGATCACGTGATATTGTTTACATTACATTGCTTACGACGGCCGAATCTGCATTCATACTGATCAAGCACGTACTTCGCCGTAGAGTTGAGGGGGAGACGTTGATTGTTTATATTTTAGATTGTTTCGATTCAATAATTTTAATTTAATTGTATTTCAACACATGCCTTCAAAATAAAATACAGTTACACCAAAAGATGAATATAAAGTGATTTAACATTTTAACTCACTAGAACGCTAAATCAATGAGAACCCCGAGTTTGTTTCTTTGCTACGAAATGGTTTCATCTGGGGGTAATAGGAGACAATGACACCCGAAGTGTGTTGCTTAGGTCCAGTTTATTCCGTTGTTTTGTTTTGGTTGCTGTCACTGCAGAAAACCCGGCTTCACAAAGACAGGTTGTCGGAAATGGCAATAGGAATTTAAGTGCTGTGGTGCTAATCTCAGGGTATTCCGCCATGACTTTAATCCAGAACGCCGGCAGAGTTTTAAGGCCGCCTTCATTTTCAATCTCCAGCAGTTGATCTTCTTCTTACACAGACATGCTAGATTCGCCTGATTTATTGACAAATGGGTCGCGGATCCATTCCTTACTAGTTCGTGGGTCTTTTGTGGTTGGGAAGTAGCGCTCGAACTCTTTTAAAAGCAAAGACAAGTGATCGTGCACCAACTGGGAGAATGAACGTTTAGGCTCTGTCTCGCCTAAAATACCCACTAATGTCTGAAACATGTCCAAAATGCCTCTGTTCACGCGCCGTCCCCACAACTTCAGTTTGGCTTTAAATGCAGCTACTTTGTCTGCCAACTTGAAAACAGTTGTCACATTTGTCAAAATTGGAAAATAGAGACATACAGAATTCAGAAATCATAATTGAAGCTCCAGTAACAGAACAAATTTCAAGTTCTGATTTACTGCCTCCTAATTTGAGTGGTCATTTCATAGATAAGAACCGCACAAACCCGAGAGAACTACACCACAGTAAATAAAATGGAAATACTTTAATGTTCCTTCGGCGGCCCGGTACCATTTCATCCACGGACCGCTACCGGTCCGCGGGTTGGGGACCACTGCCCTAAGGGAAAGATCCGAGGACAACACCACGTAATTTTGAACCACGGTCAGATGACAAATCTGCAAGGGAGTTTATGATAGTAAATAGGTGAGATTACCGTGGTCAAATAATACCAGTTCGTAAATGAAACAAATTTATAAAGTATCCCTTTATTCAAATAAAATATTACAAATGTTTTTTACGTAACATATTTCTTCAATACAAACCATATTCCGATTTATAAAACACTTTTAGAGAGAGAGTCAGATATTCTACTATATAAAATATAAACATCATTAGTAAAAACAGAATATAACATTTAAAACCCACATCTCATAGCCGAAAAAAATCAGATATTTCAACATAAACCAGGGGGGGAAACAATATTTATATTACAATATTTAATGTATATTGTAATTATGATTACTTTTATCTTGCTATTTCTGTAATATAGTACACTTCAAAGAGTTTTTTTTCTCACTAATATGCATATTCAGAGATTTAATTCATTAATAATTATATAAAATTCGATTAAAAATAAAATAAGATAATTTTAAATTATATTTATATACATGGATCAATTTATTTCGCAATGCAATCCTTGATGTAATTTCTTAAAATAATACTAGTACAGTGGAATGTTTACATGAGCAAGGGATCATAGAATAGTAATCTGTAAAACATGTACATCACAAAAATGATTCAATCAAAACCGTCACATAAATAAAATAATTAAACTATCATGTTCCTCACAACTTAGATCTTTAAAGGTGAACAAAAAACGCAAGAATCAACACAAAAGACACATTTTAAGTAGCTGCTGTGCTTACTTCTTGGAGATCGAAACGAATAAAAATTTAACAACATTTTTGATGCAATAAAATAAATCAATACAATTTATTTACAAAATAAATCAATTTCATAATTTATTTACAATAAAATAAATTAATAGAGGGTGCTAGCTTTCACCCAATTGGGTTTTGTCAGTATTTTATTTTCATATCAGAATCAGTTCCCCTCTCAAAATGGATACAGCTTCACTCTACGTTTAAAGCGGTGGCAACGGTCTTGGCGCTTTTTTTTTTTTTGGCGTGCTTCTAGTAGCGATTTATGGCAGGTTAAGGCAACTCATCTTTATTACGGTTTTTATGGCAACCTCGGCAAGTGGAAATTTTAATATTTCATTTTGAATATTCTAGAATGTTTTTTCAAAATCCGTTAAACTGTCGTTTTGGTTCATTTGAAATAATTCTTTCCTTGGCAACTATAGAAGTGCGCCAAAATAAAGCGCCAAGGCCGTTGGCACCGCTATAAACGTAGACCGAAGCTGTAACCTATAATAGAGCTCCAGTGAGAAGGCAGATGACCATGATGAGTCCACTTTTAGAAAGGTAGTAAGTTTGTGAGGAGAAAAGGCTGACACACGCAAAATCGTTAAGAGCGATCAAAGACGATAATTTGTCCACCAATGATTGCTTTTAGTACTGGCACCAAACGATCAACTTGGAGACGGAATCGACGCTAAATATGCCAATTGTGGAAGCGCATTATTTGCGTTAAACCTGCCCCAAAATGTGACCAATAGACTCGATCAAATCCACATGACTAAAATCCGAACTCGACAGAGCCAGATTGTATCGTTGGATAGTTCCTGGTTCGACCTTCCAATGAAATAAACGGATTCATAAGTGTAGGGACCCAACTTGAGCTGGTTTTAGGGCTGCCACAGCACTTGTAAAATATCACAATCAGAAGCATATTAAAAAAAAATAATAACAAAAAAAGTATTTTCTTAACATGTTCGCTGCCGATCTCGCTTCAGCGCGTGATGTGGTGTCAACGCAAGAGCCCATCACGCGACCGCGCGTGATGTGGAGTGATGTCTCAGTAGCCAGTCACGCGTTCGCGCGAGAAGAGCTGCGCCTCAACAATTACTCCGGCAATATATGTTAGGTGTTGGCGTGGCGCAAAGGTTACAAGCTAGTTGTAAAGGTATGTGGTTTCTAATAAGCCTCTAACAGATTATGATATCAGCAAATTTGTTGGCTGAGCTTTCGCCAATCTATTCTGGTATTGGCGCACTTTTCAATCATATTTGTAAAAAAAGTAAGTCCTTTTCTGGGAAAAAACCATTTCTAAGGCGGAGCAATAAATATCAGCATATCCAAACATGACCGACAGCGAATGTGTTAAACTCGATTTCAGTAGCTATTTTAGTTTGCTCTCAAATACAAATCTCACCAAAAAATTTAAAAATGAAAAAAATAATTTCTAAATATGGTGTTTATGATATTCTAACAACCAGATTCCGATGTTTTTCTTTCATGGTCGTCACGACTTGGCGCCAAACTTCGAAATTGGCATCCTTTGGGAAATTTTCTCCCTAAAGAAAAATGCGACAATATTTTATCCGTTCTGTTAATTAATCCAGGGGACTACATTTTCGTTACCTTTGGCGAATTAAAAAAAAAGGAACTCAAAGTTTGAAAATAGTAGGCCTGAAAAACTAGATTGGCAGTAGCAAAATCCGCTAGTCGCTTGGCAGTGTAAAATAGTAGCAGTGGCAGTCCTGTGGATGTTTATCGAAGCACCAAACTCGTGTTTTTCATCACACTCGTCAATTAGTCCCACATTAGGATGTGTGCTTTCACCCAATACCACGTGACAGATATAAAAAAACCCGAGTGATCGGGTGAAATAACACGAAGTTACACGCAGATGTTTATTTCATTGGGTCTATGTGTGCTCTGAGGCTATTTTTAAATGCCAAGGGATGTGACAAGACACGAAAAATATTTTACTTTCTTTGATCGTCAACCCAAATTGTTCTTCTTCGGCATTAAATACGAATTAAATTATTCGATTGTGGGACTTCATTCGATTATTAAGAAATTTTCTCAATAGTTTTCAATGTTAAAATCGGTTACTTTAGATTTAGAAACATCGCTATAGAGTAAAATAAACTGTTTTTATAAAGGTCGCAAGGGTAAAATAACTGAAATGCATTTCTAGTGCAGATTAAAATACCTCAAACTAATTGAGATAATCTACTTGATTCTTTAAAAAAAAATCACATTAACCTTTCATTAAACATACGATAACATCCTAGAAGAGCAAAATATTTCGTGAAATCTAACTGTACAAAATCGAATTATTTCAGTCGCCATTGTGAATTTTTATAAAGATCGATTTTTTTTCTTCCTTTTATCGCTTAGACAAATTTAAAACTATCAATTATTTTTCTCCATCCAGTACTATTTATAGCTCAATACTTAAATCAACGATAACCTGGCACTCTATTATAAAAGCCGAGATGTAAATATCCGTCAAGGTAAATAGAGTGAAAAATATTCACAAGTTTTTAAAAGTATTCAAAACTTCTCAAATGTTGTCTTTCGAAAAGAATATGGCATAAATGCAATGAAAATAAATTACTTAAAAATTTAACTAATTTAATTATTAAAACTAAATAATCAGTGCACTGCTAAAATAAGCGAGTGATCATTTTGAATTCTTAAACGAGTATCCCAAAACACGCAATTGAAATATTTGCAAATTATTTTAATTTATGCCTTTGCGGTGAAACGGTAAAAAACGCCAAATTCAGCAGGAAATGAAAAGTTCGGGAAAATATCGGTCTATGTTTAAATTTTTCGAAAATGATATTTTAATTTCATGGGAGTCTACGACTTTTGAGTCATCGATTCCTGCAGTTAAGTCCCAAGTAAACCACTTCGATGGTGTTGTCTGCTAGCATCTAATATCCTGAAATCGACGGCTCCAGGATATACCTTTGTATAATACATTCGAGCAGGCGATTTCACGATATACAGAAACACTACTGTAGCAATCGCATTTGTTATTTCTCAATTATTTTTTTTAAAACTAAGGTTTATTTCATTCCATACGAGTCGCAGAGTTGAGGCATTTTCTACAGGACGTCAATAGCCTTAACAAGCTTAGCCTAATTTACAAAAAAGATGAATGGTATAAGGGTTTATATGGCACTAACTCATGCAGCATCAGAAATATTATTAAGCGTTAATTGGTCTTGTGAAATCGGTGATATGTAACATAGACCGTTATTCGATCGAACGCTTCAATTATACTCAATTGGTAAACCTTGTTTGAAAAGGGCTCGCTGAGTGTAGACACTGATGCCAGGTTAAAGTTGATTTTAGTATAAGTAATCTCTCATTCTCATTGCCAAACAATTTTCACGAAAAATGGAATAAATCATTATCAGAGCGATCACAGTGATTTCGTTCCACAGTCAAATTTTCCAACAGCCATCAAGACCATTTTAATTTTCCTTCTTCTCAGCTTTAAGCAGAATTCGAGATGTTTCCTTCCAGTAGTACCAGACCTGAGCGGCAAGAACGCCATTGGACAAGGAAGCCATTATGAAAGTGAATATGATCACTTGGTCGCCAGTCTCTTGGATGGACGTGAAAATTCTCGCCAAGCCTCCCAGGAAGAGGAGGTATACAGTGATGGCAGATAGCTGACCTGTATGACCGTTCTGGTAGTTCTTCACAGCTTGGATCATCTGTAAAACACAAGAATAAAGTGTAAGTGAATGAGAAATTTGAAAAGTGGCAGAAATAAGAAATTACCACATTCGAATTCGTCTCAAATGCAATCTTTCAGACTGGGAATTGGTAATTTTTAATTAACTTAGTACTGGAGCAACACAACGCGCTACTGACGACGGTCCGGGGTCAATCCCCTAAAGGGAAAGATCCGAGGACAACGCCACGTAATTTTGAAACACGGTCAGATGACGAGGCAACATCTGACCTGGTACCCCACACCAACCTAAGTATTTACAGTAGAGAGGAAAGGCGTACGTCACACTTCGGTCGATTTCAATTACACGAGAGCTTCTTCAACCAGGACCTACGATAAAGTGTATTCACAATGCACATTCTTACCATGCCCGAGTTTCAAACTCAGTTTGCTGAATCAATGACCAGAGCGCTGACCACTAACATAAAGGAACAACTAAGGTTGGATCGAAATTGGACAAGCTGCGCCAAACGCAAGATGATGCAAACCAATAAAAATAGGTTAAAATAGTCTTATTAATAAAGGAATATATTTTTTTATTTCCAATGGCAAGGCTGGGTACAGATTGCAAAGACAAATACAATACATAATACAATACAGAAATACAATACAGTACAGAATTGACAGAAGTCATTGTAGCCTTATACAAGGCCAGAAGTGATGGTCACTTGTGAAGGGGCACCCAGTGGGTGGACCATTATTGTCCCTAACAAAGGACAGCACAATTTACATACATGCCCTGACCCGGATTCGAACCAGGAACCTTCCGATCCAGAGGCCAACACCTTGACCACTAGGGATATGCGGTATCGGCATAAAGGGATATTTCAGCGATACGTTTTTCTTTTGTATAGATATGTAGTTTTGATGATGTAAAAGGAATGTAAAAGATGTCATTTATACTGGTTATGATTGGGAAAAACAAAGTATGACGGCTAAAAATAAAAGATTGAGAGATGTACAAAATGGGGTAGTCTCATCTTAGTCGGTATAAAAATTTTAATGAAATGTAATTGAAAATTGATGAATTATAACAATATGATAAAATGCCGCACCTATGTAAGAAAGCAAAGAGGTGGTGCATGCGGAGGGTAGAACAACAAGGGTAAAGAACGTTTTTCAAATATTCTTCAAAGTCTTGGCGCTTTTTGACACTACTGGTAATACAGACTAAACATTACAGAACACAAAACATTAGTCAAATATTTCCTGAGCCCCAAGACCCTACCGTGCCCTCAAGGTCACATTTTCTAAACGCGTGAACGGGCATTACAACCCCTAGATACCCGAGTGATCAGCCCCAAGGCTAGTCCTCCGCAAGTAGCCCTGATCTGTTCAACCCTGATCCACCTTTCAACGTATTGTTTTCTTTCCTGCCTCGTTGTCGTCTTGTGGTTGGCACATCTTGACATCTTGGTCAAGTATAACCCTTCCGCCATAAGACCCCAAACCAACCCAAGACTAAAGTGCCAGGTATACCCCCTTTATGGGGGCAACTGCCCAGAGTGCCTAAGCGTTCAAGTCGGCAGGACAGACTTTTTAAACACCCGTAAGTAGACTTACACAAAAACAAGACATTCTAAACACAATGTAATAGAAATCCTCCCCTTCCCGACTTAAAAACAACCATAAACTACAGAACTGGGCGGAAACGAAAGCGCTTAGCTGAGAGAAGAGCCCGACTCCGGAACCACTAAATAACCAAAACGCTGTTTGTTGGGGAAAAAAAACAGCGACACAAACTACCGTCCGTTTCATTTACGTGTTGCAATTATGCCATAAACTTGGCCAGCATCCGCAACAGCAAGCGAGACGTGGTCCACAACACCCTCATAAATCATCGCCCCCCCCCCCCTTCGAAAAAAGGTTCGGACCATCCCGTGGCCAGATCCGGCACCGCCTACAAAAACTCCGAGCATGAGGTACATAAGCCACGAGCTGCTTTCCCAAAAACCTCAACGGCAATTAAAATAACGTGGGAAACAAGAAAAACGTATTTAAAGTATGAGACTGGCAACGAGACATTGTAGCCGTTTTGGCTTAACATTGAAGTTGAGGGCTCCTTAATCACTGAAGGCCTTCACAAGGGAATGCGAGAAAGCAACACGGGTGTATAAAATAATAATAATAAATAAATTAAGAAACGCTCGTTTATCCTATTTTTACGAAACGAAGGAGGTTAACTTGAGGCCAGAGGTCGGACCGTGCGTGGAGATTTTGAGAAAGTTAACGATGGCAGGTTAGGAATTTAAAATGTCTGAGTGGATTATCCTTCAAACAAACGGAGTGGGCAATTACTTTTGAGTAGCGTCTCGTTCCGAGATTGATAACTATCACGGAATCGAACCGGAGAAAGTATTTAAACATTTCGCTCAGAGTTTCTTTTCGTAAGAATATGCTAAGTAAAAGCCCCAAAACTTTCAAAATTACTTATAAAATATTAACCTTTAAACTACGGCCGGTACAGCAGTTGTACAATAATCGAACCAAGAAAGAAATTAGACTACGGCCGTTACATCAATTGTACCTTGAAAGTTATAAGACTCGCGCCAAGAAAGAATTTAGACTACAGCCGTTAACATCAATTGTACCTTAAAAGTTATAAGAATCGCGCCAAGAAAGAATCGCACTTGTTATATCTATAGCCGTAGTCAAGAGGTTAAAAACTTAGAAAGTATCGCCAAAGATCATTTCGGTGGAGCAAGACGTCCGTTATCATCAGGCTAGAAGTCACGATAGGAAAATACGTTCTTCTAAAATAGCGTTGGTCACAACTCACATATTTAAGATTGCTATTGAGAAAAGATTCAAAACGTTTGAGCAACATGATGAAGGTAATGAAAATTGAACTTGGTTGGCCGATTTGGCATCACAACGCCTCATTTCGTGAAATAACATCTCATGACAGTGTAGATGTGTGAAATCGCATTACTAGAGCGAAGAAAATGGTGAAATCGCCAGAGTTTACTATTCTGTCGCGTGGACCAATCAGATGATGAATCAATGGATGAGCGTCTTCTCCAGCTCCGTGAACCAATCAGATGACGAATGTTCGTTTCCACCGGCAAAAGAAGGCAGTCTAAGAGCCACTTTACTGCTAGTTTTGGTCAAACGATCCTGGGCACACATAAAAAGGTTACAATTACTCACTCTTTTAGGCACGGTGCGCACATCCTATTTTTCAACGTGCGGTGCCGTTGCCGTAACGCAAGTGCGGTTGTTGTTGTCGGGCGGGCCATATATGGCCCAATTGGGGGTGCCATTGCCCCGGAGGGTTAACTAGACAAGAGCACAAGGGTTTAAGAGCTCAAACGCAAGTGCGGTCTGAGATACATTAGATCCAACGGAGTAGTGAGCACATGCCTCCGGCGACGCACGTCCAACTAGCGTGCAATTTGTACCGCAGCTTGCCGCACACGCTTCTTCGGTCTCAAGTACCTTGTTTTCATAAATAAATGGAATATAAAAAATAATTAATGAATAGTTGTATCCAGTAACGTCTATTTTGTTTCAAAATATACTTTTTTTACACCAATTAAGCGAAATAAAATCGTTCTCTTCGATAGAAAATCTATCGAAGAAAATGATTTTATTTCGCTTAATTGGTGTAAAAAAAAGTATATTTAAAGAATATCTATCGCAAATGGCGCGAAATGAGAACTCGCGTCATTACACGGTTACGTGTGCATAGTTGGGTTTCGGTGCTGCAACGGCGCCGCACGTTGAAAAATTGGATATGTGCCCCGGGCATTATAGTTCCTCCATGGAGTAAAGGCGGAGAAGAACTAGCGTCAATCAGTAGAGTCTGGAGTGCAAAAAATTAAAAATATATGATGCTTTTCTAATATTTTAATCGAGAGATCTAGGAGATTGGGCCACTTTTGCACGTTTCAAATCAAAATGATGTGAAAGATTCTAACAACAACGTTATTGATGGCAGATTTGTTTAGTTCCTTACTTTTAACTCATCGCATGCGTTCTTGCAAACCGAAATTTCAAAGCTCATTTAGTTTGACTAATATAACACGTGTTACATGTACAGGGTATCTGATATACACTATATGGACAAACGTATTTGGACTAGGGATGCGACATCGATATCGATGTTTTCAAAACATCGATGTATTGGAGTCGATGTTTTTGTAACATCGTAGTTTATACTTGTCGATGTTTTTACGTTGTCGATGTTTTATTTTTAAATGAAACAAGTACCGTTATAAAAATTTTAAAAATAACCAAGTAGCATAATTTTCATAATCAGCAAATTGTACATACTTTTAGACCAAAGTGGCTAAGGGTGAAGGGTCTGAAATTTAGAGATGCGACATCGATGTCAATGTTTTCACAACATTGATGTTTTATAAAAAAAACATCAATGTATTGGAGCCGATGTCGCATCACTAGTTGCTAAACCAGTTTTAAGAAATGGGGGGAAAAGTTAAAATACACTGAATTTTAAAAACATCGATGTTTGGGGGGCGATGTATTATCAACATCGATGTTTTAATTTTGAATGTCGATGTCTCAAAACATCGATGTTTTGCTGTCGATGTCGCATCAATAGTTGCTAAACCAGTTTTAAGAAATGGAGAAAAAAAGTTTAAATACATTGAATTTTAAAAGCATCGATGTTTTCGGGGTGATGTATTATCAACATCGATGTTTTAATTTTGAATGTCGATGTCTCAAAACATCGATGTTTTGCTGTCGATGTCGCATCAATAGTTGCAAAACCAGTTTTAAGAAATGGAGAAAAAAAGTTTAAATACACTGAATTTTAAAAACATCGATGTTTTTGGGGAGATGTAACATCACTAGTTCCTAAACTAGTTTTAAGAAATGGGAGGAAAAGTTTAAATACACTGAATTTTAAAAACATCGATGTTTTTGGGACGATGTATTATCAACATTGATGTTTCAAAACATCGATGTTTTGCTGTCGATGTCGCATCCCTAATTTGGACACTGCAGAAATTCGGAGGAGGATCCTACTTAGTTGGTTGTTTTTCAGGTAAGGACTCAACCCATTGCTTTATGTACCTGATACCATGAACGTTCCTGACGTGTACCTCGACGTTCTGGATCATTTGGCCTTGCCTACACTATGGCAGTACTACGGCTATGATGGTTGTTTCTTCCAACAGGATCGAGCTCCATGTCGTACTGCAAAACGTGTGCTGAGCTGGTTTCCTGAAAATGATATGAATTTGCTTGACTGGCCTGTTCAGAGCCCCGATCTCAATCCGATCGAGTACTTGTGGGACAAACTGGAGCGACACGAGTACGACACCGCCACGTCCATCTTCCCAACAATCTCTTCTCGCAGCCTTACAAAAGGCATGGCGAGCTATTCCTTCCCAGTCTAACAGAGAACTTGTGGAAACGTGTTGTAGCTGGAATGCAAGCTAAAGAGCCTACCCGTAACTCAATAGAATAATGAAGCACTTTTTCTGAAAAACCTGTTGTGTCCAAATACTTTTGTCCATATCTATATACATAATTCTCTTACCTGGCACGCAAAAAAGACGTTATTTGTTATCGCGTTTTGGCAACACTGTACGATTGTTTGTTTACCACGAAGACTCGCGCCTCAGTTGAATTTATAGCTTTATCGGAGGAAATTTTATTGAAAATATATAGCTATTTGTCGAGCTGTTGTAGCTTATATACAAACAATATGATGGGTATACGATTCCCAAAGCTGCCGCTCACATTTCGAGTCCAAATTTGCTCAAAGTTTTCATTTGAATTCCAAATTGTTCGAGTTCTGATTCCAGAGGTACTGTATAACTTTTCTGCAGTACTACAAATTTATGTTTGAAAAAAGTTTTTTGGAGTATCATATTTTGTAAATCCCTGCTGCTAGGACACATGTCTTCATTAATGCGAGCGAAGCTAGTAAGGTTCGCCCATCGAACCAATGAGGATTGTAAAGCAATCCACCGGGGGTTGGAGAGTGCCATCTTCCCAAGCGCATCTTCCAAATACTTTTGTCCATGTAGTGTACATACATCGTCTGTTGGTGGTTTGAACAGGATCGTTAACAATTTGGAAATGGATCGTGTAAAATGGAAATGGATATGCGAAGATCCATCTTGTTATAACCAGGTACGAATCTCGTTTTGAAAGCGCATGGATATAGGCGATTGTTCCTGTTGTGCGAGGTGCTCCTTCAGGGTGCAAGTTGCCGTCAGTTTGCCGATTGTAGTGCCAAAAGACGAAGAGGTCAGTCGTCGGGCATTAGAAATAAAAAGTGAAACCACGTTAATTTAACCACCATATTTATTCCTAAACTTGAAAAATTAGTCTGCCATGAACTAAATCAGTCATTAATCATTAGTTTTAATCACGAATACGTTAACTGAGTTTCTATCGAAGTAAAAATGACTCGCGATATTTACTATGCCACAAATTCATTTCGGCACAGGCATCACAACCGGAACACAAAGCACTATTCCCAATAGACTATTCAAGAGACCTCGTCACAGAAGATGACCAACCAATGGACCCACTTTCACAAACTCTGAAAAGATCCACAGAAATATTACTTGAAAGGCCATCAGAGTCTGAAACAACAACCAAGAACATTGACTATCGCTAGATTTGAGAATTAATATTATTGTTTTATCTATGGTAAGTACGGGAGCCTGTGTGCTGGTTTTTACTTCGCACGAAGTTTTCGTTTGCATAAAGGCAACTGCATGAAAATACTACGACACGAATTCATTTCGGCACAAGCATCACAACCGGAACACAAAGCACTGCTTCCAATACACTATTCAAGAGACCTCGTCACAGAAGATGATCAACCAATGCATCCCACAAACACACTCTGAAAAGATCCACAGAAATACCACTTGAAATTTCATCCTGGTCTAAAACACCATACAACCAAGGACTATCGCTAGATTTGAGAATTAATATTGTTTTATCTATGGCAAGTACGGGAGCCTGTGTGCTGTTTTTACTTAAGCTTTCGTTTGCATAAAGGCAACTGCATGAAAATACCACGCCACGAATTCATTTCGGCACAAGCATCACAACCGGAACACAAAGCACTGCTTCCAATAGACTATTCAAGTGACCTCGTCACAGAAGATGATCAACCAATGCACTCCACAAACACAAACACTCTGAAAAGATCCACAGAAATACCACTTGAAAGGACATCCTGGTCTAAAACACCATACAACCAAGGACTATCGCTAGATTTGAGAATTAATATTATTGTTTTTATCTATGGCAAGTACGGGAGCCTGTGTGCTGTTTTTACTTAAGTTTTCGTTTGCATAAAGGCAACTGCATAAATACCACGCCACGAATTCATTTCTGCACAAGCATCACAACCGGAACACAAAGCACCGCTTCCCAATAGACCATCCAAGAGAACTCCCCATCAGATGACCAGCCAATGTCCACCGCCCCTCCCCCCACCCAACCCTTTGAAGAGAGAGAAGATCCACAGAAAACGAGCCGCGGATGCCGATGACGAAACCGCGCTCGCAATCACACACACACAAGCGAACGCCTTCCCTCCCTCCCCGCGTAGCGCGGTCAGCACAAACGCGGCCTCTCCAGATAAGTTTCGGAGAGCCTAATCAAGCCGCAAACCGGGAGAGGTGAGGAGAGGTCTCGACAACACCGCGGCTTAATGAGTCATGCGGAGGACACCTCGGCATGCCCGTGGCAGCCGCATGAAAGGAGGGCCCTAATTCGCGGGGAGGGGCGCGCCCTGCTAATCAGGGGACCGGGGTCCTTCACGACCATATGGAGGTGGAGATGAACTTCCCGACGCAGCCAATCGGTCAGGCGGTGTCCCGTTGCTTTCGGTTTTCATTTCATCGGGATTGTCGGACTGGAAGAAGCTGTACAACTCGGTCTTTCGAATTCCGAATGTTTTGTGCGTTTCGTTTGGGTTGATCAGTGGTGCTTTGTTGCGTTTGTTGGGTTTTTTTTTGTGTTGAACAACGCGTCTTAGTCTACTGCCAACCCGATCACACTTTGCATCTCTATTACATCAGCGGTTCCCAATCTTTCTTCTCTCGTACCCCTTAATTAGACTTTTCATTTACGATTATCCCTTCTCTAAATTACAGCGCACCCAATGATGCCCCCTCCAACGCAATCATACCCATGGTGCTAGGGGTATTTGGAATTTTTAATTAACGTCGTACCAGAGCAACACAACGGGCTATTGACGTAGGTCAGGGATCAATTCCCTCAGGGAAAGATCCGATGACATAGCCACGTATTTTTCAACCACGGTGAAATGACGAGGCAACACCCGAGCTGGCATCCCACTCTCTAAACTTCCATACCAACCCAACGTGAGGGCTTACGTCGGCGGCAGATTTAAGGTGTACCAGCACCATACGCTTACAAACATCCATGCACTGATTCGGATTAGACAACCAGAAACCGTCCGATCTAGACACCAACACTTTAACCACCAAACCGGTTGTTCGGCCAATTGACAATTGGTAATTTGTAATTTACGCCGTACTAGAGAAACACGACGGGCTATTGACGACGGTCCGGGATCAATCCCTTAAGGGAAAGATCCGAGGACAAGACCTCGTAATTTTGAACCACGGTCAGATGACGACGCAACACCTGAGCTGGCATCCCTCTCTCCAAACTTCCATATAAACCCAACGTAAGGACTTACGTCCGCGGCAAATTTGAGGTGCACCAGCCGCCTCTACACCATACGCTTACAAACATCCATGCACTGACTCGGACTCAAACCAGGAACCATCCAATCTAGAGGTCAACACCTTAACCACATACCAACCCAACAACATCGTCCAGACCGGTTGTTTGGCCAATTCTTTAAGGGAAAGATCCAATGACAACATCTCGTAATTTTGAACCACGGTCAGATGACAAAGCAGCACCTGAGCTGGCACCCCTCTCTCCAAACATCTACACCAACCAGACGTGATGACTTTCGGCTACGACAGATTGAAGGTGCACAAGCCGCTTCTACCCCATACGCTGACAAACACCCAACCAGGAACACTCCTATCTAGAGGCTAACACCTTAACCTGGTCGGCGTTTTTATGTTGCACAACGCGTCTTAAGTCTACTGCCAACCTGATCACACTTTGCAGTTATTACATCAGCGGTTCCCAACTTTTGTTCTCTCTCGTACCTCTTGATTAGACTTTTCATTACGATTACCCCCTATCTTCATTATGGCCCTCCATAGGGGCCCCGTAATGTTAAATCGCATAGGCAAGAGAGAAACGTTTTTTTTTTTTTTTTTTTTGTGATAAATCCGAAAAAACTCGGGCGAATTGGACCAAATTTTTTACCTCGGTGATTTTTAAACGGCATTCCTATTGGCACTCACAAAAATTCGCTATTTCAAACCGTTTGTCCGGAAATGCCAAGTGTTTTTGCCAAAATTTCACCAATCATCTCTCAATCTGAAACTTCCACACCAACCCAACGTGAATGAAGTGATGGTATATAAAAGCAGAAAACGATCGCTTGGGTATCCAAGGAAGATCAGCCCCGTGTCTACCAAACAATGAGCCCCATGGGAAACGATAACACGGGTACCTGTCGGCTGACACAGCAGAGAGAAATACACCAAGAGAGATGTCGAACCTGACACAGGAATCCAACCCGACAGGAATCCAACCCGACAGGAATCCAACCCGACAGGAATCCAACCCGACAGGAATCCAACTCGACAGGAATCCAACCTGACACAGGAATCCAACCCGACAGGAATCCAACCCGACAAGAATCTAACTCGACAGGAATCCAACCCGACAGGAATCCAACCCGACAGGAATCCAACCCGACAGGAATCCAACCCGACACGAATCTAACTCGACAGGAATCCAACCCGACAGGAATCCAACCCGACACAGGAATCCAACCCGACACAGGAATCCAACCCGACACAGGAATCCAACCCGACAGGAATCCAACCCGACAGGAATCCAACCCGACAGGAATCCAACCCGACAGGAATCCAACTCGACAGGAATCCAACCTGACACTGGAATCCAACCCGACAGGAATCCAACCCGACAGGAATCCAACCCGACAAGAATCTAACTCGACAGGATTCCAACCCGACAGGATTCCAACCCGACACAGGAATCCAACCCGACAGGAATCCAACCCGACAGGAATCCAACCTGACACAGGAATCCAACCCGACAGGAATCCAACCCGACAAGAATCCAACTCGACAGGAATCCAACCCGACAGGATTCCAACCCGACACAGGAATCCAACCCGACAGGAATCCAACCCGACAGGAATCCAACCCGACAGGAATCCAACCCGACAGGAATCCAACCCAACAGGAATCCAACCTGACACAGGAATCCAACCCGACAGGAATCCAACCCGACAAGAATCTAACTCGACAGGAATCCAACCCGACAGGATTCCAACCCGACACAGGAATCCAACCCGACAGGAATCCAACCCGACAGGAATCCAACTCGACAGGAATCCAACTCGACAGGAATCCAACTCGACAGGAATCCAACCTGACACAGGAATCCAACCCGACAGGAATCCAACCCGACAGGAATCCAACCCGACAGGAATCCAACCCGACAGGAATCCAACTCGACAGGAATCCAACCTGACACAGGAATCCAACACGACAGGAATCCAACCCGACAAGAATCTAACTCGACAGGAATCCAACCCGACAGGAATCCAACCCGACACAGGAATCCAACCCGACAGGAATCCAACCCGACAGGAATCCAACCCGACAGGAATCCAACCTGACACAGGAATCCAACCCGACAGGAATCCAACCCGACAAGAATCTAACTCGACAGGAATCCAACCCGACAGGAATCCAACCCGACAGGATTCCAACCCGACACAGGAATCCAACCCGACAGGAATCCAACCCGACAGGAATCCAACTCGACAGGAATCCAACCTGCGCCGCTTACAACTACTCACATGTTGCCCCCCCCCCCCACTGAGCCACGGAGGCCCCTGTTAACCGATCAGAGGGTTAAGAACTAAAGTGAAAAATCAAGCCCTTTCAACGCCCGTGGGAACAACCCCTACAAGTTATTACCGCGGTCTGCGTGCGTAACACTGTCGTCCCTTCAACGCGGATTTGCAAAAATTCCAGAATCAAGAGACGTTCGAAGAACGAGCTACAAAAGACGCCATTAGCAGGGCTAAAAATGCCGAGCGCTCTAACCCAACTTTTCCATGGATCAATCATGCCCCATCAATTGATCCATTCCGAGAGAAACGCTTTTAAGGCCCCAACGCGTGTGTGTCGCCTTTTCGCACCTCCCATGCTTCAAATCCCATTAGTTATTACTTCAATGTTAATTAAAGTACAGATAAAGAATGCCTCCAAGGTAGCGCAATATACCTCTCCGCCGCCTCACTTCACTTCATTAGCATTTCCGCTAATGGGAAAGCTCCACTACGCGGGAGGGAAAGAAAAAAAAAATGATAATATACGCGCGTGAGACAATCGATAACACTTCGCATATTCAGTTCCCTCAGATTGGCAACACCTCGTCGGAATCGGAAATAAGCACCGACGAATGACGGGGAATTTCGATGGGGGACAAAAAAACCGTGATGGGTGTGCCGTGTATGACCGCGGGGGTACACCGTGAGGAGAGATAATTCCAGTTAATGCCGGAGTAATTAAAACGATGGAAGTTTTGCAGTGCGAGCCCGCACTGTCGGGAGTTGCAAAAACAAAAGATTGGGACACGAGGTGCCATTAGCGAAATATCCCCGCTCTACTCCGATGTGTTCGTATCTAATTAATAAATTAATGCGCTCGATTTATGCCTTCAAAGAACTTTTTTTTTCCCCCTCGATTCGAAAATTCTGGTGCGCTGTCGATTTCGAATTCTTTTTTGGAATTGATAATGTGCGAAGTGGATTGGCAACACCTGGGGCGAGTGAATGTTCTTTCTGCGGGAGACGAAGTTCTGGGTAAAGTTTTGAGGAAGTTAGCAGTGGTTTGGTCATAGAAATTCGATGCCCCAGTCGCTAATCGAGGCATTCAGATTCAACTATGTATTATTTTAAGCGATTCCACTGCAAAGAATGAGGCAACTCGACTTGTAGCAAAAAAATTTGCATCGCTAAAGATGAAGACTGGAATTTCCTCCTAAGGTCTCAGTAACCACAGAATCTACCGGGTAATTGTTTTCTTAATTTTTAATTAACACCGTACTCTATAGCACAACTGGCTATTGACGACGGTCCGGGATCAATCCCCTTATGGAAAGATTCGAGGACAACACCACGTAATTCTGAACCGCGGTCAGATGACGAGGCAACATCTGAGCTGGCACCCCACTCTCCAAACGATTGCACCTACCCAACGTGAGGACTTTCGGCCTCGATAGATTTAAGGTGCACCAGCCGCCTCTACTCCATACGCTGACAAACATACATGCACTGACCCGGATTCAAACCAAGAACCTTCCAACCTAGAAGCTAAGAATTTAATCTACCGGGAGCTATAGTCGTCCCTTTTTTTTCGTGTTATCACTGAGCACGACTACCTACAAAATCATCGTTTTGTAGGTAGTCAGGTTTGATACCGAAATGGCTGCTCAAACTCTCTAAGTTCATATTTGTGTGAACTTTCAGAAATAACAGGAATACACCTCAACAGTCACCCAAATCTTACGTATGAAATACTGCTGAAAGAGTTACATATTTTATTGATTTCTAAACTACATTGGGCTGCCAGACAAATGGCGGAAAGACTAGGGTTTGCGTAAAATTAAAGCAAAGGGATCTGGACACAACTTTCGGATATTAGGATATTTTCGGGCATATTCTAATTCTATAGTAGAATTCGAAAAATACCAATTCTAACCATAAGCGTCAGTGAAATGGATGTCTCTCCATCAGCGTGAGCAAGCATCTTAAAACAGCGTTAAAATGACTAGTTTAGCCTAACATTAATAATGTCGTGATTAGATCGAAAGCAAACGAGACAGTTTCGTATCCCAAAATGATAAGCCTGTTGCATGGTTGTCAGTGCAATATGGAGTCTGGTGTTTCTTGAAACAACAAGAAACCAGTTGAAAAGCAAGGTGGGACTACATTGAAAATTGTCTATTTTTATTGAAACTAAGTTCACAGGCAAGCATTGCGGACGCGTATTGACTCAGCCTCTTATTAGTGTCCTCGTCCACATATAAAAAATATGAAAGGTAAGGTATATAGTACGAAAAACCACGACGGCTAAACTTTTCTAAAGCAAAATTCCGGTCACCGTGCACCAACAAAAAACACGCAAATGCAATATGAATCCGAAAAGTAGGTAATAAGGTGAGCCTTATCGCGGGAAAGATATATGGAATTAAGTCTCAGAGGTAAGAGAAAATGAATACCTGCGATAAGACGAAAGTTCCACCATAGACGTCCCTTCACCCGCCCATTCATTAAGGAAAAGAGACCAAAGTATAGTAATCAGGAGTTGGTGGCGATGGGTGTGGAAAACAATTTTTGCAAATACACAACCTCTGAACTCCCATCAGAATGCTGTGCGACTTCTTATTTAATAATGAAGTAGAGATGCTTATGCAAATAAGTACGCGATATGGGTCTCTCAAAACTTCACGATTTTGGAAACAGTACAATAGAACACCGATATACGATAAAAACTTATGTTTTTTATGTTTTTGAATGCAATTTTGAATGTTGAGCCTGAAAATGCCAGCCATTTTTTCCCATCACGTCAGGATTTTCATGATAGGGGGAAATTAATTGAAAATTATACACTCTTCATTTAAATGCCTTGATATTCGCAAATATTTTCAGACTACTACTTAAAACAAAAACTCATTAACTAACAAAAAGTTAAATTTTTCGGCACAGGCAATTAAATGCTAAATAGTAGTTTTTTGGTCAAAAAAAAAAATTTATTTCCAATGGCAAGGCAGTACAATTGCGAACACAAATACAATACAATACAATACAAAGTACAGAGTTGACCGAGGTCATTTTAGCCTTATACAAGGCCAGAAGTGATGGTCACTTGTGAAGGGGCACCCAGTGGGTGGAACATCATTGTCCCTAACAAAGGACAGCACAATTTACATCCATGCCCTAACCCCGGATTCGAACCAGGAACCTTCCGATCCAGAAGCCAACACTTTGACCACTAGACCGGTTCGTCGGCTAGGTCAAAAATAAAAAGTTAAATTTTACAGCACAGGCGATTCTAGCATTTACAGTCATGGAATTTGGCACACATGTAGTCCTAAAAATGACTGAATAGACCTCGAAGCCCCCCGAATTTTAAAATTTAATGTAGAATATCTTTTAATTAATTTATTAGCTTTTTCCCTCATGTGGTTCTTCTTTTGGACGCGCGCCAAGGTTCAAATCAGCCGCTGTGTATGAATGACGTCACTGATCGAATGGTATTCAAAGCGCAATTTTTTTATTTTCTCCCCGCTCGGTATCAATCAAGAAACTGATGCTGAATATTATTGAGGCCATCAACATCACTGGACATATAGCAGGTGAAGACGTATTCATTCCTCAAGGATTAGTGAGGTGGAACGAGTTAGGCAACATGCCCGTATCATGTCGGGTGGAGGTAGGACTCATTCTTAAAATTACTTTGTTTTTCTTTTTAATGTTATCAGTATCAGTAAGGACATGACAAGAATGCTGTCACGGGCAGCGCCACTTTTTGAAAGAATAGAGATATTTAATTTTTATAATTTATGCAATTTTTTGTTTATTATTGTTTAACTTGGTTTTGTCGAAATCAGCGGTAAAATTCACTTTTTAACAACATAACTTTGTCACGGGCAATGCCGTGCAGGTTACTGCTAGTACTAAATATTAGTTTTTAGGTCAGAAATAAAAACTTTACATGAACATTTTGATAGTGCTCCTAAAAATGTCAGTTTATGCGTTTCTGCTCTAAGCCGACGACATAGATTGTAAAATTAGTTTGCATAGCATTAAATTATACAATTTGTATAGTGCAAATTTATTTACTAATTCCAGGCGTGGACAATATCTCTGAAGAACACAATCAAAACCATTAAGTGGAAACAACCTCCAATCCTTTCCAATGTAAAGTTTAAAAAAAAGTTTGCTCTAGACCAGCTATATACAGAGGATGTTCGCGCATTTTTTAGACAGTGTATATTGTATTCACAAAACTAAATTACATAAAATTCTTGTGTTTTAAATGTTCTATTTGACAGCCCTTATTCTGAACTATCTTTCGACACCGTAATTTCCAGGATAATAATGCCTTTTGAAGTGTCAGAAGAGGTATTCTATCCCATTCCTCCTGAACAGCTTTCCCGAGTCCTGTAAGGGTTGTGGGACGACGTTTGGATAATGCAGATTTTAAAAGTCCGAAAGCACAAAAATCCATAGGTGATACATCGAGAGATTTAGTAGGGATATCAGGGAAGGGTATGGCCTTGATACCGGTTTTTTTGCTCCATTTCTTTTAGGAAATTTACAGTGGATTTGGATGTGTGACTGCTAGCATTGTCTTTATGGAGTTCCACAGATTGATGGCACTGTGGGTAAAGCGATGGTATTTCATTCAGAAAAATTGGCGATAAAATATGTTCCTGATAGTATTTGGAGTTAATCTTGACATTTTTTTCCACTCTCTTTATTTTTAATTTGCCATTATATGAAAAACCATCAACAATCATGAATCCCTAAGAAAAACTTTCTTTCGATTCTGTGAGCCATGTACTTAAATTATTTTCTCCTCTTTTATGATAATAAATGGCTCTTTTTTTGCTGCAATCATTTAAATACACCCATAATTCATCTATTGTGACAATTTTTTTCCATTTTTCTTTGGATAAGTGTTTTTCGTATAGAATTCGACAGCGTGTTCTGCGTTCAGCGATATGCTTTGGAGAAAGACGATGCACATTGCGTTTTTTCGCTTTCTTAAGATTTAAATCAACGTTTATCATTTTGTTTACAGTGGACACCGAGCATTTTAATGATTTTGCAACTGTCCTTTGACTAGGGGATTTCCTTTTAACATTAAACAACGTACCTTTGCAATAGTCGAAGATGTCCGTTTCTTCCTTGGATACTTGTTTGGAATTTTTGTCCCACTTGAGGTTCCAATTTGACGTTTTTTCCCTTTCTTGTTGACGATATTACCTATCGACGCTTTAGATATCAGAAAACCATGATTCTCACATCGTTTTTGGATAACGAAATATGAATATTTCTCTTCGGAAAGAGCATAAATATAGCCTTAGAACCACTGCTTCGTTAAAAACGCCATTTTGAATAAAAACAAACCTCCCAAGCCGCAGACGATAATTTTGACTTTTAAAAACATAGTACAACTACAATTATTTCTTTTGCAACAAACGATTTTTTATTACCGCTAACCAAAATCGTCTAAAAAATGTGCGAATAGCCTCAGTATAGTATACAAAAGAACCACCATTACAGAAGCATTGAATGAAGTCATTTCCCCTGTGCCTATACCATGAGCAAATGGTATCACGATATTCTGCTCTACCCGTATAGTAAAACTGATTTGGGGACGTTCCTGTCTGTTCATGTTTGCTTCTGAGCGACAGATGTCAAATTAGGTGGGTTCTTAGATCCAATTACATTCTAAATAAATGGGAAAAGAGAATGCAAATAATTTTGTAGATAAGCCTATGCAGTTAGCAGTCTCAAAGTTCGAACCTGTCGCTCAGAAGCAAGCATGAACAGACAGGAACGTGCCCAAATCAGTTTTATTGTAGGAGTAGAGCAGAATATCGTGATAATATTTGCTCATGGTACAGGCACAGGGAAAAGGACTTCATTCAATGTTTCTGTAATGGTGGTTCTTTTGTATACTATACTGAGGCTATTCGCACATTTTTTAGACGATTTTGGTTAGCGGTAATAAAAAATCGTTTGCTGCAAAAGAAATAATTACAGTTGTACTATGTTTTTAAAAGTCAAAATTATCGCTCCACTACCCTACAATAATGGACCGGACGCCAGCGGATTTGCATAAAATCCGACTACTTGTTTGTGGGTGTTTTTCGTGGTATGGGCCTGGGATCTTCGCATGTTGTTCCTGGTCAATTGAACGCCGACGTCTACATGAACATTTTGGACAATCAGGTTCTTCCAACGCTCTGGCAATTTTATGGAATGGACGAATGTTACTTCCAGGAGGAAAAAGCTCCATGTCATGTTATAGCCTCTGTCAAGCAGTGACATCGAGCTATAGATGTAAAACGTCTCCCCTGGCCTGCTCAGAGTCCAAACTTAAATCCTATAGAACATGTGTGGGATGAGTTAGAGCGACGCTTACGGACCAGGGAACCTCGTGCGAAATCTACAGCTGAGCTGGCGACATTCTGCAGCAGGAATGGACACAAATACCCATAGCTGTGTTTCGTAACCTTGTTGAAAGTATGCCCAGAAGGGTTGCTAGTGTAATTGCAGCATGTGGGGGACCATCCTCAAATTAAAACATGCATTTTTCCCCTTATACCATCACATCTTTCTGTCCGGTCCATTATTGTTGGGTAGTGTATATATAATACCTATTATTTATTCCGCTTGGTGTAGCGTGCGACTAAAAGCGCGTGACTACGTTTCAATTAAATATTTTTACGCGTTTAACTCTTCCAGAGCAAGTGTTTCGATTAAAAAAAAACACTTTCCAACTTATTCAATCATTTAGACAAAGCCCAGATGCAGTTTGTAACTTCGGAGGATGAAAGCGATGTGATCCAATTAAGGTACCAGTGCACAAAAATCTTTCAAAATGTCGAATATTTTTATTTTTTTTAATTTACTAGGGGGCACCGCTCTCTGCTTTCTTGCGCTGTTCCATTTTACCATTTTAACATTACAGAGATGTGTCTGCAACGGTCCCGTTAAATTCTTTGAAGAAAATGCGTAGATTTTGCGGCGAGTAAACTCATAAGCGCTTAAAGCAAAGAAAGCAATTTCTTTTGATTTTGTAGGACACGTAGGGCTTGCCTTACAAGAGATAGGTCACTATAAATCAACCTTCACAATTAGTTTTTAATTTTCTAGACTGGAATGAGGTGATTTAGTGAAGTCCACTAAGTAATTTTTCTTTGCATGAAGATTAGATTTCTTCTTGAGGAACACGGAATTAAATTAGTAAATGAACACTATTTATTACAATTTTATTAATAAGTTGCTATGGCAATACATAATTATGAAACATTTTCTGAAAATTGATAAATTAAGCAAATACAAAGGGTAATAAATAATTATTAAAATGACAAAAATTACAATTTTTGCATTGCTGAAAAATAGAATAATTTCCCTTACGTTTTCTCAGAACTATAGTTTTCTGAGAACGTGTGTTTCTCTTGTATACGATGACGATATGTAGTATGTCCGTAAGAAAATATGTATTATCATATATAAAATAAAATCGCCTTCTGTTTACATCTGTATATACTTCTAATGTCCGATTGTGCGAACAAATCGTTTTTATTAACACACATAACTACAAATGCATATTGAATATTTTTTTCCACAAAGGAAATTGGACATAAAAAGAGATATAAGGTTCAATCAGTCACGATTCTCAGTACCACACGAAGCTGATAAAAACATTGGGAAACGAACAGCGGAACCACTACCGCCATCTCTCGGTCAAAGCGTTAAATTTAGGAAACAAATCTATGTATGAGATTCGGTATTCTTCCATATAAAACAGAAATCCAGGGGATAGCTTTGATTGGCCTCAAGTTGCGAAAAACTGACACTTTTACAGGTGAAATTTCAGGGTGTGGATCAAAGATTAGTTTCCCCAGTGATGTTCTTGTGACAAGAACCATGGTTCCCACTCTTTGGTGGGGAAAAAAATCAAGCACTTTTCAAGGCCCATTTGAAGTTTTTCAAGGACTATTGCAAAAAGGCAGAAATTCCCTCTGTAACCCCAATTTTAGTAGAAAAGTTTTCTGAAGAACCTTTCTTATAATGTAACCTCTTCATTACCATTCACATACTTAACAATCCAAACATATTTCTAGTCAATACTCAAACATGTTGTGGGAAAGAAAAAATTCTTAAAAAGAAAAAGTAAAGTAGCTAAATTATTATACTTATGGGTTCTATATGTTCAAACTGACACAGAATCAAACTGACCTTGAGCAAAGAAAATAAACACATGCCTTTATGAACAAGCGTATTTGGCGTATTCTTCGGAACCGGAAGAAAACCATTGAGAGTCGCGTGCGTTTCAAGCCGATTCATACTCAAGAAAATTCCAGATTAAAATTTTTCAAAATAAATTCAAGGACTTTCCGTGGCCCTTGAAAACGAAAATGAAATTCAAGTACTTTTCAAGGATTTTCAAGGCCCGAGGGAACCCTGAGAACTTAAATTTACTGAAATAATAATTAGTTGGTTTGGGGATTTTACGGCGTAAGTCACGTTTGGCCAATCTTCGCCCAAAGTAAAGTAAATGGACATACACATACAAGGTTGGTTTGGTTTTGGGACTCAAGGACCACACTTAGCCATGCTACACCAGACACAAAACATCAAGCAATAAACACACAATGAAAGTTCCAACGACACCAAAAATATTGGGACCCAAAACGAGCTAGGTACATTGCAAAGAATTCTTTACATCTCTAAATACCTTTTATCCAGTGACGTTCCGACGAGAAGGCATGTGACCTTGGGAAGTTCATTCGAAGAAAGGTGTTCAAGCTCGCAAGTGGATAGACTTGACATACTCAAAAGCATGTATGGCGAACACCATGTGATTATTTTTTTCGCCAAATACAGTCACTGGTATGTCTTACGCCATTAAACAATAAAGTGACAAGCCACAGGTGGTTTGGGGTTTTATGGTGAAAGGCTAAATTTGGTCCAGCTACCCCATAACACTCGACAGTGACAATTATGAAAAAAAGGACGAAGAGGTAAGTAGTTAACGCCGCACTGGAGATACACAACGGGATATAGGCGACAATCCGGGATCATTTCCGAAGGTAAACATCCAAGGACGTCTTGTAATTACGAAACACGTTCAGATGACGAGGTTAACACGTGAGCTAGCAACCCACTCCCCAAACTAACACACCAAGCCAACGTGAGCTAGCACCCCACTCTCCAAACTTCCACACCAAGCCAACGTGAGGACATTTGAATCCAAGACAAACAACGTGCACCAGTAACGTGTACACAACTGTATTTGTCTGGACCGAAACAATAGAAAAAACAGAAAGATCGCTTGGGCTACCTGGGATCGCGATCCCCGTGTTTACCAGAGAAATTAAGCCTTACGAGAAATGAAAATATCATCAGTGTACCTCGGGGTCGTGGGCTGGTACCGATGTAAAGAATGCCTCTGAGGGAAACCGGTCTAAGGACAAAAGATGGAGGGGGTGGGCCGAAGGTCCTGAGCGATAAGCCCTCTACCTTCTTCAGGAACGTGGCAGGTACTGAATGAAAAAATGAGTTAAACAGAATTTATACTATTGGTGGCAGAGTTTCATTGTCCAATGGGAGTGAAGGATGATTCCAGTGGGAGTGGTCACAGAGAGTCGAAATTTGATCAACAGTAAGATGCTAAGTGACATGAATTGAGTTAAAAAAGGAAGATGAATAAAATTAATAAATTACAAATTAAGTTACAAAAATTTAGAAAAGTTACTAATTAAGAATGGCTCTAGGCCTTTTACTGAATTCAGTTTGTCGATGGTCATATATGGGGATTTGCTGGATTGCAGGAGGTTAACGATTATTTGTTTACCACAGAGCCTAGCGTTTCAATTGAATTTATAGCGTTATCAAATGAAATTTTACTGGAAAAAAAATAAATTTTAGTCGAGTTGTTGCAGTTAATAGATATCAAAGAAAGCGGAGGATCTTTTCAAGGCCATTTTAAAAAAAAGGTCCTTTTCAGGGCCAACAATTATAGTTCAACAAGACGCTTGAACTACAACTTTCGACAACAAACTCAATGAAAAAGTTTGGGCGGCTCGAGTACTGGATAGTACACACAAACAACGTGCTGGGTATTCAATTTCCAAATCAGCGCTCGCATTTCGAGTCAATATTTGCTCGAAGTTTTCATTTGAATTCTGTTTTTAGAGGTACTGTATATACCTTTTCTAGAAAACAGCAAAGTTAGATTTGAAAAATATTTTTTTGGAATATCATATTTTGTAAACAATCCTTTCTGCTAGGACACATGTCTTCATTGATGCGAGCGCAGCGAACCAATGAGGATTGCTAGGCAATCCTACGGGGGTTGGCGAGCAGGCGGAGGCCCCTAGTTTATTTAATTTTTTTACCAGACACGATCCTTTTTATAATTACACTAGCAAAATACCCGACCTTACTCGGTTTGAATTGGTTTACTCTAGATTGAAGAGATAATCAAAATATATAATGACTTACGTTTTTTGTAGAATAAAAATTTATTTTAACATCTTTCGCCATCTTTATATTTTCTACAACTTACTTTGGACACAAATCCTACACATGTATATCCATTCATGTAATACATTTCACATACATCGCACAATTGCTGTATGACAAAGCTACAAAATGACGAAAGGTGATACTAAGGTTACTACTATAAAAGACGATTTATAGGATGATTTTTATAATTCCCTTTCTTAAGTTCTTTTCATGTTCAACTCAATTAATTAAAATTACGATTTAAGGTGAGTGCTCTCACACTCATAGTCAATAAACAATATTTTTTTTACTTGTGGCACTCTTGCCTCCGGTATGCGACATTGTGAAATTTTGCAATCTTCTCCTGTCATTATTACAACGAATTTTTTAATGTTGGAAAAAGTTCCAGTTTGGATTAATAAACATTATTATTCTTTCAATAACGGCATTATTCTTTCAATAATGGCATAACTACACTTAAAATTTACTGAAAATTTATACCGACTTACCTAACATTTTTAAGTCTAACACTTTGTGGTACTGTTGCGTGTGATGAGAAGGAAAACACATTAATTAAAATAATAAATATTTAAAACAGGAAACAGCAAAGTAAAACAAAATAAAAGATGTCGCAAAAATTTGTTCTAAAGATATTAATTTGTGGTTCAATTTTATCTCTTGATCTCGCACAGTTGACACAACTTACAACTAAAAGTGTACAAAATTTAGAAATGTGATATTAATTCAGAGCGAAAGAACCAGAAAAAATATCACTGCTAGCGCGATCTTGTTCATTCTCGTTTCATTGAAAAATATCGTCTGTCCCAAATATTCGGAAATCGTTTTCATTGCGCAAAGAATAAAAATAAGACTCGAAATAAATGAAGTATCAGAGATGAAATTCCATAAAAAAAAAATAATTTTTTGAAGAATAATTACTTTTTCAGCAGTACTGGTAAAGAAATTCAAGTAATCGTAATATTCAATAGACATTCCAATTTTTCCAAAACTACTAAATTATGGTTGATTTAAGTATACTTACTCAGGTGTTTTAGCATGAAACTCAACTAAATATAACAATAAAGAAATGTTTAATATTGCATTCACTAAACTAATAGATAATGTATAAAATAAAGTACAATGCAATCAAATATCTGGGAATACAATTCATGTGATGACTACACAAACACATAAACACAAAATCGAGCATAGAACAGAAAGACGGTTAGACAGAGTTTCGCAACCAATGCCACTCACTAAATGAAGATAAGTACTCACTGTATGCAAATTTTCATGAAAATATCCCTAACCGCGTGGACGTGTATAGGGCACAACATACAGACAGACAGACACCAAACGAGAAAAGGGCGGATTCGGCATCAGAAGGGTCCAAAACGGATAGAAAACTTGAAATGGGTCGAAAATATTGAATGTACAAACAAACACTCCATTCTTATTTATATAGATTACAAAGTCCCAAATTCGGAATCCTCCGGACCTCGGTCATTACAAATTTTGGACTTTTCCGGATTTCGAATTATTTGCATTTTTTGTCAAAAAATCCTTAATCTAACCCACCACCACCCCGCGCTATTTTTGCGTCTGCAATAGTAAAATAACAGATATACAAATAGGAATAATTTTTAAGAAGGGAAAAACATTTTTTGATACAATGCAACAAATTTTACTTACAAATTTCTAATTTTTCTGTGTAGTATTTACTCTGAACACGTCCATTATACTGCGTTGTTTCATCCATTAGGTACGAGTTTAACTCCTTGTTCTTTTAAAATTATCGAAAAGATGTAAAAAAGTGAGGGAAAAAAAAGACCGGTTAACATAACGTCCAGATTTTGGACAATACCGGATTTCGGACTTTGTACTGTATATATTGAAAATTAAAAGAACTTCCATCTGTAAGTGCGAGGCGCAGAGCGACCCACTGGTAGCCAGTCATAGGTGTGATTATTTGTATTTCCAACTAGAATCAAACTGGCTTACGACACTAGTAAATATATAAAACTCGAAATATAGAAACGATTCCCAACCGACCAACCGGTATAGTGGTTAAGGTGTTAGCCTCTAGATCGGAAGGTTCCTGGTTCGAATCCGAGTACGGGTATGGATGTTTGTAAGCTTATGGCGAAGAGTCGGCTGGTGCACCTTAAATATGACGTGACCGAAAGTCCTCACGTTAGGTTGGTGTGGAAGTTTGGAGAGTGGTGTGCCAGTTTAGGTGTTGCCTCGTCATCTGACCGTGGTTCAAAATTACGAGGTGCTGTCTTCGAATCTTTCCCTTAAGGGATTGATCCCGGACCGTTGTCAATAACCCGTTGTGTTGCTCTAGTGCGACGTTAATTAAAAATTAGCAATTACCTTAACCACCAGACCGGTTGGTTGGCGACATAAAAGATAGGTAAGGTAATTTTAATTAACGTCGTACTAGAGCAACACAACGGGCTATTGACGACGGTCCGGGATCAATCCCAAAGGAAAAGATCCGAAAATACTATGCAATTTAAAAGTTTGATGCTCCCCAATCAGCAACGTTAAAAAATAGCTAGTAATAAAGTATAATTAAGGGGTATGAAATGTGAATGACACTGCCATAAATACATATCAGCAAGACGATACCTTGATGAACGAGTTATCTCGTCCATCAAGTGTCTGGTCGTTTTTGCCAATGATATGTCCGCCAGGAGGGTTCAAGACCTTTCTCAGTGATGAATTGCCCAGGGTAGCATTTGAATTCGTGACGAATAAAAGGGGGTTTAATTGCATTGTGTCGTATTTGAGATCCAAACAGCTCCGACGAATATCTGGTGACGACGCTATCGAGGTTTTAAAAAGAATCTTACACTCGCCATTAATCAAGCACCACACGAAAGAGAAATCGATATGAAAAAGAAGCACCCAACAAAATCAGCGAAAGTCATCAACTTAGAGCCGAAGCGAAATCCACACGTGTAACAATCGTTCTTTCTTCCCGCAACTACCAACTCTCATTCCGCAACCATCGGGACATGGTGGATCATCGCCGGAAAGAAAGAATAAAAAAAACGAAACAGAACCAAAAACTGCAGCGAAGTTCGGGCAAACATTCATCATGCCTGACAGATCGGTAGGCTCACTTTAATGAGAAATCGCGAGAGGAAAGCGTATCCAGCGATACTCGGCGATACGGTGAGAATTCCTCTCCACCAATCCCCAATATTTTCCCGCTGTGAGGTGGTAAAAAAAATATATCGATGGCGGTATCTATCTCTCCCGGTAGTTTCGGGGGGAGCGAAAAGTTGGTGGCTTTTCCAAGCCTCGTAAATCAAACATGAAGGGTTAAATATCGTTAGACATCTGCTATTTCAACCTAATCTGGCACATTGAAAACCAGACAGTGAAGTCAGGTGAAAATTAGGTAATGGTAATGGTAATTATTGGTTAACGTCGTACTAGAGCAACACAACGGGCTATTGACGACGGTCAGGGATCAGTCCCTTAAGGGAAAGATCCGAGGACAACACCTCGTAATTTTGAACCACGGTCAGATGACGAGGCAAAGCCGACCTCACTCTCCAGACTTCAACATCAACCTAACGTGAGGACTGTCAGTCACGATAGATTTAAGGTGCACCAGCCGCCTCTACACCATACGCTTGCAAACATCCATGCCCGGACCCGGATTCGAACCAGGAACCTTCCGATCTAGAGGCTAACACCTTAACCACTATACCGGGTGGTCGGCCATGACAATTAGGATATGCAGGTAGTTTAATTAACACAGCACTGGAGGAACACAAAGAGCTATTGGCGAAGGTCCGGGAATCGGTGATAACACCTTGTAATTTTGAAACAGTCAGATTACGAGAACAAGACCTGAGCAGTCACCACACTCTCCAAACTTCCACACTCACCCAGGGTGAGAGGACTTTGGGCCACAACAGATTTAAGGTGTAAGGTAATTATAAATTAAGGTAAGAATGTTCTATTTGACCTTCAGTAGAAATGCATTGAACAAGAATGTTTTTGCCTATAATTCTAGCAATTTCACAAAAATGTAATTTGCAAAGGCCGGAGGATTTATTTAACACAGCATATACAATTAGTATGCACAAAACATGAATATGGATATAAATAGGCAAAAGGAGTATGTCACACCTCACTTATTTTCTATCTGGTGAGTGTGAGTGGTTCGTTTTATATACTGGAGAGGGCAACACTTCATAGATATATTTCATTTATTTATTTGGACACTTCTTGGTTAGATATGAATACCTTATACAACTATCCAAAACAGAAGCAGAGAGCTCATCATCGTCCGTTCGCTCCGGTCTCCGTGGGTCGAATCCTTTCTTTCCGCTCTCCCCCTTTCTCCTACTAACCCGGGTGACCTTTCACTGACACCCCCGCCAACGTCCACAGGGATGTCTCGTTCCCTCAACACCCATTCCTTTTTCTGTTGGTAGGGGAACCTCCGTACCTCACAGAGTATATCATGGTTATTCTAATTTTAATTAATGTCATGCTAGAGCAACACAGCGGGCTATTGACGACGGTCCGGGATCAATCTCCTAAGTGAAAGATCCGTGGACAACACCACGTCATTTTGAACCTCGGTCAGATGACGAGGCAGCACCCTGAGCTGGCACACCACTCTCCAAACGTCCACACCAACACAGGGTGAGGACTTTGGGCCACGACATATTTAAGGTGCACCAGCCGCCTCTACACCATACGCTTACAAATATCAATGCCCTGACCCGGATACGAACCAGGAACCTTTCGATCTAGAGGCTGACACCTTAACCACCAGACCGGTTGTCGGCTTGAAATTAAAAGGAAAAATCAAGTCTTTTTAGGGACATCTTGCAAATATTAAGGCTTTATAAGGGACCCTAAAAATTAGAGAAATGAGACTTTTTCAAGGACTAGAAGCAAGTATTAAGGATCGTGTACGGGGCCTTGAAATTAAAAAGACGGTAAGGTTTCATGTCGCAAAAGGCCATGTTAGGTTAGGCTGCGCCAGACAACTGAAGGTACTTTAAAAACCAGGCCTATCATCAAATATTAATGCCTTTTAAAGGGGCCCATAAACACTAAAATGGATAACCAGGCTTTTTTCCACAACCCTGTGGGATCCCTGAGATTCATGATTATCAGCACTGCCAATGCGTTAACCGATGGGATAAGGAAGAGCCCCAATAAATCCTTCCCAAGACCTCATCTCAACTAACCAAAACATTCCGTCCTTACCGCTGCCATTTTTCCCTCACGGATGGGAAGACGGCTCGCCATCTTAGGAACCCCATCCCTTTCATCGAAGTTCGATAATTTAATTGCGCGGGGACTTCAAAAGAACCCTTCCATCTGGAAAGGGGGGACCAGTGGTCCGAAAACGCACCCAGGGCGAAATATCAGTTTTAACGGCCTGCCGGGGGACTCGCAGAGTAGACCACTAATTAGGAGTCCCAATGCTTCCTGCATATAATGATGCGGCATCCAGTCTTGTCCTTACACATGGCTGGGCCCAGAATGGGCGATCCCCAAATTGGGACCGGGGGAGGTTTCCCGGATGTAGGTGATGAGAGGGCCGTTTCGGCTCCCGGAGCGGGCTTTAAACTTCGGTGCGCGTTCCGATGCTCGAGTATCGAAGTTTGGAGGGTGATTTGGATTTAACGAACTGTTCTCGTATCGGTGTGTTTAGTTATTTAGATGCTTAAATTTAAGGTGCCCCCCTGCGAGTTCGAAAACCCGACCAAAGACCGTCATGAACGTACTTTCTGGTGCACGTTAAATCTGTCATGGCCACAAATATCCAGACGTTGGCATGATGAGGAAGTTTGGAGAGGGTGAAACTCATCTCAGATATCGATTTCGTCATCGGACCGTGGTTCGAAATTATAAGGGTGGTTATAATTTTATAAGGAAATAATAACAAATTATAAGAGTGGTTATAATTTTATAAGGAAATTATAACAAAATTATAAGAGTGGTTATAATTTTATAAGGAAATTATAACAAAATTATAAGGGTAGTTATAATTTTATAAGGAAACTATAACAAAATTATAAGGGTGGTTATAATTTTAGAAGAAAATTATAAGGGTGGTCATAATTTTGTAAGGAAATTATAAACTTCGGTTATAATTTTATAAGGAAGCTATAACAAAATCATAAGGGTGGTTACAATTTTATAAGGCAATTATAAACTTCGGTGCACGTTCCGATGCTCGAGTATCGAAGTTTGGAGGGTGATTTGGATTTGCCGAACTGTTCTCGTATCGGTGTGTTTAGTTATTTAGATGCTTAAATTCAAGGTGCCCCCTGCGACTGCAAAAATCAGTCCAATCAAACACCGTCGGGAATGTACTTTCTGGTGCACGTTAAAACAGTCGTGGCCTAAAATGTCCACACGTTGCCATGGTGAGGAGGTTTGGAGAGGGTGAAACTCATCTCTGATATCGATTTCGTCATCGGACCGTGGTTCGAAATTATAAGGGTGGTTATAATTTTATAAGGAAACTATGAACTTCGGTTATAATTATGTAAGGAATCTATAACAAAATCATAAGGGTGGTTATAACTTTATAAGGAAATTATAAGGAACCGGTTTATATAATTATAAACCGGTTATAATTATATAAGGACGCTATAACAAAATTATAAGGGTGGTTATAATTTTATAAGGAAACTATAAACTTCAGTTTTAATTTTATAAGGAAGCTATAACAAAAGGGTGGTTACAATTTTATAAGGAAGGTATAAGGAAATTATAAACTTCGGTGCGCGTTCTGATGCTCGAGTATCGAAGTTTGGGGGGTGATTTGCATTTGCCGAACTGTTCTAGTAACAGTGTGTTTAGTTATTAAGATGCTTAAATTTAAGGTTCCGACCTAGAAGTTCGAAAACCCGACCAAAAACCGTCGGGAACGCACTTTTGGTGCACGTTAAATCTGTCGTGGCCTCAAATGCCCACACGTTGGCATGATGAGGAAGTTTGGAGAGGGTGGAACTCATCTCTGATATTGACTTCGTCATTGGACCGTGGTTCAAAATTATAAGGGTGGTTTTAATTTTATAAGGAAATTATAAACCTCGGTTATAATTTTATAAGGAAACTATAACAAAATTATAAGGGTTGTTACAATTTTATAAGGAAGGTGTAAGGAAATTATAAACTTCGGTGCGCGTTCCGATGCTCAAGTGTCGAAGTTTGGAGGGTGATTTGGATTTGTCGAACTGTTCTCGTATCAGTGTTTAGTTATTTAGATGCTTAAATTTAAGTTGCTCCCTGCGAGTTCGAAAATCCGACCACAGACCGTCGGGAACGTACTTTATGGTGCACGTAAAATCTGTCGTGGCATCAAATTTCCACACGTTGGCATGATGTGGAAGTTTGGAGTGATATTGACTTCGACATCGGACCGCGGTTCAAAATTATAAGGCGTCTTGTGATCTTTTTCTTCGGGATTGATCCCTGTTAACCTGTTGTGTTGATACAATGCAACGTAAATTCAACAACCAACCACCTTAAGGTACTCACGCATCCATTTTTTTACTTACTTTGTAAATCTTTTTTTCGGTTAGTATTGATTTGTTACATCGTTGTTCTCATTCCGTTAGAAGCTCTTGTGTTTTAATCCAAAGGAGGAATTAAGCTATCTACCGAACACTTACGAATTCATACAAAAATGTTCCACATTTTTTTTCACGAAAATTTCAATCGTGATACAAACACAGTGAAAATTTTACTTACACAGAGAGAAGAAATAATTATATTACATAACGTGAGGACTGTCAGTCACGATAGATTTAAGGTGCACCAGCCGCCTCTACACCATACGCTTACAAACATCTATGCACTGACCCGGATATGCACTGACGCGGAACCAGGAACCTTATTATCAAGAGGCTAACTACCAGACCGGTTGGTCGGCAACTACTTCTATTGTGATCAAAGAAGGAAACAAAGTATGGAAACAATGTTTCGTATCTATATTTATAACTTTTCTTTCTCACAAACATTGAAATGCACCACATTCCCCCCCCCCATCAATTCAAATCATCTTTAGGTCTGGGGCTGTGGGTCTGGTCTCTTTAGGTCTTCTCTCTTCTATTATCATCTTTAGGTCTGGGGCTCTTTCAAGGGCTGATGCCACATTCGTTATCAGTCGGTGATTTATACACTGTTCGTAGTAATCGCAACAAATTAGTTTCCTATTTAAACAGATACAACTGGCTTTGCCCGAGTATTCGATGCTTCAAACTAACCAAGTCGCGTCAGTTTACTCAGCAGATTTGTTGTGTTGTCGAACAGCTTTTGGAGATTTGTGCGCTTCACGTGATTTTTTCCTTGGTTGCTCTGTTCTGCTGGCGACAGCTTTTGCCAATCTGATTCAAGTTTGACTCGGCTCGCGACAGCTTTTGCCATTCTGATTCGATTTTGACTCAGCTCGCGACAGCTTTTACCATTCTGATTCGAGTTAACTCGGCTCACGACAGCTTTTGCCATTCTGATTCGATTTTGACTCAGCTCGCGACAGCTTTTACCATTCTGATTCGAGTTAACTCGGCTCGCGACAGCTTTTGCCATTCTGATTTGAGTTTGCCTCGGCCGTGACAGCTTTTGCCATTCTGATTCGATTTTGACTCAGCTCGCGACAGCTTTTGCTATTCTGATTCGATTTTGACTCAGCTCGCGACAGCTTTTACCATTCTGATTCGAGTTTGCCTCGGCTCGCGACAGCCTTTGCCATTCTGATTCGATTTTGACTCGGCTCATGACAGCTTTTGCCATTCTGATTCAATTTTGACTCGGCTCATGACAGCTTTTGCCATTCTGATTCAAGTTTGACTCGGCTCGCGACAGCTTTTGCCATTCTGATTCGAGTTTACTCGGCTCGCGACAGCTTTTGCCATTCTGATTCGAATTAACTCGGCTCACGACAGCTTTTGCCATTCTGATTCGAGTTTCCCTCGGCCGTCACAGCTTTTGCCATTCTGATTCGATTTGGACTTGGCTCGCGACAGCTTTTGCCATTCTTCGAGTTAACTCGGCTCACGACAGCTTTTGCCATTCTGATTCGAGTTTGACTCGGCCGTGACAGCTTTTACCATTCTGATTCGAGTTAACTCGGCTCACGACAGCTTTTGCCATTCTGATTCGAGTTAACTCGGCTCGCGACAGCCTTTGCCATTCTGATTAGAGTTTGCCTCGGCCGTGACAGCTTTTGCCATTCTGATTCGAGTTAACTCGGCTCGCGACAGCCTTTGCCATTCTGATTCGATTTTGACTCTGCTCGTGACAGCTTTTGCCATTCTGATTCAAGTTTGACTCGGCTCGCGACAACTTTTGCCATTCTGATTCGAGTTTACTCGGCTCGCGACAGCTTTTGCCATTCTGATTCGAATTAACTCGGCTCACGACAGCTTTTGCCATTCTGATTCGAATTAACTCGGCTCACGACAGCTTTTGCCATTCTGATTCGATTTGGACTTGGCTCGCGACAGCTTTTGCCATTCTTCCAGTTAACTCGGCTCACGACAGCTTTTGCCATTCTGATTCGAGTTTACTCGGCTCGCAACAGCTTTTGCCATTCTGATTTGAGTTTGATTGAAAATTTATCTCTCATTGTGTTTCAATTTTACATCCATGATTCTAAGAGATTTTAGACAAAATAAGGAAGAAAAATTTCTTCGACCCTATTCTTTGAAGCAACGTGTAGGTGCAAAAATATATTTCATGATAATTGTGAGCCGAACCAACACGGGTCGAAAATACATCAAATTGATAACATCGGAGGAGAAGAGCATATTGCTGGACATGCTCAGTTTAATTTTGGAAGCATAATGCACCTTTGGTAACCTCTATTCTTTGAGAGTACAAGAGGATGTATCTTTTATAACGATCGGTAGAAAAAACTGTAAAAAAAACCCCGAAAAGGTTTAAAATTGAGAGTATCGGGGAAATGTATTGCTGGGCATGCAGTTTGCTTCCAGCTTTAACATGACCATCTTCGGCAATCCCGATTTTTTCTGACTACATGCAAAAATATCTTTCATAACAATCGCAAAAAGAACCTAAAAAAGCCGTAAAGTGTAAAATTAATAATATCGGCGATATATATTGCTGGACATGCACATTTTAAAGTTGGAAATATATTGTCTTTAGTCGTCCCAATTCTTTGAGACTAGATTCAATTACGTGCAAATATATCTTTCACAACAACCACAAAAAGAACCTACAAAGGTAAAAAAATAAAAACGTATACGTATAATTCATAGTATCGGGGCCAATATCTGTGCTCAGATGTTATAAGTCACTTTTTTTTTTAATTTTTCGCGACAGCAATTTTAAGATTCAATATGGGGTTCTGTGGTTTTTCACTTATTACAATTTTCCACCTTTGTTTTCTCATCAACTGAAAGAGAAAGACTCACGACATCTTGCCACCTACTAAACATTGACAAACCAGACTCCAGGATGGGACTTCTCAATTTTTTGGAAAAAGTGACTTACAACATTTTGCCATCTTTTTCTTTATCCTACGCCCAGCTCAATGCCTTTCGGCCATACGCTGTCTTGCCGTCCAATATAACGAAGAAAGTCCTTGGAAAGAAGTATCCCTGATGTAAATATCCTGTAAATTAGAGCACTCCGCAAGGTTGTCTGTTCACAAGGCTATCGCAACAAAAGCGGACAGATCGTGGAGGTAGCCACACCAATCCTATGTAGGTTCTGTTGGAGATAGTGGTGTCCTTCCTTCCTTCGAATGGAAGCAGACCCCTCCGTACCGAGTTACTGAAAACCCACAGCGGATTAGCCGAAGCTAGGGAAAGCCTCTAATGAGAAATATTAGAAGTGGGCCTAGTGACACGCCGTCCGAAAAACCCTTATCTGCCCAGGATGAACACGATAGGGCGTGGACGTGGTCGACCCCGGAATGTGTGCGCTGAAGATATGTGGTCCGGCTCAATGATATCAGTCAACCTTAGGTCCGTTTTGAGCCGGAAAAGTTTTCTTCATAGATTCGTGCCGAGGAGTGATCAGAGACGCACACCCAGGCATCTCCTAGGAACCTATCGGCGTTCCTGAGTAGCCCAACGGAACAGCAGGCTGCCCCAACATCCTGTTTATCCGGTACCGTGGGCAACCGATACCATCATCTATGGAGTCTTGCAGACCCTTGCCGTCCGCCAGATAGCCTTCTTTCGTTAGCGTACAGGTATTGGCCTAGGGCAGCCGGGGAGAGGTCCCGACACCGCTAGTTTCCGTGTGGCACCTAAGGAGGTTCCTGTCGCTACTTGATCGCAGGAACAGCGGCATCGCCCTGTGCCAGTTCCTACGACCCAAACCGATAGCCTGCTGGCTAGAGCGGCTTCGCCACGTTAGAGACTGACATATTTCTCCTACACGGATAGACCCAGGCCACTCCCATTCCTCTTGGTAGATCAGTAGGGATTCTTCCCTTATTACTCAATAGGCAATCCCAACTCCTTCCCTGTACATCCCTCTGATACTGCAGTTTTCTTTGTTTCTTGAACTGAGATTTCATGTAAGTTCTGTAGTTCCGCAAAGGGATAGGTGAAGAATTTTGCCATCTGAGCACAGATATATTCCTGCATATGGCTAATTTTAAAGTTGGGAGCATACTGCGTCTTCAGCGACCCCTATTTTTTCTGACCACTTGCAAACACACGCTCAGCACACTACCTCTCAGCGACCTAGTCGCAGTGTCCCATCCGCAATATATTATTTTTAACTCTCTTCCCAAGGCAAGAGTGCGGGGCGCACAGGGAAACTCATCTTCCACATCCACAAAGCAGCCAACCTGGCGAACCGATCTCGATGCCCGAGTGAACCCACGGCTTCCGAAACCTCGCAGCCGAGCCTCAACCCCCCAGAGCGTGACGGAGAACCTCTCACCATCCCGTGGCAGGGGTGTGCAATTAGGGCGCACCGCAAATTGCCACTTGTTCGGGTCAAACACAGTCATCAGCGGGATTCAAACCGGCACCCTCCACTCCCGACGATTTTTGAGGCCCCGCGCACGCAAATTAATTCTTGCGGTGACCGGTGTTCTACCACCCCCAATAACGCTCAGTCTACAGGGTACTCGAGTAAGAGATTTCGGAGACGGAAATGTTTGAAGTAGTTTTTCAGTGAGAGATTTCGGGGGGGAGTCGATTGATCGGAGTCTCCGATGGGATCTTTTCAGAGGCTCGGCCAGAGACGTGTGTTGAGATTGAGAGCGCGTGCTTCTCCTGACAGGACCGCCCCCGAAATAATTCGGTGTTCAGCAAAAATACATACCGAGAAGAGTTTAATCAGCATTACAGGGGTTAGTGGCGTAATTTCCATAACAAATTTAAACGAACGACAAATAAAATAATCACGTCGCCCTGTGTGCCACCTTCTATTCCCTGAACTCTGTTCCTCGTGTTAATTGTACCGACCAATCGGTCTAATGGTTGAGGTGTTAGCCTCTAGTTCGGAAGGTTTCTGGTTCGGATAAGTGCATGGATCTTTGAAGGGTATGGTTCAGAGGCCGGCAAGTGCACCTTAAATCTGTCGTAGCCGAAAGTCCTCGCGTTGGATTGGCGTGGAGGTTTGGAGAGTGGGCTCAGGCGTGACCTCTTTATATAATCGTTGTTGTAAATTACGTGGTGTTGTCTTTGAATATTTCCCTTGGGGGATTGATCCAGGAACGTCGTCAACAGACTGCTGTGTTGCTCTAGTACGATGTTAAGGAAAAATTACCTTACATCGTGTTAATTGTGTTGAGTAATTTTTTTTTGCACTTTGTCCATGTTTTTGCTGTTGTGTTCCAATTTCAGTTTTTGTCCATCTATGCACTTGTATGTGTCCAGTTGTTATATTATTTGTGATAATTTTCTTCGTATCGCTTTCCCACTCCCACACCCTCCAACGATGTTTCACTCCAAATCACCGTTCTCACTCTTAAAGCAAAAGAAAAATTCAAGGCAATTTTTCATTCTTTTATGGCAGCAATTTTTAACCAATTGTCTGCAATAATAGCATTGGTTTGTCTCATGGATGGTTGAACGGTTTAAATTGTGTAAGGTTTAGTTCGTTTTAACGGTTTAGTTTTGAACTTTTGGCTAGTGCATTTACAAATACCTTCAAGTTCCAAGTAATACTCGTAAGTACAACTTTGAAGTTATTTTCTTGTTACAAGGTATCGCGCCACGGTAAACCGGTAGGTAAAGTCCGAAACTCAATCCAACCAAATATCGTACGTCGTGTACATGGAGATTACGGCACGTTAAATTTGTCGTGGCCTCAATTGGTAATTGGTAATTTTTTAGTTAACGTCGTACTAGAGCAACACAACGGGCTATTGACGACGGTCCGGGATCAGTCCCTTTTCGTGGCCTCAAATGCCCTGATGTTGGTAATGGTAATTTTAGTTAACGTCGTACTAGAGCAACACAACGGGCTATTGACGACGGTCCGGGATCAGTCCCTTAAGGGAAAGATCCGAGCAACACCTCGTAATTTTGAACCACGGTCAGATGACGAGGCAACACCTGAGCTGGCAACCCACTCTCCGAACTTCAACACCAAGCCAAGATGAGGACTTACGGCCATGACATCTTTAAGGTGCACCAGTCGCCTCAACACCATACGCTTGGTTGGTTGGTCACCGCTGGTGACCCCCTCACCTCCCGACTTTAGTCAGGTTAAAGTGTTTACTAGTCACCCAAGCACTGATCCGGATTTGAACCAGGAACCTTCCTATTTAGAGGCTAAAACCGTAACCACTATACCGGTTGGTCGGCTGGTGGTTAAGGTGTTAGCCTCTAGATCGGAAGGTTCCTGGTTCGAATCCGGGTGCGGCGGGCATGGATGTTTGCAAGCGTATGGTAAAGAGGCGGATGGTGCACCTTAAATCTGTCGTGGCCGAAAGTCCTCACGTTGGGTTGGTGTGGAAGTTTGGAGAGTGGGGTGCCAGTTCAGGTGTTGATCTCGTTTACGACCGTGGTTTAAAGTTACGGAGTGTTCTCGAATTTTCCCTTCGAGATCGATTCGGAACCAGATCCAAAAATCCGTTCTGTTGCTTTAAAGCGACGTAAATTCAGCTACCTACCTATTAAAAAGTATCAAAAAGTTTCAAAATTCTATTTGAAAAGTTGTTTTGGAGCAAAAATAAAAAAGGTTTATTTGCATTAATCAAAATTACACCGATTTTTTGTTTTGTTACAGCGGCAAATAAATATTTGGTGGGCGTGCTGCAGAATATTTGCACTTAATTTGTGTATGTTAGATGAAAAAGTTTGAAAACCGCAGTTTTAAGCTACATTTTACATAGATAGCTATCTTTTAATTTGTGTGTGCACAGGTGTAAAATCACGAGTGCTAGGTTTTGGCATCAAGAACAAAATGTTCTAAAAAAATCAAAAATAAAGTATGAGAACTATAAATAAAGAACAAAGACAAACAATTCACTGATTTCAGAGAAAAACGAACAGAAACAATATCCATATTTTGTTAAATACATAATCTACGATCGGGAATTCAATTTTTGTTTTTTACCTTGAATATTAATTAAATTTATAAAAATGTAATGTATTTCTAGTAATACTTCAATCGGGATACATGGCTAAGAATAGAAACGAATCAAATATCCGAGTAATTATAACATTTTTATTAATAAAAATTCCAACTCGATATTGATTATTGAAATTTCTTGGAAGTTGTTGGCAATAGACACAAATAAAAGTTGTCTCAAACTCTACAAAGATTTCGAGAGAAATCTAAAAGTCTTTTTGTGAAAGGTTCCTGGAAAATTTTTAATTCCGGTGCTATTCCCTCACACATTCCCCCACCCCCCTCGACTAAAGGTGCAGAACACCAAGAAACGAAGTCGTTGGCGTAAACGTGAGCTGCAAGCGCAAACGATATCTCAGCGCGTTGCCGTCCCGCAGTCGAGAAAATTGTTTTCCCCAGCTCCACAAAGCTTTTTCTCCGCTAATATTTCACCGCCGCTGTTATTATTATTATTACATAGCGTTATTATCATGTTCATTATTTCATTACTCTTTTCCCCCCTTTGCGAAAACAGTTTTAAAACGTTCTTTTGTTGTTCGAAGGGGGTGGAAGAAAAACACGGGGAACTGAAAGAAGACTCGAGTGTAGGGAGGGGAACACTCGCGGATTTTCGTCTCCGGGAAGAGAACCTTTTTGAAAAATTTTCATCGTTTGCGCCGCACAAAAGGAAGTTTCGCGAAAACGTCGCTCAGGAAATGAAAGATGCGTTATTCAGCAGGGTTGCCAGATGCAAAGGAGAAAGGCCCCAATTTCGCTTTTTTAAAAACGCCCAGAGCGCCCACACAATCTTAAAAGTATTTTGTGAGGAAAACTAATTGGTTTAATAATTGAACACAATTAAATTTGAATTATATATAAAATACTTAAAACGTTGACAAGCTCAAATTTTTAGCTAGTAAACTTCCATTTCATATTCTTATCAAAATTTTAGGTAATGGTAATGGTAATTTTAATTTTAGTTAACGTCGTACTAGAGCAACACAACGGGCTTTAAACGACTGTCCTGGATCAGTCCCTTAAGGGAAAGATCCGAGGACAACACCTCGTAATTTTGAACCACGGTCAGATGACGAAGCAACACCTGAGCTGGCACCCCACTCTCCAAACTTCCACGCCAAACCAACGTGAGGACTTTCGGCCACGACAGATTTAAGGTACACCAGCCACCTCTACACCATACAACATCCATGCCCGGACCCGGATTCGAACCAGGAACCTTCCGATCTAGAGGCTAACACTTTAACCACTATACCGGTTGATCGGCGCTTGACCAAATGAAGACTTTGAACTTCGGTAGCCGAACAACCGGTGTGTTGGTTAAGGTGTTGATCAATAGATAGGAAGGTTCATGGTTAGAAACATCCATGCACTGACCCAGATTCGAAGTGTATGCTGCAGAGGCGGCTGGTGCACCTCAAATCTGTCGCGGCCAAAAATCCTCACGTTGGGTGGGTGTGGACATTTGGAGAGTGGGGTGGCAGCTCAGGTGTTGCCTCGTCATCTGACCGTGGTTCCAAATTACGTGGTGTTGTCCTCGGATCTTAGGGGATTGATCCCGGACCGTCATCAATACCCCGTTGTGTTGCACTAATATGACGTTAATCAAAAATTACCGCTGTTGCTACTTACTAAAACCTTCAAGCGCCTTCAAACTGTGATTCAAATTCGGAACCTAATGGTAGCAGACAAACGCTATGACCACTATTCCAGTTAGACGGCTAGATTGAAATTTAAAAACACAACGCCGACTAACCGGTATTGTGGTTAAGGTATTAGCCTCCAGATCGGAAGGTTCCCAGTTCGAATCCGGGCATGGATGTTTGTAAGTGTATGGTGTAGAGGCGGCTTGTGCACATTAAATCTGTCGTGGCCGAAAGTCCTCACGTTGGGTGGGTGTGGAAGTTTTGAGAGTGGGGTGTCAGCTCAGATGTTGCCTCGTCATCTGACCGTGGTTCAAAATACGAGGTGTCGGATCTTTCCCTTGGTGGGAGGTCGTTGCCAATACCCTGTTGATTTGCTCCAGTGCGACATTTAACTACCTACCAGACGATGCCAGTGGCTCTAACTCGGAGGTTGGTTGGTTTGAGGGTTTTATGGCGCAAGGGCCAAAAACACATAGGTAATTTGCTTATCATGACGTCACAATCTGATCAGCCATTTCATTCCTGAATTGAAACATCGAGTAATAGACACGCACACACAAAGTTTTACTGACACAGGAGAGAGAAGAGCACCCTGGGAGGAATCGAACCTGCGCCACCTACAACTCGAAGGTTGCTAGCGCAGTGGACATGCACACGACGGCCACTTTAACTCGGTAATGGTAATTTTAGTTAACGTCGTACTAGAGCAACACAATGGGCTATTGACGACGGACCGTGATCAGTCCCCCAAGGGAAAGATTCGAGGACAACAAAATGTAATTCTGAACCGCGGTCAGATGACGAAGCAATACCTGAGCTGGCACCCCACTCTCCAAACTTCCGCTCCAATCCAACGCGAGGACTTTCAGCCACGACAGATTTAAGGTGCAACAGCTGCCTCTACACCATACGCTTACAAATATCCATACACTGATCCGGATTCGAACCAGGAACCTTCCGATCGGGATGGTAATTTTAGTTAACGTCGTACTAGAGCAACACAACGGGCTATTGACGACGGTCCGGGATCAGTCCCTTAAGGGAAAGATCCGAGGACAACACCTCGTAATTTTGAACCACGGTCAGGTGACGAAGCAACACATGAGCTGGCACCCCACTCTCCAAACTTCCACGCCAACCCAACATGAGGACTTTCGGCCACGACAGATTTAAGGTGCACCAGCCGCCTCTACACCATACGTTTACAAACATCCATGCCCGGACCCGGATTCGAACCGGGAACCTTCCTATCTATAGGCTAACACCTTAACCACTATACCGGTTAGTTCCGATCGGGAGGCTGAGACATTAACCACCAGACCGGTTGGTCGGCCCAATTTATTTGGTAACTTAGGCCCGGTGCACACATCCGGTTTTTAAACGTGTGGCGCCGCTGCAGCAACGCAAGTGCTATCTGAAATACATTAGATCCAATGGAGTAGCGCACACATGCATCCGGCGGCGTTGCGGTTACGCACGTCTAAATTGCGTGCAATTTGTACCGCAGTTTCCAACGGCGCCGCAGCTCGCCGCACACGCTTCTCCGGTCTCAGGTACCTTGTTTTCACAAATAAATAGAATATAAATAATAATTAATAAATGGTCGTATCCAGTAACGTCTATTTTGTTTCAAAATATACTTTTTTACACCAAATAAGCGAAATAAACACGTTTTCTTCGCTAGAATATGTATCGCAAATGGCGCGAAATGAGTACTTGCGTCAATTCACGGTTATGTGTGCATAGTTGGGCTTCGGTGCCGCAGCTGTGCCGCACATTGAAAACCAGGATGTGTGCGCCAGACCATATTGTCTGAATGAGTGATGGCATTGAATATATTTTCCCCCAAATGCGCCGAATACAAAATTTCGGCACCCCCATGAAAAAGTAGCCAAAATGGTGCGACTGCGCCCAATCTGACAACCCCTATTACTCACCTCCGACGGAGAGGATGGGGAGGTCCGTCTCAGATTTTTCGAAATTAAAAGAGGGTTGTGTAATCACTCACTGCTTCACTGCCCCTCACCCCACGAGAGGGAATCTAACCCTATTTCACGGCTGGCGAGGTCCTTAAACGCGATTCATTTAAGACAAACCCCCTCGCATAAAAAGGTTAGAACCCTCCGACAAACACAAGGCACCCAGCGTGAAGACTTTGAAACATACCCATGCGGGGTTCCATAATTCAAATATTAATACAGATTACACTCTCTATGTTTTTATCCGGGGATGCGGAGCCACGTCAGGCATAAAATTCGAACAGACGATTCCACGTCAAGCAGCGAGGAGTGGTCTATTTGTCTGGTGGTGGAGGGAAGGATGGTCGATTATAAAATTAGCAGGCGATTTTCGGAACCCATAAAAAAAGTTGAGGTTCTAGTTTGCTGTTCCGTGGGACATGATAAATATATAGCCAAACATCAGACTCGAATAAAATAAAATTACCTTACCCCATACGAATTTGTAATCAACGTTGTACTAGAGCAACACAACTGGCTATTGATGACGGGCCGGGATCAATCCGAGAAAGACAACACGTAATTTTGGACCACGGTCAGATGACGAGGCAAAACCTCAGCTGGCACCCCACTCTCCAAACTTCCATACCAACCCAACGTGAGGACTTTCGGCCACAATAGATATAAGGTGCACCATACGCTTACAAATATCCATGCACTGACCCGGCTTCGAACCAGTCACCTTCCGATCTAGTGGCTAGCACTGGATTAAGGATTGGTTTCACTTGAAATGAAGCGGTTCATACCGCGGCTAAAAAAAGCCACCAACAGCGAGGTGGTGCATATCGGAGTCTCTAGTTCAATCTCCACGATTAGCCATCGAATTCTCAAGATCCTTATGGAGTCGTGGGAACTACGATGGAGTGGAGATACAGTGGGTAAAAGAACACATAAGTTCTTTCCCACACCGGATCTGAGACAACCCGTGTACCACCCCATAACATCTCAGCTACTCACTGGCCATGGTCGCTTTCAAGAATACTTCAATCGTTTTGGAAAGCAAGTTTCTGATTTGTGTCAGTGCGGAGAGATTGGGGACTCCCACCATTACATCTTCCACTATAAACTTACGGAACATCTCAGGGACAGTCGCCACTTCGTAAAAGAGGCTCAAGAAACCTATTCACAGCACCCTCAGTGTCACCAGGCCTTGTGATTGGAAAACTTACGCCCTCCTTTACCCTAACTCTCCAAATCCCCACTCTTCTCGATATAAGGTAAGTTGGTAGGTATTTCCTAGTAGTAGTGCGATGATGCGTAGACTGTTGGCTTGAGAAGGTCTTTGCTGGAGGCCCGCAGAGAGACGTGCTGTATACTGTGAGATACGTGTGTACCATTGCCGAACTAGGGAAAGCATCCTAGCCCAAAGATGTATGCGCTGCAGCTCAGTTGGTGGAGGCAGTCGCAGGTTATTACGAGGGAATATCAATAGGTAACGCACATAATGTAAAAAATAATAATAAGGGTAAGGGTAATTTTAGTTAACGTCGTACTAGAGCAACACAACGGGCTATTGACGACGGTCCGGGATCAGTCCCTTAAGGGAAAGATCCGAGGACAACACCTCGTAATTTTGAACCACGGTCAGATGACGAAGCAACACCTGAGCTGGCACCCCACTCTCCAAACTTCCACGCCAACCCAACGTGAGGACTTTCGGCCACGACAGATTTAAGGTGCACCAGCCGCCTCTACACCATACGCTTACAAACATCCATGCCCGGACCCGGATTCGAACCAGGAACCTTCCGATCTAGAGGCTAACACCTTAACCACTATACCAGTTGGTCGGCAAATAATAATAATAAAAGCGATTAATGACAATAAGAAACAGATATGAAAGTATTACCCATTTATTACTTTTCCACATAATTTCCATGCATGTTGAGGCATTTTCCCCAACGATGGATCAGTTTGAAAATCCCGGTCTCATAAAACTCCGTCGGTAGCGAGAAGAGCCCCCTTCGCACAGCCCGTTTGAGTGCCGTCGTCAGAGTCAAACTTCTTACCGTCAAGGAACTTCTTTATGGGTCCAAACAGATGGAAATCGGAGGGTGCCAGGTCCAGGCTGTATGGGCGGTGCTCCAAAACTTTCCAACCGAAACCCTACACTTTTGCACGAACTAGGCGAGACACATGCGGACGAGCGATGTCGTGCAAAAGTTGAATGTATTGATTTGTAGCACTGCGCTTTGGACCCATAAAGAAGTTCCTTGACGGTAAGAAGTTTGACTCTGACGACGGCACTCAAACGGGCTGTGCGAAAGGGGCTCTTCTCGCAACCGACGGAGTTTTATGAGACCGGGATTTTCAAACTGATCCATCGTTGGGGAAAATGCCTCAACATGCATGGAAATTATGTGGAAAAGTAATAAATGGGTAATACTTTCATATCTGTTTCTCATTGTCATTAATTGCTTTTATTATTATTATTTTTTACATAATGTGTGCGTTACTTATTGATATTCCCTCTTATTTTGAAGGTAATAGTAAACTTGTATGAATAATCAACCGTCCAATGGGATGAGAACGATGAAGAAACCTTCGGGTTACGGAGCTAGTCTCCATGGACAATTGTCCACCAACTATATTGTGCCGACCACGTTCATGTTCTGGCTTAGCCAATCAAGGAGGCAATGGACCTTTCGAGCGGAGCGTCAAAGGGTCAGTTCCTCTGTTTTCATACACGGGGACCTTCCTCGATCTTGTAGCAAAATCTGATATACTCCAAAACGGGGTGACACAGAGGGAAGTGTGCCCCCAATTAACTGGAACTGGAACTAGAGGCTAGCACCTTAACCACCAGACCGGTTGGTCTGCAAATTTACATGAGAACATGCGTTGTAACCAGGGTTATAGTATCATTTAGCGTTCAAATCTAGGCATTTTCTTAAATAGGCTTAGCAAGTGTTAATCGGAACCCTTAATGCAAATTTGTTCAAACCTGACTATTGGTTCTTGAAAATCGGAATCATAAAACTCCGGATTATCCCTTTTCCTGATAATATTTCTTAAACTCCTATCTTACCAAAAATTCAAAAAATTTTACACCACTGTCTGCGAAAATTACACCACGAAAGAAACATGCAAGTAGCATGAAATTTATACCAGATTACGGATAGTAGATATTAGAGATTAACGGTCCACACATAAGAAATTTAATTTTCAGAATACAACAATTATAACCTGAAAAATCAGAGCGTTGTGAAGCCTCCACCGAGATACAATACGTCGTGTCAGGTAGGAAGGTATTTTAATTAACGTCGCACTGGAGCAACACAACGGGTTTGGCGACGGTCCACGATCAACCCCCGAAGAGAAAGATCCGAGGACAACACCACGTAATTTTGAACCACGGTCTGATAACGAGGTCAACACCTTAGCTAGCACACCGCCTTTCCAATCTTCCACACCACACCAACGAGAGGACATTTGAAACCACGATGGATTAAACCTGTACCAGCTCCCAAATGCACGATGGTCTTTGTTTGGATAGAATTTCGAACTCGCAATGCCTCGATTCCGCGACTCTGCCAACTGGGCTACAATGTCCATTGTGTGACTCGTGTCGAGTGTAGCATGATAGAATATGGTTATTGCGCCAGAAAACACAAAAAAAAAATCAACCCTAATCAAAATCGGCCATTTTGTCCATTCTGGACATTCTCTGATGAGAGTAGACCGTCAAAATTTGTGTTAACTAAACACCTTTGGAGTATGAATTCAAATGCACTTGAATTACCAAAATATTGCCCCTTCTCACTACATGTTATCTTGTTCTGCACCTATACCTCTTAACCTGCGTCTATCACTTCCTATTAAGATAAATAAAAGCTTTATTAAAGTGATTTCAGAACATTCATTTCCACCTTTTTCAGGGAATTTAAGAATTTCGACACCTCGTTTTTTTTCTCCCAGGATACATATCGATGATTGACCAAGATACCAACAACACATGTTCCAGCTTTGGATAGAGTAAAAAATCCCTCCACAGAAACACCAATTTTGAGATCAATTTGTAACTAATTAAAAATGTCTGTAAAAATAGCCCAAGTTAGGAGCTGGCACCTGACTCTCCAAGCTTCCACACTACGCCAACGTGAGTGTCGAGTTTCGAACTCGTAACCCTCCGGTTGCTAAAGCGCTACACTTCCGATTGGGCTACCGTGAGCCCGCTTAAATTAAAGAAAACATTTTTTAGAACAATATTCACTCACTTCTCTGTGCTGATAATAACGAACATTAACAAAGACATTCCAAAATAAAAAAAAATAATTTTCAAATGCAAGAATAAAAAGTAAAAAAAAAAAAATTCACAAGAAAAAAAGTTTCCAAATATTTAAACGAAAAAAAAAATTCCTATGCATGAGATACAATTTATTACTACCTGATGTTTAATAACACTGACATCCCGCATGTCATGCATAAGCGATGGCAAACGATTTATCATAGAAGGAAAATTTCATTATCGAAGTTCCCGCTCTCTGAGTGTACGTCCAACGTTCTTTCCCCCTCCACATCGCTTTGCACACAAAAAAGAAATGCGCGTAAAATCTTTAAAAACTTCAAAATTAAATTCATAATATACGAGTTTAAAATTTTAAAAAATGTCGGGAGATTATTTATAGCTGGGACATAATTGCGACGACAAATCATGTCATGTCATGCCCTTTCAGTGGCTCGCTTCAGAATGCGGTGTTCTAATAGTGACTCGAATGACAAATGACACGTGTTCACACGATAATAATAATAAAAAAATGGCGAGAGAGAACGGAAGACAGACGATTTTTTTTTCTGCTGTCGATACAAACAAAATAACTTCAAAAACGTCCGATTTCGATCGTTTGATAAAATTTCAAGACTTGATTGATGATATCGCTGGTGAAAAATTAAATCTTTTAAAAACAGATAATGCTGACAAATTGAAATATTAGACTCGTGCTAAACGTAAGATTTTTGTCCTTATTGATAGATAAGGGATGTTTAGGTTGGATTAAAATGTTTTTATCCTGCGTTTTTAATTTTTTAATTTTAAAAATAACTTTTCGTAAGTTTGGAGAATGAATTCCAAGTAAAAAGCAGATATTTATATCCTGACCTAGGACGAATTTAAAGATTACTTCCGTACGGACGTATTTTCATTTACCATCTCGAAATACAATGCTTGCCCTCGAAAATGCAACACCATGAAGGAAGCATCCAGTAGCCTTGAATTTGCACTAGGCTCTTAGATCATAGAAATATATACAAACGCAGTGCCAATCATGTATTTCAGTAACGCCCCCTGATTTTTGTATTGGAATACTGGCCGACCAACCAGTCTAACAGTAAAGATGTTAGCCTCTAGATCGGAAGGTTCCTGGTTCGAATCCGGGTCATTCATTCATTCCTATTGAGTGGGGAGGTCAGGAAAGCCCTAGGTGCTGATTCCACTAGGGAATATTGCACCAAACCCCATTGTTTTTCGACACTCCTGTCAAAGAAAGCCAGATTCCTTAAGAAAGGCCAAAAGGCTTTTGACAGGTTCTTCGTGAATTGTATCAAGTTCTGTTCCAAGACCTAGACTTGAGTGCCTTATGTGAAGCAGAGCTTCGCATTCAAAAAGTATATGGTGGGCAGTTTCTTCCACCATTTTGCATTTCCTGCATAGAGGTTCTTCTTTAAAGATTCCCATCCTATGAAGGTGTTTTCTTAGGTGATAGTGGCCTGTGATAAATCCAACTATCACCCTCATCTTATCCCTGCTAAGACGAAGGATCTGAGATGATATTTTCATGGAAGGTTCTTGAATCATAAGCATCGCATGTTTTTGATCGGTGGTTTGCTTCCACTTTTTTTGTAGTTTCTTTAAGCATTTTTTCTCCTATCACCCTTTTTACGGTAGTCTTAGAGATCCCGCAAAAAGGTTCAGGGCTTAAAGGTAGGCCTGCAGTCCCCAGTTCGGCTAGCTTATCTGCCTTTTCGTTTCCTTCTACACCAGTATGCACTGGCACCCAAGTAAGAAAGATCCTATTGTGGGTCCCCAAGTCTTGTAGAAGGTTCCTACATTCCCAAACAAGTTTGGAGCGTATTTGAAATGAGTTTATCGCCTTTAAGGCTGCTTGACTGTCACTAAATATGTAGATTTTATTATTTGAGTAGGATCTTCTAGAACATTCATGTAGACAGTAGATGATTGCAAGCAGTTCCGCTTGAAATACTGTGGCATGTTTTCCTAATTTTCGGGCAATCCTTACCTTAGGTCTGACCCCACAGATTCCAGCACCTGCCTTTTCGTTTTGTCTGGAGCCATCTGTGTACCACACAATGTCTCCACACATTCTTTCCTCTTTCCATTCCTCTCTTAGGTCAATAAGTACCTCAAAGGGTCTTTGAAAGAGGAATCTTGTCTCCATGATGTCAGAGGGCATCAAAAGTATAGGGTCAAAGAATTTTTGGTTAATACTGGTGTGGGACTTTTGGCTGGCAAAATTCATCCACAGTCCAGCATTTTCCAGTCTGTAGGAACTTCTTCTGGCAGCACCACTGATAAAGATATCAAGTGGGATGACAGATAGAATAATTTCCATGGCTCTGGTGGGAGTGGAGGACATAGCACCTGTTATACTCAGGCAGGCAGCTCTTTGAAGATTGTCTAGCTTAGTCTTAACAGTCAATTGTTCCGTCTTTTTCCACCAGACCACAGCCGCATAGGTCACAATAGGTCTAATAGCCATAGTGTATAGCCAATAGGTCATCTTTGGCCTTAGACCCCATGATTTACCAAGAACTCTTCTACATCGTAGAAGTCCAACTTTTGCTTGTTTAATTTTACTTTTCAAATGCCGATTCCAGGTTAATTTAGTGTCCACTATAACTCCCAGATATTTAACCTCGCTCAGCATATTTACTTTTTCCCCTAGTAGGGTAGGTATATCACCTTTGTCAATGCAGGTTCTTCTTTGTGTAAATGGGACAAGAGTAGTCTTTTGAGGATTTACTCTCAAATTCTTTTCACAGCACCATCTTGCGATTCTGTTCAGGGTCCCCTGTTTGATATTTATCACCGTTTTCTCATCCATGCCCGATATGTAGACGACAATGTCATCTGCATATCCCTGGGCATAAATACCGCTTTGATTGAGGTCTGCAATTAGGTCATCAACCACCAGATTCCACAACAGAGGGGAGAGAACTCCTCCCTGAGGGCAACCTCTAGTGGGTCTAGCCTGAATTGTTACCCCAAACAACTCGGTTGTAATAACTCTTGTCTGCTAGCAAGGAGTTTATCCATTTGCAGACTAGTGGTTCATGCAGTGGGTCATCCAGGTCAGTGCATGTATATTTGTAACAGGGTTCATACAGAACTTGGAATATAAAAATTAAGGAGTATTTAACGAGTTCTTTCGAAATTTTTAAGGAGTCATAGAAGATTTATACGCACATTTTCAAGTGTGAAAAATAAAAATGTTTCAACACTTTTAAGAACTTAGTTCCAAGTAGTACTATATTACTAATAACTGAAAACAATAAAATTATACTTTGATATTTGAACTCAACATAACTACTTCATTTTCCCATTGCTCGCTGGACCAGTTTGATCTAAGTTCTTATACAGTGAAATCTGTTTAAAGACATACTTCTCTCAAATCCCAGCTAAAACTCACAATAACAGAAATCCAAGCATATTTGTTTTCAATATGAAGGATTTTTCAAAATAAAATATCAATTAAATATTTTTGGGATGTAAGTTACAGTACAAAGTTCCAAATCCAGACGATTTGCTAATTGGCGTTTTTTTTTTTTCCTCACTTTTTACATCTTTCTGACAATTTGTAAAGAACAAGAAGTTAAACCTGGACCTAATTGATAAAACAACGCAAAATAACGGACATGTTTAGAGAAAATACCACACAGAAAAATTAGAAGATTTGCAAGCAAAATTTGTTCCACTATATTAAAAAGGTTTTTGCTTTTTTTTAAATTATTCCTATTTATATACATGCTATTGTATTATAGCAAACGCAAAATTCGCGCGTGAGGGGGGGGGGGTTAAGATTAGGGTTTTTTTTTTGACAAAAAAAAGGCAACTAATCAAAAATCCGGTCAAGTCCAAAATCCGGAATGGCCGAGGTCAGGAGGATTCCGGATTTGGGACTTTGTACTGTACTGAGATTCCACTGTATTCTACAAGTAAATACAAATCACAGATTTCAGACAGACAGAAATGAATGAAATCCGCAATTATTTCTGTTATATAAATGAAAAGGTAAATTATATTATAACTTCAAGTATTCAAGTATGAAATAATCCACTTCGATAATAACAGATTGCGATTTTCAATACATTTTCAATATTGAGCTTTTTATGGCGCAAGATCCAAATACAGATAAGCTGCGCCAAGCGCAAGATAAAACAATAAAAATTATGTGTACATAATGTTTGAAAGAAAGAGTGGGGGGAAATTAAGTGCAAGAATTTGTATCAGAATAAAAGTTAAAAACCATGTTCAAAAATTTGTGTTTAACCCTTCTTTGCATAATGGTGGAAATTTCCATCATAACATTGAATGTCCAAAAATTATATAAAAGAACAAGTTCACTTTAAGTTGATCGTGTCTGGATACCTTTTTAATGTCCATTGCATAAAAGAAAAACATAGCTGTCAAAAATAAGCAAGGGTCACTATCAGTAAAACGAGTTTGAAGTTGTCATTTCGCTGTTTGTTGTAGTTGCAATAAACGTATGATTTCGTTTTTAATTTTGTTTTATTATATTTGAGTTTCTATTGCTAAAAAAGTGAAAATAAGTAGAAGAAAGGTTTGTAACATGTGTTTCTGTTATTTTTAGAGCAATTTCTGAAAAAGTTTGCGTTTAATTTTAAAAATACCACATGATACCATCCTATTGTTTTTTGCTAAATTTATACTATAAATATATACTAAGATTTTTTTAACCATTTTTCCTTTAATTTTGGACATGAATTTTATCACCTTGATTTATTTCACCAATAAAGAAAAAAAATCATGCAAAGAAGGGTTAAAAGTAATGTATGAAAGTAATGAGTCAAAACAGGTTGACTATATAATAACATGATGTTTTACATAAAAGGTACAATTTGAATTTAAAAAATTTAGATGGAGATGTAAAAAAAACTGAATGCAAAAGTGCGAAAAGATTTGAAAATGAGGTTTTTTACCAATCAAATCAATTAAGTTTAAAATACTATTTTCAAAATATCTTAAGCGATGATTATAAGCAGGTTATGTAATTAAAATATGCTGAATAGTAAAATCAGGAGAACATGAAAAAAACAGGGGATTCTCTTCCAACAAAAGATGACGATGAGCAAATCGACCATGCCCAATGTGAAAGCTGGTCAATTTGACTTCAGTCTTTCGCATTGGGGCAGATGGCCATGAATGAAACAACCAAGCACAGAAGAGAATATTCCCCAAACATTAAAATTGGAAATTTGAAAATTTTGCATAAAAAACTTCCTTTTCTGGGAAATTCTAATTTATTGATTGCCAAAATGAACTAAAAGATCATTTTATGTATTATCCACAATATGTAATCAGCACCATTTTATGCAAATTATTTCTAGTTGTTAGTTTTTATTGAAAACTGATACATTTTCAAAACGATGCTTCTATGGTGCTAGAGATATAACCAACATCTACCCATATTTCAGTTATTACAGTTTAGTTATGCAACACATACATTAAACTTATTAGTTATGGGATATATTAAAAATGGACTGCAAGTGAATTCGGAAATAACTGTATGCATGCTGTCCAGTGAAGGATTAACACTTAGAGCAAAATTGTTGAAAAGAGGAGTACAATAATAACTGAAATGTTTACTTTTTTTCTTTGTCTTTAATGGCAATTTTATAAGTTCCACATTTCAAAACTAAGGATTTTTTTTATTCATTATGCATTGATTAAAACATATTTCAAAGCATTTTTTTTAAATTATTATTTTGTTTGCCTTTGTGGAAGAAAATCCTCTATTCTCCTGGATAATATACTCCCAAAAAGATTATTAATAGAAATTTACATCTACAGCACAATGAATTATTTATTTTGATTCTTTCAATATTCACTCTTATCGATAATACTGGGTGACAAGTGTTAATTTTTTTAATCTTGTCAATCTGTAGAACAACTTACATAACTAACATAAACCATTGGAAAATACAAAATACAGTACAACCCCGGTTAACCGGACTAAAGAGGGGAAGACGTTTCGAATAACAATTATTTCGGCTTAAGCCATGAACATCTATTACTATGTACTGTGTATCTAATTACAGTATGTAATTCTGAAATGTTTTGAAGGTCAATTGAATTAAAAACTCTCTTCGTAGGCTACACTTATGTTCTTTATTAAAGTTAAAATTACATTTTTAGGATTACCAGGGTGGCAACAAAATCCGTGAATAAAAGTTCCTTGATAGTCTTACAAAAATTTCCCTGATTTCACAATTCCCTTAAGAAATGTTGTGATCTATGTTTGATATCCACACAACACTATTTTTAAATGTTTATGGTCAGATTGGGGAAAAGGATAATTTGCCAAATATATATATTTTTTTATACAGATATTTTAATATTTATTGTAAGAGTTGGAACCCTTAATGGAACTCTTACAATAGCAATGGAAAAAACTGGAGAAAAATACAAAATATTTTGATTATGAACTTTTTACACCTGACCCTACATTATCATACTATTCATCAAAATCAAATGCAAATATGCATAAAAATTTTACAAATTGCAATTTTAAACAAAAAATATTAATTTAATGCATAAAAAAACATCATTAATTACACAAATTTCAAATTGTATACCCCAAGTAGTATCGCTAGCCTCAAGGTCTCTAGTTTGTCTCTTGAAACTAAAATCGAAGCAATAAAATTAGTATATGAAAATCAAATAAAAAAATTTGAAGTAGAAAAAAAAATTGGAATCCCTGCAAATTCTTCGTCTAAAATCTTAAAAAATAAAATTCAATAGTTAAAATGTATCATCAAAGCGCGACTGTTTCCGATAGGAAACGATTTCGTGGATCGATATATGAAGATATCAAGAGTTCTTTATTTGAATGGTTTAGGACTGTGTGATACAAAAATGTGCCGATTATTGGACTCATTCTAAAAGAAAAAGCCATTCATTTTGCACAGATTTTGGGAAAGCCAGATTTTGTTACAGGGAATGGATGACTACAGCGGTTTACGAATCAACATTGGATTGTTTTTAAAACAGTGAGTGGTGAAAGTGCATAAATCCACAATGGTACTGTACATGACTGGTTGAAAAGTAAGCAAAAATTATTGAACAGTTTAAACCATCAGATGTTTTTAATGCTAACGAAACTGGTCTGTTTTACCAATTTTTGCCTGAAAAAACATTTGCATTGAAAGGAGAGCGTTGTAAAGGGTGAAAACATTCCAAAGTCAGGCTAATAGCGCTTCTTTTCTGACTCATCCATATTGCAGCAAAGAAGCGCTATTATATTTTAGTTACAGGAAAATTAAAAAAAAAAACACGATGTTTCAAGAATTGCAAAAATCTACCCGTAATATACCAGAACAATAAAAAGGCCTGGATGACTTCCATAATTTTTGAAGAAAGGCTGAAAGCAATTGATGACAAAATGTCAAAAAAGGGTAGACACATTTTGTTTTTAATTGATAACTGCACTGCTCATACTATGAATATCAATTTGAAAAACATTACAGTGTGTCTCTTTCAACTGTATCTTATATCAAAACTGCAGCCTTTAGATATGGGCATAATAAAATGTGTGAAAGGATATTCCAGATCTAGTATTATTCAACGTGTTCTTTTGAATCTAGAAACTGATATGCATTTTGTTGCAGACATTAAAATTGCTTGCCAATTTTTAGATGCATAGTGTTTGGTTCAATCAAAAAACATCCAAAAGTGCTGGAAACATGCAGGATTTAAAGGGGGACTTAGGGACTCAGATTTCATTTCTGAGCCTGATCCTGAAAAAAGTTCCGTGTGGAAAATTTTACAGGAAAAAAGAATTTTGGATGGTGATGTTACTTTTGCTGATTATGTTGATAGCGATTGCAACGTAGAATTGAAGCACAACAAACAGACAATGACATCATTGCAGCAGTGTTACAAAATACTTCTGATGATTCCGAAGAGGAAGACATTGAAATTGAAGTAAATAGACAATTAGTGACATCAAAATCTGCCATGGACAGTCTTCAGAATTTGTGTGCGTTCTTTGAAACGCATAACATTGACTGCCGTGATAATTTTAGTGCACTGGAAAAAGAATTATGCAGCTACATTGTAAATTCAACCGTTCAAAAGAAAGTTAGACTTTTTCCCACTTATGAAATAAAGTTTCATCCTTCGTGTGAAAATTCTTTTGCTTTAGAACACGCAGGTAAGTTCACTTTTTATTATGTCGGATGTAACAAATATTGAATATAACGAATAATTTTCAGTGTTTCGTGCAACTTTTCTATATGCGGGCTCGACTGTATATATATATTTCAAATAGGGATAGATGACGTAGTAACCAATCATAGCCTGACGGGCTATCCCATAGGCGGGACTAAACATGATACATGATACGATTGATTTACATATTAGTTCTTGTTTATAAACATAAAAAATATACTCTAACACTTTATTCGAATTACAATTTCAGCGAATACGATTTATTCGATTTTCAAAAGCACTCATAATCGCCCATCTCGAAATAGGACAAGCGATAATAGTGGTTGCTTAAGTTATCAAAATTTCCCTGATTTTTTGTGAAATTTGGAAATTTTTCCTGAGATTTCCCTGATTTTTCCAGAATTAAAAAGTTTAATGAGAATTCCCTGATTTCCAGATTCTGTTATCACAATGATTACAGTATATCAATATACACACACTTAGTAAGAGTATATATATAAGCATATGAATAACTCCTTCAAAAAATTCTTTAATTCCGTGCAGTACAGTACATGTTTTTTTGTTGTTGATTTAGGAGGCATTTCAGATAACCTGGGTTTTTGTTAACCCAAGTTTGCTTAACCGTGGTTTTATTGTAACTTATAAATTTTTAATTTGAATAAAAATTTCACAATGTGAACATTGAAATGACTGAATACACATAACAAAACAAAGTTAACCTGTGAAGAATCAACAAATGCTTCTTTTATAAAAACCAACAAATGTAGTTCTTTATCTTTCCTTAATGATATAAGAGTTTGCTGGAAACATCCTCTCACATTGTAAAGTTGAAAGTGTTTGACTTCAATCTTACATTTTCTAATTAAAAAATATATATATGACTGGACCTTACTGAGTTGTGGTATTGTTAAAGCACTCTCAGTACGACTTTACGAATTTTATATTGAAGGAATTTATCATCCTAATCACTTTTATACCAACAAAAAATCCTGATATACACTTATACATATTATTAGTCTCTCTTCTTGGTAACAGAAATTGGTAAACCTGTTAAGTTCAATTTATAAATTCAAGTTCTACAAAATCAACACATTTTTAGGAATTCAATTAATTTTTTAGTTCCCAGATGAAGAAATGGAAGAAATCTATTAGATAAGGAACTCAATGAAATTTTTAATTACTTTCATCATGTACGATGTCTATCTTACAAAGAAAACTTCACCCCATTAGAAAGAAAGACCAGAAAGACCAAAATGTAAAGTATCACTTTATGTATTGGATTTTGATAATCTCTGACTTTTTACTATTTTATACTTGAAAAACACATAGCAGAAAATATTTTTACGCAACTAAATTTAGAAAATTTCTACAGCAAATATACCTAGAACATCCACTAGTGTCCCTTCAAAACCAAGCAGATTTTCCAACATAAATAGCTTTCATTCAGCAAAATGACCATAGAATAGCAAATAATACAGATGTCCAGTTGCAATTCATTTAATGGTGCTTTTTGGTTTGATTATTTGACAAGTAAGTTTATACCAGTGAGTCATCGTAGTGGCCAGTATTGGTGTCTGATATGATCAAAAAATGACTTAGTAGAAAAAGTAAATAGAAATGATGCATTGATCGTTTTATCTTGAATCCCTTTGAACTTGAATGATAGTGTGCACATATTCCCAATTAAATTGGTTTTGACCCCTTTTAGAACTATTTTAATATCTTTAATTAATTGTACAGTGGGCTCACGTTTTTACGAATCTCCAATTTACAAACTACTGTGTTTGTCCCGAACAGTGTTCTATAGATTTAATGTTAATATCCCTTCCGATTTACAAACCAAAATTACGCATTCTCTTTTTTAAGATCTTGGTTTCCTCACTTTTTTTTCGTCATTTTCCTTTAGACAGTAAAAATTTGATGGGAAAAGGTGAAATTTCTTCAGACTGGTTAGACTTCGGACCTTTCAAGTTGGTAAAGGGGGTTTAGGTTAGAGGGGTAGGAATGAGCGATTCCAATCTCGGTGCTGATGAAGCCTTGACACAAGAACTTCGTTGAAGCGATCCTCAAGTTCCAGAAAACCTTACACTTCATGTATTTCTGACTGTGGAAGAGAATGTTCAAGCATACACAGAGGAGATATCGGATGATGAAATCGTCAATCAGGTGTTGAACGGGAATGCCGAAAAAGAATGCATAGTTGTCATCCCAAGGCCCTCTATCAAAGAAGCCACAGAATGGCTGTCAGGTTCTTTAAAGCAGAAGACAATTTTGAGATGCTTAAGAGCATCAACTCTAAGGAATCATATGTTTACCAAAGTGCTATCATAAAGCAAACGAAGATAGATGATTATTAATTTTTTTTTTTGAATCGCTAATGAATAAAGGTTAGTGCAAGTTGCATTTTTTTCAATCCCATTCCCATTGACAAACTTTTGATTCAACGAACTTTTTTTACGGTCCCCACGAGTTTGTAAAAACAGGAGTCTACTGTATTAATGATGTCTTTGTAAATGTTGGTATTGAAAAATAGATATAGCGTAAACTCAACAAAAAGCAAATGCAAAAGCACAATCAAACAGATAAGCACGAAAAGGGGCTTACTTTTCCGCAGACCACGATCGGAACGTTCGCAATCTGCATACTCCAAAGAACTGATGAGGGTACGATACCAATAAATAACATGTACACGATCAAGCTATACAATCCAGCAAAGGCATTGGCATTTCGACGTTGGGTGCTGTACAGGAGGATTAAAAAGCCGATCACAGAGGTTTCAACCATTAAAAACAATGATTCTCCCCATGAGCTAAAAACAAAAGAATGAAATCAAGTTGAAAGTTAACAGAGATAAAAACAAATAACAATACACACTTTCAATTGATTTCAGATTGGATGCTTGGGTTTTATGGACAAACAAGGACAAGCTGGGTCTCAAACTATTTTGAATAGTGAATATACTGATAAGAACAATATAACTGAAATAAAAGGAAGTACATTTTATTGGAGGTTTACTCTTGAAACGAAAGAAAAAACAGGACCTTTAAAGGTTATTTTATGTCTTATGTCTACTTTCAAGGTATATAAAAACAAAGTAACCGGTGAATGTGCAAATGAAGGCCCTTTCACAAGTGATAGGGTTGGATTCACAAACCCATTTCTTAAAAAATCCCTTTGAAATTAACTTTTGTACTGTCGGCTTGGAGCAGAAATGTGCATTAACTTACAAAAAACAAATTTTCCAGTACAAGCTATTCAAAAATCTGCAATTAGCTTTAGGTCAAAAATAATAATTATTTTTGCATTATATATATTTTTTAACAGATTACAGCCTATGATATAACATATGCCTTTTAAATTACATTTCATAAAATTAGTACAGTGAAACTTCAATTCACCGTCAGTCCGCTATTATGGAACATGGCCGCTAAGAAAGAACAAGCCACAAAGAAAAGGACAGACTATTTTAAAATTTGAATATGTACGTATGTCTAAAGCATAAGGTTAATGTAACAATATGTACATATGTACTACACTGTACTTAATGTATATTGTACATTGGTTCTTTAAAATGAAATACATGTATGAAGTGTATTTCCAGTTCGTTAATTTTTTATCATTCATTCATATCCAATGGATGGGTGTGGGTTGTTTACGGTTCTGGTTATATCTGTCTATTTGATTAACTATCATGGGTTCAGTCCCGGCCCTGATGGCCAGGGAGCAGAAAGTGCTTAAAACTGCAATGTACGTCGTAGAACAAAGTCTTTGCAGATCATTTTTTCCTTGACTTTATCAAAACTTTGGGCGTTTTTTTTTTTTTTTTTAATTACTAGGGGGCTCCGCCCCCTGCTCGCTTACGCTCGCCAACTGATGAGCTGCAAAAATTTACGTTGAGAGGTACTCTTAAAAAAAACTCACGGCTGAAGACTGAAAATTTTTATGTGTCTTGCTCACTTGCGGAAGAAATTTCGCTTCTTCAATTTTGACACTTAATAAACCATAAACTAATACCGCATCGGAAAAAATCTTAATAATTCTCCAGGGAATACAATGAAGAACAAATCATGTTAATTTCGTTTTTTTTCGATCAGTACTTTCTCAGGAAACCGTCTAAGAATCAGTTTACAATCCTGCGGCGTCAGTGGCAGTAACTTTTTTTTAATATAGAGAGATAAGTTACGATGTTCTGCACTGCAAAGAGCGCTCCTTGCCACACCTTTTTTTCTTTTATAGCTATGAAACAACCTCCCTACACCGCTCAAATTACCACAAACACTTTATAGATAACACATCTTCTATGTCAATGACAAAATATTTAACTTCAAAAATTATCGACAGAATTGGAAATTCTGAAAGTATGCCTTGGTTTTAAATAAAGTAAGTTTGTAACTGTGATGTTTTATTATAAATATGTAATACATATTTGGCCAATAATTGTGTTTTACGTCTGTTTTTGATTTTACTGCGGTTTTCAAAACTCGGACAAAATGCCTGCAGAACAATTGCAATTGCTTGGAGTTGTGTTGCACAACACTGAATACAATTCAGCACCTGGGCCTGATGATTAATCAAAGTTTCACTATACTAGAGTTTAAGTTTACAAAACAGAAGACTTATTTCCTGTCCACTTTTGTGCTTTCAATTTATTGATATTTCTAAAATAACACAAGTCAATAACAGTAAGCAAATTAATTGGGTCCTTTTTTGTTCAAGACTATCCCGCCAAAGAGCACAAGTAGGCAGTACTAAACAAGCTCTTTGAAGACAGAAGGGACCAAAGATATTCCATGATCCCTCTCCCAAAGTCCGAGGAATACCCAAAAAACCTTACATCCATAAAACCAAGATCAATGATATTTGTTCAAATTAGAGACCAACTCTCCTGTATTTTCTGAGAACTCCTGTATTAGGGCTAATTTTCGGATCCACATGGCTCGTGTTATAAATTGCTTGTAATAATAGGTACAATAGGTACTTCTATTTATCCACAATATTTTCACTAACAATCACAATCCGAAATTTAACTTATATATTATTCTCAAATACATTCTGGTTTTAACTGCTATTATTGTTGACAGTATAGGCTTATAGGTACCCGTCCATAGATATTAAAAAATTACCTAAAATAAATTAGCATATATCTCTATTAACATGTCCATATTGTTATTACTATTCACTTGTCAATGGCAATCCTTTATAAATATGCATTGCAACAGTTGTCTGTCAGTTAAATGCTCTTAATGTGTTGTATGCTTGTCTGCTGTGATGTCTTTGTATTTATTAAATATCTTGTTAGTTCTTTGAATTACACTCTAATTCCGATATTAAAATACATAACAAGAGGAAAATATAGAACAAAGTTGGTTCAATATTTTAATTGATAAAAGAAGCAAATTAATGCTGCAAACCAAAGAGATGGAAGGCTTTGTTAAGCATACCAGGTTCATATGTCCATACTGACAGTTCATGGCCAAAAGTCACCCTAGTTCAGTCAATGATATTGGTTTCTGTGGTGTAAGGAAAGATTTGCATTCGATAGAAATTCTTAAAATTCTCCACATTTCTTATAATTGCTTTGTTTTTTATTGAAATATGCAGTGTTCTTGTAAAAAATAAGGCCTTTTTCAAACTTTAAGGACTTAAACCCTTTGGGTACATTTGACTACTGAGACTAGTCATGTACTTGTTTTGCCTAAATTACGGATGATGAGTCTAATACGTCATTCAAAATAGGACAAAATTCAACATGTACATTCTTGTTCATGGCAAGAGTGATTGGTGTTACGAAACTCTCCTTGAATCAAATTATTCAATCGTTCTCTACAAAAGTACACTTTATTTAATCTGACTCCATACATATAAATATTTACACAACTGCTTTATCAGACATTCTTTTATGGAATGAACGCGGAGATCAGAAGCTGTGTGATCTCTCATACTATTGCCATTCTTATCAAACGAAATTACACGAAAAGCAACTAGTGTGCAAACAATAATACGAAAATAAAACAGTAACTAATGTGCAAACAACAATCCTAACTACTTTTTTTTCAAATAAATCTGTACCCGAGGGGTTAAGCAAATATTGAGGGGTATTAAGGGCCTTTAAGAACTAAAACAGAAAAAATCCAGTCTTTTTAAGACCTATGGGATTTCTGCATATTAAAGCTAATAAACATTTCTTTATTTGATATTCTACTCAAAATAGGTATTTGGAGATATGGTACCACACTTCTCTTACAAGTATTCAATTTTGGTGGAAAACAAAAGATATTGAAAGGTGATACATCTTTGTCCAGTATTTCCAAAATATTTTCAACAGTGCTCTTCAACATCCTTTAATTAATTAAAGGACGTTCTAATTACCCAAGTGATAGACTGACCAAACATACTGTTTTGATCAGGACAATATCGTTTTTTCATAATACACGGTCATCCTGTTGTTTCCATAGAAATGTCAATTTTGTCTCATTTCTAAAATAAAAAAACTATGAATATACTTTAACATTGATCAATCATAAATTATTCAAAAACTATGATTGTAAATTAAGAGTAGAGGAAAGGAATGCCATGTTAGTTGTAAGATGAAATTGTGTCAAGGAGTGTGAGAAGTTTTATAAGATGTTAAAATAACGAAATTTGCTTCAAAAGATTATTTCATTAAAGAAATATTCATGGTATGGTTACAGTCATGAACAATACCCTATAAACAAATCTAAATTTTTGGATCAGTTATGTCACTGAAGAATGTGTGTTCACATTATGTCAGTAATAAAACGTTATTTTAATCTACTTTTTCATGAATACAGAATATTACAATAACACCATTCCATTTTTGCCATCCAATGTCTCATTTTTGTCTCAAGAAAATATGATCAGCCTACAAAAGTGAGATACTTTTTTAATTCATAACTGCAAGAAATACACACAAAGCAAAATTAAATTGTTTATTCTATGAAAAAGAGAGTATAACTTTGAAGAAATAAATGAAATTTGTTTTCCATTTGCGTTATGAAAACTATTAAGTTTAAAACCAAGAAATTTTCAAAATTCTTAAAATTTTACTTTATAACATTTTAAGGAATTTTTTTTCAACTATTGATTGCTTGGAAAAATTTGGCCTTTAAAAGCTATTTTTCATTCTTTTCAGGCTATATTTCACATAGATTGCAACATATTAACCAATGAGTGTACATGTGAAGCAACTTTCTTGAATCTTGTTTAGGTGTTGTGGAGAATCAATTGATTCTTCCAAAAAAACAAACAATTAACATGACACCTGGCTATCTGGACTGGCTCCTGGTTAAGCTTGCAAATGGGGACCTGTGCCCCCCTCAGAAGGGGTACAGAGAGTGTTGTTGACTACCCAGCGAATGATCGAAGACTGCTGATACATCACGAAGGCTCTCAGCCAATTCGGACAACGGACGTGGCGCCTACCCTCAAACTTGAATTTGGGGAGAGAGGAGAAAATAAGACGATTTAACTCGACATTGTACTGGCAGTTGAGAGACGAAACACAGCCGTTCCTGATTTTTTTTTCAAGGACTCGTGGAGTCTTTCAAGGAGTGAGCTCTCACCCCAACATTCCATGAATATATCCTATTGAGAGAATTGGGAACAACCTGTTCTAAATTGCTTTGAAATCTGGGAACAACCTGTTCCAAACTGCTTGAAATTAGGGAGCATCCTGTTCCGAACGTCCATCCTGTTCCATCCTAATCCTATCTCTGAAATGTAAACTCCTCACAATTTGTTATTTAAACTTTCATTTAATCTAGAATAAAGAAAACTCTATGCTCTAAGAAATCTCGTGACTGCTTCGCTACCCAGTGAGATTTGGTTCTTTACAGTCTCAGGGAACAAGTTTTATATTCAGATTTTAGTTAATTTATAAATATAATGCCATCGATTCTTGATGATACTTGATCCTGAACGAATATCATCGACCGTGGTTTTTGAATGAAGATGAAATAAAATATGCAATGCTCCTGTAAAATTTTAAGAAGTGTTCAGACTTTTCTAAGATAAGTAGGAACTTTGTAAATGGAACAAAAATGCATAGATTTTACTCATCCATCAATTCAACTGTTTCAGATAGTGTGAAACAAGAAGTCAATATTTTTAAAATATTGTCATGGTCCTTGTATCTATGTAGATAAGATTATAAATGCTACCCAACATCAGTTTGGTATTGATTTTTATGAAAACCTCGATAATGAATAAACATGACATTTGAAACTATTAATCAGTAGAATAACATTATACAAACCTAAATGGATATCCTTTGGCATAACTGTATGAAGCTGATGATGTCACAGCTATCAGCTCGAGCAAAACACCAAGAAAACTGAGGCCTTCTGCACTTTTGGCATTGTATATTTTCAAAATCTGAGGCAGTTTTACTGAAAAATATATATATATATATATTATATAACTAAAAAATAGTTTTAAAAATACAGCATTTCATACTGAAGGAAATACCAACAATCTTTATCTCTACACAGTGGGGAAATAGCAGGAATAAACTTGTAAATATAGTCATAAAAAAATTAAGGAACACCAAATCTTTTTAGAGGTTATAACCCTTGAAATTAAACAAAATATCCTCTAGCTATTTGCAAAACTGAGAATATTGAGTTGAAAGCTAGTGCATATTCAAATTTTAGAATCATGACATCAGGGGTCTGAACAGAGTGGGAACAATGCAGGAACTCATCCAGACTAACTCTGTATGCAAACATGGTGCAAAGTCTATGTCACTGTTTGTGGTGGTCTAATGCACACCACTGTTTGTGGTGTGCATAATGCCTACATAATAGGAACCCCCACACACCTCCTTTTTTTCCCTACTGAAAAAAATGAAAATTAAAACTTTCTACCAACAAAATGCTTAGTCCATCTCCCAAGCTCAAGTAATTAAATCACATAGAATATTTCTTGAATCGTAATAACTTGCAATTTTCATCGAAAAAATAAATAGATATTTCTATGGACATTCTAAACAGGTTTCTAGGGGCATTCTATAGAAAAAGAAATTGCATTCAATAAAGGTTCATTTTTCTCAGATACATTTCATACAGGTTTCTATGGACAAAATATATAGCTTGTTTCTATGCACATTCTACAGTGGTTTCAATGGACATTCTACTATGGCATCTGTAGATGTTCTACAGTGACTTCTGTAGATGTTCTACAGGACTTTTGGTATTCTACAGTAGTTTGGGTATTCTAAAGTGGCTCAGGTATTATAAAGTGGCTCAGGTATTCTAAAGTGTCTCAGGTATTCTAAAGTGGCTCAGGTATTCTAAAGTGGCTCACGTATTCTAAAGTGGCTCACGTATTCTAAAGTGGCTCACGTATTCTAAAGTGGCTCACATATTCTATAGTGGTTTAGGTATTCTATAGTGGTTTAGGTATTCTAAAGTAGTTTAGGTATTCTATACTGGTTTAGGTATTCTATACTGGTTTAGGCATTCTATACTGGTTTAGGTATTCTAAACTGATGTTGGTACATTCTATACCTACTGGTTTCTATAGAGTAGAGGTTTCCATTTTTATGACTCACAGAGCCCTTTACAGAAAGAATTTCTATGGTGGAGCCCCTTAGGTCTGTTGTTGGACATTTTATAGTGGTCTCGGTAACACTCCTACAGTGGTTTCTGTAGGCATTCTACAGTGGTTTCTGTAGGCATTCTCTACTGGTTTCTATACACATTCTATACTGGTTTCTAGATTACTTTATAGAGTTAAAAGAAAAACAGGTCATAATTCTATGGGATTCTACAGAAACACATTCAAAAAAAATGTTTATAATAAATATAAATTTTCAAGAAATTTTTCAAAAGGGCTAAAATATTGTTACCTCAGCTAGAGGCTATAACCATCTGGCTTAGTGACTATTTGCATTTACAATAACATATATTACCGTAAAAAATGATGTAATGAAATGAAAAAGGAGCCTATTTGAATCTAGCAAATTGAGAATGTGCACTTCTAGATTATAAAAGAGAAAGTTTGTTCAAAATTTTCATCATATGTTTGAATACTTACAATTATATGGAAAATTAAAGCATAAAAGCAACAATACCTAATGCTGAACCAAGAATAATTCCTGTTCCCAGAGCTTTGCTGATTGTTTGCTTGACGCAGTCAACTAAAAACAGAAAAATCATAATTGACAATTAAATAACTAAATCAAAAAAAAAACATGATTGTAATCAGTTACATGTCCATAATATTTTGAATATATTGGTAGCATGGTGATTTTTATACCTATAGTAAAAAAATACTTATAATAAACATTTAATTACTTCTAAGCCAGTCACTTAAATTTCAAGAGACATGTAGTAAAATTTTCACAAGGTACACTGGGTGAAAACAAAATGACGACAGTGGTGCAAGAAATATACAAATTTCTGTTTAAAGTTATCAATTATATGGATTCTAATATATTTGGAGAATGAAAAAAAAAGCATTGCATACAAAAAAAATCAAAAGTCCATGGACTGCCCACTATGCCCATGCATCAAGATGGCAGTGTATGTGATCAGCAGTAAACATTACAGAACATAAAAAACTGGGGATGCCAAGATTGGGTTGAAAAAAATTCTGATGCTTAGCCTTTGTTCACTTGGTTTGGTATTTCTTTTCCATAAAGACAATCAACCATTTCTATCTCTATTATTATAAAAGTGTTTGTTTGTTTGTTTTCTTGGACTCAAAGTCCTGATAAATCTATAGCACCTGCAGTAATGAGATTTGGCACACAGGTAGTCTGAGTTTTTTGCAATTTTAGGGTCAAGGCAAATTTTAAAATTCAATCTAGAACATTTTAAAATGAATTTAATAGTTTTTTCACCATCCTTCCTTCTTCCAAGGAATGAAGAAGCATAAAAAAATCATCGGATGACTTTTTGCCCTCACATCACCTTGATATCAGCCTTTGGAACAATGGCAAGTTTTTTTCATCTCCCATCTAGAATAGGAGAACACATTCGAATGAACTTCATTTGTTTCAAGATTCATTCATTTTGATTTCCTGCTAAACGGATTCCAATGAAGCAAAAGATATTACTGAAGTCATTATTGGCGTTCTTCAGAGCTTTTTTCTATTTCAGTGATCGTTAAAGGTTGTGCACTTCACCTTTTATGTTTTATTTTTTTTCTTTCATATTTTCGCAACAGATTGTGATGTCATGTGAACTTTCGCTTTCCAAAAATAAACAGATTACATTTCCTGCCCTATTCCATTTCAGCGAAGGAGAGCAAAAAATAAAAAACATTTTGACTGGGATTGTTAAGTTCTTTTATCGTATAATCAGAATATATATTGAAAATTTCAAAGGATTTGAAATCTGCGGAACATACTGCCATATTATCGACAGTTTAGAAATACTGCAAGCAGGGTGTAAAAAAATCATGATTTTTTTAAAAAAATCAAATTAATCGGATTTATTTGATTTAAATCGGATTTATTTGATTTAAATCGGATTATTTTGATTTAAATAGGATTTTTCTATTTAAATTTCTGCCGGCCCTAAACACTGTTTAGATAATAAATATATATAAATTTGTTAAATAAAAAAATTGAGTTTGTGACATGACATGTAAACCAATATTTATATTAAGTAAACAATCAGAATTTGTGACATGGTAAATCAATATTTACTTAACATTTCTTTAACTTTAAAACACAAGTTGACATCCTACATAGTTTTTCTTGGGAAAAATACATCATCATGTTAACAAATTTATCAGCAAGTGTAAGTGACAGACCTAAACTATAGTCTGAGAAGTAGAATAGAACTCAGAAATAATCAGACTATAGTAAATTCTGATAATGAAACTGCCGAGCAGGATTGGATATTCACTTAGTTTTAATTCATATTGGATCTTTCTTTTTTCCTGCTGACATTCTAATGGCTGTGTGTGAAAATGTATATTTCTACTCTTTTAATCTCTATTGCTAACTACAAGAATAAGCAAACACAGAGGTTCCCAAACTTATCAAAGTCGCTGCACCCTTAAGAGAATTATAATTTTCTCACAGCACCCTCGTCGTCATGTAATTTTTATCTGTGGTATATTATTACATACTAGGGGGCCCGCCCCCTAGTATGTATCATTTGATTAAAATCATTGAAAAAAATCATTTGATTAAAATCATGATTTTAATTGTTGATTTAAATCTTGACACCCTGACTGCAAGTATTTTCACTGATGAGCAATAAACAGACTGATCACCGAAATCAAAGCAGCTTAGAACTAATAATAGCAATTAATTACAACTATAGTTAAAAAGAGTTTTTTAAATATACATAAGAAAAAATTCTTAGCTCTGCAGTATCAGTGTACAAATACTTAAAGGTTAGGACTAAGACACATGCAGGGTTGGGCGGTAATGTATTACTTGTAATAGTTACTTTTTACAGCAATCTTATAGGTAATTCTCTACAGTTGAAAACCAGTAATTTCACAGGTAATTTGTTACATAATTTTCGTTAAAGTAATTTTAGTTACAGTAACGCGTCACAAAACTCAAAGGACTCCTTAAAGTACTGTGAACCACTTATTATTAAAAAAAAAATTTACGAAAAGTAATTGTAACTGTAACAAATTACATTTAAACAAGCAACAGCCCAACCCTGGACACATGTGAATTCATAAATTCTTATTCTATATTTCCTGCATATTTTCTACAATGTAGATCAGTTGGGCACAGCTTTGTTTCTCAGATTTTAGTGGCAATGCTTTGTTGTTTTATGGTGTACTTTTTGGAGGAATTTGTGGAACAAATCATTGTGGTAACCTCGCAATTATTTAAATCGTTTTTATTTTTTTAAGTAATGATCTTTTTTTATTTTACCAATCCTAAACAACTCTAGTTTCTAATAATTAATATGATCTTTTAAAACATTCATATTATAGTCCATTATACTTAAAACTAAAAAAGTTAACTTGGCCAAACTTCCATAAAAATATTTCCGGAAAGTAAAGATTTTTTTCAATTCAGAAATAAAAACATAATAGTAATATAAATAATCATTTCTGTGGAATTTTATCTTTGTCTAAAATTCTTTTCTCTAGTTTTTAAACTACTCTTTGCAAAGCCTAAACAGTTGTTTTCCCAAAAAATTCTTCCTTGGCGACATAAAAAGCAGCCAAAAACATGCCAATTGCCATAAAAGTCTGTTTTAAAAGTTATACCATCAGTTTTGTTTAAAAAAAAAAAAAAATTCATGAACATTGTAAGGAACGCTAAATTACTAAAACTGCACAACATTTGTAATGACCAGATTTCCCATAAGCTCATGGCCGAAAATTGTCACTCTAGTATACACATAAACAAAATATGTTTGAAATTGCCACCAATTCGAGCATTTTGGTAAATGACTGAAAGTGTTGTGTGCTGCTGACTTTCTGCTTTTATTTCTAACCATTACACACTGCATATGCAGAGAAATGCATCTTCATCTCACAACTCAATGCAGCTTGTCTGTTTTAGAACCAAATGACATCCAATTTGGTGGATCCATGTGTGTCCACAATCCATGGGTTCCAAAAAGCATGCCAAACAATGCACCAAATAAGTTGATACAAAATGTCTTTATACTACAGCTCTACCTGCAATCTTCCACCTTAATTTTTAAACAGCTGTGAAATCAAAGTTGGTAGCTACTGAACATCTCACTGCAACAACACAACAGGCTATTGGCAATGGTCCAGGGATCGATGCCTAAAGAAAAGATTCAAGAACAATGCGACATATTTTTGAACCATGGTCAGATATCGAGATCAACACCCGAGCTGGTACCCCACATCAATGTGAGGACAATTGAGGTCATGACAGATTTAACATGCTTTAGTCCTCATCAGTCTTTGGCTGGACAGTTTCGAACTCGCAACCTTCCTGTTGCTAAACCATTGCTTTGCCAACCAGGCTACAGTTGTCCCATGAAATCGAGGAATAACCATACTTATTCAAACAAAAATACAATAATTTGGACAAAGATTTAAAATGACTTCAAATAATCTTGTTTGAGAAAAAATTTGTGTATCTATTTGGCAGACCACCTCAAATTTCTTATTCCCAAAGACCAAATTAAATTTCTGTGTTAAATCAAAAATTTCTGATGGTTCATATTCGTAATGTCTTTGTACGAATAAAATTTTTGCACACAAAGATCAATTTTCCCCAAAATAGATTGTGTGTACACATAAAAGTAACTTATAATGTGCACACTTTTCGGCAAAAATATAATCTAAACTTTTGAAAACACCTGTTATGAGCATTTATCCAAGCACTACAAAACAGCAATGCCAAAAACATTGTCAACCCAGATGTAGAGCTTCCTAACCTACTGTCAGCTGATTACACTTCGTAAAAGTTTATTTCCATGTTTTCACTTGAGAAGGGCCAGGGAAAACTTTTCTATTAATTTAAATATGTGTTCAAAATCAACTTTACAAAAACGTAACGATCAGCTAAAGAGATAACCCAAAGTGCAAAGATGCAATTGATAAAATGAGGAAATACTTTACAAAATAAATTTTAATAGGTTCAGAATGTAATCGTTCACTCACCGTCGTAAATATTGAAATTCACGAAAAATTCGTTATAACACTTGTCCGAAACGAAGTGGGGGATCAGACTACGTAAATAGTTACCCATTTTGTTACAAGGTATATAGTAAAACGACCTACACGAAGCACAGAATACTAACAATGACACAATTCTTAATCAACTGATCAAAGCATGATCGTATCTCTTTGAACAAATTCTTTAATGAGAGCAGACGCATTCGCTGTTTAGAAAATTCTAACCAAGTAAACAAGTGGCTCAGAAGGTAACGCAGAAGTGAAGTGGATTTTTTTAAATAATTATGTTTTTTTGGACTTCTCTTTGGAAAATAAATCTTTAAAATGTTTCACAAAATATTATTGAAAAGTATTGATAACGTTAGATATGATTTAGGAAGTCAATCGACAGCTATTTTTGTGGTACATCAGAAATTAATTTAGTTTCGTTTTCATTTTCGAATACAAAACTTATTTCTGAATTGACTTCGATTCGATTCCTGAAGTAAAATCCGACCAACCGGTATAGTGGTTAAGGAATTAGCCTCTAGATCGGAAGGTTCCTGGTTCGAATCCGGGTACGGGCATGGATGTTTGTAAGCGTATGGTGCAGAGGCGGCTGGTGCACCTTAAATCTGTCGTGGCCGAAAGTCCTCGCGTTGGGTTGGTGTGGAAGTTTGGAGTATGGGGTGCCAGCTCAGGTGTTGCTTCGTCATCTGACCGTGGTTCAAAATTACCAGTTGTCGTCCTCGGATCTTTCCCTTAAGGATTGATCCCGGACCGCCGTCAATAGCCCGTTGTGTTGCCCTAGTACGACGTTAACTAAAATTACCATTACCTTTCATGAAGAACGAACTGTTGAAATTTGTTGGCATTTCACAAGGAAGTAGGTAGTTGAATTTCTAATTACTGAAGTAAGACAACGGGTTATTGCCAACGGTCCAGGATCAATTCCAAAGGGAAGATTACCAGGACATAGAGAAGATACAAAAGTTCAGTGAGGCAATAGTGTGTGCAAGTAACATAAAGGGCTATTGGCAATGATCCAAGATCAGGAAAAATCCGAGGTCACTGCGTAATTTGGAGCCAAGGCCAGAGGACGAGGTCAAAACCTGAGATGACATTCCATTCTCAAAACTTTCACACCATACCAGCTTAAAGACATTTGAGACCACGATAGATGAACATACACCAACATATTTGTACACGACGGTCTTTGGTTAAAGAAAAAGTCGTGTTTCGAATCACAACCTTCCGTTTTCTAATCCGCGACTCTATCGAATTTGGGACCCTTGCAAGTACTATATTCTAGTGCATCAGACAGGACTATTCATCGTCGATTAATAATGTTAATTTGTATGCATGAAAATCTGAAACATACATTCCGTTAAGCACATCATCGTCAGGAAAGATTACAGTGGTGCAACGAGCATCTTCTTTGGTATTATTGAGAGTGCTCAAAAGTGAACTCCGACGAATCCCGATATACCAACGTCAACGCTATGACACCCAATTCCAAATTTACTTGCCTACAAATCGGTCTGGTGACGTAGAAAGGGGGGTTGCGGTGGGTGTGGGTGTCATCACTGACGGAGGGGTGGGGGTGACAAAATTGCAAAAATGCGTTTTTTAATTAAAAAAAGGGAGTTGCTCACGACATTTAAAAATAATTACTTTATAAGAGTTTATTCTCTCTTATTACGAGTTACTTGAGCTGAAAATTAACTTCAATAAGTCAACATAATGCGTATTAAAACATAAGTTCAGTCAACAAACGTAACGAGACGTGGCTGAATTCGACGGTGCGTAGTGGAGAGCGTATGCATATTGGTTTAAAATTTTTAGTGTGAAATTTCGTTGGGGTATGATATCGATATGAAATGATTCGATATTTTAGGGGTGGGGGGAGGGGGTAAGGAGTCTTCAAATCATGAAAAATTGATATCGATATTTATGAATGGCCCTCTAAAGAATATAAGCTTTTATTGTGTGTTGCAGGCGCCATTGCCATATACACTACCCTACAATAATGGACCGGGCAGCAAGATGTGATGGTATAAGGGAAAGAATACATGCCTTAATGGGGGATGGCCCCCACGCACTGCAATTACACTTGCAACCCTTCTGAGTATACTTTCAATAAGGTTTTGATGCACAGCTATGGGTATTTGTGTTCATTCCTGCTGCAAGAATGTCGCCAACTCATCTGTAGATTTCGGACGTGGTACCCTGGTCCGTAAGCGTCGCTCTAACTCGTCCCACAAATGTTCGATGGGGTTTAGGTCGGGACTCTGAACAGGCCAGGGAAGACGTTTTATATCCATATATCGATACCACTGCTTGACAGAGGCTACAACACACGAAGCGTTGTCATCCTGGAAGTAACATTCGTCCTTTCCATAAAAATGTCAGAGCATATGATGAACCTGATCATCCAAAATGTTCATGTAGGCGTCGGGGTTCAATTTACCAGGAACAAGATACAAAGGTTCCAGGCCATACCACACCGCCAAACAAGTAGTCGGGTTTATGCAAATCCGCAGGCGTCCGGTCCATTATTGTAGGGTAGACTATAGGGTTCTAGGACCCTTGGTAGAGGTAGGACTTGGCGCCCCCCCCCATCATTCAAAATGTATACAGGGCTAAATATTAAAAGAATTAGAACTAGGGCTAAAATGTAAAAAACGTAACTGGATATACACTACTTCATTTTTATAAAAAAAATATTCGTAAATAAACTACATTGAAAATTACAAAGCCTGCAGCTTAATTTTCTTGCTTTTGGCAAGACAAATTCTGTGTTTATGTCGTAAAAAACTTCATACTTTATTTTACCTTTTCTAAAATCGATGAAATAGCAAGGTTTGTCAAACGGTTCTTGCCCCATGCTAGACCGGAGGTAGTTTTTAATATTTCAACTTACTGTGAAACTCCTTTGGGTTGGCGTGGAAGTTTGGAGAGTGGGGTGCCAGCTCAGGTGTTGCTTCGTCATCTGACCGTGGTTCAAAATTACGAGGTGTTGTCCTCGGATCTTTCCCTTAAGGGACTGATCCCGGACCGTCGTCAATAGCCCGTTGTGTTGCTCTAGTACGACGTTAACTAAAAATTACCAATTATTACTGTGAAACTCCGCTCGCAGGACGGCACTGAACCTGATAAGGTCAAAATATTCCTGAGGGCAATTGCTATATTAGGGTATCGATCTTTGAAACAATATTTGCATATACACTTTAACAAGTCAAAGTTGTGTAGCTAACTATATCCTCAATGAGTTCCGCAACTCAGTTGAGTTTGAGTGACTTGAGTTTTGAAACGCTGAATTTCGTTATCTAAGTTTTCAAGATTATTATCCTTCGTCGCGCGCGCGCGCGCGCGAAAACTAAAGCCCAAAATCCCCACTCGCTTCCGACTGGAGTATTTAATTCTTTTGTCATATTCTGCCGCCTCTGTGTAGACGCTGGTTTTAATGAAGTTTTACTGGGGTGCCAATCGGCGCCTTTTTATTAAGGGCGCCCTTGGTCCTTGTCCCTTCATACGGCTCTGGCCGGAGCCCCCAACTTGACGCACGATGCGACCGCATCTGTCGCATGGTCCTCTGACAGTCCCTGGGTATCAACTCTAAGAAAATAACCGGTTACCGGTTAACCGATTTTTTTATAAGTCAGGTTACAACTAAGGTTTCCAGAACATCTCTTTTAAAGAGAACATGTCCAGGCGAGGATTCGTAAACTTAATCCTAAAGCATTATTTATTATTTCTACTTTGTAGAGTGCATTTTTTTGCAACTGTTTCCCAATGTGCAACCTTTTTTGGGACCTTGGAAAGTCTGCACTGCTTTTTCTCAGTTTCCACACAGATGGACAATCCTTGTAGCTAATGTTGGAGGCACAGTCAAGAGATTTTCAGATACAAGATGGAGTACTCACTACGAAGCCATGAAACCTGTGTATGCTAATTTCAAGAAGATTGTTTATGCCTTAGAAGAACTTTGTGATCCTATAAAAACTGAAAACCGGGGGAGCAGCGCAAACGCTTTTGCCAGCAGTGTGATTTTTCTTTTTTGAGTTTTTTATTTTATTTCTGGAGTAGTGTTTTAGAAGTAAACCACGCTCAAAATACCTACAGATTGCTGGGATAAGTTTTGAGAAGTGTGTTATCAAAATGAGAAGTTGAAGATATTTTTGAAAGACAGTAGAAATGAGATTGTGGAAAAAGCATTGCAGTTTGTAACGAACACTTATAAAGAGATGGACATTCCTTTAGTGAAAAGAAGAATCGTCAGAATCAAGGAAATGATGGCTGTAGAAAAGGCTCAAAATGAACCACTGACATTAAATAAAGAATTGAAAAGATCAATGTCGAGGTGCATTGATAGGTTTTTAGCAAGAAATAGACACCCGCTGTAAAAACATGCAAAATATAACAGCTCGGTTTGCAGTTTTGGAGCCCAAGAATCTGATTACAACTTTAGAAGACGAACTGCCATAATAAATACAAAACTTAGTCGTAAACTATGATGAACTTTCTGAAGATGATATCCTTAGAGAGATCCCACGACTAAGAAGACATCTACAAGTTGCTAAAGTTTCAAAAGAAGATTCTCTGGAATGGTCTTCTTTAAGATTTTTAGAGTTTGTTGTTGAATATGAACTTTTAGATTCTGTACCAAATCTAACTTTTCGTCATCTGACCGTGGTTCAAAATTACGTGGTGTTGTCTTTGAATTTCCCTTAGGGGATTGACCCCTGACCGTTGTCAATCGCCTGTTGTTTTGCTCTAGAACGACCTTAATTAATTACAAAATTTAACTCTAGCCTTAAGAATCTTGTTAACGTTATGTGATTCAGTAGCATCTTGTGAAAGGAGTTTTTCAAAACTAAAATTAATCAAGAGTTAGCTTAAGTCCACTATGAGTCAAGCTCGGTTCTCTGCATTAGCTATCTTGTCAATTGAAAACAAAGTAGCAAAAGGAATTGATTTTGATGACGTGATTTCAAAATTTGCAGAGAACTAAGTTAGAAAAATACGTCTTTAAGTGCTGATTTCTCAATGCTAAGTAAATAAACCAGGAAATAACATTTGTAGTTGTATCTTATTTTTTCTTTTAATTATTTCAAAGGGGGTGACAAAAAATTTTCCGCACCGGGTACCACCTGAACTTGCTACGCCACTCTGGTGGTTAAGGTGTTAGCCTCTAGATCGGAAGGTTCCTGGTTGACATCAGGGTCAGGGGATTGATATTTGTAAGCGTATGGTGTAGAGGCGGCTGGTGCACCTTAAATCTGTCGTGGCCGAAAGTCCTCACGTTAGGTTGGTGTGGAAGTTTGGTGAGCAGGGCGGCCAGCTCAGGTGTTGACTCGTCATGTGACCGTGGTTCAAAGTTACGTGTTGTCCTCGGATCTTTTCCTTAGTGGACTGATCCCGGACCGTCGTCAATAGCCCGTAGCGTTGCTCTAGTACGACGTAATTAAGAATTATAAAATTTGCTCCTCTATAAAGAAGATAGACGTAGCTCGACGTCAAATTTTGTTTTCTATTGTCATTTCAGAAATGTTCTTTGATCAGCTCGACAAGGGAAAATAGAACTTAAACCAGTATTAAGAATTTTCGCCAGTACGCTACAAGTAAAGAGAATGTCAGTAATTTGTAAACCCTAGATTTAGTACTTTTTAATTAACGTCATCTCGACAAAGAAAGTCGCTATTCGTAGATCGAGTTTAATTGCAGTTATAGCTACTCGCGAATTTAAAATTTGAACATTATTTAAAGCATATTTTTCAGCAATCTGAGAAATATATTTACTACACAAGTGCAAACGAATTGAGAATTACATTAATATATGTACTCTACAAGTGCAAATGATCCGAGAATCATTATCCAAGGTTTATCAAATGCTTTTTGAACTTTTGGTTGCCCCTAAAATCGCAATGAGGAAAATTTAATGTAGCTCAAAACGAATTAGCGGAATGAGCTGAAATTTGCATGGTCACATACTAGAAGTCCTACTGAATCGATTCCCATCAAAATAAAAAAAGGTTCCTATACATAATTGTTTCGAATATTAACTGCAATCAATATTGCAAACTAAAAATTATTTAAAAACTAAAGCATTGTACGTATATTTTGATTTTAAGCAACATGCTACAAAATATCAATGACAGGATTATTTAGGAAGATCTATAAAAGTTTGATTTAACATTTGAAGTTCCAATCTTCTGTACTCATAACTTCTAAATGGTTATACTTAATGACATGAAATTTGGTTTTAAATTTTGATATAGATTCGAAATTGTGTCAAAATAGGGGGTTCCTATAGAAAATTATGAAGTTTTTGCTCAATTTAATATGAAGACGGCCCCTTATGTAAATTTTAGGCAATTGAATTTATAGAAGACGTTAGGGGGTTCCTGTTAGGTCCTGATTTAAATAAAGAACTGAATGTGAATTCATTTGTCACATGAAATAGCACATTTTAAAAACATTTTCTTCTGACCTCACCTTTCATATTATTTATTAGTCAGCGCTGTAACCTAAGCTGAGCACAGGGTTCCCACACCTTGGTCCAAAAAAAAAAAAAATTATGTTCTTTTAAGGACTTTTAAAAACCAAAACACTTTCCCAAGGACAATTTGGATTTTATGTACTAGTTTTAAAATTCAAGTTCTTTTCACCAAGTTCTGTAATTTTCAAGGGACCCTAGTTTTGAAAAAAAAAATATATATAATAAAATTCAAGGACTTTCCAAGGACCGTGGGAACACTGGAGCATCAAATAAGTCATCGCTGCAGTCTTGGAGTGTCATAATGGCCACTGCTCTCCAACGTCACCTTTAGAAACTTCATCTTGTTCAGTAATTGAATTCTATCGGAGATAGAGAACGTCAGCTCAGAATCTCCCGCAAATGCGAAAATCATCTGTTTTTTCTTTTTTAGCAAAATAGCCTCAAGTATATGATTAAAAAAAGTTACCTTCCATCTCGTAAAGATTATATGTGGTACTAGCAGTACCTGCACGGCGCTGCTCGTGTCAAAGTTATGACTTTTAAAAAGTCAAGCACACTGATTTTCCGACAAAACCAAATTAAATAGTAACAAACAAACGTGTATAAACGACAAAAATTAAATATCGCTAAACTTTCAAAAAGTCTCAAAAGCTGAAGAAAAAAGCAAGAAAACAGAGTAAAATTGCAGAACTGATACAAATTCAAATGTAAGTTATGCTTTAAAAAAAGTCTCAACATTAAACCTCAGTTTCCGACAGACGTAAATTAAAGAAAAATATATAATAAGTTATGTTTTATAAAGTCTTAACGCTAAACCTCACTGATTCGAACAAAACCAAATTAAACAGTAATAATAATAAAAAAAATAAACAGCAATAAACAAAAAATTGCAGTGATAAAAATTAAATATCGCTATACTTTCAGTCTTAAAGCTAAAGAAAAAAAAGCAAGAAACAAATACAGATTATATGACTCAAATCAAACAGTAAAACAAACAGAGCCCAAAACGAACACAAAATAAACAATAGGGCCCGACCTGATAAAAATATTTGTTGGGCAGTATCTGAACTCCGGGTATGTAAGGTTTCTGTAGTTACTAGCTAGTTACTACAGAAACTAAATGCTAGTTAAACTCGATCCCAACGAGTACGTCGGCTAATTATAACAGCTCAAATATAAAATCATTAAACAGTAATAAATTTAAGAAATATTCAGTAGTATGTATATTCGCATCGATATCAATGTTAAAACGTAACTCAAATTTAAAAATAATTCAGTATTATACATTCTCATTGCAAACTTTTTTTAAAAAGTTGCCGCCAAGAGCGATAAAAAAGTCAAATGAATCAACCGAGGTAAATTTTCCAGAAGCAGTCACGTGCCAACTAGGGAAATGTTGGACCTACTGTTTGAAGACCTACGTATATTTCACGTCTATGCCTCAGGACAACTCGTAACTTTGACAATGGTCCGATGGAGAGGTCAACACGAGCGCATAACGCCTCTCCAAACCTCACTATCATGAGGATATTTGAGGCCACGAGACTTGAATTGAACCAGGCTCTACATTCATGACGGTCTTTGGTTCAATCGAGTTTCAAACTCGCAACCAGACCGTCATGCATACGAGGGCTGATGCACGTTAAACCTGTTATGGCATTTTTTGTCCTCATGTTGGCATGGAATACTTGGTTTATTGTAGTTTCTTCTTGGAACACTAAACATTTTTTTAAAAATCCTACGCCCAGCTTAAGGCCTTTCAGCCATACGCTGTCTTGCCGTCCAATATAACGAATAAAGTCCTTGGGGAGAAGTATCCCTGGTGTCAATGTCCTGTAAATTAGAGCACTCCGCAAGGTGTTGTCTGTTCATAAGACCATCGCAACAAAACGGACAGATCGGAGAGGTAGCCACCCCAATCTTATGTAGGTGTTGTTGGAGATAGTCATGTCCGGTTAACAAGCCACTCCAATCCCTCTTGGTAGATCAGTATGGATTCTTCCCATGTTACTCATTCCTGGTTCGGGCATGGATGTTTGTAAACGTATGTAGAGGCGGCTGGTGCACCATAAATCTGTCGTGGCCAAAAGTCCTCACCTTGGGTTGGCGTGGAAGTTTGGAGAGTGGGGTGCTAACTCAGGTGTTGCTTCGTCATCAGACCGTGGTTCAAAATTACGAGGTGGTTTCCTCGGATCTTTCCCTTAAGGGATTGATCCCGGGCCGTCGTCAATAGCCCGTTGTGTTGCTCCAGTACGACGTTAACTAAAATTACCCTTGCTACTCAACAGGCATTCCCAACTCCTTCCCTGTATATCCCTCTGATACTGCAGTTTTCTTTGTTTCTTGAACTGAGATTTTATGTAAGTCCTGCAAAGGGAGAGGTGGAGAAGGTTGAGGCAGGGAGAGGGCCGACACTAAACAGGGAATATAGGAAATGAGATTAAAAAATGTCCAAGAGTGGTGACACATGAGGCAAGTTTGGAATTGAGACCCAGGTCCCACTTTAATTATTTGGCTAGCAACCTGGTTACCACGTGGCAGGCATTTTCTTTTGTCAGGAAAAGGCAATCCAGGGAGTTGTGCTCAAGTCACCCACGTAAGAAAACAAGATTGGCTGGTGAAGTGACGGGACTTGTAAATTAGATAGTCGACTGTCCTGTTATGATTTGGTGAGCAGCGCTACCTCATGCGACAGGATCGGTACAAATTATTCACCCACTGGTTAATAATTTTTCAAGTCGCAGTGCGTTTATTGATATTATTTTACATTTCAAACAAATAAGTTAACTACAAAAATTGTGCATTACTCACTATGCTCTTCAATTCCATCACTGGAAGTGATTATCCAAACTTCTCAAAAACAAAAGAATATACAAAGACAAACATTTGAAAGATGAATAATAAAATTAGTCTTTATTTTTTTCAGATAATACAATTACATTACATAATATGACGACTGTCCATATTTTTACATATGTACTGACATTGTCAAACCATGGTATAATAGAGGTTGAATTTTATAACAACTTTTTGAAGTCCTCTTTAAGTTTAAGCATTGATCATATTTGTCATTATAAGAATTCAATAAAAACCAAAGGTTTAGTGATTGCATTTCTCTTCTCACTGCATTTTTCAAATGATGAAATTTTAAGTTTTTAGGTACGAAAACATTCTTGCCATTACTGCAGTCTAGAATTTACTCATTCATTTCCAGATATCGAAATCCAGAAATTTCAATTCCGAGATGCCGAGTTGAGCATCCACTGCAGCTATATCACATACAGCAACATAAAAGCCACTATATCCTTGTATGAGCCTTTGAGAGAAATGTCTGAGTAACTGAACAGAAAAACAAGGATAGCTGGAAGTGGAAAACTCAGGATGGAGAAGCTGCAGGTTAGTATTTTCTAGTTTCATAGTTCTAGAGACGACTTGTACGAAACAAATCTTTATATGCAATCGTATTTCCAACAATGGACAGCAATATTAGCAGACCACTTTTAATTACACAGCTGTTTGCAAAAACAGCAACTCAAGAAAACAAATTTACTATAAACAAATATTTCAAAAACTGATTAAAAAACAATTTTTATATCTACAATGTATACAATGATAAGAAGGTTTTGTTTTTCAATAAAGCTTGCCATTGCAATTACAAAGACAGTCTGAATGGAGGCAATAGATTTCATACATCCAAGACCGTCCTTAAATGTTGCCGTACTACAGAGCCAGATGTTTGTATGATACAAAAGAATATTCACAATATCGGATAATACCACTGTATTCAGCTTAATGATATCCTAACTCATCAAATTATGTTAAGATACTTCCTAATTTCATCAAGGCAGGAGGTCCCTGACTCTTTTGTACCGCCTTCTCGGCTTCTTCGTGGTAGCGTTTCTCAATTTCATTTTGTTCTCCAGATCTTGGTCGGCCGAAAACGGCAGCACGGTCTCTAGATCCAGTGGTTCATTTTTTACAAAATCGTAGCTACAGTTGGCGACATTCGACACGACCTGACGAGACTTGCTGCTCCTCTGGCTCCCTTTCAAGACTTGGTCGATGGTTGTCGGCGAGACGGTGGTGGTGACAGAGCTAGAGGTGGAGTCTGAGTTGTGCTGCGCGTCAGAAGAGCTTTCATTGTTGGATGAGAGGAAAGCGGGCTCCAGGGTTTCTTCGAGCAGCTGCGAGGAGGGCACGACCGGGGCGCTCTGGACTGGAGCTTTCGGAGAAGGGTCGGTGTTGTCTGACGGGGCAGGAGGTGGGGGACTAGGGTGCTGTAGGATGCTCGGGCTGTTCCCCTGCCAGGTTTGAACCTTGTCTTCAGGTGGGGGACTTTCGCCGTCTTCAGACATGTCTTGGTCTTCCACGTCCTGCAGTGCAAAAAAAAAGTCAGGATTACAGCAGCCAAAAAGGTGAAACCACCTCAATAATTCTAACTATGTTATAAAGGCTGAACAAAATACGCATACATTTTATGTGCATTAGATAAGGACAAATAAATATAGTGAATGTACTGCAAGAAGTCAGTTGATCTTAGGTCAGTTGATTTCTGAATACGTGTAAAATTGTATTAAAAGGCAGTTTATACTCAAAAGCATAAATGATGATCACGGTGGGATGTTTGGTTGTTGTTGGATGGATTTTACAGCACAAGGACCATATTTGGCCATGCTGTAAACGCAAGGCAGACAACATCAAGTGATAGACACACACAGGGAGGAATCAAACCAGCAATGCCTACAGCTCAAAGTTTTCTAGCTCAGTGGGCAAACCCACTGAGCCACAATATGGCCTCTGCACCAATTGTGGAAGTGATTTGTTTACTTACCACTAGTCTCCTAATTTAACCAATGTTCATTCAAAACCATGTGACTCAACTATCTTCATATGGCAGCAGCACCAGCCATATATTGAAGCAGTTACTTGGCATCTTGTAACAATCTTGCAACTTTCAGAGCATATTCTTTCTAAATTAAGAGCTGATTAAAATTAATCGGAAGTCAAAATTATGCTGATATGAGTATTTGGAACGTAAACTAAAATTGAGGTAGTTTATCAACTTTTTCGAACAAAAACAAAGCTTTTTGTTTAGATAGTTAATTTAATTAATTCACTAAAGATTTGGGTAAGCGATGATTTTTTAGGAGCACCAAAATTATAAGAAAATAATTTTGACTATCAGATAGCATGGTCTGTATCAACCTTGTCTGTCATTAGCACATGCCAGGGAAAATTTTCATTAATGATAAAAGAAATGCAGAATTAACACATAGAGATTAGCAATGCACCTGATGGAAATATCAAGTGTATTCACAAATCGCATATCCTGGGGATTAGTTATTTTCCTTTGTTTTCTTCATTGAATTTTGAAAATACTATTTGTAATACGATTTTCAGCTCTTTCATTATGCAAAATTGAAAATACGTTTTATTTCTATACAAAATGAGGTTATGTAGTCATTAATTCAATAACCTTTTCATTAATATGGTTTCAGGAATTACAGCAGAATAAATAATCTGAAAACTTATTCACTTAACTCATGGACTCAAAAAATATGTACACAAAAATTTTTGGTAGCAAACAAAAACCAATTTCTCGAACAAAGCAGTCTACAAAGTTCTACTCCAGCTGTTTTAAGACTTTCATTTCTTAAAATAAGAGAAGCGAGCAATAAAAAGAGATTCAAAACTATTTAGGACAACTCAGGAAACTAGAATCTACCCTGGCATTACCCAATTTTCAATACCTGTTTAAAATATAAATTTTCAAACCTGAACCCAATTATAGCGACATTTCTAAAGCTTTTGCACTTTTCCATTCAATTGCAACCTGAAATTGCATGACTGCAAGTGAGATCATTACATAGGAAAAGAAAAACTTGAGCCAAACTGGTCTATTAGCTTTTGGTAGAACAAAACATCCACCATCAGATCCAAAGTGAACAAGAGGAAGTTAATGAGTTATCGCCAATAGTGCAGTTTACTCATGGTTTGGAAGGGCACAAATGGAGAAATGAGTGGTGGCAACACTGCTTAACATACTTAAACTTGAGTTTTTCTATTGTTTGGCCCTGATGATTGTATAGTCTAGCTCCCACAAGAGAAGGCAGTCAAGTCTATTCTTTAAATAAGGCGATAAGTTGGAATGTAAACAAAGCACTGGTTCAACAACGCCATACCAGGAATCCTTAGCACTACTTGTTCTATGTCAATTGTTCGATGCCATAAGCAATAGCAGTGACAGTGAGTGGGCCAGGGGAAAACCACCCACATAGATTGTCATTCATGCTTGTGCGTATGGCACCCCTCCTCTTAATGCCCTTTCGCACCTATTCAAAAATTGACTGACCCAAGATCAACTACCTGTTCTTTGGAGCTACACTATGGAAGATTTGCTTCACCAGAATAGCTCTAAACTAGTTTTATTAACTTATTTTCATTTTTAAATAGGTCATTTTTATGAAGTTTTTAGCTTGGTCTAAGGAGACCACATAACAACGATCAACACATTGGCATCAGAACAAAAACAACATAAAAATAAAGTCATGCTTGCTGTGGAAACCAGACTTAGCAAGTGCACACACTCCATCTAAACTCGTTCAAATAATTGAGATGTTGCAGATACAAAGGGCGAACTCAACAATGGGCGAATTTTTCCATCTCGTATTTTGGTTTTCAGACATTAGTGAATAAAGGTATTCACCCTGAGTTCACCCTTTCTAACCATATGAAAGTAGCTCTCCTATGTTCTAAGGCAGGTAGAGCCCCATGTTTAAATACGTTTTTCTCGAAACCAGCATTTGTGTACGTTGCATTCAATTGAAGGTTCATGTGTGATCAACAATATATAAGAGCAATTAATATGTTGCATTTTCAAGGGCTTCCAGCAAATTGAAGGATTCATGAGGAGAAAACCCCCATGAAGTCATGGATCTTGCATGTCAACAAGGGATTTGCAGTCTGATCGTGACTCCGTTATGGAATGGAGTTTGCTTAGCTGGCATGCAATGGGTTAATCAATCCTTTCTGACGAGTTACACCCGTTCATTCACTTCCTGCGTTCATTTTGATGGGTTTGACCTTTTCCAACCAGATCTAAGTCACCAATCTCAATGTTATCAAACATCTAGGATGTCATGAACACTGAAATCCTAGACTTTTTTACAGAATTGCATAGACTAGTAGAATGTAGCATTTGACTTGACAAAATAAAGAAACTTCCAAGAAAAATAAAATATTCCATTATAGTTTCCCTAATTCTTTTATGTTGTAGAATCTAAAAGTATTTATTCATTTGAATAGACTTGCAGTTGAGAATGACTTAATATTGCAATCATTAAACCAAACATTAGCATTTTCGTTGTTCATATTATGATGAAAGCATATAGTTTGATGCCATTAATATAATAATTTACAAGTTAAGAGCCTTTTTTTCCAGAACCAGTTTTTCTGTTTTACATATGTTTAAATTGTCGCCACTAACCTTAAATGTGAAGTTTAAACTTTTTATAATATGTTTGAAATAGATCTAAACATTCAACTCTTAATATTAAAGTGAAAAATAAGGATAATTGTGGTGCTATGCAAGACACGTGCTGCATTTAATTTTATATCAAGAGATCTGATTTTTTTTTTACAATTTTCAAGGGTTCCTTGGACTGAAAAGTTTGGGTAAATTTTGACAATTTAGTAAAAACAGAAAAATAAAAAGATCACACCTTCAAACCTTAGAACTTGGACGCTGCCATATTAGGGGCATTACTGTAGCTAAATTTAATGTTCCGAGAGCAAGGGGTTTGGAACAAAATTTTGTTATACACTGCTGGCGATCAAGGATGGCAACGCTGAAGGACATGAGATATCAAAGCCATATTATAATACAAATAACATAAGCCACAGGCGTGAAATGATAGAATTTTCACTCGATCTGTGAAATGTGAAGAAATTGGTATTAAATATGGATGCCATGGCCGGCAAGAACTCCTGCGACATGTCTTGGCATTAAAAGCTCTGGATACGTGTCTGGACCAGTCCATGCTGCTTCCTCACATTGCCCAAGTTCATCTGTCATCGAATTAATTAAGGTAATCACACTGTTACTGAAATTTTCAATAATAATTTCATTAACTCAAATATTATAAAAGGAAATGTTTGTTTGTACGTTTGGGGCCGCAAAATCCTGATGATTCTATAGCACTTACAGCAATGAGATTTGGCACACATGTAGTCCGAATGATTTGCAATTTTTGGGTCACTGCGAATTTAAAATTCAATCTAGAAGATTTATAAATGAATTGAATAGTTTTATTCTCCATCGCTTTTTAAAACGCTGATAACTTTTTCTACCCGTGTGACCTTGCAGTCAGGGTTTGGAATCATGCCAAGTTTTTTTCATCCGCAGTACGCAGAAATTTTTTTTTTTCATTTCTGCTTCGATTTTGCACGGAAGAATAAATTTCCAGCCAGTTTTTTTTTGAAAACTGCGGAAAATTTCACCTTAGATTGATACCTAAAAATATGATTTTCTCTAAATAAATAATTTTTTAATTGAATATATCTTCAACGGATTTGAAACCCGCGGAAAATTTTACACCAGTTTAATACCTTACATCACTGCGTCGCAGTGGATAGTTTGCAATAATTTCAGGCAAAAATCTGTAATGGTTGGCATCTTCATATTTCGAATAATTTGATTTCTTTAGTAAGCTTCAAGATTTTTGGAGGCTTTTCAAGTAGAATGTGGAAATTTAGTAAGACAGATCATTTAGATTCAAATGAAAACTGTAGCTGCTTGTGTAAAAAATTTGCATTTTTGGATGTAGCGCTCTTTTTGTATTCTGTCATAGGAAATAATAATAAACATTTGAAGTGGTGTAAGCATGCACTGTGTATCAGAACCAGCTGAGCATAGCAGTGAGAGAAAAAATGAGACTGCAGTGAGGCGAGGGTTTAGAATCGAAGTTCCGAGAGTGAGAAAGTAAAAAAAGGGAGTTAACCTAGGAGTGTTTAAGGTCTAGCGAATAAAAAAGTTTTTGATTTAATTTTAGTAATGTTTCATACATACCTCATCCGGGCACAGCTCAAAAGCTTTAGCTAAGGTAATTCTTGCAGTATGTGATCTCTCTAAGAAGTAGCCATTAGTTGTTTCATTTGATTGTGCTGGTGGGGACCAATTATTATAACCATACTGAGCATTACTTGGATACGGTCTCTGAAAAGAATACAATGAGGATGTGTTGTAGTAAAACTCCAGAGTAAAATATGAAACAAAATAATTCACAACCAGCAAACTCATTCCAATATTTTATTAATACCCAATCCTTTATGGAAGCAATTCTAAACAATCCTTTATGGAAGCAATTCTAAACAATCCTTTATGGAAGCAATTCTAAAGCACACCAAAAATATATTATATTTATTGCCAATCTCACAAAAAATAAGTTTAGACTTATAAAAATAGTACTTACCAACCATTTTTGCTCTTAAGTGGATTTTTTTAAAAACAAATTCATTTAAGAAATGTTGTAATAAAAAAATAATACTCAAAATTATTTATTTGGGTGTTACTGGTCGAAAGTTTAAAACTAAACCACTGAAATGAATTATCAGTAACAGGGTGTCAAGATTTAAATCACTTGATTTAAATCAACGATTAAAATCATGATTTTAATCAAATGATTTTTTAAAAAATCATTGATTTAAATCACAACCAATTTTACATTTTTATAACTAAGTAAATACACTCTAGAAAAATTACAGAATTTGTCAAATGCTTTGAACTTTTTGCACACATGGTGATTTCAGCACTAATGGCTACAGCTCGTACTGATGAGCTTTTAAAAAAAATGTTTGGCACTGGACACTTTGCAAATAATTCGAGGTGTCTATGGACTAAGTAATCTGTTGAGTCAGAGATTCTGCCAAACAGTAAAGTAAAAATTAAGCTGACATCTATTTGAAAGTTTTTACAATGTTCATGCATAATTTTATGTTACAAACAATAAAGCAGTAGGCCTACATCTACGTAAATGTCAAGACAGCCAAAGAAAATCCCCACAAAGTAGGCCTAAACTACTTGTTACCCCTTTAATTGATTGACCAATGGCTTAGCTATAGTGATTTTTCAACTACTTATTTTTAATTGAGACATAAATACAAAATAACACAGTTAATGTGATTAATAATTTATTAAATAAAAAATTCAACTGAGCTTTCTATTTGAAAGGATGAAAGTTTTAACACAATGAACATCTTTTATTTTGCAAAATGCAGCCTGAAACAGTCACCTTTCACTTTAAGAGTAGTGACCCATAACAAATATTTATTTAATCAGACTAATTTAGGTCTCACTTACTGATACATTTGTTAACATGATTATGTTAATTTACTCAAGAAAAACTATGGAGGATGTCAACTTGTGTTTTAAAGTTAAACAAATGTCTTATCTTTTGCTCTTGTTTTGAAAATTCATTTTTTAAATGTATTGTCATGTTACACACAATGATATTTAGTAAGTTAAATATTAATTTACCATATCACAAATTCCAATTGTTTACTTAATTAAATATTAGTTTACATGTCATGTCAGAAACTCAATTTTTTATTTAACAAATTTATAGGCCCTACAGAAATTTAAATTAAAAAAATCCGATTTTTGATTTAAATCAAATAAATCTGATTAATTGATTTTTTTGAAAAAATCATGATTTTTTTACACCTTGATCAGTAATAAGATGACCAATTTTCGATAACGATACACAACATTTCAGTACTGATTCTGTAAAATTGACATACTTTGATTGCATCAGAACACTGAAATCAGTTCTAGCCACCTGGTCATGAACAATTTATTATTATTTTTACTCTCAATACCCACTCCTTCCTTTTTTCAAGTTTGACTTTGATTAAAATCCCAGTTAAAGCCAAGGCCTTGCAACAATTAAAATTTTTGTTGTCATGCAACAGCCAAATCACAACAATGCCACACTGCAATGCAGATAAAATATGGATTATTATAAGCTACCAACTTGGCAACTATTGAAAAACTGGATAGTTTATTGCCATGTAGCAATTTTTGACAAATTGCACTGTCAAGTGGGGTTTTAAAAATAATTTCACTATTTGATATAATTGAAGGTGAAAATAGGTAACAATTATTTAAAATCCTTAATGGCCAGCATCTAATGAAGGATAAAAACATTACTTACCCTTTCTAATTCATCATTTAACCATTCCACAGCACTGGACCACTTTCTCTTCAAATCCCCGTTGCTCTGTAGCATTTGAGCTGCAGCAGGACAGGAAACAAATAACGAGACCATACACTTGATGCACTGATATGCTCTCTTCTGATGATGGTTTTTACTACGTGCGATGGTATCAAACAGTCCCTCTCGATCATCAGGGATACCTAGTTAAAATATAACGATTAAAATTGAGTGTAGTCTACCTATGGCTAACTGAATATGAAAATGCCTCGCTAAACCAAACGTTTCATTTTTCTGCCACAGAGGGCTGTATGCCAACCCTATTTTATTATTGCCACTAGGCGAACAATTGAATTATTTTATATAAATGTACTGTACATTTACCAATACAATCACCACATCTGTGTTGTTGTATAATCAAATGACTTATTATAATTATTTTTATAAAAATAGATTAATTTTAAAATGAAACAAAGTGGACTGCTATGAATAGAATGTATAATCTCAGAACACAAAAATCAATTCCATCAAAAATAGATTGTGCCAAGCTGATGTTAAAAGCAGTCAGTTTTTTCAACAGGAATGTCGAACTTCAGGGATTACACACCACTATGAATTAAGCTCTTAAAATCTAGGTTCTACTAATTGGAAATACATAACAAAGAAAAAATAATTATGAATCTGTTTTGAAATTTCCCTACGAATTAATCTCTTGAGAAAAATATCAAATTTGTTTCCAACATCAAAATCAACACATCAGAAATGAAAACTGCCCCAAAATATTTATAACATAAAAAATATTTAAACCCCCAAATTTGCGACAATCGTGCCATATTAAGCATTAAGAATGCAATTTAAAACAGAAAGTAACCTTGATTTCTTTTATCGTTAGATGCCTGGCTGTAATTAAAACTAACCATAACTGATTTGGTGCTATTTTACACAAAATGGCATCAAATATACGCAAAAATAAGCAAGTAAATTTTTCCTTGAGTGATTTAGAGGTTCGTTTGAAGGTTTTGTAAATTTGTGTCCAAGTTTTATGCCAATAAGGCAGTCACTGATTGAGATGTTTCTCGCCGACCAACCGGTCTAGTGGTTAAGGGGTTGGCCTCTGGTAATTTTTATGTAGGGTAAGGGTAATTTTTTTAGTTAACGCCGTACTAGAGCAACACAACGGGCTATTGACGACGGTCCGGAATCAGTCCCTTAAGGGAAAGATCCGAGGACAACACCTCATAATTTTGAACCACGGTCAGATGACGAAGCAACACCTGAGCTGGCACCCCACTCTCCAAACTTCCACGCCAACCCAACGTGAGGACTTTCGGCCATGACAGATTTAAGGTGCACCAGCCGCCTCTACACCATATGCTTACAAACATCCATGCCCGGACCCAGATTCGAACCAGGAACCTTCCGATCTAGAGGCTAACACCTTAACTACTATACCGGTTGGTCGGCGGGTTGGCCTCTGGATCGAAAGGTTTCTGGTTCGAATCCGGGGTCAGGGCCTGGATGTAATTGTGCTGTCCTCTGTTAGGGGTAATGATAGCCGCCCATTGGGTACTCCTTCACAAATGACCATCGTTTTTGCAGCCATTACCGAAGGTGTTAGGATAATGACCCTCTCCATCTGCTGCATTGGAAAAAAAAGGAAAAAATGAAAGATTTTCTCTTCAAAGAAAAATCTAGAAAACACTTTTTCTTCATGAAATTCCAAACCAAATGATTTTCCGGAAATGTTGGTGGCAAGTAACATAGTATCTTCAACGACCGAAATTTAAATTGACTTATATCATTGAAATAATATGAAAATTTCTCAGTGAAAAGAAAAATCCAGAAGACAAAAGGTTTTCTGGAAAACTAGACAGGCAGCAATTACCTTTTAGGGCATTGTGGATACGATGATTCTGCCAAGAATCTTCCAAGAGCATCATGTGTAATAGTAAGTCCAAGTACGGTCTAAGCTCATAAGTGTAAGAGTATGCTATCTGCCACAGCAATTCGTTCAAGACCATGGACGAAAAGTGGGGATTCTCCCACGAACAGAACTGGAAAAAAGAAAGATCACACATTATTCATCCGACCAGATGATTATGCTTCTGTGAAATGAGGTTGCATGTGAATCAGCTTTCAAAACAAAGGTACTGGCCTATTAATCAATTGAGGTTATTTTTTAACAGAGCTAAAAATTACAGCTTTGTGAGATTTTTCTGATTGTCTAAACAATGCAATTAAATAATTCCAGACTTTGTACATCAATTTAATAAGATTTCAGGTATCTACAAAACATCTGTTTGAATCATTTTTATAAAAAAAGATGCCTGCAATCCCTTTTCAAGTCAAGATTGATCCTAAATAATAAAAGATGACCGCAAATAATCTCTGGATAATATTAAAACTAATCTGCAGATAATCTTAAATAAAATGTGTAGTGTTTTCTTTCATATACATAGAATTATTTGATGAACTAATATAAGTTAATTAACTTATTAGAATTGGTATATCAAGAGTGACCTTTAAATTTCGAATTAAAAAAAAAACAGATAGAGGATTTTTGCTTCTAAAACCAAAATTCATGGGCGGGCAAGTAAAAAATAATTTAAGCAAGGTTATCAAGGCATGATATCATGAGGGATTACATACTTAAATTTTTACTTCTAAAACTTAAGATTCTTTTTTTTTTCAATATCAGACAGATAGAAAATAGTTTGAATTTAGACAAAACACAGTTGCATAACATTTTTTATGAACTCAGATCCAAAAAAAAAAAAAAAAAAAATGTTTACCTTCAAAAGTCTCACAGTGTCTTCAGAATTATTTGCATCCTCTATAATTTTCTTTAAATAGCTAGAAAGAGAGTAAAGTTATTGAAATGATTTCTATATAAAATGTTCCTCATAAATTCAAGCAATCAAATACCTGTTTATGAATAGAGAACAGAAAACTGAATTAAGTTATCATTCAGTTACTTCTTGCACCCCTTCTCTGCAGCCAAGCATGTTACGGGTCCGAAACAAAAGCTGCTACTACTCTACTTGTACAAACTAAGGCTTTAAAAACTTTTAAGGACTTGCAACATGCACCCATGGGACAAGAGGTCAGTGTGTATATTACACTACCACATGGATTTTATCTAACAAAAAATTGCACACTAAAAGTCTACCCAATAATAAAACGCACTGAAGAGGGATTTAGTACAAAATATCAATTTTCATAACGTCATGTATACAAATGCAGAAATATTATTCTAACACTCACCAAGTATTGTTATATAAAATGTCAGCTACTTCTGGTTGAATAAGCATTAAATACTCTTGACAAATGTTGTCTCCGATAAACGGGTTCGGTAGTGTTGCACATCCCTTTTGAGAAAAAATAAATAAAATTAGTACATTACTGCAAATGAGAAATATTACTTTCAAAACTAATAAATTCACTTCAGAAATTCATTAAAACGGTAAAAAATGAATATTCCCTTCAAGACAGCACAAATAAGTAGTGTTTAATATTAATATAGAAGAATTCATTTTCCCTTTTTAGTCATAACGTCCTCTAAAACAATAAAATAAGATTCAATGAAAAAATGTAAAACGAAAGATGAATTAGGTACATCTGAAGAAGTACCTCTTACTTTTAAACAAGTTTCAGAACTAAGTTTTTAATATTTTTTGACTATCATTTTTTTAATGCTTTTAGAGAATTTGCAGTTAAAATTTCCCGATTTAAAACAATTCGCAAATCATTTGTAAGGCTGTATAAAATTTTAACACTGACAAAAGTAAAAAACTACTGTAGACCCTTCAAGACTTGGACAACAGATTAAAGAAAATGCACATTTAATATATTTGCAATGACAAGTTTTTGTAATTTATTACAATTACTTACATGAGATGACTGAGTTTTGCTACTAACATCGCAACTGCGGATTAACAAGCTGACAACTTGGTACAATTTTCCTAATTCTGCATATTGATACTTGATTGGAGGTCCAGGTCCTTCATCCAGGGCAACTTTCATAAAAGTAGCAGGAACATTCAATTGTAAAAGCATCGTCCTCTGAGAAAAGTAACATAACATTGTCAGAAACCAAAAGTTCTCAACAGTGTTGCTTTAGGTGCATATGCAAACATGAATCGTCATACAACAGTAAAACTTGTGATAAAGACACCAATTTGAACTAGTAATTATCAGAACAATAAACAGGATTTCAAAATATATCAACACGAATTTAAGCAACTTATAAATAGCTGTCTTATTTTCAAGTATACTGAAGTGCCAGAAAAACTCAAGCACCAGTCAAACTTGGCATTCTCCCCACCAGAGCTAGAACTGCAGAAATATGACGGGGCATGAATTCAATAAGCTTGAAGTATTCTATAGGTATTGAACACTACTTCCAGCAGAGTTCACAATTCTGCTTAGTTCCAAAGTCTAGGATTTCAGTGTTCCATGACATCCTAGATATATAACATTGAGATTGGTGACTTAGATTTGGTTGGAAGTGGTCAAACCCATCAAAATGAACGCAGGAAGTGAATGAACAGGTGTAACTCGTCAGAAAGGATTGATTAACCCATTGCATGCCAGCTAAGCAAACTCCATTCCATTACGGAGTCACGATCAGACTGCAAATCCCTTGTTGACATGCGAGATCCATGGCTTCATGGGGTTCTCTCCACATGGATCTTTCAATTTGCAGGAAGCACTTGAAAATGCAACTTGTCAGACCAGGCTACTCATTTACAGTCATCAAGTGTCCAGCTATGATGTTCCCGAGCGTAGGCGATGAGAAAAGCTGTGTGTTGAGTAGTCATCAAAGGTAATTGGAGTTGGGCATTGACTTCTAAAGACCATAAGAGTCCATTGGCTTCTAAATACCATATCTTAGAGGAAGCATTGCTGCCTTCCTGCTAGTGTTTGTTGATGGCCCATGCATGCTTATTGCATGACACAATTTTTACCAGTGGTAATGGTGGAAGGAGCTCTAGATGCTTCCATATACAGTACCAAAGTCCCAAATCCGAATGTTTTGCTAAACGGGGCTTTCCTCAGGCTCTTTTAAGAATAAGTGTTTAAAGGCGGTTCAACCTGGATAAAATTGATGAAACAATGCAGAATAATGGACATGTTTAGAGTAAATTACCACACAGAAATATTAGAAGATTTGAAAGTAAAATTTATTGCATAGTTATTAAAAAAATATATTCGTTTCTTTATATCTGCTATTTTAGTATTACAAGCATTTTCAGGACATAAATACCACGCAGGAGGAAGAAGGGGTAGATAAACGGTTTGTTTTGACAAAAAAAACTGCAAACGATCCAAAATCTAGAAAAGTTAAATCCAGAATGGGTTACACAATCAGGGACATGCATAGTAGGGTGGTCCAAAATTTTGAAGATTTGAATTTTCACGTTCTCACCCTCCAAATTTGTTCCACTATATCTAAAAGTAATTGTGGCAAAATTTAATCACTAACAAACAATATTTAGAGATAGCTCAAGGAAGCTCAAATTTCATAATTTGTGGTCATTTAGTATTTTTTAATTATTTTTCTTAGAAAAATATATTTTAACTCTATATAAAAAATTTATTTTACTGTATTTAAAAGTCGTTAAATGCATAGTTTGTTTAAAAGTAATTTCAGCAATGTAAAGTTGGTACGAGTTGAAAGCTACAGTGCAAGAAGCATCTAAGGACACAATAGCAGAAATAGCAATATTTTGGGTGAAAGCCGGAATTTCCATGCGGGGTCCCCAGCACTGTCAAAAAAAAATTAGAAAAAATTACAAGAATGGGGATTTTTAAAAAATAACAAAGGACATAAAACACCTAATCCAAAGACCAAATAGAGTGCATTGTCTTCAAAATTAGATAATTTATTTGATATTGCCCATGCCAATGCATTTGACATAATAAAAATAGCTCAGGACAGAGATTTCTTGCTAGCTCATCTGGAAGACGAGGATCAATAATTGGTGTTTCAGAAAAATATGCTTGCTGATTTAAAAAAAAAAGAGTCACCTGAAAAAAAGATTACAGAACATGAAAGATTCGCAGGAAGCAGCATTGGATTTAATAACTAACTCGGATGAAGTTGAATAGGAAAATGATACTGAAAGAGCAACACCAGGTCCGGGTCCATCAAAACCTAAGAAAGGACGTTACAACAACATAACGCCACAATTAACAGGAGCTCTTGATAGGACAAAAGTATCTGACAGAAAAACTATGTTTGTGGTTGCAGAAACTGCCAAGAGTTTGGACATCGACATGAGAGATATCAGCCTAAGCAGAAGTTCACTTCGTCGACAGATAATTAGAAATAGAATTGAACAAACCGACAAAAAAAAAAACACAGCTACATACAAATGCTCTCCTGATTGTTCACTGGGATGGAAAACTGTTACCAGAATTAACTTTAACCACCAAAGAGAAAATAGACAGACTACCAGTTCTAGGGTCTGGAAACGGGGTTTCTCAGTTAATATCAGTTACAAAACTTCCTTCTGCAACAGGCGAAGCACAAGTCCATGCAGTTTACGAAGCTCTAAAAGAATAGGATATTGCTGATAAAAAATATATGGAATGAGCTTTTATACAACATCGCAAATAGTGGAAAGGATAAAGGTATTTGTGCTCTTTTAGAAAAAAAAATTGTGGCGGAAACTTAATTCTTTTGCCTGCAAATCATCATATAATGGAACTTGTCATTGGTAAATTATTTCATATGTTTTTAGAAACATCTTCATGTCCAGAAGTACCTTTATTGAAACGTTTCCAAGATTTTTGGGAATACCTAGATCGAGACAAATTTGAAGCAGGTGTGAAAGATAATATTTTATCCCTTGAGCAAGATGTAAAACATGATTTTTTAAAGTTTGCTGCTAGACAATAATTTTTTTTTTATCAACTATAACAAGAGATGAGTATTGATAATTTCTCGAACTTGTTATTTTTCTTTGAGGGACACCTTCAATTCATTTTAAGCATTTTGAAGCAATGCACCATGCTTGTTGGGTGTCTAAGGTGATGTATTCTTTGAAGATATATATCTTTAAATCCCAATTCAAGCTAACAAAAAAAGAAGAAAATGGTCTTTGCGATGTCTGTGTTGCCATAGTCAGTGTATTTTAAAGCTTGGATGACTGCTTCAGTTGCAGAAACCTCACCCTATAATGATTTTCAATTGATGAATAATTTGTTAGACTACTCAAAAATACATCAAGCTATTTCAAAAGCTGCATCGGAGAAATTCGCAAAACATCTAGTATTTGTCAGAAGATATTTCTGCATTTTTCCTTTTCGATAGTCACATACCTATTTTAACACAAAAAAAAGATGGTTGAAGCCTTAATAAATCAAAAAGGCACGAAGAGTCATGAGAACCTTTTCTTTGACTCCCTTGAACTTTTCATGAAAAGAAGTTTGAAGAATTTGTTACCAGTCTTTCGAACTGTTCAAAGAAATGAATATACCACATGGATTCCTCCGTGTAGACCCTTAACACTAGAAAGCTAGTTCTGATTACTGCAGTGCCTTTAAATGTATGCAGGCTATAAATGTAGTAAATGTTCATGCCGAGAGAGTTATTGTTTTGGTAAAAGAATACACTGGACTGCTTACTCAAAGTGAACCTCAGTTTCAGGTTTTGATGAAAGTTGTGGAGGAAAATCGAAAGCCTATCCTGATAAAAAGTAGGAAGGGCTTAACAAATTGAATTAGTAACTATATTTAAATTAAAATTAGTATTTAACTTTATATATGTATAGATGTCTGCCTTTGTATTAAATAAAATTTGATTGATCAATTTAATATTAAAATTCTATCATTTTCGTATCACTGAGTCACGAGTCAGTATTAACACAATTTAGCGTGCAATAGTAAAATTTCAATAGCCTTGAGCTACCTTTAAATATTTTTTTTTTCCCCATTCAAACTTTCCCAACTTTGTTTTGTAATGTAAAGGAACAAATTTAGAGGGTGAGACTGAAGAAAATAAAAATAAAAAGTTAAAAACGGCATTATTTGGACCACTCTAATGCATAGGCAGTGTTGCTTTGTATATTGCATAGGGTTGTATGCACCAGGTTTTTTTGGCACTTCAGTGTAGTCTATAACACCTCCAACAAGAACATAGAGGCCACTGAGAAACTAAGCTTATTTTTAACAATGTGTAACCTTTTGATAACAGTATTATATATACATTATGGCATATTTTGCCCAGTTTAGGACATTTTGCACCAAAAGATTCAAAATGCAATCTACTGTTCTAGATTAAACAATTACTAACCATCATATTAACTTGTAATACTATTTCTAGAATGCCAGAAAATTTAGTAATATTGTCTTTGTATACTAATGGAGATAAAAAATCATTATAGTAATGATATCAAACTCAGACCTTGGCATCGACACTTTTCAGATTTTTTTATGTTAACCTTACTTGTATCAATGGCATGACACCAGAGTAAAATGTATACAATACTGTCAGTACAATAGACTATTAGTTGTGGTGCTGGCACTCTTCAGAGTCACGCCTTTAACAAGTCATAAGTTAAAATGTATCTATTTACACAAGCATACATCACTTAACTAAATTTCACTCCTTCAATTAAATTGTTAAGCAAATTGGTTGAAAAGCCAGGAGTAAACTCGTTTTTATTAATTTTGAATTAAAAAAAAAGTCTATGTAAGGTTTTCACTAGTTTGCTTTAGGGGACACTATACAGAACTTTGGAGTTGCTAAGTAATCGCAACAAGAAATGACAGGTGCAGGGTAAGTAAAGTGTCATTACCAACACAAGTATTCCAGCATCCAATTTGTAGAGTTCAATGTCGGCTGCATTTGCCAGTGTCGTTGAATGGACTACTATGTGTAAAACCCTCCATTTAGTTATATTATATAGCACGTGGGACGGGAATCGGCACTGAATCTGAATGCGCATTAAAGCAGTCTAAGTAAGGGACAGCTTTCATAGTAGACATTCACAACATGTACTTGAGTATCAAACTAGACTTACCTCTAACATGCCAAGAGAGGCAAACATGGCAAAGAGGCTGAAATATTGAGTGAGGTGCCTTCCATGTTCAGAAACTTCTTTTTTCAACAAATTTAAAACAGCTACAATTAAATGATCAGCTAATGTGGCATTGGAATCAACAGCATAGGCTATTGGAAGAAAAATCAATACATTTAAAAATGCAAATGATTTAAAAATCAGATAAAAACATTTTTATGCAATATACTTTAGAAAATTAGATACAAAAAAAAAATCAAGTTCAAATTCTATTTCAATAGTCCAAATACAGGATTTCTGTTCTCTTAGCAAAGGAAAAATTAGGGCAATTTTACATATTTTAATGGCTACATTTAACATAAATTGAAGTGCTATGGTTAGATACAAACTCAGTAATAATATTTGTCCAAGGTAAGTATCATTAATATTGGTTGTAGTAGATGCAAGGAAAAATCTGCATTAGATAGAACTTTTTAAATTGCCAAATTACTTATCTAAGGTATCATGCCATAAACATTGTTTTAGAATGGTGGTGAAATGAAATATTGTTTTTGTAAAACTTCAGAATTTTTTTGGATTTTCAGTAAACTTCCAAGATTTTTTAAGGCTAGTGGGAGCTGTGTAATAAAATATCTGCACTATTTTTCAAATTTCAATGATTTCATAGCAAAACATAAATTTTTCAAACAAAGCAATTATATTAAGTTAGCAGACAAAATATCACATCAGGGTGGCAGAAAAATCCTTGAAAAAAGGTTCAGTGACAGTCTCATAAAAATTTCCCTGATTTCACAATTCCCTTAAGAAATGTGATTCTGTGATTGTCACCAATTTTCAGTATCTACACAATACTTTTAAATGTTTAGGGTTGGATGGGGTAAAAAGATAATTGACCACAAATATTTTTTATTTTTTCTTTACAGATATTTTAATTGTTATTGTATGGGTTCGAACCCTTAATGGAACTCTTACAACAGCAAATGAAAAAAACTGAAGAAAGAATGCCAAATATTTTGATAGTGAACTTTTTACACCCCTGACCCTACATTATCATCTCTATTATAAAAGGAGGTGTTTGTATGTTTGATTGTTTCTTGCACGCAAAGTCCTGATGAATCTATGGTACTAGCAGTAATGGGATTTGACAAACAGGTAGTACCAATTTTTTGCAATTTTAGGGTAGTGGCGAATTTTAAAATTCAATCTAGAACATTTAAATTTAATTTCATGAAATTGAATTATTATTGTTTTCTTTGGAATGGCAACACCATAAAGAGATGACAAATTCTAAATTTATATTTCAACAGATTTGAAATCTGCGGAAAATTTCACGAGATCGATACCTAAAAATATGATTTTCTTTAAATAAATAAAATTTTAAATTGAATCTTTTATATTTTTGCAAGAGAATGTGATGTCACGCCAACATTCATGTTCCAAAAATAAACAAACTACATTTCCTACACTCTTGCGATTTGAGCAAAAGAAAGCAAACATACAAACAAAAAAAAAACATTTTGGCTGGCATTATTTAGTAATTTTTTGTAAAACCAGAATCGTTAGTTAGATTAAAAATTTCAATGGATTTGAAATCAGCGGAAAATTTAACACAAGATAGTTTATGTTACCTTACCTTATGTTTATGTTATTACACCTTATATGTTTGATTTTCTTTTAATAAATAATTTTTTAATTAAATAAATAAATATATATATATATTTTTTTTGGTTTGCAAAGCCAACCACTACATGGGCAATGTGACCTCCATGAAAAGAACTGTCACTGGCAATGTGACTCCCACGAAAAGAACCGTCACAGGCAACTCCGCTATTGCTGTTATCCAATAGGCTAAGAACTCGCATTTGGTTTGTGAAGCAAACCAATAACCCCACAAAAGCAACTGGCACAGGCAACACCGGGCTAGCCACGAAGTGATTAGTACTATTAATCAAAATCAAATGCAAAATTAGATAAAAAAATTCTACAAAAATATAATTGCAAACAAATATTACTTTAAAACACAAAAAATCATCATTAGTAACACAAATTTAAAATTGTACATTACAAGTTGTATCGCTAGCCTCAGTGACAAGAAGCTGGAGCCAGTTTCCGCAATGTTTCAAAATTACGACGCCAGGGTTCTTAATTCGAATTACAATTTATTGGATTCTCAAAAGCACTAGAAATCGCACATCTTTAAATAAGGCAAACGATAATAATAGCCATTTATGTTATCTAAAATTCCCTGATTTTTTGTGAAACTTTCTTCAAGATTTCCTTTATCTTTCCAGAATTAAAAAATTCCCTCTGAGAATTCCCCGATACTTTTACCACCCTGTACATAATAATAGATTTTGTCAACCTCTACCATACTATTAAAAAGCATTTCCAGTAATTGTATGCTTTCAGGAAAATTGCAATGGACCCCTCATTTCCAGGAGATTTTAAAAGATTTCCAGGTATACAAAAATTGGAATTTTTTTTTAATGCCTTTCAAAATAAATTTCAGCACATTCAATTCTTGAAGATTCATTTTTACCCTTTAGCTTAACACTGCTTTTAATATCATAAATATGTCTTATCTTCATAACCTTGCCTTAGCTTCAGCTTGTCTTGCTTTCTGAAACCATAAAATTCAATCCAGGCCTTCAAAGCCTGCATTTTACTGCCAAGAAAGCGACTAAAAACTACATTCACATTAATACTTAAACTTGCAAGTACGCAACTTACGTGAATTCACAAATGCCTGAGGAGTAAAAGGACCATCCTGAAGAGCAAAATGAGCGATGAAAACTAAAATTCGCATAAAGGCACTGCGGACCTATGACAAAAAGAAAATTTTAAGTCAGGAAAAGTTCTTCGTCAGATTAAATTATAAATGCTTGACAGTAAATTAAAAATTCATTTTAAATTTACAGTCAAGCCTTTATAACACAGCATTAGTATTGAAATACAAAAAGAAAATTCGGAAATCAAAAGTATAATAGAACCCCAATTATCCTGATCGCTCTGAGAAAAAAGACGGCAAAGTGTCAATTGAGGATATAAGAAACATTCCTGGATGTTCCAAGTGCTGTGTAGAGGACGTTGATGAGCGTCTGGAGTGATTTGTACGGACCCCAGATTCCAAATTCTCAGTGATGATGAACTCATTCAAAAGATGAGAACTCATTGATGATGATGACACTGCTACTCACTCAACCATATGCAAGACTGTCAGCTAGTAAGGCGTTTGAGTGCCTTGACATAGCGGCTAAAATGAATGGAGCGACCATCTACAGATACTCGCTGCAAGTTCACGCAAGACTCGGCAGCACGAAAACAAGAGTAAAAACAGCGAAGCAACTGACAGATATGTTCAAGCATTGATACATTTTAATACAGTATGTAAGTACAAAATCTAAACTGTTTACAGTTGTTGAATTACCTAATCTACTAAAGCAAAATTCGTTTCCCCCCCCCCAAGAAATAACCTTTTTTTCATGAATTATCCGGATATTCGATAATCCAGATGGGGTCTGGTCCCAATTAATTAGGATAGATGGAGTTCTACTGTATTAACAGAACTTTAAAAAATGCCTTTCTTGGGAAAACTGTTACTCAGAAAACATGTAACAAATTTAATTCAAAGGTTTAGTCAAGGAACTGATTTTTATATTTTTGCTTACTGGCAATTTCATAATGATTAGCTTTTTTATCAGGATATTACAAAAAAAAAAAAAAAAAAAAAAAAAAAAAAAAGGATTTTTATTTAAAATATTGGATTTATTTAATTTTAAAGATTTGATTTAAAATGATTTTTATAATCTAAATTAATTTTTGTCTTTGAGCTTTTTAAGTCATGACATATTAAACATACTGATCAGTGCAATAACTACAGTGGTGGAAAAGTCATCATTTATAAAATTAAATAACTTTATACATGCATAAAACCTTGTTTCCCCCAAGTGGATGCTGAAAAAATCTTGACAACAATGAAAAGCTAAAAAATTGCCTAAAAATATTTTAATCAAATATTTATTTTCTTGGCCATACACACTCTCACTAGTGATGCAAGAAAAATGTTGAAAAATGTAAGTTACAACTAATTGGTCTTAAAAAGAAGACATGTCACAAGTATTAGCATGTATTTATTTGACCTCACTTCCAACTGCAATTTTTGATTGCATTTCCACCATACTGCTTAATTGAATATGGATTAATGTGGTCACAAATCTTTAACTAAAAGGAACAACTAACTGAAAAATAGTTTATTGAGAAGATTTAAGGATGCTGGAAACATTAAGTGACATCTTTTTTTAGAGAAAAAAAAAATATTTATAAAGTATCAAACATGAAACATTACAATGAACACAAGATCTTACCTCTGAACCAGGACACTCGAGCAAGTATTCACAAAAGACATGGGGGTTACTGAACAGAACATTATTAGCAAACCAACGTCGCACGGTGCAGCTGTTTCGGAGATGTATGCACAGGGCATCGTACCAGTCATTTGCAGGACCCCTGTTAAAAGCAGATTTTTAACAATGAGACAGTATAATATCTCCACTTTAGGTGAAACAATCTCTAAATGCTCCACACTAGTGAATTTTAATCATTTGAATTGATAAAGCTGTTTTAATCAAAATTCTGGCCTTAGTTATCAGAATAAGCTAGTTTTGAGATCAATTACAAAATTTTTATTTGCCACAATAGTAGAAAAATCTACTTAGAATAAAATGGAAAATTTATTCGAGTTGAAATATTATTCTTCAATTATCAATCCATCTCTACTATTACAAAAGGAAGTGTGTGTGTGTCTATCCAGTGCCCTGACAAATCTATGGCACTTACAATAATGAGATTTGGCACACAGGTAGACTGAATTTTTTGTGATTGTTGGGTTGCACCGAATTTTAAAATCTAACCTAGAACATTTTTTAATGAATTTAATTATTATTGTTTTTCTCAAAATGGCAACACCATAAAGTCTAACATTATTACAGTCTAAAATTATTTTTTCCTCGTTTTCCTTTTGCTAGGAACGATTTTTCAGCGAACAAAAACAAATAAAAAAGTTTTAACTGGAGTTATGTAGTTTTTTCTATCTCCTAGATTGTTAAAGATAGAGTACAAATTTCAATGGATTTGAAATCTGCGAAAAATTTTACACCAGATAGATCTCTTACATTTGATTTTCTTTTTATAAATAATTTTTCAATTAAATATTTAAATTTTTGCAAGAGATTGTGACATAATGCCGATTGGATCTCTTTGCAATTCAAATTTGGTAAAGTCGTTATGGCTGTTATCCAATAAGCTATGAATTTTCATTTGGTTTACTTCACAAGCCAAATGGGAATTCATAGCAATCACCGGGGGTTGGCGAGAAATCACACCTGACCCCACAAAAAGAACAGTCATAGGCAATGCTGTGGCTTGTGTACATATGATGAAAGATCATACTGGTCACATTACAAATTTATTTCAGGAAGAGAAAAATTTAAAGCAAACTAAATACACACCGTAATGTCTTTTTAGCATGAAAACCAGTAGTGAAGAGAAATTTGGCAGCCAACTGAATGCTGATTAATGCCAATTCTTCTCCATCAGAACTCTGAAAATAAAAATTCACTTTTAATTTACACACCAACTTTTACAACAGCCTTAATATTGAACTGCAAAAAGCAAATTAATGCTTTAAAAATGCTTTTCTTAGAAATATCAGTTAATCGGAAATCATGTAACAAAATAACTCTAAAATTATACACAGAACTATTTCTTGCTTGCAGACTTGCAATTTCAAATGATTAGTTGAAAATAACTCACAACCCTAACCATATTCATTAGATTTAAATATTCTGCTTTACAGTGTATTATGTACTCAGGGAAAGTTACTTCGTAATGTTATTTTGTGATTGTCATGTTAACAATTCACATATATTTAGTCTCATTAATAGATTTTATATTTCAATACACTCTATGCTGCTACTTGGCACTTTCATTAACTTATTATATTAAATAAAAATGTTTTACCTTTTAGATACCAAACCATAGTATTAATCTCAAAAACAGACAAAAGAAACAGGATAACAATGAATTACAAATTTATCATGGGAAACATATTTCAAGTGGTGCAAATTTAAGCTTCACAAAAAATACTTACAAGCTTATCATGACCACCAGGGATAGTAACATAGGGACCATTACACATTATTAACTTCTTCATAAATTGAAAATATTCTAAGCTGAATTGATTGCGGTTATGCATGAACTTGATATTTTGACGCCTCACACTTCTTTCAATTGCAACAGGCATCTTCACCACACTCTGTTTATTGTCAGCTAAAAAGAAATAAGCAATGAAACATATTACTTATCCAAATATGGAGCACTATTAAAAGCAGCAGCTCTATTGGCAAAACTAATAAAACCAGTGACACATACTAAAAACAAACTGGTTATGCAAAAGTACACAAAAGGAATGGGGTAACTAAGAACAATTTTGGAATTGAGTTCCCTTATCTTATAACAGAGAAGCAAGATCTTACAATAAGCTTACAAGCTTAATGGAAATGAGCAAGCCAACTTGTTGGTTAAGGAGGCTTCGACTTTACATCCACCTTGTCTCACGACTCCTCTTCAAATTGTCAAGCGACTTCTTAGAAGCAATATCCGGCACAAAAGAATCTCTACTCTAAGAGAGTTGGGGGTTGGAAAGTCTTGGACTTATCTATTTGATAACCAGAAGCGCACAAAGCTTTCCCTCTTCACTAGAGTCAAGCCTGTTTTAAAGTCATCACCGTGATGACATGATTAGTTGCAAGCCCATCTATTTAGGATTGGATTTGCCAATTCTCCACTCTGCAATACTATGTACATCATGACTGGTCAGCACCTTTTCAGTTGCCCCACCCTGCTTGACGTTTGTTCTTGTGATGACATTGGAGCTCTTGACCTTCCTTCCTCTCTGCCATATTGGACTGCAAGACGCCTATGCCTGAGAAGACGATGGCGGGCGTAAATAAAAAAAAAAGTGAAGCTTTTACCCGAAACATTCAAATTATAATTTTATATCTTAGATCACTAAATATATGAAGCAGAAACAAAGCAATGAAATAATTTAAAATCGCATTTGAACTGAGTTGTGACAATTTCCTGAATTAGCATTGGCAGAATCATAGAATCTACTCATTTTAAATCTTGGGTGTTGAATTTGATAAAGCATATCACTGATTTTGAAAAGTATAGTTTCTGTCAATGTAGATTTTGATACAACAGTTTGATACTTACACAAAGACAACTCATTTAAGCTCCTAGTAATGTTCACTTCCATGTCTACCCTTCTGTAAAACAATATGTATGCATTCCACCACCGCTTTTGTCTCCTGTATGACATTCGCTTTAGCATGTGGTCAAACACTTCTCCCATGTAATCTCCACCAAAGCACTGATTTTTCATTTCCTTCAAAAGATAGGATATTTTAACACATATACAATTTTTAATAAATGAAGACACATGAGGAACTAGTAAACGTTTGCAAAATATCAGAACAGTAAAATTAAAAAGAAGTATCAAATTGTTTTTTAATACCAAATCAACTTATTTTTTTAGAAGAAAAATAAATCTGAAATAAAAACTTTATACAAAATGCGAGCAAATACATAAAATTCAATACAATAGTAAATTTAAAAAAAAATTAAAGACAAAGTAAGATATACTGATTAAAGTTTTAAATTAGTTTAAATAGTTTGGCAATCAAAACACAATTTAAGGGCTCATAAGCTTAAAATTATACATCCAAAATGGTCTAGAGGGATTGATGCTATCATTTCTATATTTAGCAAACCAATCCAGAAAGGCTACAAATACACTGCAATATAAAACAGACAGTATACTACATAGGCCGATTGGATTGGATTTTGGGATTTTATGGCGCAAGGTCCAAAAACGGACAAGCTGCGCCAACTACATAGTCGGATTTTACATTTTAAGTGTCCAGTGAAAGTAAATATGGTTGGTTTGCCACATTATGGCCAATTTTTGCAACACAAGGGTTGATTACACAAGAACCTATGGCTTAAAGTATGTTCTAAACATGTTCTATTAGACATACATATGACAAGCCATAGCTGTGATTCAAATCCAGATCCTGTTGAACTTAGGATCAGAGAAAAACTTAAACCTCAAACTTTACCCTTTACATGAATATTCCAAGCTCAAAATGTTAGATCCAGCAAATTAAATGAACACAAACCTCATCATCTTCCATTTTGCATTCCATAACTTCACCATCATCAAACTTGTACCATTTATAGCTTTCATCACTATGCCTGTTAAAAAAATCAATATTTTAAATGAGCAAAAGTCGATTAGTCCCAAAAATTTACATATTGAAGTTATCTTAAAACTAGAAGTGAGATTAGTGATTTAAAACACCTACCTGTGTAGGATATAAGAATAATAGTGTCCACCACTTGCTTGACCACTGTGAACCACAATTCCAGTCAATTTGTATTTTGTGCAGCAAGATTCATTGTCAACATTAAAATTTTCTTCTATTATTTCACCTGATGGATGCAAAATCAGACTTTAGCACAGAGAGAGAACACGGCTTTATCAGAACTTTCATACAACATTGACAAGACAATAAATTCAGATACGAATCACTTATGGTCAAAGCAATATATTTTCAGATTCTCCTAGTTCAATAATGGAATACGATATAGTACCTTCTATTTTCGCTAATCCTTTGACAGTATACGGTTCCATGTCAAACTCCCGAGGGAACTCAAAATAGTCATTAAACTTAATGGCACATTCTCTTTCCCAATCATAATCGAACCTTTTCAATTGAATAGCTAAAATAGGAGGTAATTTCTTTATGCATAGTCTTTTCACTGTGTCCACCTGGAAAAATAAAACACAAGACAATATTATAGAGCACATATTGCTAAAAAGAGGAAGGATACTTCACATCAACAAATTGAAAAATTGCACTTAAAAAAAAATTTCTAATAATAATAATAATAAAAAAAAACTAAACTTTTAAAAACTTTAAATTTACATAACAAATACACAATTTTTAATAAAGAATTGATGCATCCAATAAAAAAGCTTCAATGCCATTTTCTGCTACGAGACAGTTAAATACCACTTAGGAAGATATGCAACAATTTAAAATTTCCAAGCCAATGATTCAGCAATGAGCACTTGCTACCTACAGATGGCAATTTGATGCAATGTTTCAGGAATTGGAACAATATTTTCCCAAGAATTATACATTTTGAAAAATGCTTTAAATAATGTTATGATTACCTAAGCAAATAATAAATTGTTTATAAGACTGAATTATTAGCAAGGTTTTGGCCAACTGAGCCAATGGAAAACATTTAATACTAAAATAATCATTGAATCCTGTTATAAAGTGGTTTCCAAACTCCATTCTACTTTGGTAGTTAAATGTTTAGACTTGTTAATACTGCTTGTAGTTTTAAAAAGTTCACAGATGATAACACAAGTATGCTTTGCAGGCTGGAAAGTACAAATTGATGTCCAAGTAATTTTAATTGAAAGGGACTACCACATCAATTCCATTCAAATGAAATTGCTGTTGCACTGTAAAACTCATATATTTAGCAATGGATTTGCTAACAGACACTAACTTTTGATTAAATGTCTGATGAATTATGTAGTTCACAAAATGTTTTCAATGTTATATTTCTCAGTCTATAATACAGTTATATTTTAAGTTTTTTGGTAGCAGTAATCTTGCTTTATTCTGATATATTATCAGGACATAATTCAACCAACTTTAAAAAAATTTAACATTCAACAACAAATGTAAACATTTTAAAAGCTGGTAATTTTCCTGACAATTGACAGAATTTCCCCAGGAAAACTTTCCCAAGCAGAAATTTTCGCAATTATTTTTATTTAAATACACTGTTGACAACAAATATTTTCTTTTAAATCTGAAAATTTCTACATCTTTAGAAATAACATAGTAAATATTCTTATTGCTATAGAAACAACAAGAAATTGACTGAACTCTCTGTTACAACTTACAAAATACAAGTCAGTTACATTAGGAAAAAATTCATAACATTTCTGTATTTAAAAGTAATACAGACAAGGCACAATTTTGCTTAGATATAAGTAAACTGGTAACAGTTTTGTCCTACATCTGGCAAAATATTCATTTAAAATACAGATACAAAATTGTAAAGTGATATAATTTTTGCAACTGTACTATTTTGAATAATAGCATGATTAAGCATGAAAATCTGTAATCATTCTAGAATGGTTGTCACCTCTGTACACATTTAAATGTGACGTATGTTTTGTAAAGACCTTCACAAAAGAAATTTTAATCTCGTAGTTATTTTTACACACTTTCAGTATCCAAAATTTCAGACCAAACAATTTCTATTGGATACGATTTTGAGGCAGAATGCATTTTGAAAAATAAACAGTTTTCATATTCCATAAGTTTTGAATTGGTAAAAGTAATAACATTTCCAAATCAACTAAAATAATAAGAAATGAAGATAAATTTACCTTTTTATTACATTTTTCACAATGATAAGCATTAGCTCCTTCTAATAAGTCACCTTTAACATACTGTTCGAGAGAGTCTAGTAAATTACTGTGATTCCTAATGTCAATATTCAAAGCCGTAAATGATTCTTCTCGTGAATACCTAGAATAAAGCATAAATATAAAACAAGTCAACAAGACAAAATATTAACTCAAAAGATAAATTGCAAATAAGAATTGTCAGGGGTTTAAAAAAATTCTTTATAATTTTTTAATTCTTGGACTCTATGACTCTCTTCAACACCCTTAGAGTATCAGGATTTTTCTATGATTCCTAAGTCATAGAACTCCTAGTTACAGTGAGCACTTGAAGTTGTTAGGTTAGTTAGATGAAAAAAGGAGCACTTGTTTCAAATTCATAACCAATTTATGGATGGATGACTTTTATGGCACGTGGTCCTGGTTTAGCCAAACATCTAGTAAATTCTTGATTAATTATGAAAATATTACAAATTAAGAAAGCACATTTGAAACACATGCATGAAAGGCAATGTTGTCCGAAATTACAGCACATAAGTCTGAAATTTTAGTAAAACTAAAACACTAATTTCATACATTTCTGCAAACATAAATGCAGGTTTTAGTATACCTGTGAGGACAGTCTTTACAAATTTTTTGATCAGCAAAGGATCCACTGAGAATTTGAGACAAGATGCAAGGCTCATTCAACAGCTTCAAAGCTTCCTCCAAACTGTCGACTAAGCTATTAAAGAATTCTAGTGCATCGTGTTGCTCCCTCAGATTGACAGGTTCACCCCAAAGTCTGAAAAGCAAAACACTTTTGAGAGAATGAAGAATCATAGCTTATCTACTATAAAAATTAATCCTCTTATGAGAAAGAGAAAAAAAAAAGGTATGTTCTCTTTGGAAACTAGAGGTAAGGAAGCATACTAAATAAAACATTAGCTCAGTAGTTAAAAGTTGATTAATTTGATAGATTTTATATTTATTTAAATTTCTAATGCCAGAACACTGATCTTTTGGGTCATCAGCAATATGGTCAAACTGACGGTAACTTGTGAAAGAGCAACCAATGGGTGTGAACTGCCACTACTCCAAACAGGAACTCGCCAATGCTTATAAACCTGGAACCTACCAGGTGGCAGACGACCACTGTACTAGTTAGGTGGCTGTTTCCTATTTATATTTCTTAAAATTGATATATTTTCGTTGTTAAAGTAAGTCACATTTACAGATACAATGATCAGAAATAAGAGTTTTGGTTGTTTGTTTTAGCATGGCTATGCTAAGACAAACACATGACATACAATGTCAAGTAGCGAGTTTTGGAAATTATTTCTTTTCTGATTTTAAGTGTTACTGATTACAGAAACACTTATAATCAGTTGAACTTGGAAATATTTTCTCCTAATTGCTAGCTTTTTATCAAAATAAAAATATGAAAAAAGTTTATTTTAACTATGCAGTATTCCACTTTAATACACAATGCTCGTTTTACATATACTCTCTCACTATGGTTGATTTTCCATTAAACCAAATTAAGTTTTATACTTATTTTCAATGCAAATGAGAAGAATATGAATATTAACTCACTTGAAATGCCTCCAAAAACCTCGAGGTATATAATATTGTAGCTTGCTGCAAGCTAAATGTCCAAAGATAGCTTGAACTTGCTTTAATACACCTAAATTGTATTCTTTTCTGGTTTCTTCCCTGGATCCTTTCTCTTCTGCGCCTTCAACGTCTTCAGAGATGCCCTGTTGCTGAAACCAGATAACAAATTAGTCCCATTTCATTTAATTAAATAGAACTAGCATTTCAATAATATAGAACTAACAAATTGTCTTAAAAATCCTGAGATTTGGACAGAGGATTCCCACTATTCAAGCAAAAGAAAAATTAGGGGCTTTTTGGCCTGTTTTAATTTCTGATGGCTACATCTAAGATTGTAATAGATTAAACCGCAAGGTTCACATGTGAAGAAACTTTCACAATTGGGTCTCATGGACCCCAAAAAATCAGGCCTTCTTAAGATTCATAGAAAGTTTCATATAAATGAGGGAATAATATTCTACTAAGACTTTGTTGGAGAAATTCTACTAGACTAAAAACGTCGTTACAAATATTTGGCATAATTTTCTATGGTTTATAAAATGCTTATCCATTTAAATGAATAGAATTTGTTTTGTGCAAGCCTTTTAATTTTGCCATAAAATTTAAAAACATTTACAGTGCAAAGTCCCAAATCCGGACATTTTGCTAACCAGCGTTTTTCTCTCACTTTTTTCTATCATGTCGCCTTTTCCCCTCTTCAATTTTTAAAAAACAAGGTGTTCAACCTGGACCAAATTAATAAAACAACGCAAAAAACCCCCCCGGACATGTTTAGAGTAAATACCACACAGAAAAATTACAAGATATGTATGCAAAATTTGTTGCATTGTATTAAAAAGTTTTTTCCCTTTTAAAAAAATTATTCCTATTAATTTATATGCTGTTTTAGTATAGCAAACATGTTCTGGGTGTAAATAATGCGTGGTCCAATTCGTATGGCAAAGGGGCATTAGATTAGGGTTTTTTGACGAAAAAAACTAAATAATCCAAAATGGCCAAGGTCCGAAGGATTCCGGATTTTGCACTGCATCAGGCAAGTATTTTTGCAATTCACTTTTAAGATAGTAAACAACATATCTATTTTGCCATGTTTTCTGATATTTCGATACATAATATAATAAAATGCACTTCTATCCATTAATTTGAACAATCAAGACTATTCAATAGTGGCATAATTTGTAAAAGCTGACTTTTCAAGAATAGAAGGCACAGATATGATCATGTTTTGAACACATGTAGTAATGTAGAAACTATCTTAAAGAGAATCTAAATGCATGCTAAAACACATAAAAACAAGAGGAATATTTTGGGAATGATTCCGAAATGGGCCAAATAGTACAACTTATTATAGGTGTAAGATTTAGTATGTAATAAAATGCAACAATTTATTGGAGATTCAAATTCGTGTGTTATTACAACATTCAGATTTTCTATAGATTTCATAATTTGTTTGAACAGTTGAAAAACAATCAACACTAAACATGAAACAGACAACATGCCACACTAACCTATCAAGAGTTATTTGCCTAAACAGCTCAAATAATTAAGTTAAGAGAGACCTGACAAGAGTCAGATTGTACACCAGACTTGAAGCCTCACTCAATTATGCAGAAAATGTCAAATTACCCATTCGAGACTTATGAGTGGCACATCCAATCTCAAATCCTTTGTTCAGGGACATAAGCTATAACCCAATATGTGTAAAACATATCAGCTAACCTTCCCAAGTCATCTTCTGGCTCATGCTGGTCAAGATAGAATCTCGTACTGATTTACTATAGGACTTTTTGAAGTGAGTATGGATTTATGGGTACTTGGTTTCTTTAATAGCACAAGGGACCATATTTGACCAAACGGCACCAAACACAAGACAAACTTCAAGTAATGGACATACACAAAGAAAGTTTTACAGAGACAGAAAAAAGAAACATTCAGAGTAAGCTACAGAAATCGAACCAACGCAGCCTATAACTCTCAGGTTGCTAGATCAGAGGGCAAACCCATTGAGTCAGCGGTCCTATAGACTTGGTATATATCTGTTTAGCTATGCCAGAGGAACAACACCTCAATGTTACCCAAAGTTCTGGTGTAAATAATTACACCAGAATTCAACCTTTTGAATAATTAAAACATCTAGTTTCGAAAAGCAGCTAAAATTTTTGAAAATGGTAGCTTTTGAGGCACTTTAGTTTTTAAAGATACATTAGTCTGCACGGTTGTAAAATAGAAGCAAGCAGTGCCATACTCTAAATTATAAGTTTTAAAATTGCGACCTATTATTTTTAAAAGGGGGCAGTATGAAAAATACCTCATTTTCCAGCCTTTCTTCTCCAGAGAAATCTTCATTGGGATCAATTGCAGCTCCTTCGACTGAAAGTATGCCATTTCGAATGTCTTCTATCATATACAGCTGCTGCAAAACTGAATTCATGTAGCAGGTTGCTCCAGCATTTTTCAATCCAACAAATCCCCTAGGCAAGCGTGGACCAACCGGGGGCAAGTATTCCCATTCTGTCAGAGGCTGATCATTTGCTATAATAAAACAGATTAGATTAAATAACACAAACTAATCCATCATATGCATAGTTAAAATATTTTTGTAGGATTTCTGATGACTTGTAATAAATTTATTAAAACTTTCAATACTTTATGAAATATTAATATAGTGTTTATCAAAACACCCATGTAGCTAGGAGTTCACTATTTAAGGAAATATTTATGAGATTTTTACTTGCATCCTGCTATGTTTGGCATTTGGATCCAAGTCTAAAACTTTGTTGCAAGTATTTAACCAGTTATCAGCCGATAATCATGCCATCAAACTATGAATTTTATGGAGTTGAAATTAGATAGCAGACAAAGAAGTGCAACACAGCAAGACAGACACAAGAATGTGTGCATCGTCCATTTACCACAGTAACTGACCCTAGTCCATTTTCCACAGGGAAAATCTCAAGAAATGTATTTTAGATTGTTAAGTTGATGCACTCAATGAAAAATTGGAAATACACTTGTCATGATTTTTACTTGTTAGGAGGAATCTATATTAATAAACCACCCTTAAACAATATCCACCATAGAAAAGAATTAATTAAAAATAAACAAGCCCTGTTTCTTTAGTGACCACCACCCAGACATGGTGGCAGCTTTTGTGAGACAGATAATAGCTTAATTTGTATTATTTTTATCACTCATAAAGCCACTCACCATTCCGAATTCACATTTAAAACTTTTGCGACCCAACAAATTTTGATTTGCAACCTACAAGTGAGTCATCATCCACTCTTTTGGATTTGTTATAGCAAATGAGCTGTTTTCATTCAAGACTTGTTACTGTACTGAATTAAAAAACATAAATTCAGTGTTGTAAAAAATCAAGTTCCACAACCGAACCAATTTTTTAGTTATCCTGTCATTTTACTGAAAATGACATAATTTACTTGGGAAAATTCAACATAAAAATCAAATGTACCAAAAAAAACTTAAAACACCAAAGGCATGGCTTTTGTGATAAAAAACAGACAAAACAACTTTATTTAACCAAATATTTTAAAATAAATCTATCATTTATAGTAGTTTCCTAAAATAGGAATGCCTGCCCCAGAAGAAATAGATGTGTTGAGGAACAATATATCATAATTGAAATAGTTAAAATTTAAATTTAGAAATGGATACGCTGCATCCAAAAATAGAGCCTAAAGCCTAATATAGGCAAAATGCTAGGCTCAATCTTCTCATTAAAAATAATTTTAAATTTTACTGATTTGATTAACATTTTGTTTCTTGTAACAGTGAGCAATCTAGTGTTTTTGTGCAGTTTTTGTCATTTTCATTTTAATAGCATAATTTATTTCCATTCCAAGTTTCTATTTCCAAACAAGCTATTTGAAATGCTAAAATTACACAGCTCCATAAACTTTTTAGGGAAATTCAAAAATTATAAGCACAGCTACAATTGCAATGTGTTATTAAATTAAGTTTTTCCATAGAGGTGCCGAAAAACTTGTCTTTGCAAAAGGGTGTTGAATAAAAAAAAATAATAATCATAATAAATTAAAAAAAAAAAAAAAAAGGAAACTGCATCAACACTTCATTTTTCTATTTCCTATTCTTATGGATAAACCACTGGTATGAAGTGCGGAAACCCACAAAAGATAAGATTCTAATTTTGCTTGCTCATACATAAAAAAAACTATAGTTGGAAGGGAAAAAATAACAATGAAAATGTAAATGAAAGCCTTTTACTCAATCTCAAAGAATATAATTTACCATAAATCCATACCTGAATAAAACATTTCACAGAGCATTTCTACAAGGAGTTTCAAATTTGGAGCACATCCCGTGCACAGAGAGACAAGCAGGTCAAAAGCAGGGACGAGTGAGGACGCAGATGGACAGACGGGTATAGCTTGTTCAGAGGGCAATTCACCCCCACTGCGCTGAACCTGAAGAACAACCCTCGAAGCAGGAAAGATGAAATCTTCAACTAGTTCCTGTAAGAAAATTTTATGGGTTAAATATTTTGCTTGATCAACAGTATCTCTACTATTATAAAAGGAAGTGTTAGTGTGTGTCTGAGAAGTCCAGACGAATCTAAAGCACTTAGTCATGAAATTTAGCACACAGGTGGGCAGACAGGCACCTGCTAGTCCTAAAGGTGACTGAATAGACCTTGAAGCCTAAATTTTATAATCTAAACTAGAACATTTAATTTACTAGCTTTTCCCATGCAGTTTTTCTTTTGGATGCACACCAAGTTTCCAATGACGTCACTGACTGCTACTGGAGAACATTCAGGTCTGCTTAAATCGGATTTACTTCTTTGGGACGCGCGCCAAGTTTCAACTATCTACCAATGTTATTGGTTCCTTTATTTTTTTCCTTTCATTTTCTTAAAAGATTGTAAATCGGAAGAATTACCATTCTGTTTGATAAGTCACGGTCTAGTGCAGTCACTTCAGGTTGTATTGTTTATTGCTTTTTAAAAGCATAACTTATTACCGTTTCATTTGGTTCTGATTTACATTGTTCGTCAGAATCAGCGAGGTTTAGCGTCAAGACTTTTTAAAAGTATAGCAACATTTAATTTTTATCATTTCTGAAAAAAATTTTCTGTTTAATTTGGTTTTGGGAATTAGTGAGGTTGATATTTTTTAAAAGCATAATTTTGTCTCAGGCAACCCTGTGCAGGTACTTGCTAGTTAATAGTATTGAGAAAGTATCAACCTGTTGTTTAGTTCATTGGGTTTTATGATGCAAGGGTCATGCTATGCCAAACACAATAGACACAGCATTAAACCAGCTTTAGATGAAGAAAATGAGTAACAAATTCTTATATATGGCTAAATGGGATTGGGAGGCTCAAAGGTTAAAAAAAAATCACTTTTGAAGCAGACAGCTTGAAGTTGAGAACTGTAGTTAGTCAGCCCTCTTAAACAGGGTTCCCACTCTTTTTTTCTAACTAAAAATAAGGACTTTCTAAGACAAAATAAGAACTTTATAAGGACTTACATAAAACATTATAGAAACCGTATTACACAATGTAATACCTAACTTTCGACCAAATGGGGATGCTCTTACAGATTAGATAATCTTATAACAGGCCTCAAAATATATTTTTTAATACAGGTGCACAAGGTGCACCTAAGTTTTTAAATTAGGTGCACAGGTGCACCTAGCGGGAAAAAATTAGGTGCACAATTTTATTTTCATGTGCACAGTGCACCTGGGTATTTCGAGCTCTGTCTTATAAGAACAGTAGTATGTAAAAAATTTAATATTCAAGTCCATTTTTTAAAAATTATACACAAATAAAGCCACACAAAAATGAGATTTTTCAAAAAAAGCAGTCTGATTTTTACAAAATTCAGCAGTTAATATGTGGGCATTTACATGTGCACGTATCTATACTATTATAAAAGGAGGTGTTTATCTATCTGTTTGTTTGTTTAATGCCCGCAAAGTCCTGAAGAATCTATGGCACTTGCAGTAATGAGATTTGGCACACAGGTAGTCTGAATTTTTTCCAATTTTACGGTTGAGGCGAAATTTAAATTTCAATTTAGAACATTTTAAAATGAATTAAATAGTTTTTTTCACCATTCTTCATTCTACTGCGGTAAATCAGAGGAATAAAGAAACATCAAAATTTAGACTTCTTGCCCTCACGTGTCCGCTTGACGTCAGCCTTTGGAACCATGCCAAGTTTTTTTCATCTCCAAGGAGAGAACACATTCGGATGACCTTCGTTTGTTTCGAGATTAATTCATAAATTATAAATAGTGGCAAACTATAAATTTGCTAAAAGTATGTAAAAGGATTGCAAGTGCATACGTCAGAGTCAAATTTGACTGGATCGATAACCGAACGAGTTTCTAAGAAAATATTTTCCCATGAACCAAAACAGATCATAAGAGTTATGCAAAAAAAAACTTTGATAAATTTATAAAAAGGTTAAAAAAATAAAATGCAACTTTATTGAATAGATATTCAACTAGTTGCCACAGTCTCAGCCTAAGCCACTCGGTGTATTGCCCATAATTTTGAACCACGGTCAGATGACGAGACATCTGAGCTGGTGCCCTACTCTCCAAACTTTCATACCAACCCAACGTGAGGACTTTTGACCACGACAGATTTTAAGGTGCACCAGCCAGCCACCTCTGCACCATACGCTTACAAACATCATTTTAATGAAAAAAATTAATTTGAAAATAATCATCTTAGCTGACAATGGAAACAGATTGCGCATGACATAACAAAAGAAAGTGAAGTTCAAGCACAGTCGGCCATTGAATACTTGTCACCCGGACACAAATGAAAAAAATTATAAAGCATAGAAAAATTACTTTCGTTTTCGGTCAGCAACCAAATACGATAAGAGTCCGAAATTTCCAGTTTTCAAACTACTTTTCCTGATTATTGAAATTCCCCGACTATTCTCGGTTATCCAGCACTAAGATTTACATTTTTGCGATCTTTTCCTCCAATGTTTTTTTTAAACGAGTGGGTTGGTTTTCTTTTGGAACTGATAACTGATTCTTTCAAATTTTCAAAGCAGAATCACCCCCGAAAATCTTCAATGTTTTTTTAATATTTTCTGGGATAGTTGTTACAGAATTAAAAGCATAAAAAAAAAGCTAGATTTAAAAAAAAATTACCACTCAGATAGCAGTATTAATTAAAATAAATTATTTTTATATTGTTTTCGATTCATCTACAAATTTAAAAAATACAATTCCCCATAGTTATAATAAATTTTTAAAACATTGCACCCTCGGGTAACTGAATAAAACAAAATTAAGTAATATTGGATGATTGTATTCTAGTTTCCTCTATCAGGACAATTACACTCTATGACAAAAAAATCGACGCACCAAGAAGGAATCATCCGATTGCTTTGAACTTTCGTATGCAAAAATGTTTTGACCAAATATGCAAATTATTAAAATTTGGTGTCCAATGAATGAATAGTGCGATCTCCAGCGCATCAAAACTGCGCATCCAGCAGATGTATATAAGGAGTTGTTCTTGAACTGTTGTTAAAAATTTCTGCTGCATTGCGATTTAGGATACCTTTTAACGACTGAGAAAATGCCTCGCCGCAGGATTCGAGCTCATTACGAGCAACTTTCAGAGTTTGAAAGAGGTCGTATCATTGGATTGAAAGAGGCAGGTTGGGCAAATCGGAGAATCGCTCATCATGTGAGTCGAAGCGATTAGAAGATGCTGGCAAGAGTGGGTGGGCAATGGCAGATTTCAGCGTCATGATGGTAGCGGTCGACGTAGGGCCACAACAGATTGTGAGGACAGAGTGATTGTCAAATCAGCTGTCACAGCTAATGATTCATCGCTATCCACCATCAGTCGTGCGACCCACACACGAGTGTCCACCATGACCATTCACAGACGGCTGAGAGAGCGAAATCTACGCTCGTACCGACCGTATCGCCACCTGCCACTCACGCCTGCACACTGTCGAGCCAGATTACAGTGGTTCTTGGCTCGATCAGGCTGGAATGATGCTGACTGGGGACGTATTGTCTTTAGCGACAAATCCTGCTTCCAACTGTGTTCTGACGATCATCGAAAATGTGTCTGGAGACGGCCAGGGCAGCGTGCCGATCCTGCTTTCACTATTGCACGCCACACGGGCCCTCAACAAGGAGTTATGGTCTGGGATGCCATTTCCCTTGATAGCCGGACCCCTTTGGTCGTCATTAGAGGTACACTTACTGCACAGCGGCACGTTGACGACATTCTGAGACCTGTTTTGCTACCGTTCCCTTTCGCAGTACCCTGGGCTTATTTTTCAGCAAGACAATGCCAGACCACATACGGCACGTGTTGCTATGAACTGTCTTCAAGTTTGTCAAACACTTCCTTGGCCAGCCAGATCACCAGATCTCTCTCCCACCGAGCATGTCTGGGATATGATGGGAAGGCGACTGCATCCGGTAAATAATGTTAATGACGTAGTTGCCAATTGGAGCAAATTTGGCAAGAAATACCGCAGGAGAATATCCGTGAGATTTATCGGTCTGTGCCACGCCGTGTGGCAGCTTGCATCCAGGCTAGAGGCGGGTCAACACCTTATTGAGCTCATTACTGTAACTCTGAAATAAATCATTCAATTGTTCTGAAATTTTAATCATTTTCGATTCTGTACATAATTTTCCTATCCACCAAATTTTGTCTCCATCGGACAACTCCTTCTTGGTGCGTTAATTTTTGTTATAGAGTGTATTTTGTGCATTGCAAAAGCCACTCATAAGTCGAAAACAGACCGATTTTCATGGGTTTTCAAGTTTTTGAAGTGTATTATGAGCTCATCAAGAGTCGGTCGGCGAATTGTATATCGCTTATCAAGGGTTGCCATTCTAGCAAGCCAGTTCCTGAATTATCATTAAAACCATACTTGTTTGTAAGCAGTTTTATCGCCGATCAGCTGCTAAAAAGAGGTCGGAAATATTGTGAAAAAATATCGTCATTTGAAAACTGAATTTTGTTTTTAAAGGAAAATAAGCACTTTCTAAGGACTATTGATGCAAAATAAGCACTTCTAAGGGCCCTTAGAAATGGAAGGTCAAAATAAGCACTTAGAAGCATTTTGTAAGCACCCGTGGGAACCCTGAAACACATTCTGATGAAAAATAATATTTTAGACTATTCAGGACTTGGGCACTGCTGAGTAATCGCACAACAAGAAATGACAGGTGCAGGGTAAACAAGGCACACCAATCACCAACAGAACACGACCTGCATCCAATAGAGTCTGCATTTGCCAGTGTCTGGAACAGACCGATTTTGTCGGTGTGAAAATGACCCAAGAAAGGCAATTCCCGAGTCAAGCTGAGAAAGGTGAATTTAACCTAAGAAGAGTTGGTCGACAGGTAGGCTGTTCAGTAAGGAGTCAGCAGATGTCACTAGAAGCGACACCGGTCTGTATGTGCGTCCATTCACATACAGATCCCTCACGAAATGGCTAAACTGTACCAAAGGGAGGAGAACATTGAGGTTTTCCCCAAAGTATGTATGAAATGCCACATACCCACCCATACACTATTACACTGCCTGCAGCCCAGTCCTGAAGCATTTATTTCAAGTGAACACTCATCACAGTGCTGCGTCTGAGGCATGGTAGCAGTTCCAACCACTACATTACCACCTGTCAAACCACAACTATCCACATCAAGGAACCAGCAATACAGCACTGAGATGCCTAGCAATTCACCCGGAATTATAATGGAAAATCACACAAATCATGAAATTTGTGGTCACCAGGGAGTTTGCACTGAAGCAACCAATTTAAATTCAGTCGTCTTTTGTGTGCAAGATTTTATCACCTCTTTTCACCTAAAAATAACACTTAAAATTCAATATCTCGTCTCTAAAACCCTCACAAAAATCTTTTAGAGCAGCACCTGCCTGTTCATTTAATAACTCAAACATTCTTATAGTATAATGGTCAACAGTTCAAAGCAGTAGCGGCAGCCACTGAAGGGAAGAACAGAACAAAATTTAGCATTCAAACTTACTTTAATTAGATTCCCTCTTTGAGCACTCGCATCAGCTCCGACTTCATACTTCTTCTCGGGGCCCAGGAAGGAAACCAGCTCCCTGGTCACTCCGAGATGACCTTCAAGTAAAGCCTCGTCTACTTGGCTGTCACCGGTCGACAAGACTTTACTCTAAATAAAGAAAAAAATATCAAGGACATGATTTCTAATCTGCACCATGTTTTAACTGGCGAAAATGTCTTGATAGAATACAATTACTTAAAAATATTTTTTTGAAAATTATTCAATTTGTGAGTTTTTAAAACATTTTTAAAACTTACCCTTACTGTTTTTAGCCAGTCAATTTCATTATTTAAAAGATTCTGTGCTGTAGGTAAGGGACAGCTGCCTGCACAAGCATAGTTAAGTAATCTGCATAACATTTGGAAAAATTCATGGGAGCTCTTAGCATACTCCTTGACTGTTGTCTGCAAAAAGAATTCGAAGGTTATACATTTTCAATGCAAAGGAAAACAATACAGGATATATATTATACTCCAATAGTAGGGTAAAATGTGTTAACCCGGCAGGACGCGCGCCTCCTGAGGGAACGTTAGGATGCGCGGGGGTCATAGAATGACCCCAAACTGAAATGCATTCCTACGCTGTTAAAAACATTTTTTTTTTGTCGGAACCATAATGCTTTTGACTTTAAGACATAAAGAATGTTTTGCTTAAAGAAAACAAGTTTTCTCCATTACTTTTTTCGATGAGAAATAATAGATACAATTTTATCACATTTTCTTCTTACACAATTGTTACACTCTATATCACGTCCATGCAAATACGAATTTTAATGCTATTTAATTAAAAATAATAGATGTAAATACATAACAATTTTCAGTTATACTTTGTTTTTATGGAGACAATTACATACGGAAATTAAGCGTTTCTTGCAAACAAAATTTGTACACAAATTGCAGGTTCCAGTAGATTTTATATCCTTATTTCTTCCCTTTGAGACTAATGATTTTAAACTAATGTTGTGTCTTGCTGGAATCCAAAGAGAGACGAATGAGTTTCTCTTCCTGTACATATTTTACTTTCAGCAGGTATTTGACTCTTATCTTCCCGCATTGTTCCGACGCGTGTATTTTTTTCTAAAATTAGATCTTTCACAAGGTCATAATTGGTGAACCAATTGTCAACGGTGAGGTTTCGACCCGATTTCTACAAAGGTTTCATAAACCTTTTCACTATATCTCCTGCTGAGTTCGACACTTTATAGTGTCCCTCTGGTTTGACATCCAACGTACACTTCCATATTACTTGTGTAAAATGTCTGTGTATCCACTAGACTACTACAGCAAATATTTTGCTGCCATATTATGCGGGTTTCTTTAGCATATATTGGCGTAAATCACAACGACCGCAAAAAGGTTCTAATGTTTCGTCAATAGTAACATATTCACCCAGTTTATAATGTTTTTGACAGTTTTTACAAAAAAACTAACTAAAGTCCCTTATAGCAGCAAGTTTGTCAAATAACTGCCTCCGAGTCCTGTCATTTATGTTGTCAAATCGTATGCAACGGAAAAGAAACAAAAAATGTGTATTAGACATTGTAATGCTGAAAAAGTTGACGAACTGTCCGTATCAGCCACGCGAAGTAACTGATCTGTAGAGCAAACGTAAAGACGCGTGGGGTCATTCCATGACCCCAGTAACTGACCAAACTTGAATTGGGGGACAAAAAATACCTGAAATACATATTAACTACTCACAAAAGGCAGATGAGGGTGACAAACTCAGCTACTGATAAGAATGGAATGAACACGTGGCTAGTTTTCTAGGAATCGGGGTTGAGCAAGGGCTTGGGGTCATAAAATGACCCCTGCGTGTCCTGCCGGGTTAAACTATAGCACAGTAGTTTTATACAAATGTTACAAATCACCTAATTTCATGGTACCCTGAAAAGAATTTGGAATGTAAAATGTTTGCTCCAACTAGAAATTGTACTTTCTGCGTTAAATGTTGGCTTTCATTTTCTGATGTTGGGGATTTTAATATGAACTTTAAAGTTTTGACGAATTTCTTAGATTCAATTGAGTTGAAATAAAGTATAGTATTAATTCAAAATTATGAGGCATTTTATTTAATACAATATTTTTTGAAATGCAATGTGTGGCTTTCTTTGAGTTTGCATTTAGGTTTGTAGGTTTATTAAGCAAGTGAACTGAACCAGGAACCATTCAATCATGGCCAGTTTCCACTATTTAAAGCTAGTTTTCATTTTAAGGCTACATTTCACGTTGGATAGATTAACTTGTGAAAACATGTGAACAAACTTTCATGAGTGTGACACTTGAGTCTCAGACTTAAAATATCAATTTTTAGCTAACTTATAAATATTAAGTCATTAATTTTTTGTCACTTGACCTTGGTTTTTGAATGCAAATAAAATATACTGTGCTGTAAAAATTAAGGCTTTTAAGGGCTCTTAAAAACTGAAAAGAAAAATAAGGCCTTCTCTTTCTAAGGATCCTGTTAGAACCATGAACAAAAACGAAATAAATTGAAAATTGCAACCAAGTAAAACATTTTCGACAGCCTAAGGAAAATGTTTCGGTGTCATTATAGCTTTGAGTCTGCTCCCAACATCTGAACCTGATCGTTAAGAAAAACAACACTCAAAATACTAAGAAAATCCTTATTACCATCAGCTGTGTGAACAAAAGCGTAATAGAGAAAACAAGGCACTGATGACCATGGTAGCACTTGGTAGCAATAAGTAAAAACTGGTCAGCAGCACAAACTCTGATGGAACTAGAAGAGAAACAAATTAATAATTAAAACAGAGCAGTAAAATATACTATGGAATAGTTTTAACATTTCCAAGAATGTTGCCTTTTAACATATGGATGAAATATAAAATAAAAACATACTTTACATAAGGTAAAAAAATCAAATTGGTGATATTTTGAGAAATGGTAAATACTGGAATACTAAATTGCATAAAAATCTCATTGGGCATTGCCCAATTGAAGTTTAAACTAATATATATTGTTATTAACACGCCAAAGGCATGAATCTGCATTTTGACAATTTTCCCCCAACTGCATTATTTGAGTCATCATTTCATGTTTTATCTATGACAAAGCCACAAATCATCTATTCTTAGTGGAAATACAGATTTTCACGAGGAAGCAACCTCAGAGTTGGAACTCTGTTTTTCACGAAGCATCCAAACTTCATGTACACGTTTTTGTAGAAACGTCAATTTTGCAGATTCGTGCCACAGACACGAAGCAAGTTTTGTCTCTTGAAACTCAACAACAGACAAAATTATTTATTTGTACTAAGGCTGGTTGGTTTTTCAAGGCACAATGTACATTTTTGGCCAAGCTGTGCCAAACAGGAGATAATGTCCACATTTTGAAGACATCAACAAGACAAAAAGTGGAAGACAGGCCCTGTAGAATCACGACAAAGGAGCATTATTGCAAACTTAAACAACTCAATTTATTTACATGGAGATGATCGCAGACACATCCAACGACGTTACGAGCAGACATACAAGTTGAGGAACAATTCCCTCCTCTACACACAGGTTAACAATAGATGGAAGTGGCCATTATACTTGGTGACCATGGCGTGAGCTAGGGATATCACCAAAACGAGGCGACAGTATGTAGGTTTTTCTTGAAAATTAATTGCTAAAGAAGGTTATCCCACTAACCTAGCAATCACTGCTTCCGGTTTCTTTCTTTCACAATTGTCATGACCGAGACAGTTCTCTACATAACAGTCAAGGAAACATTTTCCGCCTGGAAGATTTCCGGTAAATTTCCATGTGGCGTTTATGGACATTCATCCCCATTTTAGTAGTTAAATTTTGTTTTCCCTACATCCCCTATGTTTATATAGCAAGTTTTGATATATGCTGTTGCTACAAGAAAACTATAGAGACAATTGAAAATAATCTTAACTAAAAGATAAACTTACCGATTTTTACAAATCAGTAATAAATCTATGATGAACAAGTGCCATGCCTTCTCTTTCATGAGAGTATCTAAGGCCTCAGGACATAAAGCTAAAGATATCGTCAAAACTTCTATAGCTTCACGACAGAGCTGGATTTCTTCGGGGTCAATTGGCTTACAAACCTGAAAATAAAGCAGCATTAAGAATTTACGAAAAGAACCATCGTTAGAGGTATTATAAAAGATGGAATTACAACACAGGACTTACTTTTTCCTCTAACTGATGCAGTTCTTCGTGAGAATTCTGTAGTAGTTCCATTGAACCAGACGAAGATGCCCAGGCCATTTTCATGATGGCTTTGACAGTCGAAAGGTCAGGTCGGTGACCAATTGCCTTCAAAGCAAAATTTAAATTACTTTTTAAGCTTACTACTAGACGGAACATTCATGTCAACACACATATCAAGAAAAAAAAAAACTAAAATAGTTAGACTAGAAAAAATGTCAATTTGATTACATTTAACTTACTTTACACTGTACTTATTGATTACATTTAACAATGTGTAAGTGACTTTTCCCATCGGGGACCTTCATGTGTTGAAAGTAATGTTAAGTGATCATTAAAAAAAAAAAAAATAATAATAATAATTTTGAATTCTGTCACAGACTATAATAAAGGAAAGTAACTGTAAAATTGTTACTATTACACACTACAGTTAGAAACTACCTTAGAGTAGAGTTTAATTCAAAATTGAAACTCCACGATTCTCACCTGTTCATGGAGTAATTGTGCCAAACGAGCAGACACATTCCTCAACATGAATTCACAATTAGGATTTGGGATATGATTGAGAGCTTGCTGTAGTACAGACGCCCTGCCAGCCAGCATAACAGTGTTTGGAGACGAAGGAGACAGCGAACCGGGTGAGCTTCGAGAGTGCAATGCTTCCAGTTCAACTTGAACTATGCATTTTCCAACCGTAGTTAGCAACAACTTGCAGATTTTGAGCACTATTAAGTATGCCGCCCTAAAAACAAAAAATTATTTATTAAAAATGAAGATAGTAGGTAGTCCTAAGCAGAACACTAAAACTCCTTTTTGATATGATACTACATATTAAAAGAATAAACATGCAATTCTTCAAAATGCTAATTTTTATTTTTTAATTCAAAAATGAGTTTTAGTTCAACAAAATTTAAAACTGACACTTGATCTATATTTTATTTATATACTATGTATATAATTACTTTTCTTTTAACACAATATTTACCTCTAAATCAAATGTCACATAATACAAGGTTTTGGTAGTTAAACAAGGATGCAAGTCTTCAAATGAAAAATTTTCAGGAATTATAAAAAAAAAACCTATATATATCAAATTGCAGAAAGGAGTTTTTGATAAAACTTTAGTATGCATGTTTGTAAAGATTGTTAAAATATGGTTCCCACTCTTTGGTGGGGAAAAAAATTCAAGTAGTTTTCAAGGCCCATTTGAAGTTTTCAAGGACTGTCGTAAAAAGGCAGAAATTCCCTCTGTAACCCCCCCCCATTGTAGCAGACAACTTTTCTAAAGAACAGCTCCTATAGTGTAACTTCTTCATTACCATTCACATTCTTAACAATTATAAACATATTTCTAGTCAATATTCAAGCTTGTTATGGGAAAGAAAAAATTATTAAAACGGAAAAGTAAAGTCGCTAAGTTATTATACTTATGTTCTTTTTCTTCGAACAGACGCAGAATCCCACTGACCTTGAGCAAAGAAAATAAACACATGCCTTGATGAACAAGAATATTCTTCGGAACTGTAATAAAACCACACCTTCTAAGCGCGTTGTAAGGCGCGTGCGTTTCAAGCCGATTCATACTCAAGAAAATTCCAGGTTAAAATTTAAAAAAATAAATTCAAGGATTTTCAAGTACTTTACACCAAATTCGAGTAATTTCCGGGGCCCTTGAAAACGAAAATCAAGTACTTTTCAAGGCCTGTAGAAACCCTGTAAAATCTTATAAACCAACGAAATTGGATCTAGGTTTTGATAATAAAGCAACAATATGCACATGTAAATTATGAAACGCAACTTAAATACAGATAATTCAAGTACCTATAGTTTAAACTATGTGCCTAAACTGACATTTCAATCATTGGTTGTAGTATAAGTAATAACTATTCAAAGTAGTCTTTAAAAAGGTGATTTATGCTGCCATCATTTAACATAAAACAATAACATGCAGTGATAATAAACTATTAAAAATCGTTTACCTTCTGGTGGGAACGTCAGCTCCAACGAGGAAATTATTTTTTGTCACCATTCCTAACGTCACGGGCACACCACCGCTGCGAACAAAGTTATATTGAAAGCTCTGGGCTTCTTCTGACATGGGGTTATGTGCAGGCATTAGCAGAGTATATACAACCTGAATTCAAAATAAATATCATTAGTAAATACATTGCATTGTAGTCACCTAAAAAAAAACACCTTTTTTCGAGCACTATTCATACAAAAACAAATTTAAAGGTATCCATTCAATAGGAAATAATGTCCTCTACTGATTCAAATTCAATACAATTGCATAAGCGGACGTGTTCATATAAAAATTTTCAGAAACAACGAAATTTCGAATAGGAAGATGTTTTGATGCCATAATCAGATCCTACATCGTTAAATTAATCTAAATATGAAATTTCACGATTTTACTATCTACATATCCATGAAATTTTTTCACAAACAATGAAATTTCGAATAGGAAGATGATTTGATGCCATAATCAGATCCTACATCGTTAAATTAATCTAAATATGAAATTTCATGATTTTACTATCTACGTATCCATGGAAATTTTTCACAAACAACGAAATTTCGAATAGGAAGATGATTTGATGCCATAATCAGATCCTACATCGTTAAATTAATCTAAATATGAAATTTCATGATTTTACTATCTACATATCCATGAATATTCAATGCTAAAGTCGGTTTCAATTTCAGGGATCATCTCCACATAGAAAGACACTATTTGTAGATATCACTACCCACATTTCAAATTTGAAAACTATTTCAAACATATTTTATAGCAATTCAAGAATTATATTCATTATGCATGTTCAAACGATTTGAGAATTACGTTATTATATTTACTATACAAGTGCATATGATCCGAGAATTTTTATCAGATATTTGTCAGATGTTCTATAAACTTTTGGTTGCTCGCTAAAATTGTAATAATTGGGAAAATTTAACGTGGCAAAAAAAAACTAATTACCAGAGTGAGCTGAAATTTTGTATGGCCATATTAAGTCCTTCTAAGCCGATTCCCATCAAAATATAAGGTTGTAATTCATAATTTTTTCGAACATTCATTTAATAATTACCATTGGAAACTAAAAACTATTTTTAAAATAAACATTATGTGAATTTTGCTTGGGTTGTTTAACAGTAACACGGTACAAAATACCAGCGCTATAGAAATATTATTTCGGTAGAAATCCATAAAAGTCAAAGGGTCATTAGGGGCTCCAATCTTTCTGTATTCGTAACTTTAAAACGGTAAGGCTAATGACATGAAGTTTGGTATCTGAAGTTCAATTTTGATAGATTCCAGATTGTTTGTCGAAATAGAGGGTTCCGTTTGGAAACAATGAAGTTGGCGCTCAATTTAATATGAAGACAGCTCCTCAGGCAAATTTCATGCATTTGAATGTATAGTAGATGTTAGCTCCTGTAAACACCATGTTTGAATATATTTTCTACTGTCAAAATTGCTCGAATGAAAAGAGGTAGTTCGTTTTTTATGTGACTGTACATAAGAATTTGGATATAACATTAACCCTACCAAAACAAAGTATTGTGATTTATCATTATTTTTGAACTATAATAAAAAGTATAAAAGCAAGCAGGATATAAAATATACGAATTTAGTCTGGATAGTAGAGGAAAAAACACAGTGGGTCACATAGTTTAATTCCCCAAGCCCCAAACAGTGAAAATTTTCATTCTATGTAAATAAATTAGGACCTAGGACCTTTGGAAGAAATAATTTTCGGATATTAAAAATCTAAATTTTAGAAAAATACACAATTTGACCTCTGAAATTTATATCACATAGAGTTGGTTGTTTTGGTGTTTTATGGCACCCCATTAGTAACATTAGAACATCCACAGGTATCATTTCAACACAACAAATAAATTGTGTCGGTGCATGATTATCACTGTTCAGGTGCAACTGGTTGTTCACTCTACTGACATTTTACTACACTTCCACAAACTTTTTTTTAATAAGTCTAAAAAACTTAAATTTCAAGATCAAGTTAGCAAACACTGAGAATAAAATGTAAGATAAAATTAAACTGACTTCTAAAGTATAGAGAACTTCAGATGCCGATGCTGCAAAAAAGATATTTTCTAACGTTGGCGAAGAAGATCGATCTCCCAGCTTTGAATTTTCTAAACATATTGACTTCAGTTTTTCATACGTGTGAGTATCTGCAATAAAATATCAGTTATATACAATATCAGTTCAGGCAATGATCGAATCTTTACTTAGTAAACATAATCAGCAAGACATACCTGGTGGCATTAATTTTAAAACAGCATGGGCTTCATCACGAAGAGCAGGTACATTTAAACTGCTCCCCAGATCAGCCAGTTGAAAAAGAAATTGAGCATAGATTTGCTGCTGTGACATTAACTGAAACACAAATGTATTTTATTGTACTCAGTAACAAAAGAAAGGGTTGCATTGTATGAGGCAATGTAATAAATCTTATAAAGAAAAGCAAATACCTTAATTCTAATTTAAAAAAAATCTTCAAAATATCTCGATTACTCTTTTCTTATTCTACATGTTTAAGTTCTAATTAACACTATAAAACAATCTCGTTCCTAGTGTCTTGACATATTGTACCAGTTTATATTAGTATAGTTGGGATATATAGAGCATGCCACTAAGTTGGCAAGTCTATCTGGATTAGGTTTAAGCATATTAATTATATCTATACATCATATTTTATTATACTGCATATACTACATGCATATTAAAGTCAAATCTCTTGGGATTATCAAGTCCAGATGAGTATCTATCAATCTTGCCATGCCAATAATTTTGACCCTCGAGCCCTAGTCATGATCTCTATTCCAGAGCCACTTAATTTTAAAATGGTAAGGTGTTTTCTCAACATGATACTGTAAGGGGGCAGACTGAAATGCAGGCATGTAAATTTCTCCACAGGAGCAATTTTCACAAATTGATTTTTTAAACCTCTTCAGGTCAGAAATGGACCATGTCTTTTGATGAGGGTCTCTTCCCTGGTCCAACGTGCTGGTTTTAGTGACACTTTTGGCAACCCATGAACTGTCCTGTTTATCTCAAGTTCCAGTGATTCTACCGCATACCAAGTCATCAATGAGTGGCAAACTCCTCAGCCAAATCAGTTTTTATTGAAATATTTTCTCTTTATTACACTGCTTCCTAATCTTAGACAATATTTTAGGCTTTAATTTATAAGATTAATGGCACATGTGTAGTGTGCAATGCAAATAAAAATAGATATTTTTCATAAGATACTATACATACATATTAATTTTGAAAAACTTAGGCAAATTGGATGAACTTATTCTTAGGGCATTTCTATGGAATTTGTAATCTCTTCCATAATCAAGAACACTTATTAATTTTGACATAGAATAGGGCAATTCCATGGTGTCGGACGTAAAAATCAGAAGTAAATTTTTGACGAAAATCTGGTTTTTGGAATATAAATTTCAACTAAATGATCAAATTTCTATACAAGGTACGAACCACATCATACTTTGTCAGAAAACATGTAAAAAAACCTTTCTGAATATTTCAAATCCTAGGAAAAAATGTTTAAGTAACCGGTGTCGGACGTAATCACACTAACTGGGAAACTGACAAATCAAATTAATTCTCAAATGTCTATGTATTGTTTAATTTTATCATTTTAAAACCAACTAAAATCAAAAGTACACATATGAATGCTATATGTTTGACCTTTTTCTATTTATTTAGTTTAATATTAATGTACATTTTACAAATTTTAATTCTGGTCTTGGACGTAAACTGTATGAAAATATTGGTGTCAGAGGTAAATAAGTTAATCTTAAAAGTGATAAAATCCAAGAATAAATTCATTCTATTGAGAAAAATTATGTTTGTGCAGAAAATGTTCAATTTTAAATAGATTTTCTGAATGAAAATTGTCCTGTTTCCTGTAGGTGGGTACATTTTTTATTATAATAAATTTTGTCCTCATGTTGTGGCCATTTAAAATAGGATTCAATTGAAGATCGATGCATCACGCTCTAACCTCTACTTCATTATCATGATATAGTAATGTATATAATAATGTACCTCTTTTATACATTCAAGGAAGTGTTAACCATTACATTTAAAAACCCAGTCATTAACATTCGTTAAATGTTAAATATTCCAACACAACAACATATTTCAACTTTATTGTTGAAACAGCAGTATTATACGATAGAACTTAAAACATGTTATGCAGAATAACTTACCACACCAGGTAAGCAGTTTTCAGCTTCAACATTAGGTCCATCGAAAGGATGTTGAGGTGAGCCAGTTGAACTGTCAGAACTAGAATCTGGAGAGGATGGCATATTTGTGCCAATTTGGCATAGTTTTGCAGATATAATCTGTTGAAAGAAGTCATGAAACATTCTGATTAAACACAGCAATAAAAATTTTATGTTTGTGGTGTCAACAAATAACTAGTAAATTCTACCACATTATGTTAGTAAAATATTTACTATATTTTTAAACCAAAATTAAGAATTCAAATCTATTAAACTTTAACCTCCATTAACCTAACCAGTCTTTTGATTCAAGTATTCTGAGTAATGCTAAACAAATTCACAATTGTTTCATTTTCGATTATTCTTAAATTATTAAATACCTCCAACATAGTAGCAAGAATAGTAAACTAATCAGTCTAAGTAAATTTATGAAGCAAAATTGATGGTTTTAGCTGTGTTCTCAGCTGTTTACCCATGTCTCTTAACTTTGATTATCTTAGGATGTGTGCATCTAGTATGTGGTCTTAAAATATGATACATAATTTAAATCAAATTACTTCCTTGAGAAGCATAATATTAATCATATTGTTAAAACATTACAAGGAAATGAAAAGAAATAGGCAAGCTGAGAAGTCAAGACGATGACAGTGGTAAATTAAAATTCTAATCCATTTTCAACAAATCTGAATGCTTCTTTTCTTTCCAATGGCAGAGAGAATAAGAGAGACATTACACAAACAGAACAGGAACTGTGTACAATAACGTGAGAAGCCAATATCTCATACAAGGCCAGAAGTGATGGTCTCTTGTGAAGGGGCACCCAGTGGGAGGACCATCATCGCCCCTAACGGAGGATAGCACAATTCTAAGACCATGACTTACCCGGGATTCGAACCCAGGCCCATCAGTGCGGCAGGCGGGAGCACTAACCACTTAATTCTTGAAAACATAAACCTTCTAACCACTTATTGAAAACGTAGAATTCTTGAAAATATAGAACTCTCAAAAGTCAAATGTATTTGTGGTCTTGAGTACTTTAAATCTAGCACTTTCCCTTAGTAATTTTTAAACGAAAAACAACATAACAAGGAAAAATTAGGCAACATATTTTGTGTAGTACCAAAAAACAGATCTTAAAAAGAAATAAACTAATAGTGTTGTAGTGTTTCAAGACAAACTACTAATATGTACCAAAAAATTATTACTACATACATATCATTATAAACACCATAGTGAAAACACAGTCCAAGAACAAGTTACATATCGATAGTTTCATTTTTGAAAAATTAAACTGTGCAAAACGTTACAAGTATATCTATCAAAAGAGTGATTCTTTCATGAGCACTAAACAGTCACAATAGATGGGTGGGGGATTTTTTCCCATGAGTAAAAGCAACTGTCTCAGTTATACACATGAAAAAATAATTCAACGTAACAAGTGCTTAATTTATCCCAGTAAGGTAAAAAAAATGAAAAACATGTTTAAAAAATTTGAATTCTTCATTTAAAAATAATTGGAATACAATTTAGACAAAACAGCTGAGTGTGGTTTACTGGAGGAGTTGAAAAATTTTACAAATATAGTTTCATTAAAGTGTATTTTTGATTGAAACTTAACCTGTAAACTCGCATACATACCATTTTATCCCTGAGTGGTAGCTGAGATACAAGTTTCTTGTCGTCCGCAGGATCCAGCAACTCGCCATTAACAAATAAATCTACTTTCATATTTACATTGTTTGCTTTCACCCTACAAAAAGAAACAAGATTCAGAAAATTTCTTACGATTAAATTACCTAAAATATATTTTACCAAACAAGATTAATTAATAAGTAAATGATAATTTAAATTAATATTTTATCAGATCATAATTCACATATGTTGTGCAAACCAATTATATTACTGCTTTAATTTGTGTATTTATCTTTTTGGACTGTTTCGTTTGCCATGTTGCAAGAAAAAGGAAATAAAACAAATAATGAATAGATATTCCAGTCAAACATGCAGTATGAAAATATCCCCGCATTGTGATAATGAACTATCAATTATGTTTAAATAAAATTGAATTTTAAATTCCTTTCCGGTTCTACTGCCAAAAGGGAATACATGCACGCAGGAACTTACAAAGCTTTTTAATAGGTCAAAACACTGGAAGCATATATACCTGGTAAGAACCTGGCGTCTGACAGCTCCTAAAGTATCATTGGTGTGTGTCCATACTTCTGTATCTTCAAAACTACGACCTTGATTGGAAAATCTTATTGTGAGTGATAACTGTTTGCCTCGATGAGCCCTGCAAGAGAAAACAGTACGCATGAACTAGTATGGCCAGAGAATATGAACTAGTAAATGAAAAAATGCTGAGTAAAACACAAATAAAAAATAACTGGGACTTAGTTTTAATTTATAGACAAGAATTCCAAGTCAAGGTTCTACTAATGATAGAAAAGTGAAGCAGCAGAAAATTAAATAAAACTTTTTTGTCTCTTTCAACGATATGTCTGTTTCCCAAAGTCAACTAGACCAAACAAAATTTTTCTGGCATCCTGCCAACCTGATTCCAATGCTGGTCGTCATGGTTGAAAATAAAATGGCACCAGCCTTTCACAATGTGCCTGAAATCAGTTTCTCAAAGCAAATTTTTCTGGCAACTTGATAACCCAATTCCAATATCACATCTTCATGGACTACCATTGTGCTGTAGAAAATGCTGAATTGAAGTCAAACGAAAAAACTACCCACATTAAAAAGAAAAAGATAATTTACCGGACGGATTGCAGGTATGAAAAGGGGAGTTTAATATTACTTAAAAAATGTAAAATATCAATAGAAAATAATACTATAATTATATTACATTAAACTCAAGCTATTACAGTATCAATACTTGATTCATCACTAAGGGGGATAAAACAGCAAATTAAAGATTCGAGCACAATTTTGAAGCTATTCAAGATCATATAAATGATTATTCACAGAAAAGTATCAATACATTAAGCATTTTGTACAAAATTATTCACAATTCCCACTGCAGTTATATAGTTTGGGTATTAGAATTATTAACTAACTCTCAATGGGACATGAAGAGTACATGCTCTACTTTATTTCTGCGTTTCATCATTATTGTTTTAATTCAAATAAAAAAAACTTCTAGCTTAAAACTGATTTTTAACCTATGATGATGTGTAACAACTTATTGCATTTTAAAGTAAACATTTAATTGAGGTATTTAGTGATACAGGAAACTCTGCAAGGAAAATGAGGAATGCTGTGTCCAAACAGGGGTAAAAACAACCAAAATGTAAAAAAGAGGAAAATATATGCAATGCTATTTTGAACTACAAAAATAGCTGAATAAGAATACTATATTGGTGTACTAATGTATGTACAGAACAGTGGTGCAGCCATAATTTTTTCTGATGGGAGTAGGCAAATTTTTAATCTGATAAAACCCTATTAAGTCCACTAAAAACAATAAAAATTTTCTTTGGAAAAGGGGGAGGGGCACCTTACGCGTAAACTCAAATTTTGTAAAATCTCACCAATGGTGAGATGTTTTTTAAGAGTTGCAATTTTCACAAAACCTTGATACAAAAATGAATTAACAGGAAATGAAAATGCCATGTAACAAACGAATAAATCAAATAAATACTATTTTTATTAAATAGCATAAATTTTAAATGAAAAAAAAAAGTAGACACCAAAAATAAAAATGGTACAGCTTCATCTACGTTTATAGCAGTGGCAACGGACTTGGCGCTTTTTTTGGCGCAATTCTAGTAGCGAGTTATGACAGGTTAAGGTAACCCCGCTGCATAACGGTTATTGCGGATTTTAATACAACCTGGGCAAGTGGAAAGTTTAAAACTTTCATTTCGAATATTCCAGAAAGTTCTTTCAAATTCCGTTAAACTGTCATTTGATTTCATTGGTTAATTTGAAATAATTCTATCCTTGGCGACTTAAGTGCGCCAAGGTCATGCTGTTGCCACCGCTATAAACGTAGACTGAAGCTGTACCCCTGTGGTAAAAAAAAATGTAACTTAATTCAGTTTAAATTTACAACCTATTTTCAAATTAAAAAAAAAAAAAAAAAAAAAAAAAAAAAAAAACTTATTTTTTTCAAAATCTCTATATTTTTTCGTAAATATTCTTAATATCTAATTAAATCAACTTTAAATCAAATAAAACTTAAAATTAATAATTCGTATTATCCAAGAAACACACACACACAATTTAACTTATTAAACAATCATAAATATTGCCCTTAAAAGAAGCATCAGTTTGAAATTTTCGGTTGCAAAAAATAGCTGCAGTCAATGTTCAAAAGGGTGGTCACCGCCTTGGCGCACTTCTAAAGTCGCCAAAGTAAGAAGTTTTAACGGATTTTGAAAGTACTTTCTAGATTATTCAAAATGAAAATTTGAACTTTCCGCTTGCCGAGGTTGCCATAAAAGACGAAATAGCCGAGCATTTTATTTTCTACTTGAAAGAAAAATCACATTAAAAGCTGATCAATTTAAAATATTTCATTTATACCTTTTCTTCCGCATCATGACGTTTCACGGCCGCTAGATAACAGCGCCGCTTTTTTAGGAAATCGTAGCTTTTCCTACGAAATAAACAACAACGTACGCTAACTAGTTCAAAATCCAAGTTCTCCAGGTTCGCCATTAAGCTTCTCACATAGGATTCTTTTCAAAAAGGAATTTTCAACTTATCAGCTTGCAAAATTTAGAAGTGCAACGTTGGCGATATATGTCTCACTGGGCGTATTTTAAGTTTATAAAAGACCAAAAAGGGCAAAAGTCGGAATTTTTTCGTAAAAAATATAAAATCGGTCATTTTCTCAAAAATTTACGAAAAGTCGGAAATATCTACAAAACTCGGAAGAATATCACCCCTGAAGTATGGACATATTCACACTTTCCTTATTAATTTTTTTACATTTATTCTTTGGCTGTAATTCTATGATATAATTTAATTCTAAAAAAAAAAATTGTAGAAAAAGCGGAAATTCTCGGAAGAAAAAAAAAAGCGGAAATCCGCGTAAACGCGGAAGATTTTCACCCCTGGTCCAAAGAATTAGTTAATCTTTCCCAAAACCAAACTCGCAAACAATTAAATACAGAAAGATCATCTACATGGTAAAATAACTAACTTCACTAAACAACGCGTCTAATGAGAAAAGGTAAAAATAAAGTATGTTTTGAATGAAGAGTTTCGCTGAGACAAAATACATGAAATGCACAACAAGCACTATTTTACATAGTATGTATCCCCGAGTAATATGGAATTGTGCCAATTTGTATTTTGTTATTAGTGAATTTTTTTATTGATTTAGATTTCAATAAAAAAGTGATTATTTTCATGAAGCTGTTGGGTTTGTTAGGGTTGCCATTCTTAATTCTAGTTAAATTTCATGCCATCCTTAGGCACACTTTTACAACTGGCACACCATTAACCAAAAATTACCAATTCCACTGCAATGGTGGCAGTTATGGAATATTATGTCAATCAAAATTACCAACTGCAGTTGTATAGACAGCTCAAAGGACTGCAGGAGCATGTACAGAATTCTACTAAAAATGCCAGTTAAAATCCCGGTTAATCAGGGTTCCCACTCAATTTCAGAAATAAATAACTGACTTTTCCAGACAAATTTTTACAATGTTTCAGGTCATACTCAAGCAATTCACGACATGTTTAAGGTTGGAAACCAAGAAACAACTTAACACATTCAACAGCCAATAATAAAAACCAATTTAAGAATTATACACAGTAAAAATTAATACACAAAGCACAAATAATTTTGCATCAAAATGACTTATTCAAATAATCTAACATCTTTGACAAATCAATTTGTGATTTAATGTATCATAAGCATGAAATTCTTCAATTAAGCCAGTGGACGAAACAAAACTCTTTACCTGTTAAATATTGCAGTTTCTTTAAAAATCGGTTACAAAATTCAATTCATAAAATAAAGTGATACGAAACTGTGTACGAATCTTATTGGCTACTTTTCTTCAAAGCATTTGAGAAGTCATGATAAATCATTTTCCAGGTCACTGAATCAACTTTTTAGGTTTCAGATGAAAATTCGTAATTTTCCCTGATTTTTTTTTGGACAAAATTAAATTTCTTGACGATTCCAGGTTTTTGTTGACTCGTGGGAACCCTAGTTATTACACATAAAGTTTTTTCAATAAATTTTTTTTATTTTAATAAAACTGATCAAATTTGGCTTACCTGGCCATTGGGAGAATAGATCTCTCCTCTCCATAATCACCATCGCACTGGCCCACATATTCTCGAAGCACTTTCAATATGCGAACCATTCTTGTCGTTTCTTGCCGCAACCTATTTACACTATCTTTGTCTCGCTCCAGAACAGTGATGGTATCAAACGCTGCCCTCAAGCGATCCATACACGACTGTACAAAATCTTCGTGGATTTCCATTTGACTAGCTTGTAACCGGGGTCCTAAATTTGTATAGGTTTCTTTTAAAAGTTCGATTGCTCTGTTGGCGACGTCTTCGCTGCCACATAGAACAACCTGGAATGAAAAACACTAGTTAATATAAAATACATTTATAGCAGGGGTCTGGAATGTTGGCATTTGCATGTGGTTTTGAATGAGTCCATTTATAAAATTAAGGGGATAACACAAACAATGTATTTTAATGATTGGTGTCTTTAATGCAGTCTTATTCCAAATTCATGAGTCTGAGGCCTGAAGCAGTAGATGTCACTACACAAGATGACAAAACAAATACAGTAGAACTCCAATTATCTGGACTCCAGTTATATGGATTGCTTTGAGAAAAAGAAACAAATCAGCAAAATCCACATTTTAAAAGTTTCTTATCGGTGAATGATAAAAACAAAGTGTCTTATGACTTGTTAAAGTGGTGACTCCGAAGAGTGCCAGCACCGCGACTGATAGTCTATTGTAGTGTGACCCCTACTGATCCACTAAAGACCAATTGTCGAAACAAATTTCAGCAAATACTCAATTGGAATGTTTGACAGTTCCCAGGGTTTGATACAGTGGTATCCCAGATATTCATATCATTGTGCAGAGTAATAGCCACATTCACATAGAACGAGTACAGAACTCTTCTCTACTATCCGACAACCTCTACATGTTGGGTCATCTATAACACCCATAAAGTTGAGATGTCTATTCAGTGTACATTGGCCAGTTAGAAGGGCAATAGCTATCCTGATTGGACGAAGTGTTAGATGAGGATATAAAAAAGTGAAAAATCCTGGATATTCCAAATCCAGTGCAGAGGAGAGGACGTCAGCGAGTGGCAGGTGTGTGATTCTCCGGACCCTGAAATCCAAATTCTCAGTTATGAAATCATTCAAGTTGTGAGAGAAAAACTCATAGATGAGCCAGAAGATGATGACACTGCTACGCAACCAGACACTGTCATCAGCAAGTAAGGTGTTTGAGTGCCTTGACACAGCAGTAAATTGGATGGAGTGGCTGCCTGAGTGCTACCATCTATAGCTACTAACCGTCAAGCACATGCGAGACAGCTGCACGGAAACAAGTAAAAATAGCGAAACAACTGACTTTGACTGATATGTTGAAGCAATGATACATTTGAATACAGTATGCAAGCACAAAATGTAAACAAAATTGTTTTCATAGTCATTAAATTATGTTACATACAAAAGCAACGTGAAATACAATATCAAGTAATAGAGATACACACAATGAAAGTTTTTCTGACGCAGAAGAGAGAAATACACATAGAGAAAAACGCACCCGACACTGTACAAATTGGAAATTTTTTAAGTTGTGTGCAAAGTTTGTTTGAAATTAAAAGCATGTGGCGTCTGACAGCTCCTAAAGTATCATTGGTGTGTGTCCATACTTCTGTATCTTCAAAACTGCGACCTTGATTGGAAAATCTTATTATTCACAATGCACCTCAGGAAAGGACAGAGTTTGTGAGATTGGCCCAGATAACGAGTACAACCTTAAGAATCTCCAGTCCTCATATCCTCTACAAAAGTGATATGTCTCAAAGAAAGTGACTGCTTCTCAGTCTTGATAGAGCAATCTTTAACCTTTAGCATGCAATGGCAGTTCATTGCAGTCTGCAGGAAACCAAGAATGCAGGGAGGAACAGACCATGTTTTATAGTTTTTCGATTTATATGAGCACATTTCAGCTGCTACGAGACCACTACTTACCGGATCAATCTACTTCTCAACATTCTTTACCCAGCAAACCAGCTATCTCATTAAAAAATAAACCAACATGAGAAGGCATCAATAACAAGGAAATAGAGCTTGTGTTTATTGATTCCGACAAGAGAAGGGTAAAATCTTGACTAGCTATATCCATAATATAAGGAAAACTATGAGTACTGACAATTATAAATGATACATTTTCTAGACATAAAAAGCAAAATATAACAAATCTTACCCTCCATAAATAGTCTAATCCTAAAAGTTCTAGATCATTCATTAAGAAAGCTCTTCTTTTGGCTATTAGTTTACTTTCTTTAGAATTTACAGCTTTAAAAAAGCGATCAAAACACCTGCAATAAAAAGAAATATTTAATGCATAAACTACATACTTATTACACAAGCATTTGATTTACTACGAGTAAATAAACTTCTTGAATGGGATCAATGGTGAACACCCTGATTCAGATAAAAACTTACATAACCTAAGGTCCACAGCTGATACAAAATTTCCGTACTTTGGGTCAAGTCTCCGAATAAAGGAATGCTGATATAAATTTTGTGTTCCATTTGAAAATGTGGAACACTTATTTTGAATTTAAATGACTTCTTATATTTTATTTTACTGACAGTTACCATCATACACTGGCGAGAAAAATTAAAAGAACAACCATAAAAAGGTGCTTTATATTAATTTTATTAAGTGAACTTCAATGAAATGTGATTGGTTGGTAACTCAAGTTCAATGCTATCACATAGTCCAATGGAATTCACCTTCGCTACAAAAAAAAAATTCAAATTTGTGAGCCCGTTCTTTCGGTACGTGTGAAAAGGAGTGCAAGTGGGTGATTTGAAATCTAATTTCAAGGATTGTATGAGTAGTTGGATAAAATTTTTGCTTGTAGTAGCTAGGTGGAATATGTTGTCCAGAAGACATTTGACATATTGTAGGAAAGGGCGTGCGATAGTGAGAATGGAAGCAGGAGAGACACTGACAGGGGTCTGTAAAGAATTAAAAATAGCCAAAAATCTGGAAACGGTTTAAAGACACTGGTAATGTGCACAGACAACCAGGTCAAGGTCAAAAATGTGCCAAAACAGACTCCCAGGACCGTTATTTGGCAAGGATTGCTGAAAGAAATAGGTAACCGACATCAGTTCAGATTGCAAGGGAGTTTGCCACAGCAACAGGAACTCGACTATACAGATTTTCTGTGAGTGACAGGCTGCATAAAAGAGGGTTGTATGTTAGGAAACACGTGATTTCTATTCCACTAACTCGGGCAGCGAAATGCGGCCGTTTAAAGTGGTGCAGAGATCGTGATTGGAGTACCACAGACTGAAGTCGAGTTCTCTTTACCGATGAATCCCGATTTAGTTTGGAGTGCGATTCCAGACGTATTACAATATGGAGGGAGAAAAACACACAATAAACCTGCAAACATCAGTGAAAGGCCTCGATACAAAGGTGGCAGAATCCTGGTAAGGGAGGGTATCATTTTGAATGGTCGCACTGACCTACACATTTTTACCAGTGCAACTGTGAATGCTGAAACATACAGATATGAGGTTCTTGATCCTCATGTCAAGGTGTTTAGGGGTGCAATTGGTAATTATTTCCTCTTGATCTATGATAATGCATGTTCTCATTGTGCTCCACTAGTGATTGACTATCATGAGAGCAAAGGAATCCAGCAAATGGAGTGGCCCGCATATTCACCAGATTTAAATCCGATAGAACATGTGTGGGATGCCGATTTGCATCTTGGCAACCCCCACTTAGAACTCTCCAGGAGCTTCAAGGATCTGTTCATCTTGAATACACGTTGTTACCGCAAGCACTTCTGGATAATCTAATTCACAGTATGGAAAATCGCTGTAAAGCTTGCATATCGGTCAGGGGTGACCACATACCTTATTAATTTTTTCTGTGTGTTTCTAAAATGTTGTAACAGTAAAACTTCCTTATATCACATATTCCCATGTTTTAATTAATTATACATTTTTTTGCAGATATAGGCAGTCCTGCATTTTGAATACATGTCAGACATGACAAAATAAAGATATTGTGCAAGTATCATGTTCTTATCTGCAAAATTATTCAAGTTAGACGAGTTTTCATAATTGTTCCTTTAATTTTTCTCGCCAGTGTACTTTCAACAAAATAAACTACCAACAGGACTCATTTACTATTCTTGCATAGCAATTTTAAGGCAGAACCGAAAGAAAAAATATCACTTGTGCCCCATTGTTCTGCTTTTTCTGTTCTGTAATTCAGCTAGCTCATTACAAAAGCTGCTTACTCGGTACTGGTAAAACTAGAGTGGCAACTCGTGAGTTTGATAAATCAAGAAATGTGGAATAGATTCCAAGCTACAAAAATAATTTTGTAGAATACATAATTCAAGGCGATGATGCAAAATAAATTCATAATTGCACTTGCTAAAATCTGCATTTTTTCCGATTAATATTCAAACAAGAGAAAAAAGTGTCTTGGATGTGATAATTTAACGAATCATCATGTTGCTCCCATAAAAAACTAAACAATCTACAAAAATACCAAATTATTTTACTCACTTGATTCCGCTTTCTGTTAATAAACAAGGATCTAGTTGTAGTACTATGCCTTCAAAAAAATCTCTATTAATTTCAGGATCAAGATCTGGTTCCTCTCCCATCAGCTGGAAAAGAAACGAATAATAAATTTTTCAATACGAACAATGCTAACAAATTACTCTTTGTATATACTTTTCTACTGCTAATAATTATAGAAGCATTGATAAGCTATTTAAATTTTAAGTTTTTCTAAGGATATAACATTAGATTTTATAGTAAATTATGATGCAAACCAGACATGTAACATTATCAAGCTTTAATAACACATGAAATTTATTCTGAACTGAAAAGAGGGGATTCTATTAAAGCAAATGAGGTACACCTACAGTTCTCCCTAACTAAAATTATGTTCACATTTTAATTCTACTCCAAAGCTGACAGCTAGTAAGGTGTTTGAGTGCCTTGGTGTTATACTTCTTGCAACGTTATGTACATTTGAATCTAAGTTTTTGCTTTGATTGACTAAGTTTTCAGACAGTAAAGGTTTCTGGCACAAATTTTCTGAATATTGTTTCTTGAACAGCAGATTCCAACCAAAATATTTTGAAATTACAACGAATAGAGAATTAAGACAATTAAAATATTTAAGTACCATTGAAATGACTTTCTGCTTATTTCTAATCCAGTCTATAAAATTACATTTAAGGAAAAAATTGACAAAGATATGCATATATTGCAGCAATTAAACTATCTGTAGTATATGTAAATCAACAATATTGTAGATGCTTAGTCATTTTATTTACTGAAAATGTAATCAGCTTGTATTGATTTTGTGCCTTGAGAAATGTTTCTTGAAAAATTATCTTTTCTCCACAAACATGGCTTTCCCATATTTTCACAAGGTAGTTTCATTATCAAAATCTTAGTCGAAATCACAATGCTTAAATATTTATCAATAGAGGGTTTTAAAAATATAACTCATGTAGACTTGGAAAGCTTTTGATATGTTTAGTATATGTATTTGTAACCAAATGTTAAAAAACTCACAAACAAAAAAATTGGACTTGCTGGTTTTGAAAGTAAAGTGAAAAAACAAAACTTAATGTTCGTTCATAAATACAAAATTTAATTTAATTAATTTTATTTTCTTATAACAGAAGCAAAAATATTCTCATTTGCTTTAAGAATTCAAAATTGAATGATAACAAATGTTAAAGTAACTGAATATGTTGGAATGCAGGCAAAATCTATCTACTTACCTTCGAAAACCACTTAAAACAGGCTTCCCGATCCGTAACATATACTGCATTTTCAGCAAGGCACGACCAAATCTTTGAAAATACAAACAACATAAATTCAGAAAAACAAAGTAATTTCATCTAATCCTAAAAAATATTGCAGTCTCAAACATTAATACATTTTACTGTAACTATCTGAGGCATACAATAGAAATAAGTAGAATAACGATAAGATAAGTAGATTTGTAATAAAAACTATAATTTAAAACATTAAAACTAGAATATTAAAAATAAGTAATTAACCAAAGCTGCTTTCAAAGAAAAATATTATTTACCTGTTTTGCTTGAGGTGCACAAAGCCATAACTGCCCATCCTTCAATAAAAATCTGAAACAAAGTAAATAACTTAAGGGGTTGAAAGCATTTGCCAACTAATCACAAAAGATACGTTCAGTAGTAGAAAAATAAAAACTTGAAATGAAAACAAAAATTTAAAAGGTACCTTAAAAAATTCAATCTTTCTTGGACTTGCTGTACATGACTAAACCTACTATCTGGTGACACAGAATTAGGGTCCAACTCTGGATATTCTAAAAAAATGAATCCCATGTTATATAAATGAATTTTGATACTAAATAAACGCTATACACGATGAAAAATCAAAATTAATTTGACATAAAATCATAAAATCTAATAAACAAACTTATTTGAATATTCATCTAAAACTCTAGATTGACGAATAAAATATCTACAACCTTCAGTTGCACGAACATTTGTATTAATATAATTATTAGATTTAAAGGTCATTAAATCAAATCAATCAATAAATCAAATGTAAATTTTGAATCGTTTCCTGACCAACCTTGATGAATGAGTTGCAGCAACACAACATATAGCTGGTCTATATAAATTCCATCCCCAAAAGTACTAGAAACAAAAGAGAACTCACCTTTAGCCATCACATGAGCCCTTTTCATGTACGCTGTCAGGTTATCTGCAACTAAAATAACTAGAGAATGATGCTGCTGTAATCGATTTATGACTTCATGACGATAGAACATATGAGGTGATCTCTGAGCATGGTTAAAATTTGGGGGAGCTTCAGAGTATAGATTGCAGATTTCCCGAATTTGCTTCAGAGCTGGAAGAACCCATTTATCATTTTTCAGTTCTTCCACACAGCGATCTAACCAATGAGTTTTCTGAGAGTCTCGATCCTAAGGAGAGAACAATTACAAAAATGTACTGAAATAAAAATGTACAATTTAAACAAATATTTTGGTTTTAGAATACCATATGCAGGCTTTAACACTCAGCAATTAAAATGTGAAATGACTTAAGGGAGGTTGGGTGTTTTGGAGTTTATGGTGCAAGGGCTATATTTGGCCAAGCTGCAAAAGATAATGTCAAGATGTATATACATTTGCAAGCCGCTCGTTAACTGTTTGTTGAAATTATTTTCTGAATGAACTTCCAGCGATCCATTTGAAAGGAATGATCCAGCCACCAGTGATGACGATGGAGCCTGGAGGTTCGCCAGCAGAAAGAAAAGCAACAAACTACTCACAACGCTGTCCAATTTGAACCAAGAATGCCTTCGTGTTTGTTGAAAAACCGACAAGAAGCGGTAATTTGGCAATTTTTAATTAACGTCCTACTAGAGCAACACAACGGCCTATTGACAACGGTCCGGGATCAATCCCCTAAGGGAAAAATTCGAGGACAACACCACGTAATTTCACACCAAGTTCAGATGACGAGGCAACACCTGAGTCGGCACCCCACTTTGCAAACTTTCACACCAACCCAACGTGAGGACTTTTGGCCACGATGGACTTAAGGTGCAACAGCCACCTCTGCACCATATGCTTACAAACATCCATGCCTGGATAAAAAACCGGGAATCTTTCATAGAGGCTAACATATTCTATATATATCTATTCATAGAGGCTAACACCTTAACCACCAGATGGGTTGGTCAGCCCGACAGGAAGTGGATTGGCATGAGCAGTTCACAAGTCCTTCGTTTGGCACTGCGTACCCCATCCCAATCACGAGAACTAGTGGCTCACAAATGTATACGCATCTTGAGAGATGTTGCGAAAAGGTATTGGGGGAATAGAGTAGTGGGATGAAAACAGATCACTGCTCACAATCCAAATTATACAATCAAAAACAGCATTAAGCGAAAAATTAAAAACAGAAAAGTTGAATGGAATCAGATATTTTATGAATATGCATAGAATAGAAATTTTAAACTTTTTGAAATGGTGACAATGAATCTGGTCAAATTTATACCTAAATTTAAGAAGCCAATTGTGTAATACAAAGGGATTCAAGCGAAAATTTTCCCTAAATCAAATTTTATAAATTTAGAATTGTATTGCACCTTTAAAACCTAACAATTAAATTTATTGTTACAACAATTAAATAATTAATAATTTTATTGTTAACAATTAAATGTACAGCACCTTTAAAAATTAAACAATAATGGTTGTAAGATGGACAGGCCATTAAAGTATAAACACTTAAAAGAGTAAAGCATTACTGACACATGAGGGACTATCCGAATGAAATATGATGAGTTAGGCAAGTATGCTTACACTGAAGACACTAGTAACTGATTTATTGATGGTTTAAAGGAATACAATTTATTGACTTGGATAACATTTGCCCCAAAGAGTTCATTGAATATGTGGAATCGATACTACTTTGCTACAATGGAACTGATGCTGTTTTTACAGCACATTAGTTACTCTTGATGGAATATGGCATTATATGTATGATCTTTTCAATAAAATTGAAACATTACTTATTCCATTAAATAAGTCTGCTTTAATTTTTCAGTTTTGTTATAGAAAACCTTTAATTTTGACAAATTTAGCAGCCTTCTTTCAAAAACAGTTGAAAATTAACAAATAGAGTAACATTAATACCTGGTTGAGATTAAATTTGCACTATATGAATGAAGCTAGGCTAAATGGGAGGGGATGGAATCCAAACATGTTTTATAATTGGTTTAACAAATGACTGGACTAAATATTTTTATAAGGACACTTTTGTGTAATAAAGAAACATCAATTATGATTAAAATTCAAATTACTGTAATGCATTTCAAGAAATTGCATTTGAAGTTGGTTAATTGACATAGCTTTTTTGGTGGTACCATCTATCCTTAAAATGTAAACCAAATATTACAGTTTTGCTCATTTTGAAAAAGAAACATGCCAATCAAAATTTTTTCTAATACAACTAAAACAAGCATTGACCATCAATTTATAATTAATTACCTGCGAGCAGCTGTAATCCAGAATTTTCACATGAGCTGTCAATGCCTGGTCCATAATATCAGTAGGAACATCATTACTGTGAGCTAAACTCCATAGCAAATTTAACACCTGTTTTGAAACAAAATCAACATCAAATTCCACTTTTGATCAAAGTAGTTCAAAAGATAAAAACTGACCAAAACTGGTAATCAGAAGTGTAAAAGCATAAATCTAAAATGATAAACTGGTCTAGCCTTTCAGTCGAACAAAATGTTCATCTGCTCCAGTTTCCCAAAGTAGATGCTACCTCCCCAGTGGGCATTGAAAAAAAATCTTTAGGCAGCAATGGACCCAAGGGAAATGGGGGCATTCAGGAGCAAAGAGGGCAAAATGTTGCATAAATCTTAATGTCCATTTTGCTTGACTAATACAGCCCACACCACAACAAGGTATTCAGTTTTAGCACATGGTAAGACAGTGCAACTTTGTCCACCAAAAAGTACTTGATGGTGGAGTTAGATTACGCTGCATAACAGTTTGTTGGAATGAGGCGGAGTAGACAGTGAAGCTGTGTTCGGAAGAGGAGGAGTATTTGCTATCACAGGGCTTCAGACAGTTGTCGGAAGTGTGATCAGCATAACAATTCATTCGATCATCATGAACTATCTATCGAAGCACATGCCGATTGAAGCGAACACAATCTTATCCTGATCTGAATATGTGCATGTTCACATTATGTCTATAAGCCACCAAGTTATCAAAAAGCGAGAGACAGTGCGACTTAGTCTACCGAAAAGTACTTCATGGTGGAGTTGGGTTATGCTGCTATATATACTATTGGATTACAAGTTAATTTTCTTAGTGGTGACCAAGTTCACCACAAAGTAATAGCTATAGACCAGTATTATCAACATATTAGTCATTTTCATAAGCTTTTACTTGACTACTTTAATCAATGTGTTCAAGGACTAGTCTTCCCGTCATATTCAAAAGTCTCAAGTTAACATGAGGATCAGTTGATCCACGTGTCAGAGTAGTTAAAATGCAGATTATCAAGAATCGTATTCTCAAATGGCAGGTTAAGGGATCACGATTAAAATGATACGCTTGCTATGATTTACTACTATTGTCTCCTCATAATCACGTGAAATTGTTATGATGCCAAAACCTGAATTTATACTGGTTTAAAATGTACTTCGCCTGCAGAATTCCTGCAAGAGTGTGATTTTAATAGAATAAATATGGAATTTTAATTTGGGCTTGGAAAGAGAAATGCAAAAGTATTTAATTTTAAGTTGAAATTTTATGGGATCTTAAATTTTTTAAGAAAGAACTGTACACAATGCCTTGACAAACCAATTTTAATCTGATTATCTTTGTACTGGTCAGTACCGGTGTGCAATGGTGTAAAGTAAAGTACCGGTCAATTTTCTTTCACATTCACAATACAACAAAATAAATTTTATTCCACAGCAAATTTGCATCTGCCATGGTCATATTCTACCTCTTGTTCTCTCATTGGATTCTACTCTGGCGAGCCAGAATAGTTTGAACCAGAACACATTTAACATATCTATTTTATAGAAAATGTAATCCCATTCATGATATAAGATCAGTAGAATGTACGTTCTCACAAGAATACCGTAATTTAGCACAGAATGAAGTGTGTCCATTTTGCTTTGTTTACAGCACATCTTGCTTTCTTAAAAAAAAAATAGTACTGCATATGCGCAACTCTCAATCGAGAATTAATACGCAGATCTTGGAGGATCAAAATGTACTACTGAAATGGCAGGTCCTTGGATAAGGCATTGTGAATATGGTTTTTTCGATAACTCGAGGATAATCATTGATCTGCAGTTTAACTCGGACTAGTGAATACAGCAGTTAGGGATGTCAGTTGAAAAAAGATACATGCTACAAGTAATCATGCCATGACTAAAACTTATCCCTTTTATTTAGCTTCAATCCTATAGTAGTTCGTAATTATTTCCTTTCCCTTTTCTCACCTCATTTTAGCCCTCTCATGAATACTGTCTTGGTGATTATTTGTTACTTCTCCTTTGTACAATAATGCCCAATCACAATATCAAATAAATGCTACAAATACTTTCCTAGGTTATATACAATAACATTTTCAGTCCCATATGCATGCCGAGTTAATTAGCTTAATTCTGGCAATAACCGCTAACATGTGACGAGCTAAGATAAACTGCTTGTTGTAATGGAATAGCTACCCAATAAAAGTAGTTTATCTCTGCACCCATCATTCCCCAGCGATTACCAAACAAATTTCCTTAATAAAAGTGTTTTTACTCAACACTCAAACTCAATTATATGCACACAATACCTTAAGTGAACAAATGGGCCAATTTTTTTAAATTGTACAGCTTGGTCTGTAATATTATTGCAAAGCTTTTCCATAAACTGTTAGGTGTAAAGCCGGATAACTTTTTGACTATAAAAGTCCTTTTTTTTTTTTTCTTCAGATTTCTATTTTTCATACTAGTATATTAAAAACTTTGAGCACTGAATAAGGATTTAGAATAGTTGAATTTTTGGAAAAATTATAAAAATCAATTACAACTTATTTCAGTGTGTTATAAAAATATTCATATGAATTTTTTTAATCCTTTTTTTTTGTATGCAGTTTTTACGCATATCGGAAAAAGGTTTACTAAAACTTTTTGTTGTAAAAGTATCAAAAACAATTGTTCAACAATACTGCATCACCATAAGTGACATGCAAAAAAAAATATTAATTTGCCACAATACCTTATGAGCCATAACTCCATCCTTATCGTCTTCAGCAAGCCGTCGTATTAGTTCCAATAACTTTTCTCTTTGTTTCTTACTAGCATTTGTCCAACTTGTCTAAAATACAGAAAGGCATGTTAAAATTTGTTTGGAAAAAATTGAAATAAATTATAAGAGAGCAAAAAGAGGGACCCTATATACCTGAAAGCATTCAAACAAATGATCAAGTTGTTCAGGTGTAAAGTCCCATGCTAGTTTGGCGAGGAGATCGTGGACATTTTTGACGATTGCTTCATGTTTTCCTGATTGAGCAGCCCAAATGTCGTCTAAATCTTCTAAGGTTAAAGATTTTTCCTTTATCACAAATCTAAGTATTTTTTCTAATTTTTCAACATACTGAAAAATAAAATGCATAATTATGTTACAAATTTGTAAAAATGTATTTTTAAAATAGTCAGCACATAAAGAACAGTTGAGAAATACTTTCACTAATATTTAGGACATAATTCTTGACAATCATGCATGTTTCCCATTTTTCAAGTAAAGAACTAAGAATTGGAACCTTTTCACCATCTAATATTTTAACATTTGAACTAACAGCCTAGGGAAAGAATGTGCTTAGTCCACTCTTTTATATTATCAAAATAAACCTACCATTTATAGATTAAGTATAAAATGTGACAATGTACTCAGCTTCAAGAAAAATTGATTATTCTTGAACCACCTTGCACCTAATATGCACACACAAAAATGAGCATTTTAAACTTTTTCTCATGTGCTTTAGATATATTTTACTATTATTTTAATGAAAAACATACAAAGGCTCTTACACCAATCTAGCGATCACTACGACCCAACTAGTGATTTGAAATTGGCGACACTTAAAAATTTTCTCCCTGCAGAAAAATCCAGAAAATATTCTGTTCATCCGGGAGGTTCTAAAAAACCTTCGGAAAAGTGGGCTGAACTGACTCAAAGGAAGTAAATAATGAATCAACTCTACCAGATTTCATGCAAATATTTTCCCACACACAATGTACTCTGACATTATAAATAAATGCTAGTCTTAAATTATTAGATTAAACAGAGTTTACCTGTGGCTGATGCAAACTATCCCTGAGAACAATTTGAAGAACTTTATTTTCCTTAATCCACTCCTAAAATAAAAAACAATTTATCAACTCACACATCAAGAAAAAGAATTTGGAAATTAGCAGCAACTCATTTTAGAACAGTCATCTGAAAGTTAATAAATATATTTGGTTGCATAATAACCTTCTGCACTCAGATGCCGCCATAGTGGAGGGATTTCAGTAGTTAACCCCTTGGGTACAGATTAATTTGAAAAAAAAAAAGTTGTTTGGATTATTGCTTGCACATTAGTTACTGTTATATTTTCGTATTATCTCCTGTACACTAATTACTGTTATATTTTTGTGTTATCATTTGCACACTAGTTACTGTTATATTTTCGTATAATTTCGTTTGATAAGAATGGCAACAGCATGAGAGAGATCACACAGCTTCTGATCTCAGCGTTCATTCCGAAAAAGAATGTTTCATAACACGGCCGTGTAAACATTTTTATGTGTGGAGTCAGATTAAATACAGTGTATTTTTACAGAGAACAATTGAATAATTTGATTCAAGGTGTCTTGTAACACCAATCACTCTTCATCCGTAACTTAGGCAAAACAAGTGCATGACGAGTCTCATTCGTCAAATGTGCCCAAGGGGTTGATTTTAGAAATCCGAGTGCCACTTATTAAACTTAGGGCAAGCAAAATTAAAAGTAGTGTACCCTCTTATAACACGGTTGAATTTTTATCTATTGTTGGTCAATTGGACGGTTAAAAATAGAGACCTGCTAGATTTTTTTCACCTCTGTCCTGTCCAGTCTCTCTTGTCTGTATGTATGTGTGTGTGTGTGCCACACGGTTTAATACATAGTTAAAATGTTTTTCAAACTTGTATGAATTTACTTATATTATTTAATGATTCCTTACATAACTTTATTTAAAATACAAATAAATGTGTTAACTTTTTCTATGTTTTTAGTACTCCGTATAACACTGTTTTCGTTTCCTTATTACACGGAACGCAATCTCTACTTTTATATAATTCCTAAGTTTCGCTTAACACGGTTTCTATACAACACAAATTATCCTATAACATGGTACCAAATATACAAAATTGTATGAGGCATTTTGTTTCGTATAGCACGGTACCATTTGACCGTGTTATAAGAGGGTCACCTGTACTTGTTTTGGTTAAAAAATAGACAAAGAAATTTCAGCATAACAATTTAAGATTGGGAAAAAGCAAATACAAGTGGAAAGAGCACTTACCGCAACTCGTTCAGCAGTTAACCAGTCCTCGTCTTCAGGGCTAGCATGCCTATGTGTGTAGAAGGATACGCTGGCTATTACTTTGTTTACTTCATTAAGAGCATTCATCTTCCCATTAAAGGAAGAAATTTGCAGAAGCCTGTAAAAATGGAAAGTGCATATCAAGCAACCATCAAGATCTGTTTATGATAAAATCTAATAGGGGCTTTTTAAGGCATTTTCAAAGCTATACTACTGTTTGTGAAAATTGCAACACCATGAAGGAAGCAAGAAAATTAAACGAAACTTGCAGGAAATGCAAAACAGGTTAGAATATGCCAATGAATAGAATTCAAAGCAATCACGCAGGTTTTTCTCATAAATTGTGCCAGAAAGTGTTATACAACAGTTTAGCAACCACTAATCCAGATTTTTTTCCATGTTTGTCAAGGCTTCGCACAAAACTTTGAAATCGCATCACTTGGAAAACAAAAATCTGGCCTCACTTAAAAAAAACCTGGAAACTAAAAAAAGAAAAACCTGGAAAATAAAGTGTTTTTTTTGGAAGACTTTACGATTTGATTCAGAACAGTTGACAAACTATATGTATTAAAAAGCAAAAAAAAAAAAAAGCAAATTTGAATATTTTCTAAAAACAGAACTGGAATCAAGCAGATAAAGTTGTCTACCAGATCTAGACAAAATGGAACTCTGATAAATGACAATCCAAGATTACCTTGTTTACTTTATGTTATCTATTTAAGTATATACCTGAGAATCATTTTCAATCGAAATGTCTCCAGGCTTTTAACTGTTGTTTCCTGGTTTGGAACTTTTGCCGCCAAGCACTTCAAAGCCTTGACGATTCCCGAAAGGGCATCGTTTTTCGTCTCATTTTTGGCCTCTTTCTTGAGTTCATCGTCTGTCAAATTATCCAAAAAAGATGGCACAATCTCGACAATTGGCATGAAATATTTTTCGATGGTATGAAGAGTGAGATATTCATGGCACATTCCAAAAGGCCTGAAAATAACATTTTAGTTAATGAAATGCCATAACATTTTAAATAAAATAGAATTTATTTTAAAACACAATCAAATCTACTTGATTTGATTAAAATGATCCAAATTTCACAATGGAATCTCCAACATCAGAAAAAGGGGAAGGGTAAACATTTAATGCAGAAAGCACAATTTATAGCACAACATAAATGACGCGAGTTACAACTTGTCTATGTAACAAATTTGCATTATGACCTCTTCACAATAGCAGGAAATTAAGTGAATTATAACATAGTTTGATTCATTTCACTTAATTCCAAACACAACTAAAATTTAAAAAAAAAAAAAAAAAACTAATAAAATTAACCCCAATAATATATTGTTTATTTTTTCACCAATGATTACCCAGCTGATCATAATTATAGGTAAATTCGGCAAACATAAGACATACATATTAGATATGAAACAAAGAAACTCAATTTTAATAAAATAAATACTTTTGTGAATCAAATCTTAATTTCCAACATTGTCTTAAAAAGAAGCATTCCAATAAATTTCTAAACTTCAATTGGAATTTTTGGATAGTTAAAGACCAAACTTGGTGACGTTTTGTAAAAACGAGATAGAAGGTTGCAAAGCTGTTGACAAGTGATAGAATTTGAGCATTCTTATGTGGAATGATAGAAACAAAAAAATAAGAAACAGTAGTAAGTAAGTGTCCAGCTCAGCAATAAAATGTAATAGCAAAACAGCTATAAATATTGAAGGCAGAGAAAAAAAGCGAATATTGAGAGTACAACTCCTTTCTATCTTAAAACCAAACAAAACTTTTGTTGCATAATTCCATCCAGTGTGTAGATTATGAGTCATAAACCACTGATGTTTAAGCCCTATTTACCCAAGCTCAGAGCTAATCATTAGTACTAACCACTTAGTAAAATAGGATCAGCTTCCATTCACTTTCACCCACATTTTTACTAATGCTTAGTACTATTACTTCGGGTTTACAATTACATGTACCAATATTAGTGCAAGTGGTTAGTACTAATGATTAGCACTAAGCTCGTGTAAACAGGGCTTTATTACATTAATATTTCCTGTGTTTACATTACTGTTTACATATTCTGATCAGTTCATTTGTGTGATGCAATCTTTTTTATGATATGCATGAGCAGAAAGTGAATTTTAGGCTTCTTAGGAGTCAAATTTTTAAAAATCTTAATGCACTTAGTATAAAAGGATCACCCTGCAAAATTTTAGCTTTCTGGGTCTTGTTCTTGAGATATAGTGGTTAGTCAGCAAGTGAGTGTGTGGTATTTGGATTATATATAGATTGCAAACCTGATAAGTGCAGCTATGACTGGAACAGTAAGAGCAGCTCCACCTTGAAACCTCTCCAGGAGCAAGTTAAAACCCCCAAAGCTACCAAATCGGTTTATTAGATCAACAAGCCAGCCCTGAAACAGAATAAAATGAGGAAATTAAGAAAAGTATTGCTTAACACACTTTTTATAACAAACATAAGGATTCTAAATTGACATCAACAATATTCATCATAAGTCATGATAATTTAAGTGTTGGAGGTTGGAAAGTTGATTAGCTCGACAGCAAAAGCAAACAAGATTTGACAGGCTTTTATGATGCAAGAGGGCCATATCTGGCCAAACTATACTAATCGCTTAATATTTAACTCTTATCTATAATTCTTAAGCGAAAGTCAAAATTTTAAGAACTAGGTATTGATTGTACACAGCAGGTTGTGAGATAAAACAGAATTTATATGAAAATAAATCTAAAATTTATTTAAAAGTTTCAAGATTCTAATTCAATACTTTTCTGAAAATGAAACATCACAAAGGTAACAAATAACCCAGACAGTGGTAAAATCATATTACAATTAAGATAAATTACTTTTGGATTCCTCAGATCAGAGGGTCGAGCATGAACCTCTTCATCTTGCAACTGGGAATTGCTAGGAACAGATTCAGAGGGCCTCGTTGCATTGAATGTGTGAAATCTGAAACAGCATTTATATATTAAAAGTATCAAGCAGGCAATAAAAATTACAATTGAAACAACAAAATAGTTGTACGCACTTGCTACCAGGATTAAGCACCATAGCCAATAACTCAAGAAGAGGCAGGCAGTCTTGATTAAGTTTCAGCACGCAGAGTTCCACTAAATGTTCGCAATTTTTCATAATACACCGCTGAAAATGTCATTTGTATGAGATAGGGAAAATGCAAGGAACAAGATAACCATACTTGCAAAAATACATGTCAAAAACATACTTGCCAATGCTAAGAAAAATAATATAAATACAACATAAACTACCAGATAAATAAAAAAAATGCCTGAAAATAATTTGTAAAAAAAAAAATAAAAGCTCCAAATTAATGACAATTGCACCACATTGGGCTTTATGAAGCAATTCAATACACAAAAAATAACCCTGCTCTGTATGACAGCAATATGCTTATCAGATGAAACTCTGAAACAAATTTGGTGGCATTTTACATAAAATGGCACAACGTATTGAAAAAATGAGCAATTTAACTTTTTGTTGAGTGTTATTGAGGTACATTTCAAGGTTTTCTTGAAAATAAATTTGAACCAAAAGTTTTATGACAATCTAGCAATTACTGTGCCAAAGTTATTCTTTTCGAGGCTGAAAGCAAAGTCTTAAAATTAGTATCAGGAAGGAAAAAAAAATCATAGAAAATATTTTTCCACATGGAAAATCAGGAAACCAAGTGATTTTCAGGAAGACTTTTGGAAAAGTTGGAAGGTATATGAATCGCATAATATATATAAATTCAGTTTGGTTAAAAAAAATTTTCTAATAACATTTTAAACTTACATGAATTTCAAATTTCCACCCACTAACTGCCTCATCAGTCAGGATTTTAGTAAATGATATTGTCAAGCCATCTCTGAAAAACCGCTGACATGATTCAGATCGGGAATCTAAACCTGAAAAAATAAGTTTTATGTCACAAAAATCTCAAATAAAAATGTCATCCAATTGGAAAATCCCTTATCAAAGAAGAAAGCTGTAAAAGTTTAAATTTGAAAATCCTTGATATATATAGTATAATTAGTTCTAATTGATCGAGAAGCATTAAGTAAAGCTTTTACTAGGTGGTTGTCCCTTTATATAAATTTAGATAATATATGTTAGAACTATCATGAGAATAGGCTTCAGCTCGCCTCTTAAGCTAAGTTCATATCATTCATATAAGGACTAATAAAGTTGCGAATGTGAGAGCCCTACTAACATTTTCTTTCCTGGCGTTATGCTAGACCTGTTTACAACATTAACATTCATTCATTCCTTATTGAGGACTAAATAAAACACTAAAAAGGGTGCTGAAGATTGAATAGATCAACCTGTCCCACTAAATCTCAGTTGACACTCATTTAGTTATCCTGTATCATGCGTCATACAAGGGCCCTAAGTCTCTTTCATCAACCTTCTAATGAAATAGATGGAACATGTGGGTAGAGCCACTGTCACAAGATCTCAGAAATGTAAGTCACATGGACTTAGAGAATTGACTTGGACCAATTGGCTATTGAAACACAAACTAGTGTATTTCATCAAGCGCATACATTTGCCCTACATTAGGATATGCGTTTTTACCAACACAATTTTCACTCCAAGGTCCCCCGCGATAGGGTAAAATAACAAACCTACGTTTCCTCATACCGGAATGCAATGATTCAGAAATTAAAGAAATCTGTTTCCACTAACATATTGGTCTTGATAACTTTATAGATTGTTTTATAACTCATCAATTATGGTCTCAATTTCAGTTTTTTGGCGATTCCACCACTGAATTTTTGCTGGTGTTGATACCCATAAGGGTGATTATAACCAAGATCTAAATTATTTACTGATGATACAGAACTCATACAATTGGGTATCAATCAGTCAAATGGTAAGTTGTCATTTTCCTTAAGATATTATCATCTCAATTATGTGATGAGGTCACTATAAAATATGACTTGAACAAATTAATTCTTTAAAGCCATTTTTATTCCTACTTTTTATTCAAGGAAGGCATGAATACTGTTGTTTAATTCAATATTATTTGAATATAAAACATTAAGTAAAAATACTTAAGATAGTACCTTCCCTATTTTAACAAAATTAGACTTTCAAAACAATTTTTTCGTTTTTTTTAATTCCGTTTTCCTCATGGAAATTTTTTTTCACAAAACTGTTTTTAAATAAAATTGATACAACCAGTTATGTTTCAAGAGTTAATAATCATTTTCAATGAATAATGTTTACGCCACTGAAAACCATTTAAGAAATTTAATGTTACTCAGATTTAAAAGTTGACATGATAATAAACTTTTAACACAAAAAAAATAAGGATAAAAAACTACAGAATATTTTAAAATATTTCATTCCAAAGACAAACCTTGTTTAGTGAATAAAAATAATTCAAAGGAATTTTTTAAATAGCTAACTATTCATTCAATCATTTTCTTTATGACTGAGAAATCTTTTACCAATTCCATCAGAAACAACTAGGTAAGAACAAATAATCAAGGCTAAGAACAAAGCTAAATATTTACCTATTTTACACAAATTGATTGATGCGTCCAAGAGAACTTCTAATTCTCCCTTCGGCAGAACTGGAACTACCCAGCGTGGCCTATTAATCATTTCATCTAAGCGAGCTAATTCTGGAAGAGGAAATTCAGGCTCTTGTCCTTCAGGCAAATCAATACCTTCATCTTGATCTCCACTGCCATCACTTTCTGTTAACTGCATAAGGAAATTTGATATTATATCACTATTCAAAAAATTAATTCTTTATTTATAACATAATTGGCACTAAGACCTAAAAAGTTATACTATGCCAGTTCAAAAGATTAACACCAGCGTTAGAAGAGAAAGATAAGTGACTGATCCCAAGGATCGGTGTATGCAAAAATATACTGGTCTACTGCCATCATATCTGGTCCGCTCCTCAAATAATAAATTAATTTAGTTAATAGCGTGTAAATTCATGGCACTAAATTTCCAGTCGCCATTGGCGAGCGAAATTTTTACTACAAGGGGGCCCGCCCCCTGTTTGCTAAAGTTCGACAACCCCCTGAGGATTGCTTTTCAATCCTCATTGGTCCGCTGAGCGAACCTATGCTCGCTTCGCTCGCATCAATAAAGACATGTGTCCTAGCAGAAAGGATTGTTTACAAAATATAATATTCCAAAAAAATCTTTTGCGAACCTAAATTTGCTGTATTATAGAAAATAAATAAACAGTACCCTGGAATCAGAATTCAAATGAAAACTTGGAGCAAATTTTGAGTCGAAATGTGATCTCTGCTTTGGAAATTGAATATCCAGCATGTTGTTTGTGTGTAAATTTCCAGCACTCTCGAGTCACATACACTTTTTCATAGATTTTGTAGTCGAAAGTTATAGCGCAAGCGTCTTGTTGAATTATAATTGCTAGCCCTAAAAAGGACTATTTTTTAAATGGCCCTGAAATGACCTTCCGCTTTCTTTGATTTCTAATTATCAACTGCAACTTCGACTAAAATTCATTTTTTTCAATAAAATTTCATCCGATAACGCTATATATTCAATTGAGGCGCGAAGCTTCGTGGTAAGCAAACAATCGTACAATGTTGCCAAAACGCAATAACAAATAACATATTTTTTGCGTGCCACATAAGAGAATTATATATATAGATGCTGAATAAGGTTTCTCTCAAATTGTAGATGTATTTTTTATTAGCTTCAAGTCTCTAAGGAATTCTAATTGCCACACTCTCAGAAATCGAACATGCCAGCAATTGCTAAAAGAACAGAGTGTGATAAACCATGTGGTCAATAACGAGATCGAGTGCACTTTCTTTTAGGACCTGCCGACTGTCAACGGCCAATGATACAACAGGCGCCGATTATTGTGTTGCAATTTGGACGCAGAAACGACTCTAGTACAGGTACGGTGATACTAACTATCAAATTCGCGATCATTGTGACAGAAATAGATTTTGACAGCTTGCTCAAAGTAAGGTTTGGGAGTTCGAAACTCATTTTAAAAGAAAACGCTTGTATTCGCTTTCACATTGTAGTTACTGGTCTCACGGACCATGCAGACTTTTAATAACCTGGTCCTATTATACTTTTAGTGATCTTGGACCAGACCATCAATAATTTCGAACGTTGAACAGAAATGCATATAAATTCCAGTTAATAAATTGAAGCCAAAATTTTAACATACATTTTCCAGGGTTAAAAAAAAAATTCATCTGCAATAATATTAGAAGAGCTAGATCACTTAAATTGAACAATGTTATGATATAAACTATGAAAGATTCATATGTAAGATATATTAGCTAAAAATTTAAATATTTGCTTTATGTAAAATCATTAGTAAGAACATGATTGAGAGCACGATCTGGAGTCAAAACAGACACTGTTGATACATAAAAAATTCATTATAATGGCATAATAGATGAAATAGAATTACATGAATTACAAATAGGACGTGGATTGTGCGTTAATAGAAAAGAATATGTCAGATAAATAAGTAGTCCTATACCGAGATGTGCAGGAGACTTCATGAGCTGATCAAGTCGGAAATTTGAGGTTTTGATGTAGTTTCACAAAATAAAGAATACATTATTCATTTAGATACTTTTTTTGAAAAATGGTAATGTTTCAATATGCTTGTTAAAATCAGCAAATGGTGTAAAGCATAAGAAATATTCATGCTAAGGATTATTGGAGGTCAATTTATGATTCTTGTAATTGGTCCTGCTCGCAACTAGGGAGTTGGCATTTGAGTTGCATGATTTTAAACGTCTACTTATTAATTTAGTTGGCAGGTTAAAAGTAAACTAAGTTTACCCGCTTGGCATCTTTAGCACTGAGTTTATTGTTCAGCGTCGAAAGCAGCAGTGATCATGCGCAGGCAATACAAAAAACCACAAATGGCAATGGCCACACATGATTTTGCACATAACAGCCCTCACACCTGGAGAAATTCCCACCTTTCTAGAAATACAGACCAGGCCTTCGAATCAGAGCCACACCTTACAAAGCAAGAGCAAGCTAAAGGAAGCAAGGAAGAGCTAATGTTCATGCATTTATTTGAAATAAATTCTCTTTCTTGAAATATTAATTAATTAAATTAAAAAATTGAAATAATAAATATATATTATTTCAATTTTGTTATTAATCCCATTGGTTAAGAGGAAATCTCGGCTTAGTCCAAAGAATCATTATTGAGATGGACAATACAGCTTTACACCTTTTTGCTAGGGCAGTTGTTTCTTAAATAAGTATTTTTCAAAATCTATAAAAACTATTATTATTTTTTTAATACTAGAAACATACCTATGGGAAAGAGGACCCTTAACTCTTAGTATAGCAAAGGAGAATCCAAATAGTTGAAAACCATTGTTTAAAACCTTGGCATTGAATATCATGACAAGCTTAAATTATTTTTAATTATTCATGAACAAAATGTCTTACAACCAAAGGTTTAATTTATTGCAGAAGTAATTTTTGGCTAGATATTGGCTAATGACTCACAAAAACGTTAACTTGGATGTTAAGAGAACCTTATTTCAAAATATACCTGCTATATTTATGGGTTGTGTTGCTCTGGAGATATTTCTCAATAGTATGGCATAGAGTAGACCAGGGCTCGAAATACCCGGGTGCACATGAAAATAAAATTGTGCACCTAATTTTTCCCGCCAGGTGCACCTAACGTTAAAAAAAAGGGGGGGGGGGATCTATTTCGAGGCCTGGAGTGGACTAAGACTTTAATCGGAACTGTACAATACCATAAAATTGTAGTGATTAAAACAGACTCTATATTTCGTATTTATTTTTTTGTCCATTTTTTTCTGGAAACAAACTGTTATTTTGATGGTTTAGTCTGTTTTTTGTGCACTTCAGTAAAGGAATGTTTGTTACAAGTAGCACCAGAAATTTCAAAATAAGAACGCACAAAATGATTACAGAAAATTTTGGCTTAAATAGTTTTGAAATTGATACATCAATTATTATATTTCTTATTCAGAAAACACTGCAAAGTTTTTTTATCAACCACTTTCAAACACAAGAAATACACTTACAACATTTGGACTAGGTACAGGGTTATTTCTCGGTGGTTGTGTTGTGGGCACATTCTCCTGAGGAGAGTCCCCTCCACCAATTTGGCCACCACGCATGACAATTGTCATGGTTTAACTATGCCCAAAAGCTCCTTTATTCTTTTAAAAACATCTAGCCGCCATGAGCTTCTGTACATGCAAAGACCAGCATAAGTATTTACTGAAATAAAAATTGAACAATAAATAAACCAGTAGAACAAGACATAAACAGCTTAATAACAAATAATTTCAAATAGCCAACTATCTCATACAGGTTTAAAAATCGGAAGCAGAAGTCGGGTATCAATGACACCTAAACATATTTCTTCGGTTGTCATGTTCTATTTGGGTGTAATTACAAAGTAGACTTAATGTGAATAAATAAAGCATAGCAATTAATATAGAACCTGGACTGATTTACTTTTATTTGGGGTCTTTATTCTATTTAAAGACCTATGTTTAAATTATTTGATAATAATCTGCATCATGCCAGCAAAAATATTCAGAAAACTCGATCGTCATAATAAAATGCAAAAGCGTAAAATAGACTAATGACTGCCAGTTTCAAACCCTGATTTAGTCATTTAACCTTATAAAACCTCAAAACTTGAAAATGTAGAAATCTGATAACAGGATTGTGACATAAATTGCAGGGAGCTCATTTTACATACAGAGTTGGATTTAATATACCTTTAAAAGCACCCTGTCCAATATTATAACAGCTCATACACTTAATATAAAAGTAAATTTGCAATTTACTTGAATCCCAGGAAAAAAAATAGTCTGCTACAGTACAGAAGTACAAGATTACACTTCCCAATTAAAAAAGTTGAATTTAAATATCCACTTCCATAACTAAAGCTTCCCATTTGAAATAATATAGCTCCTAAGTATCTCATTGTTTCTCAATTCTCCCAGAAGTGTTATGAGATCAAAACACGAAAAAATACTCGAAACCCCCAAAAAATTCTGAAAAATAAGTGTTACATAAGCTTGTGAGCAAATCATTACTTAAGATGGTGGGCTTGTTAGGTTTTTATGATGCAAGGGCCACAAATGGCCAAGCTTAAAATAAGATGGAAATAAACAAGAAATAAAACACAAAGCGCATTGACTAGGCCAATATGGAAAATTAAATAAATTATTTCCTTGCATTGTGGATTAGAATTAAAATATCAAACATTTTCAACTTTCAATGATTTCCAGGAGTTTGTAGCTTATAACAGCTTTAAAATGTCTCTGATATCAATCCATGTCTAAAAATAAAATTTTTTACCTCACTCATAAATGAGTACTTTTTTCAAATAACCTGTAATTTTCTAAACACAATTAAACCTACTTATTAGAGCCATGTTTTAAAGAGCATGATATCCAGCAGCACAACAGGCTATTAGTGATGGTCTGGGATCAATCCCAAAGAGCAATACCACTAAATTTTTAATCACTGATTACCATTCAAAGATGGTAATCAATGAAACAAAAACATTTAACAATTCAAGTACAATTAAACTCCTTTGCAGACAGCTCTGATTTAAACCAGAATCGGGGTTTAGCAAAGAATGGGAATCAAATGGTTCAACATTAACCTGGGAAGATAACTGTATTGCATGCCTGCTTTATACTGTGTATCAGAGCAGGCTTAAAAAAATAATTAGCAGTAAAGTGAGGAACATAATGCTATTGATTTTAATTTATAGCATAAAACTACTTCCAATACCTAATACCCCAAACACAAATGCAATGCTTTCATTTGCCAAGAATGAAATCAGGCACTAAGTTACATGGATGATTTTATTCATTGAAAGTGTTTTGATGTAGGCAATCAGTGAAATAAATATAAATCAAAACATCAATGCATATAAATTGTACATAACCATATATTTGTATGCAATATTGTAATAAATAATTTGCAATTTCCATTTCTAATACAAATTTTATGCAGAATTCATTTGATCTAAGATAAATTTATAGAGCTTCAAAAACTATTTTTATGGCATGAGGATCTATTTTGCAGTACATATTAGTAAAATCAAGTTAAACTAAGTACAGTTGTATAAGGTCACCTTTAGTCCTTCCTTTTTGGATTATTGAGTTCTACGAGAGTCATATTTGACCAAGCTGTGCCAAACAGGCGATGTTAATATTATGGACATCCACACAAACCTTCCCAGTGTTTCAAAGCACTTAAATCTAACAAGTGATTGCATTGGTCCTATCAAGCACCCTATAAAAAGGTTCAACTGTATAAACACATCAAACGATTATAACATTTTGTGCCTGGAACTTTAAATTGAGGCATGGAAGATTTTATAATTTTTTTTATGGGGGAAATCCCTTTAAAATAGGATTACCAGACTGATCAGCAAAATTGTATAAAAAAAAATTATGAACTGTTTATAAACAAAAAAATATCAACTATGTTACATATGAGGGAATATATTAATACTATAGTTTGTATTTTGTAAAAGGACAGAAATTGTACTTTTTGAAATTGTTTTGTATAGGAACTGATTTTTTATCAGAACTGTATGGTGAAGCATAAACCAGTAGCAGGATTTCAAAAACCATGGTCTTACTCACTTTGGATGTGTAAAGAACGTTTCCAATTGAATCACAATCCTTTACAGCAGCTTTAAATATTTAAAATGCTAAACCAGAAATTTTTCTTCATAGACAGGGTTAGAAATCAGGAGCAAAAAGTCAGCCATCAATGGCACCTTAACACTTAGCCCTAACTCCCAAACTGTTCTATTTGTGTGGAATTTTAGATGTATTTAATGTTCATGGATGTATAACAAGTGTTATGACAGGGGCCTCTGGATTTTGATGAGCCTATTAAAAGCAAGAGTATAGATTAAGTGGAAGAATAAACAATTGATCAGTTCAAATCTGGCAAATAAGTAAAAAATTTAGAAAAGTTAAAGTATGTTACTAAACATAAAATCTTGCTTGTCAAACAAAATTTTTGATGCAAAATATGATTAATAACAAGTTTTAAACTATGATCTTAATCTCTACTATAAAAGGAAGTGTTTGTGTGTGTGGTATCCAGATGCATCTACAGCACTTACAGCCATGAAATTTGCCACACAGGTAGTCCTAAATGTGACTGAATGCACCTCAAAGCCCAAATTTTAAAATTTAATTATTTGACTCCTCCACTGGTTCTTTTTCCCATGTGCTATTCTTTTACCCAGTATTCCACTCTGCAGCAGTATGTGATAGTTGTGTGTGTGTACAATGGTTTAAAAAAAAGTACAACCTATTTTTAAGGTAAAATAAATAGCAGAACCATGTAAACTGTAATTTATGAAATTGTTTGCCATTTAAGATGTTACATATTAACCCTTAAAATGAATGCTCAGGCTAATACCATTTGCAAATAATATAGTTTTAACTGACATGCAAGTACACCCCTATACTCTTTATAATTATAGTATGAAGAATACTACACTCCTTATGATTATACTATAAAGGAGCCCACTGAGATAGGAATATAACAGGCTCAACACAAAAATTCCTCAGTCTGTAATTATCCAACCTCAGAATTATCTCAAGAATACAGAACTTAAGTAGCTCAACAAGGACCCGAGACTCAAATTTTTAATCAATTATTAATTAAACATATCACTGGTGTTAGCCAAAAAAATACAGAAAATTACATTCATTTATAAATTAATTACTAATTACAAGAAGGTAAAAAGTGATCTACATAGTTGCAAGTTAGCATTCAGTAGGAGATAGTCAGAAAAGGATAACCAACAATAAGATCCCTCAATTACAGTAAGAGTATTTTCAGGTAATTTAGTGATAATTCAGCAAACATCAATTTCCATATTGAAATTCATCTTCAATGGTAGGAACTTATCTGATTTTAAAAATCATAATCACACAACCACCCCATAAGGGGATCTAATTAACATAGAACTGGATGATTCGATTACCTGACTGTAGGCAAGTGTCAATGGAACTTTGATGACAGGTATCTCTGCTCAATCTGTAGGGATATTTTTAGCATCTTATGTAGTCCCGTGACAGTTGACGTAAACAAATCTAGCCACTACTAACCAGCAAAAATAGAAAATATGGGCAGGGATTTCTCATTTGCAATCAAAGAGGGGTCTATGCCTGTCCATCCCGAATTTAGTCTCATATAAAAAGAATATTAACATAAACAGGTCTTCCCCCTGCCACAAACAAAATATTACTAACTACAGCTTTGGATTTAACCAGAATGAAATGAACTCATTGGATTAAGGCATGACAAAGAATCTTTATGTGGAGGTTGGATTATAAGGTGATGGAAATGCAACTTTCCAATACTTAAAACATGGAATTCAAATGAAAGATAACAGTACACCAAGGGTGTTGTTGTTGTCGTGTGACCAGTGCAATAATTGAAAAAGGATGGAAGAGAGCATAGTTAAATGGGTCCAAAAGCGTGGAGCACTGCATAGGCAACATCTACAGCTTTGTCAGTATAAAGGGTCTCCCTGGAACAGTTTAAGTCGATCTTGAAGAGTGCTGCAATAATGATGCTTGGGATTAAGATGCATGCCAGGACAGTGCCTGTATTCAGGGTATGTTCTAGACCCATCAAGGGTGATCTAACCAATGTGAAACCAAAGATTATTTGCAAGGAGAGGGATAGTTTTCCACACTAAGAGGAAGTTTATCTCATCTTATTCTATAATAAAGAGTTTAATTGCAAAGTTGTCAAAAGGAATTGCAAGATTGATTATTTTTTATCTTCAATGAATTACATTATTTGCTCTACATATGAGCAATCTTCTTATCATAAAGCACTTTTCTGCTGTCAAATCATGCACAGAAGTATTTCTTTGTTTGATGTTCATTGAAATTATGTATTTCAAGTTCATATTAAGGACCATTTACAACCTTTTTTATACCATTTCACACATATATACCACACATTTAACAATCATAACAGAAATAGATGCAGAATATAAACTTTTAACAAGGAATTGAATATCAGATATTTCTTGGTGAGCTATTTAAATGATTCATACATCTAGGAAATCCACTACGAAATACAATTCCCAAGTACTTGAATAAATTACTCAATGTTTAAATAAATCACTCGCAGAAAGTTCTTACCACTCAATTAGCATGAAATATATCAAAGTTCACAGTATGACTATCGTCTAAAGTTCACTTAATTTGAGACTTTAGAGTACAATATAAGAATATAATAGTTTAAATAATTTCTCCATTAATAAACTGCTGACTCGCATCAACAAATTAAAAAATATATATACAACTAGTTAATGAAACATTTATGTTTTTCTCTTACAATAACTATAGTTTTTAACCAGCTTAAGTGTCAGTTTAACTACTCTTAAATTTTGTCACTTTCCATAGATTTACACGAAAAGTATATTTTCAAACTTAGATGTAAACATCACTTAAATATACTAAGTAACACTTTTTCAGATAGTAAATGCTTGATAAACTAAGATTACTGCTCACTACAAATGTTACTTTCAGTATTTGCATTAGTTAATGGCAGTTCTAAGACATTATGCATGAACATAATAAAGCTTGGTTGCAAATCAGAGTATACAGAATATTAAATAACAGAACTTATAAGTACAGCTTATATGAACATAAGTCAGACTAATGTTTGTATAGATCTCAATCCACAAGTTTCAACAATGAATATTCAAAGAGTGTAATTTAGAAGTATATTTCTTCAAAAAAATTTTATTTTTTCAAAATTTGATGCAAACCATAAACAAAATACCCAAAACAGGATATTTAACATTGCACATATGAATATTTGTGAATGAAAACTACTAAACCCTGATATCTTTCAAAACAGCCCGAGTTATTACTTGAAATTACACAAGTAAAGAAAAGCCTGTATCGTCTAATACGGTCAGGTTTAACGGGTACGTACGGGCGATTTTGCACATTCACAAAATGTAAACACAAGCATTGGGCAGCATAAAACAGCACTAAAATGATTACATCGCAAAATTACTGCACTTTTTGTTCTTATCTGGGAATCCATATCACTTAATGGTAAAGGAGTAGCAAAATGTGCTCTGATAATTCAAGTTATTTTAAACCTACTCAAAAAAAAATATATAGTTTTACGAAAAATAAAATTTATACAAGCCTATTAGTTACATTGAAAGGTATCTACAAAACAACAAAAGCATGAGCTTAAAGTGAGCAGAAGATATCCCTTCGAAACAAGAACCAAAAACATTGAGATTTTCATTCAAACAATACGTCTCAGAAACCCATCACCCTAACATTATGAAGACTGAAACAGATCTTAGACGACCTTTTTGAGAAAATATAAGAATCATATCACAAAAAGACTACATATATTAATAAGAGATAATATTTGTCGGTTCTACGAAGTCAAGAAAAACATAATCACCAAAATAAGAGTTCTTGAAAAGTAAAAGTTTACTGATCGAAAGAAAAATTAACAAAACACTATTTAAGCCGTACAGTTAGTAATGATTATTAGTGAATATATTTAGTAAGTTTTTGATAAGAAAGTTAATTGTTTACATTTATGCCGAAAGGATTTATATCTGCTTAAGCCTATCGACTACGGTTCATTCCTTACCTCCAAAACCAATTCTTATAATACCGATTTATAGAACATGAATCAATTCAAGACACAAACAAACAAAAAAAATTTCAGAAGTTAATTTTTTTTGTGAAATTAATTTACAAACATTTCAGAAATTTCTTTTGAACACAGAAGACAAAAAGGGAATATTTTTATAGATATGCCAACATTGACGGTACTCATTATTGAAACGTCAAAGTTTGTAACTGTACACGGGAGAACACGAAAAAATCTTTAAACGCAAAGTTGAAAACTGAAACAGTCAATACTCTAAGTACGTTGTATGATTATTAATATCTCCAAAATCTCACCATATAATTTTACTTTTGGAGAAGAAAATCTTTATTTGTAAAAATATCCATCCATGTTTCTAGAGACAGATTTACGTGTGCCAATGTTGACCGGCTAAGCTAGTGACTCAGTACCAGTAGTTGTAAACTTCGCAGCAGGGTTGCTGAGTGTGAATTTAAATCGCCCTGTTCTAATATTGTTCGCCAAATACATGACAGTTTCTGTTTTCTATTTTGAAAAGCGATTCAACAAAAAACAAAAAAATGCCAACAAATATACGAACAATGCCCGCTATTTTTAAAGGGATTTATTAAAAAAGTTAAATCATATCAAAACAGAGCGTAAATTTTGAAAAATTAATCAGACAGTTAAAGTGGGGAATTTATGACTTCGTTTGATTAGATAGAATGCGAAAAGGAACAAGTTTGGCGCCTAGTGATATACGGTGAGGGTGAAGATTGAGTAAACAGAAGAATTCTCTGGTTTGTGTTAAATTAATACCATGGCGGCATCATACGGACTTCTACTTTTGCGTTCCAAATTTCCCAATAAATCAGCACTATTAACTACATCAAGATTTTTGTGTGTTGCTGGATCTTCCAAATTGCTAAATGTAGGGTCTTTGACTAATTTTTGATCAGTTGTATCATTCTATACGCACGTATATTGTTTTTGTTATCTGATTAAAATGTATTGCTAGAATAATTTTAATATTGGTGTAAAATAAAAATGACAATGCAAAATGTTGCATCTGAAATTTGATAGTTGTGAAGTTGATGTTCATTTGTTTTCATTAAAAATGTTGACCATATTTTGTAAAGCCAGAAGTTTAAAATTTTCTTTGCGCGAAACTTTGGAAAATTGGTAAAATGTGCGATAAAATTCCCGAAAATAAGACTAGAAACTGAAAAGAAAATTACTACATAATTTGTTTAGCAAGACAAATAACAATCGCTGAATATAAATACCACACAAATATTTAATCATGATAAGGGACAAACGCCAATTTAACCATTTGTGAAATGCATTTAATGCTTTTTTTTTCAATTCAATTAATACCATTTCTAGTGTGAAAATTACAGCTGGATTATTCTGGCATGTGTTAAATTTGCATGTATTTAAAACTCAAATTGAAAATGTTTTATTTACTCCTTTGGATTGTTAGTTGTATTGCAGAACTTGTATTCAAATGTATCATAAGTGCAATTTTATGGAATTTGCATAATTTTATTCCTGAAAAAGGTTTGTTAACAGTGTAATTTTTTAATAAGCTGGTCAAAGTAGTTATCTGTGAAATGGGGGGGGGGACATCCTATTTTGTTTTAGTTTCAAAGTGTCTGCTCAATTTATAAACCCTTAGCAAAAGTTATAAGGAATACTTATGCTTAACTGGAAAAGCATATTTGTAATTGACATGCAAGAAATGTAAAATTTATTTTATGGGATTGTGTTTTAATGATAAAAATATTTCTTATGCAACTGATTAATTGATTTTTAAAATTGGTTTTTGAATTTTAGGTGAAAGGAAATTGCCCAGTTACTGCAAATGACCCTGAGATTTTCCTTATCTGTTCAATATTTTATCTAATCTAAAAAACATTTGGGTTTCAAACCTGATTAGAGATATGTGTAAATGGATTTGAATACTGTCCTTTAAAATGAAAATTTAATGGGAATCATTTTTAGATCTACATCATAATAAATACATCAATTTCTCTTTTTAAAATAGCTTAATTAAAGCTATTTTTCAAATTATTTTAGGCAATTAATTGTGTGACATTAATAAACTATTGATTTTAGTATGTCACTTTTAACATCCAAATTCTTAAATTTATGCCAGTTTATCCTCAATTTAAATAACTATTTTGAATTCTTGTTTTTGGAGAATAATAATTTCATATATGAAACTTAGTGGGCAGGAGTGATTGTATTATTTTTAAAAAAATCATTCATGTTCCTGAAGGTAAATTTAAGTATGGAAATTTAGCTTACAAATTAGTTATTTTCACACCTAGTTATTTTTCCAGAATTTGAAATACATCAACTTCATAAATGATAGGTGTTTTTTTTTATGGCAATTCCTTTTTGATCTCAAGCATTTGACAACTCTGTATAAAAAAAATAGACTTCTTAACAATTAAAAGGTCTTTGAAAAACTTGTTAACTAGTTGGTTTCCTCACATGTAGGATTGTTTGAGAGTTTTCTTGGTTTCCCCATGTGATAAACATGTGCACCAAATGTGTTTCAAAGTATTTAAATAACAAATTGAGACTGGTAGCAAGCTAGATTATACTCCAACTTACAATAAACTATGTGCGACTGACAAAAAAAAAATACTTACATTTTTTAAAATCCAATATTGGCTAGGAGATATAATTGTATCAATTTCTCCACAATTCTATCTTTTATCCTATTTATATCCCTTTTATGAAAGTGCTTGATGACACTCTTTAACTTCTCTCTTTTAGATAAATATAAAGCTAGATTATATTCCAACCTTCAATGAACTATGTGTGATTGACAAAAAAAAAAAAAACTACTTACATTTTTTTTAATCCAATATTGTCTAGGAGTCATAATTGCATCAATTTCTCCACAATTCTATCTTTTATCCTATTTATATCCCTTTTATAAAAGTGCTTGATGACACTCTTTAACTTCTCTCTTTTAGATAAATATCTTACAAATTATGACATTCTTTTATTATTTATGGTGCGAAGGTAAACTGGTCTAGAGTTTGGGACTCCATAATTGGTTTTTGTTCCATTTTGGTTTATAATGGTCCCTTTTGAAGTACTTTTCTAACCAAACTTTCTCTTACTCTCATTACTCTTTCAATGACCTAACTCTTGGAAAACTATCGTGTTCAGTTGTGGTGGCTGTGAATTTTTTCTAATATAAGTGTACCAATACTTTTATATGTTAGCTGTTAAAAAGACGCAGTTATCTTTTATGGTGATTGCAATTGCATCATAGTTTGTATTCACGATTAAAATTATACTTTGCTTCAGAAATATAGACTAGGTTTAGAAACATTTTGAAAATCTTTTCAGCTTGATGCTTCATCTCTGTCGGTCCGCTGTGCATCTAATGGCAAATTCAAACTCAAAGCTTTGGACCCGATTGACCATCATGAAGAAGTAAATTTGCATTTTTTATATTATTTGCGTTTGCATGAATCAATTTATCTTTGTTTAAATGAATAATTATTTAAATTTTTTGCATCTTAATCTTATTCAATCAATGGAATCTTGCTTCTCTGAAATCAACAGTATATTCCAGGATGACTATGCAATTCATCATCCTAAAAAAGTGAAAGATGGATTCAAAGAAAGCAAGGCATCATTCATACATTTAAATTGGTTGCCACAAAGTCTTAACCCTAATATTGGTAGGTGGGAGATGGTGTCTAAGGAATAATTGTACTCTACCTTCATCAATAAAGGATCTTGGTGAAATGTTAGAAATCTTGTCAAAACTAAGTGTTTTAGCTCATAGACACACCACAATGAATGCATATTGTTATTTATGCTTATGGTAGTCCAATTAAATATTATAATGGCCATAGTATATGTATGTTGCCTGCATAACAGATGTACACTGTTTTAGCCTAATAGTGTTATTCTACGTAAAATTAAATGTTTTTGTTTCATCCTCATTTAGACAGTGGTAAGAACATGAAAAGTAAAGAGTTACTAAATATTATCTCTGTGTTTCAGAAATTCGATAAAATTCTCATTGCTAATAGAGGAGAAATTGCCTGCAGGATAATTAGAACGTGTCGTCAAATGGGTATAAAGACTGTTGCAATACACAGCGATGTTGATTCAACAGCGGTGAGTTGGAATTGATATTATTTGAAAGTTGAGGTATTCCTGGATGTTTCTTATATTGACCTTTATTACAATTTTAAGTCCCTTAGTTATTTATTCATTCTAGAATGTAATAAAATATTTCTTAAGAGATGTTTAGTCCTCCAAGTGTTATATTCACATTATTTAACATTAACTTTATTAGTGCCTTGGAGCCCACTAACTATCAACGATGTTGAAAAAAATCTCGAGCTCTTTCAACGTCAAGACGTTTAATGATGATGACGAGTGAGAATACACACTCTGTTTTATTCTCTTAACAAATAAGCACAGTTTGGTTTACAGTCAAACTTTTACCTCAATTTAGTTCATACAGATAATATAAAATTTTTTTTTAATTAATGTTATAAAATCAATCTTTAAAAATAGATAAATATTTACAATAATAATTATTAGTGACAAATTTAAAATTCTTTTATTTTTTGCTAATTATATTTCTTTTTACATTTTGGAAAATCTATAACTGTTAACTGGTTATGATGTAACACAACTTTATTAGTTCAACCATCTATCGGCAGGAATCAGAATTATTCTGTCCCAACAACTTTCAATTTTCTCTGTATGTCTTGTAACTCATTTTAGTCTACTTGGCCATTCAAAAGTTTTCTTCTATATTTTAAATCAATCGGCATCATTGCAGTTATTATATCTATTGTTGAAAAAAATTATCTTTAAATCAATATTTTGAGAACAATGCTTTCATCATATGCATAATTTAAATTTTGATTGCATTTCTAGGTTCATGTTAAAATGGCAGATGAAGCATATTGCTTAGGTCCTGCTCCTACAAATAAGAGTTATCTGAATGTGGATGCCATATTAGAAGTTATACAGAAAACTTCCACTCAGGCAGTAAGTACCATTACTCTGTCTCAGATCAAGAATATACCATGATGGAAAGAAGAGTATTCTCTTATGTGATTAAGATTGTTAGAAGCTGGTTGTTATTTTCTTTCATTGGGAGCTATTTAGCTTCATGTGAAAGACACTTTTGGCCTTTTCCTGGAACTAAAGCTTTGCATGTAAGTTAAGGGATGATCAAATAGTTTTCAAAAGAGGGTAATACCTGAGATTTAAGCATTATTTCATAAGGGTGGTTGCCTAAAGCATTGTGTCCATTGATCATGTTACTACATGTCTAAAGATAAATAAAAAACTCTTATTTTCACAGATGACTTTTTTCTATTATTTTTCAACCTCGGCAACTAGGAGTATCTTTTAAAGCCAAATTGTCTCAAATGCTCCTATTTCCGAAATTTTAGCGATTTTTTTTAATTTACCACAGATCAATGAAAATGTAATCCAATTTTTTTAACAATGGACAAAAAACATATTTTTTGGAATTTTCTTTAAGTAGAAAATTTTTCAAGGTGTGCCAATTTCGAAGTTTTGGCACCAAGCCAATCACGAAAGAAAGACATTGATTTCTGTAGTTGCTAGATTGACATTAAAAATTTATTATGGATGGCCAAAAATGGCCCTTATACCATAAAACTTGAAAACTAACCAACCTTATTAAGAAAATATTGCTTTTTTTATCATCTCCAACGAGAGAACACATTCGAATGACCTTCGTTTGTTTCGTGATTCATTCATTTTGATTTCCTGCAAAACGGATTCCAGAGAAGCAAAATATTACTAAAGTTATCCTTGGTATTCTTCAGTGCTTTTTTTCTATCACAGCGATCGTTAAAGGTGGAATAAAAATTTTAACGGATTTAAAATTTGCGGAAAATTTTACAACAGGTAGATAACTTATTTGTTTGATTTTCTTTTAATCCTTTATATTTTCGCAAGAGATTGTGACGTCAAGTGAACTCTCTCTTTCCAAAAATAAACAGATTGGATTTTCTGCCCTTCACGTTAAAATAAAAATAAAAACAGATTTTCATTTTAGCGAAGTAGAGTAAAGAAATAAAAAAATTTTCATTGGGATTGTTAAGTTCTTTTTTCGTAAAATCAGAATCGTTAAAGACAGATTGGAAAGTTCAAGGGATTTTAAATCTGCCGAAAATTTTACACCAGTTAAAAACCATACACCACGAGTAACGCCAGGCTAGCCACGCAGTGGCTAGTATTCCTATAAAAAAAATTTCTGTGTTTACTTCTGAATTTAATTTACTTTTTCCTTACTTCACACATTTAGTTTTTAAATTCTTTTATGCACATTTTGACTAATTACTTTCTTTTCTAAAATCTTTGTTAAAGATGTTTTTGAATGAGAATAAGAATTTTGATATGAATAAGAAAATTTACTCTATCAAAATTTTGTTACAACTGAATTTCTGATATTCTCAATAGATTTCAAAAAGAAATTCATTGATTTTTGACCATTGTGCATTTTATTAAATTATATATAAAAAAAATTTGTTACAGGAAATGTAATGACAGGATAAAAAATTTGTTTTAATATAGAATTACTGGATAATGTTTATTTTTATTACAGGTTCATCCTGGATATGGATTTTTATCTGAAAATATGCATTTTGCTCAAACATTGGTAAGCAATTGTTTCATCTAATTCACATTTTTATGGTTGAAAGAATGAATGAAACAATGTTAAATTTTCTTTTCCATTACTGGTTTAGGAGAAAATGGGTGTCGTTTTTGTGGGCCCAAACTGGAAGTCCATTTCAGCTATGGGAGATAAAATTGAAAGCAAAAGAATTGCAGCTAATGCTCATGTGAACACAATACCTGGATTTGATGGTGTTGTTAAAGTAAGTCTTCTTGCTCTATGTAATTTAAAGCTTCAGAAAACCACTTTTTTCTAGTCTTCTGGACAGAAAAAATATCATCCAGATTTTTTTCAATGTGGGAAATTTTAAATTTGTATCAAATTCAACATTTGGCCCCACATTGTAGCAATTAATCAAGAAATGATATTGCATGCCTAACAACTATTCCTGAAAGCACTTGGGTTTTTTTGTCTTCCAGATGAAAATAGTGTCTTAATTTTTTCTTTTGGGAAACGTTTTTAAGTGTTGCCAATTTTAAAATTTTTATGTTAAGCAGTGGTTGCTTGATTGTAGTGAAAAATTTTTGTTCTAATTTTCAAGGAAAAAATTGGAATATGGTTTCTAGATTGCCATAAAACATTCTTTGACTCTGATTTTCAAGAAAACCCTACATATATTTTCTCTATAACACCCACAAGAAGTATAATTGCTTATTTTTGCATGCATTTGATGCTATTATGTGTAATATTGCCAAATCCGTTTCACCAATTTGAAATGCCACTAAGCATATGGGAGCAGAAGATTATTTTTCTGTTTTGAATTGCTTTCTTAAAACTCAACTAACACAATTGTCACTAATTTGTCTCATTTCTGACAGTTTTGCACTGCTTTTTATGTCTTAAAAATCTTACAAATTATTTTCGTGGAGGTTGGCTGCTATGCTTTACTTATTTAATTTAAATTATGCAAGTTTTTAAATAAACTATAATTAGTGGTCACTAACCATTGCTCTTTAAAACAGAAACTAATTTTGTCATTCTAGACGCCAGAAGAATGTGTGAAAATAGCTCAAGAAATAGGTAATATTGAAAGTTTATTCAGTAATTTAAAAAGAAATGTGTGACCTTTTATGATATGCTATTCAGCTGAAAATATGACTTAAGAATTTGTTTAAATTGATCGTATCTATTCATTCAATTCAGTGTTTCACAATTCTATTTCAAAACTATCTGTAATTATTTAAATATTAATTTTCGTTTATTGATAAAAGTATCTTCAAAGCTATAGTTTAAGTGAATGTTATTTAACTTAAAATTTCCCTCTTGGTACTAATTCTTTTAAAAAAAATTTGATGATAGTATCGAATTTTTCGTGTAATTGGACAAAGAGTATATGTTAAAATGAAACAACAGGTACACAGCTTAAAAAATGAATTAATAATACATGTGAAATAAATGGAAATTACAAAGATATTAATCTCTACTATTAATTTTTACACAAATTAATATTATAAAAAAAGTATTTTTACTGTCAGCTATTTTTTCAGAATCTGTTTTTTGAGAAGTGTAGTTGTTTCACGTATTAGTTCTTTCAAAAAGCAAGAAAACTCTAAGAATTGTATAAAAATTAAAAGATCTGTTTAGTATTCGGAGCAAATTTTTTCAAGTTTATGCAGTGAAGTCCGTTTAAATAGCTTTAATGGAAGAAATAATGTTGAAAAATTAATAGTGTCTCGTTGTTCTACCTCTCTTGTTTAATACATTAGAGCAATTTTTTTTATTAAATTTTTATGAAAATGTTTAATTGTTATTAGTTCCCCAAAATTCTTTCAATAAATAGAAATAGAATTCGATTTAGACAACTGTTTTGCATTTTTATTAAATGTTAATTTTTTCTTTGCATTATAAATGAGTTTTAAGGTTTTATTTTTCAAAATAAATTTTAGGTTACCCAGTAATGATTAAAGCATCAGCCGGTGGTGGAGGCAAAGGAATGAGAATTGCTTGGGATGATAAAGAAGCCATGTAATTTTTTTTCTTTTTAAATTTAAATTGCCTATTTATCCATGTTTTTCTTCCCCCCCCCCTCGGGGGTACAACTTTAGGTGTTCACGAACCCACTGTGGTACCCAAGTAATCTATTCTTTTCCCATAGGGTTTATTACCTGGTAAACATGAGGATTGCAACCCCAAGATGTCCAACTGATCTTTTTCTACTTTCCCCTCTTTATCCTTTCTTTTATTACTTGACATTGTCTGTCGTGTTTGGCTCAGTTTGGCCAAATACAGCCCTTATGCCATAAAATCCCAAACCAACCAATGGCTAACAATGGGAAAATAATGATATTTTCTTTGTTTTTCGATATTCCCATTCTGATTTGCAGCTTATATTGTTTTACAATTTCATTGGTGAAGGAAAATATCTAATAATATTCCACCATTTTTGTTTTGAGAAGAAATTTAAAAAGGAAAAAAAAAAACAGTTTTCATGAGCCGTAAGAGGGTTTGATTTTTCATCTTAGTTTAAAATTCCCTTAGAAAGCCTTAATATTTTCTTAAATTCTTTTTTACAGAAACACAGCATATTTTTACTTTGCTTGCACTTAAAAATTATGATCAATGACATGCAACCTTAGACCATTATTTTGGCAATCTTAAGAAGTCCCAGCCAATGCAAGTCTTTCCTTACACTCAGTAGAGACTGTTGTGGCTCATTGGGCATGCCCACTGCATTAGCAACATGCAAGTGGTAGATAATGCAGATTTGATTCCTCCCTGGGAACATTTCTATCTTCTGTGTTCATAAAACTTTCCTTGTCTGTATGTGTCCATTACTTGATGTTGTTTGTCTTGTGTCTTATGCAGCATGGTCAAATATGGCCCTTGTGCCATATTTGGCCATGTGCCTCATTAAAACTGATTTTAATGACATTTCGCCTTGTACTTAGGTCATTATTGGGTCTGATATACAACTTGCACCAGTGAAAGTTTCTTTAACTTAGCATTCAGATGTCTAAATATGGCACTTTCATCTGAATGTTGCCATTAAAATATCTTAATTTTTCTTTTGTTTAATGAGTGGGAACCCTGAAAAAATTATATTTCGTGATTCACACTAGACTGAGTAAAAAACAAACTCAAACGTAAAACTCCAAAATTGCACTCACAAAACTTTAATTAGAACCAACGGTTTTCACAGACGACCACACACATAGACAGGGGTGAAAATCTTCCGCGTTTACGCAGATTTCCGCTTTTACGCGGATTTCCGCTTTTTTTTTCTTCCAAGAATTTCCGCTTTTTTTTTCTTCCAAGAATTTCCGCTTTTTTTTCCTTCCGAAAATTTTCTCTTTTTCGACAATTTTTTCTTTACAATTAAATTATATTATGGAATTACAGCTAAAGAATAAATGTAAAAAAAGTAATAAGGAAAGTGTGAATATGTCCTACTTCAGGGATTAGATTCTTCCGATTTTTGTATGTATTTCCAACTTTTCGTAAATTACTGAGAAAATGACCAATTTGTATCATTTTTTTACGAACAAATTCCGACTTTTGCCCTTTTTTTGTCTTTTAAACGTAAAATGCGCCAAATGAGACGTATATCGGCAATGTTGCACTGCTAAATTTTGCAAGCTGATAAGTTTTGCAAATTCCTTTTTGAAAAGAATCCTTTGTGAGAAGCTTATTAGTTCAATGGCAAACCTGGAGAACTTGGATTTTGAACTAGTTAGCGTACGTTGTTGTATATTTCATAAGTAAAGCTACGTTTCCTAAAAAAGCGGCGCTGTTATCTAGCGGCCGTGAAACGTCATGATGCGGCGGAAAAGGTATAAATGAAATATTTTAAGTTGATGAGCTTTTAATGTGATTTTTTTCTTTCAACTAGAAAATAAGATGCTAGATTATTTCATCTTTTACGGTAACCTCGGCAAGAGGAAAGTTAAAATTTTCTTTTGAATATTCTAGAAAGTACTTTCAAAATCCGTTAAAACTTCTTTTTTGGCGACTTTAGAAGTGCGCCAAGGCGGTGGCCACCGTTTTAAACATAGACTGCAGCTATTTTTTGCAACGGAAATTTTCAAAATGATGCTTTTTTCAAGGGCAATATTTATGATTGTTTTAATAAATTAAATTATTTCTTCGATAATACGAGTTATTAATTTTAAGTTTTATTTGATTTAAAGTTGATTTAATTAGAAAATAAGAATATTTACGGAAAAATATAGAGATTTTGAAAAAAAAAAGTTATTTTACATTCGAAAATAGGTTGTAAATTTAAACTGAATTAAGTAATATTTTTTTATTACAGGGGTACAGCTTCAGTCTACGTTTATAGCGGTGGCAACGGCCTGCCCTTTTGCGCACTTAGATCCGGTGCATACAACCGGTTTTTCAACGTGCAGCGCCGCTGCCGCAACGCAAGGGCGGTCTGAGATACATTAGATTCAGTGCACACATGCCTCCAGAGCCACTAGGGCGACGCACGTCCAACTTGCGTGCAATTTGTTCCGCAGTTCCCTTACGGCACCACACATGAGTCTCCGTTCTGAAGTACCTTATTTTCATAAACAAATGGAATATAAATAATAATTAATAAATGGTTGTATCTAGTAACGTCTATTTTGTTTCAAATATACTTTTTTTACACCAAGTAAGCGAAGTAAACACGTTTTCTTCGATAGAATATTTATCGCAAATGCCGTGAAATGAGTTTGTGCGTCATTTCACGGTAATGTGTGCATAGTTGTGCTGCGGCGCCGCACGTTGAAAAACCGGATGTGTGCACCAGGCCTTAAGTCGCCAAGGAAAGAATTATTTCAAATGAACCAACGAAATCAAACGACATTTTAACGGAATTTGAAAGAACTTTCTGGAATATTCGAAATTAAATTTTAAAACTTTCCACTTGCCCAGGTTGTATTAAAATCCGCAATAACCGTTATGCAGATGGGTTACCTTAACCTGTCATTACTCGCTACTAGAAGTGCGCCAAAAAAGCGTCAAGTCCGTTGTCACTGCTATATACGTAGACTGAAGCTGTACAATTTTCGTTTTTGGTGTCTACTTTTTTTTTTCATATAAAATTTATTCTATTAAAAAAAATAGTATTTATTTGATTTATTCTTTTGTAACAGCATTTTTATTCAATTGCATTTTTGTATCAAGGTTTTGGAAAAATTGGAACTCTTAAAAAAAATCTCACCATTGGTGAGATGTTCAAAAATATTCAAAAAATAACATTTTCAACTTCATGCAACTTATTTATACTGCTTACAGAGTTGCCAAAATATTTTTCTCTTTTACGAAATTTGAGTTTACGCGTAAGGTGCTCCCCTCCCCCTTTACCAAAGACAAATTTCATTGTTTTTAGTGGATTTAGTAGAGCTTTTAAGCTAAATAATAGGCAGAAATACATGCTTATCATACACACATATTCTGTACTAGTGGCACAGCCATGGGAGATTATGGGTTAACCTCCCTACTTCCAAAGACAAATTTTAATTGGTTTTAGTAGACTTTATAGGGTTTTATCAGATTAAAAATTTGCCTACCCCCTCAGAAAAAAAATTTCTGGTTGCACCACTGTTCTGTACACACATTAGTACACAAATATAGTATTCTTATTCAGTTTTTTTTTTGTAGTTCAAAATAACGCCGCATTTATTTTCCTCTTTTTTACATATTGACTGTTTTCACCCCTGCATAGAGCATGCCACAAGGAATGACACAGCATATCTTCGGACGGTCAGAAGACCCCCCAGCAACAAAAACCCCAGTTGGGAGTCGACGGAAGAACCAACATAGATTGCATAAGGGTGATGACCCGTGTGACTTTCAAATGTTGTCTTTACCTCGTTTCAATTCAGGCAGGCGTAAACAAATTAGACTAAACTATCGAGAATTGCATTTTTTTTTTCAACTTAATCAGTATCCAACATTTTATCTACAATTTTGAAGTGTTATATTTGTTTTAATTGTTCTTAGTTTTCAATTGATAAACTCTTTGCAGAGAGGGCTTTCGATTCTCAACCCAAGAGGCCCTGTCAAGTTTTGGGGATGATAGATTGCTGGTTGAAAAATTTGTCGACAATCCCAGACATATCGAAATACAGGTTTGTTGATGAGTTTGTTGTGTTGATTTCTGCTCCAAATGTCTTTCAGCTTTGTAGTATAGCTCTCAGAGATTGCTTTATTTCATAGTACAAAATCCTGTTTAAACTAACACTCGTGTTTTAAACTTTTATTTTTGTTCAGATTTATGAGAGTTTGAGCATGAGTTTTTTGTGGAATCCAATTTTTTGAAAGCATTTGCAACAAAAGTATATATTTTTTTATTTAATTACCCCTTGATTGCTTTCTTTCTCAGAAGACAAGAAGAGGTGTTATAGACTAAGGAGAGCTGTAGTGAGGGTTGAGAAATACTTCCCTTTAAGAAATGAAGAGGCATATACCTCACATTTTTAAAATTAAAAATCATGTAAAGATACAAGTTGAATGCAAAACTGATCATAAAACCTTTTAACAAAAGCCCACCAACCGGTCTGGTGGTTGAGATGTTAGCCTCTAGATCGGAAGGTTCCTGGTTCGAATCCGGGTCAGTGCATGGATATTTTGTAAGCGTATGGTGTAGAGGCAGCTTGGTGCACCTTAAATCTGTCATGTCCAAAAGTCCATGTGCTGGGTTGATGTGGAAGTTTGGAGAGAAGGGTGCCAGCTCAGGTGCTGCCTCGTTATCTGACCATGGTTCAAATTACGTGGTGTTGTGATTGGGTCTTTCCCTTAGGGGATTGATCCTGAACAGTCTCCAATATTCCGTTGTGTTACCTTAGTACAACTTTAATTAAAATTAACTTACCTTTTATAACAAAAAATTTGTGCAGTAGAATATTTTAAAAAGCTGAAATTCCATCTCATCAATACATCCAAGAAACTTCTTTTTTACCATGGCGGTTTAGGACAATGAAGTTTTATTAGTCAGACTGGAAACTTATAAATTAACTCCCCTTTCTGAAAAAACAAATTGAGATTTCCTCTCCTGTTTACAAATCAAAATAATTTGTGGGATAAGTATATTTATTTTTTAATTTCCAATGCAATAGGCCATTACAGACACAAATCCTTTTGCCAAAAGTACACACAAATTAAACAAGAAATGAAAATAAAATACCATTATGGTAAAATACAGCAAATAAATATGTAAAAAGCTAGGGAAGCTGCCGGGTAACCAAGCAGTCCCTCGTCTGCCAGTAGTTTTCACTGAGAGTTGTTTCAGTTAAATCTGCACTGTTTAGTAAATGCACTGCATGCATTAATGCATCATCCACGCAGCGAGTATTATAGGATTCCCATGGGTCAGGGAAAACCTGAAATTGTCGTAGAATTTAATTTTGCCCAAAAATGTTTGAAAAATTAAGAATTTTCGTCTAAAACATGGAAAATTGTCTCAATGACCTGAAAAACGATTGATCATGGCGTCTTGGATGCTTTGGAGAAAAGTATCCAGTAAGATTTGTTTACAGTTTTGTATCGCTTTATTTTATGAATAGAATTTTCACCTGATTTTAAATGAAGCAGCTAATATTTAACATGTAAAGCATTTGTTTTGTCTACTGAAAGAATTGAAGAATTTCATGCTTATGATACATTAAATCACAAATTGATTTTGGATTATTTTAATGTTATTTTAATTCAAAATTACATGTGCTTGTATATTAATTTTTATAGAACATAATTCTTAAATTGGTTATTAAGTGCTAAATTATTTCTTAGTTTGTGACTGTAAAAATGTCGTGAATTGCTTATGTATGACCTGGAATTTTGTAAACATTTGTCAGAAAAACCCAAAAAGTCAGGGAATTTTATTTCTGAAATTGATAGGGAACCCTGTTAGCAATATCAAGCTTATGTAGATGGGAAGCAAAGTAATCATGGTTTTTAACAACTGAATCCTACCACTGCCACATTTCTGAGATAATCAGGATCAACTCTTTCTGCGATTTATCTCATTTCAAGGCAAAGCTGAGAGAAACAATGTCTTTATTGCTCAATGATAGACCACTTAGTGCCTTTACCCAGAGTGCACCATGAGGAGGTAGGTCTATTGTTTTATGGGATAAGTAAAAGAAGTGATACTGTAAAAACTCAATAAGTCTTCATTTTCTTTCAGTCTTGTCTAGCTCTCGTAGATGGCTATGTAATTAAACCTTGGTTACTTGCCACTGGATAGGTCTTAAAACATGCAGTTTTCTATGTAAAAGCAAACAAAATGAAATCAAAAATGATAATTTTTACCATGATCCTTTATTAAATTTGTTTGAAATCTTAAATCGAAGTGGATACACTGTTCTTGACTCAGATAACTACATATATGCACAGCATTAAAGTATGTTCTTAATCAACCATAAAAGATATAACTATGGAACTTTTAAAAGAAAAGGGTGAGTGACTAAAGTAAAATTAAGGTAATTCTTTTCCACCTAATGAAACACAAGTTCTTGAAACCTTAGAAGCAACTAGAAATTACCTTACATCAGGTCATGGTACTGAATTTACAAGATACAAAATTGTAAATACTGTGATAAATTTTAAACTTGCATGACATTATAGTCATGCATTATTGAGTACATCCTGTGGTTACTACTCGTAAGTCGCCCCTTGATCCTTTGAGTGACAACTTATTGAGGCTTTACTGTATCACTGAATGTGGCACTCTATTGAAAGGCAATATAATAAGTGGTATGAAAAAAAAATGGTGTGCTTATTAGATTCAATAGTAATTTTAATTAATAGGTAAAATAATAAAATTTCTATGACTCTAAATTGAATATTCAGGTATTGCAATTCTATTATATCAAAAGTTGATTTTGTGTTATTTTTAATTTTTGTTGATTGTGAATCTGTCTAATGTATTAATGGTAATTGTAGGTTTTATGTGATAAATATGGAAATGGAATCCATCTCAATGAAAGAGAATGCTCTATTCAGCGAAGGAACCAAAAGGTTATAGAGGAAGCTCCTAGGTAATGCATGATTCTTTTTTTCATTCCCATAATGATAATAATAAATTGAGGTTTCTTGGTAGATTTATCTAAAAATACTTAGGTTTATTTTCACACTCTATGGTTTATTGGATCTTGACATAATTATTTTTAGTCTCTTGACTCATTAACCCTCCAAGGGGTATGCTCGAGAACAGTTCAGAAGGAATGCTGTGTGATGGGCAGCAAGCTTGAAATATTTGGAAGAGCAAGATGTCTAAATAGTTTGGGTCTGCATGTCGGAATCTTTCTGAATTGTATTCTAATTTAATTTTCCTAGTTCTGCTCGGGCACGCAGTTCATAGTTATTTAGTATGTTTTAACTCATTTATTTAGTGTGCATGATACAACCTTTTCTTTAAAATGCTAACCGATGGACTGCCATGTTCTTTTCATCTGTCATCATTTCTTTAGCTGATTTGAGAGGGCTTCTTTTTTTTAAGTTTGCTACTTTGAAGCTTAGTTTTGAAGTAAAAGCTACCCAATATTTACTATAAAGTTTGTTTCAAATTCTAATTTCTGTATGTAATGCTAAAAACAAAGCTATCTATCAACTCTAAATTTTTTATTTGCTTTCCTTACCAAAGCTATGCCTTTTATTATCAAGGTTGAAACATTAGACTTCAAATTATTAAGTGCTGTAACGTCGTGATAAAAGAAATAGACTTTTTTAAAGAATTAAAGAAAAATTTATTTACAATATGGTAGCGACATCACCGTTACAACTACCTCTCATCATACGTTTTAAACATAACGGCTAAAACACGCCATTCGAACACTGCACTCCGTCCACACTTCAACGAAGCATCCAATCGACTCTAAAAAAGCCGTTACAAAAAAAATATCTTTTCACCAACGTTATACATAAAAGAAAAAATTAACTTCCGGGAAAACCATTTAAGCTCACATAAATATGTCAAAAGAAAAGATATCCTTTCCAAGAGTAATAAGAAGTATAAATAAACACAGGAAGTATCACAATATCTTGGAATAAGGAAAAAGAAATACTATAGAAATACATTTAAAAGATATTCCGGAAGTGTACGTTACAACTCTTCCCCCCTTAGAATAACTTTTTACCCTGTAAAAAGTTACCATAACTTTTCAAAAAAAAACTAATTTCTACAAAATTTTATACAAATATTTTCAAATATACATACAACTGCCAAGTTACCTACAAAACTATAAAATTAAGCTCAAAGGACATTTTGGTAACTTAGAACAGTCGGCTAAGGCTGTCAGCATTCTGGTGTTTTCTGCCCTGACGATGGATTACCTCATAGTTCCAGGGCTGCAATGCAAGAGCCCATCTCATGAGACGTGGATTTATCCCAGAGTTCTTTTTTAACCATACTAGAGGATTATGATCAGTTTGGATAAAGAACTTGGTAGGTCCATCCAGGTAGCATCGTAGCTTCTTGACAGCAAACACAATAGCGGCACATTCTTTTTCGGCTTTCAAGATCTGCGAATGTCGGACCGACATTCGATATGGCTTCGCACAGAGGGGCTTTATTTCAGAAAGTTCGATATCAAACTGGATACGATCTGTGAGGCCAGGCACGTTTGAGAAATAATTGGAATATTTACATATAATACAACTGAGCTGGTCAATCTGGTCGTCATCCAGTCTTCCTTTCACTTCACTGTTTCTCAATATCTCCTCGAGATAAAAAATATTGGGATTGTTTTCCACAGGCGGGAATTCTTCTTCCAACTCTGATTCTTCATCCTCACAAGTAGTGACCAGATTTATGAATTCAGGCCTCTGGTAATAAGGTTTTAAAAGATTTACATGGTAGATTTGTGACGAATTTTTCCGGTTAGGCAGGGCAACAAAGTAGTTCGTCTCCGAAATCTTGCTTTCAATGGTCCCAGGACCATGCCATTGAACCGCTAACTTATTTACAGGTGAGGGTGCCAGTACCAGTACTTTATCTCCAACATTGAATTCACGTTTCACGGTATTTTTGTCGTACCATTTTTTTCTTTTCTTGGCAGCTTCCTCCATATTATCAATGGCTAGGCTGCGACATTTTTCCAATCTTCTGAGAAGATTGATGATATATTCAACAACTGAAGAATTTCCTTCTTCCGGCTGTAACCAGTTTTCATACAGAAGAGTGACGGGAGTCCGTAAGTTTTTTCCATGAACCAATTCAGCTGGACTGAATCCGGTGGATTCATCAGTAACTGTCCTTAAGGCGAACAAGACTGCATGGACATGCTTCTCCCAATCTGGTCCTTCTTCGGTACACAAAACTCTCAAAATCCGTTTCAGGGTACGATGAAACCTTTCTACCGGATTGCTCTGGGGATGATACACAGAGCTAAGTACTACCTTGATGCCGAAACGTTCAAAAAATTCTGATGTGAGTTCGCTCATAAACGAGGTTTCCTGGTCGTGTTGAATCTCCTTAGGAAAACCCATTCGACTACAAATCTGAAGGAGAGCATTAATTACGGATCTAGATGTTATGTTTGGTACTGCCACAGCATCTGGGTACTTCGACGACATACACATTGCCGTAATCAGGTATCTTTGGCCTGAGTCCGTCACGGGCAAAGGTCCTACAGCGTCAATATTAATACGGGAAAAAACTTCCGTAATCACTGGAACAAGAGTCATGGGCGCTTTTTTCTTGTCCCTTGCCTTTCCAGCTCTCTGGCAGGAATCGCAAGCCTTCACGAAGTCCTCTGCTTCTTTGTAACAGTTTTTCCAGAAAAAGTACTTGGTCATTCTGTCTTTGGTCTTGGTGGTCCCAAGATGACCTGACATGCCTTCATGACACAATTTCAGTATCTTCACTCGATACTCTATGGGCACGACGATGAGCTTCCTTTCTATACCACTCTTGTCTTTCTTACTCTTTACCAAAAGTCGGCCTTTCGCAAGTTCAAAATCTTTAGGAGGTTTTCCATTTTGGATTTGTTTTACTTGAGAGCTCATCTCTTCATCTTCACCTTGAGCCTTGATTAGCTGCTCAGTGTCCACTTTTAACAATTCAGTGATATCTTGATCTTCTGCCACCTGAGTGAACTCGTCACTTACTTCCCCTGTTTCCATTTCATTTTTTTCCAAGGTACTGAATTCTTCCGCTGGGATAGGGTTTTCGGATTCTTTAATTAAAGATTGAGATTCATCCCTTTCTTTCACTTTTTTCTGATGCCTTGTCAGTACTGAATTTATTTGATCCACAGAATGACAATCTTCCCTTTTTAACAAGGCAGCAGTCCGATTCCCTAAAAGATATCGTCCGCGGTCTAGTTCATCTGGAATCACAGCAGCTTTAGTGAGTGTTTTTCCCAATTCACACTCTACCAAAACTTCGGCAAGAGGTAAACAAGTTGAGCTGGAGTCCAAAGGTTGCTGTACCCAAACATGTTCACCCGTCATGTCAGCTGAATTCACCAATTTCCGACACACAATGTCAATGGTCGCTCCGGTGTCTCTTAGTAGATTTATATCCTGACCGTTTATTTTTCCTTTCATGATATACGGTTCCAGGTACTTCTCAGGTTCTTTGTCCGAAATGTAATTTACAGTTTCCGAAGGTTTCTTCAACTTTGGACAATTTGGTCGGATATGACCAGGCTGATTGCAATGAAAACACCGCATCTGTCTCCTGCGGTCGAATTCCGGATTTGGGTCTTGTTCGGAAAATCTTCGTTCTATCTTAACCCCTTTACCATTTATGGTATCCCTTCTCCTTGGTGGATTATCGGTCTTTTCAAACTTGTTTTGAACTCGATCCTCGAACTTGTCTTTCGCAAAGACAGGGTATCGTTTCACAGTTCGTCTAACGTCTTCAAACTTCTCCAACAGTTCCACCAAATCTGTAGGGGAGTTTATTTCTGTCCATTCTCTGAGATACATATCTTTGAATTCGGATGGTGTTTTTTTCTTCATCTGATCTGTGATGATCAAATCTCTCAGTTTTTCAAAAGTAAGGACCTGACAACCTGCAATCCATCCATCGAAATAAGTAGACAATTCATGATAGAAATCCCTCCAGTTCCGATCAACTGCTTTATGGTGTGAACTAAATAACTGTCGAAATCTTTCTGGTGTTAGTTTGAACCTTTTTAACAGAATATTTTTGATGTGATCATAATTTGTAGCTAGGTCAGCTGGTTCACGGGCTATTATATGAGCAATCTCTTGGGGGATCAAACTTAATAGGTGAGATACCCACATTTCTTTTCCCAACGACAGCAAAGTTACCTGTCGCTCGAACAAGATTAAATAAAGACTCATATCATCTTTCATGTCGTATTTCGGAAGGATCTTGGTCAAGTCTCGATTCGATGGTCTAGAATGATCAACTGCACCTTGCTGGGTTTGTCTAGTTGCTTCTATTCTCAATTTTTCCAACTCATACTCTCGTTCTTTCTGCTTTTCTTCCACTTCAAGGGCTTCAATTCTCCGCTTTTCTTCCACTTCAAGGGCTTCAATTCTCTGCTTTTCTTCAAGGTCTTCAATTCTCCGCTTTTCTTCAAGGGCTTCATTTCTCCGCTTTTCTGCCACTTCAAGGGCTTCAATTCTCCGCTTTTCTTCCACTTCAAGGGCTTCATTTGTCTTTCGAGTTTCTATAATTCTACCAAAAAGTGCTTTGGTGAATTCCTCATCATATCCCTCACTTGAAGTAATAAGATTCACTAATTGTTTTATGGATTTTTCTAGGGTGATTTCTAAATCTATCTCCTCCACCAATTTGATCAAGTCCTCTTTCTTTCCCTTAACTAAATAAGTCATGATTAAATTCTAAACAGCTTCCCCCTTTGGACTCAAATATAACGTAAGGTACAAAATGAAAATTTTTCGAAACCGAAACTGACCAGAATTCTGACTTACCTTATAGCCAAGCCACAAAAAATATAATTCAAAGACAATAGAACAATAGAAAAGAAATAAATGTACAAACACCAATTTTGTAACCCAAAAGACCTTCAAAAGAAAATTAATTTTTTTAAAAGTTTAAATCAAAATACCATTTCAAATACAAAACAAATTTAAATTATTAATTAAGATAAATAATCATCTACGACGATTAAAATCTCTTAAATTTCTATTTCACATAAATTCCAAAACAATACTAATTTCTATTATAAAAGCAAAATTTGCAATTAAGAAATTTTTTTGTTTCGAAACCTGTTACGATAAATGGAAGTTATCACAAAAACAGAAGTAAAATTGTACATTAAATATAATAGTGCATAAAACTTTAGACTTAAAACCGAAACCACTTATCTGGAATAGTTGCTTGATGGTACACAGGAAGTCCTTGAGCAGGAACCCAAAGTTCGAACTGGACTTTGCTGACGATGACAGGACGGGATGCCCAAAAAGTTCGGACCGGATGGCCCTTTTGATGCTGAACACACACGCGTTTCACACACAGGAACAGGACGGGATGTCCCAATTCTACTGACCGGACTAAGCTTCGTTGCTGGACACACGCAGTAACAGGCCACGTTTCATACACAGAAACAGAACGGGATATCCAAAAACATCGGACCGGATGGCCCACTTCGTTGCTGCCGGACGCACGCAAATTCTCCACTCGCGAGGACGGGATGTCCACAAACTTCGGACCGGATGGCCCCCTTCGTTGCTGCCGGACGCACGCAAATACTCTACTCACAAGGACGGGATGTCCACAAACTTCGGACCGGATGGCCCCTTCGTTGCTGCCGGACGCACGCAAATACTCCACTCACGAGGACGGGATGTCCACAAACTTCGGACCGGATGGCCCCTTCGTTGCTGCCGGACGCACGCAAATACTCCACTCACGAGGACAGGATGTCCACAAACTTCGGACCGGATGGCCTTCTTCGTTGCTGCAGGACGCACGCAAATATTCCACTCACGAGGACGGGATGTCCAAAAACTTCAGACCGGATGGCCTTCTTCGTTGCTGCAGGACGCACGCAAATTTTCGCTGAACACAGGACGAGATGTCCACAGTTTATTCTCAAATCAGGACGGGATGTCCAAGACTTCAATTTAATGGGAACGATCGCAGTGCATGCCACCATTAATAGGTAGCTGTAACGTCGTGATAAAAGAAATAGACTTTTTTAAAGAATTAAAGAAAAATTTATTTACAATATGGTAGCGACATCACCGTTACAACTACCTCTCATCATACGTTTTAAACATAACGGCTAAAACACGCCATTCGAACACTGCACTCCGTCCACACTTCAACGAAGCATCCAATCGACTCTAAAAAAGCCGTTACAAAAAAAATATCTTTTCACCAACGTTATACATAAAAGAAAAAATGAACTTCCGGGAAAACCATTTAAGCTCACATAAATATGTCAAAAGAAAAGATATCCTTTCCAAGAGTAATAAGAAGTATAAATAAACACAGGAAGTATCACACAATATCTTGGAATAAGGAAAAAGAAATACTATAGAAATACATTTAAAAGATATTCCGGAAGTGTACGTTACAGTGCCCTCAATGAATTAACTTTCTTTAAGGAAACATTGGCATCACAACTCTGATGTACCCTAGTCATCTGTCCTCCCCTTTGTTTTACCCTTACTTGCCTTTCTGCTTTTTTCTTCTCTCACTTGATGCCTGTCTTGTATTCGATGCAGCTTGGCCATATATGGCCATTACACCATGAAACTCAAAACAACCAAATTGTAAGTACAGGTATTCAATACGAGTGCAAAGTTAGGGATTATATTGCCCTATATATTGGTATTTTAGTATGTTAATTAACCTTTAATTTAAATCTAGAATTACACTTTTAATTCAAGATGAGCGTTACTAATCCCATTAATTTAGCTTCTGTGACTCATTTTGTCTTATTTCTTTCTGAAAGAGCAGAGAAATTTAGTTTTAAACTTCTGTTTTATATCTTTAGTACATTTATGGATACAGACCTTAGACAAGCCATGGGTGAACAAGCAGTTGCATTGGCTCAAGCTGTTGGATATGATTCAGCAGGTAATACTAAATAGACTTCAGCATTGAAATTCGTTTCTTTTTTAATATCTTGTATAATTGTGACTCTGGAGAGGGCAGTCAAACTTGGGTCAGTTGATTTCTGAATAGGTGTGAAAGCATGTTAGGATAATACTAACACACGTAAAAGCATGAATGCCAATTGCTGTGGATGTTCCCCCTGCCAACTTACTGTCAATGTTATTGTTTTCAGCACCCAATAATAAACTTTGAATCAGAATCCACACTAAAGATGCCAGTTGGGATAGGATTTGTTTTGCATTACCAAAAAGTCCCCTTATTTAACTAATAGGCTTTTTTTAAAAACCATATGACTATCTTCTGGGAGTTGCATTACAGAATGTTTGTGTAACTTCAACAAGAAGGCAATCAATGTTGTTTCAGTCAATTTTAAATGCAGAAAACTCTGAATTATCCGCGGAATTGAGTGACACGGCAACTGCGGATGAGTGAATTACGCGGATTATCAGCAAAATGGCTAAAAGAGGCACAAATAAACACAAAAAGGTCTTTGAACAATTTTTATTTACAGTAGTGTTATCTCTACTATTATAAAAGGAAGTGTTTATTTGTTTCTTGGCCGCAAAGTCCTGATGAATCTATGGCACTTACAGTAATGGGATTTGGCATTTAGGTAGTCCAAATTTTGTGCAATTTTAGGGTCGAGGCGAATTTTAAAATTCTATCTTTAACATTTAAAAATGAATTTAATAGTTTTTTTCACCATTCTTACTTTTTCTGGGAAATGAAGAAACATCAAAATTTAGACTTTTCGCCCTCACATCAGCCTTTGGAACCATGTCAATATTTTTCATCTTCCCGTCTAGAATGGGAGAGAACACATTCAAATGACCTTCGTTTATTTCGAGATTCATTCAGTTTGATTTCCTGCAAAACAGATTCTATTGAAGCAAAATACATTACTAAAGTTATCACTGGCGTTCTTCAGTGCTTCTTTTTCTATCCCAGCGATCGTTTAAGGTAGAATAAAAATTTTACCGGATTTGAAATTTGCAGAAAATTTTACGCCAGCTAGATACCTTATACGTTTAATTTTCTTTTATATTTTCACAAGAGATTGTAACGTCACGTGAAACATATTGCATCTTCTGCCCTTCGTGTTAAAAAAAAAAAGAAAGAAACATTGCATTTCCTGTTCTATTCCATTTCAGGGAATGAGAGCAAAAAATAAAAAACATTTTGACTGGGATTGTTAAGTTCTTTTTTCGTAAAATCGGAATCTTTAAAGATAGATCAATAATTTCATCGGATTTGAAATCTGCGGAAAATGTTACTCCAGATTAATACATTACATCACGGGCTAGCCACGCAGTGGCTAGTATACATATAATTATGAATTAATATACAGTAGATTTCTGAACTTAAAAATTTATTTACTTATTCACAAAAAAATCATTAAGTTATATTTGTTTTTCTGTTATAACCCCCCCCCCCTCCCTTTTTTGTCTTCTTTTTTTTTATTTGAGATTGAAATTTTTTCAACAAATTTTTCACAAAGTGACCACGAATAAGCCGCAAAGTGGATAATCGGGAGTTCATACTGTAGGTGTAAAACACATATAGATATTTTTATAGTACTATTTATAGTAAACTAATATCTTTAGCTACTAAGGGATATAATATTTAGGATTTTTTTTTTTTTGCAGGAACTGTTGAATTCCTTGTAGATTCTCAAAAGAATTTTTACTTTCTTGAGATGAACACAAGGCTGCAGGTATGATTGTGCTGGTCCTGTTTTTCTTTTTAGCTGTGGAGTTCTTGTTTTAACTAAAAGATTTACACATTTTTTAAATTTTAGGTAGAGCACCCTATTACAGAATGCATTACAGGTGTTGATGTGGTTCAACAGATGATAAGAGTAGCTAAAGGTAAGCTTTATGTATTCATTGCTGAGTTATTGAAGGAATGACATATCTAATTCATTACTAAGTACAAAGCATCTTTTCGTTTTGTTTAACTGTTCTAGCAGTTTCTTACTTTTTAGAACCAAATTTATTGCTTCATTTGGTTCTTGTTTATGTTTTGAATAATTTAAAAGAAGGCAGTAGTTATTTTAGAAATAGAAATTTACGAATACCTTTTGCATATTACTTCAGAATGGCCATAGTTTCTGTGCTTGCCAATAGGTGACTACTGATTTACAGGTGGTTACCTTAAAAAAATTATGGAAATATTAAGCACAAATGTTTGGCAATACTGTTTGTACTTTCTACCGAATGCAAGATGCTCATTTATCAAAACATGTAGAGATCAGAATTCAATCCACTTTGATAGTCGCGTCTTTTGATTAAGAAAAACACCTAGTGTCTTTTTATGGAAGACAGCAGAAATAAATTAAAATCTATTCAAATTTTCACAAGATAATTTGCAGTATATCCCTGGTTTTATAGGAACATTAAAACTATAGAAGACATGGGTGTGCTAGAAATTCAACAATTTTGCAGTGAAACAGCACCTAAATTTTTTAGTTAACTAAAAAATATCGACAATTAAGTAATTACCCAGGTGTGACTTTCATTAACCTGCGAATGATAAAAGACCAAGAGCCATTTTAAATGTTCAGAAACGAAAAGAAAATAATTATTTCAACCCTTTGATCTAATTAATTAAACATACCTTCTTAAGCATGCCTCTCAGTGGTGTATTCAAAATTAATTCTGACAGCCATCTAGAATTTCTGGCCAATGTATTACAAGCTCTCAAATAAAGCCATATTGGTGCCCCAACTTCCATGGTCAGTTTGACATCCTTGTTAATCCTATTCAAGTTCTGAAAATCTAACCTCAGTTCAGTCAGCAGATGACTTATATGGGTGATAGAGGGCAGTGGTGCTTCTCCAGTTCTATGTACTGTAGAAAGATCCTTTTTTAGGTGTGATCTTATACCATGTCTATTATTTTTGTTTGAAAAGTGGCAATACCTTTAAAAGAGCAAGGGCATCCATATCTCAGTTTTATAATATCTTAGTGGATTATGAAATCTAGTAATTCAAGATCAAGAATAAAAAAATTGAGGGCACTTTACAGGTTGGCTACAGATTGATTTTTCATTTCATTTTTTAAGTGCCATAAAGAAGCTTTACTTTTAAAAATATGCTAGTTCTTACAAGAATACTGCATATTTTATTTCAGCCACATTCAAAACCTGAGATCAATTTTGCTTGGGCCATATCAAGTATTATAAAAAAAAAAAAAAAAAAAAATTGAGGGCACAGTATTTATAGGTTAGATAGAAATTGGTGTTTTTAAAACTGGGTCTGAAAGACTCAAAGATTTATGCAAAATGTCGCCTTAAAATTCCCTACTTTTCTTTTGCTTGAAGAGTGAGATCTCTGATTACTTGTTTTTTGAAAGTGATAGTTTACTCTTGATGTTTAAATGTGCTTATTTAGTCTTGATTTTGCTCAAAATGTGACAATTATTCTTTCCAGGTCATAAACTTAATATAAAGCAGAGCGATGTTGGCATTAATGGCTGGGCCATAGAAGCCAGAGTTTATGCAGAAGACCCCTACAAGAACTTTGGTCTGCCATCTGTAGGTCGTCTGTACAAGTACATTGAACCGATGCATATTCCAAATGTATGCCTTTTTTTATTTACAATTTTTCAGATTGTCAAAAAGATCATAATAATGATAAACAAAGTCTGAAAGTTTCAAAAGTGAAAAGTCCATTATCATCAGAACAAGAGGAAACACTCTGGTTTAAATGTTATCTTTGAAGAGTTTCGTTTTTTAATTAAGTCCACGTATAAAGGCAGGGGAGCTCTAGTGTTATTCACTAGAGCAGCTGTTTTCAAGTGGTGTGCCTCAAAACCACCACCGCCATTCTTGTGGTGAAAAGTCAGAGGGGCAAAAAATATTCTGTTGTATGTTGCTGAATATTAGTTTTCATGAGATGGAAAAAATTGTGAGTTGCTGTATTAGAGTGTCAGGTAAGGTAGAAAATAGATTAAGCTTCTCTTATGTTTTACTCAAGAATGGATCGCATCATAAATTAGTGTTAGTGATCACCACACACAGCAGGTGTGGTATATATGACATACTCTGCACTTGTGGTTCGGGTTATGTTGGTCAAATTGAATGGGCATTAAAAGTCTAATCATCAAAATGCAAGTAAGGATATCAACAAATCTGCCATTGATCAACACTTAAAAGTTTTCTCATCAGTTTGATTTTAAACAAAAGTTATCCACTCTGCGGGATCCATTCTCAAGTTAACATTTAAGAAGCGTTATCTGTTTTACCTTATATGATGCAATTGTAAATTATGTCAGTGGTTCTGCCTTTACGCCTGTACTGGGAACGCTTGATTTAAAAAATAAGTGGTGGAAACATTTTTCAAAGGTAACATTTAAACGGGAGTGTTTCCTCTTGTTAATTTTGGTCCTGTTGTGGGATCAACATTTTATTCCACACAAAAATAGCTTTGTTTTATCATCTTATTTTTATCTTATACTTTTTTATCTTCAACTACCAGTTTGACTTTTATTCTTATAGGTAAGGTGTGACAGTGGCATTCAGGAAGGAAGTGAAATAAGCATCTATTATGATCCAATGATTTGCAAGGTATTTATTTATTCTTCTGTCTACTTGAAGAGATCATATGCTCTTAGTTGTTCAATAGATAATTATGCAGAACATGTTTATTTAAGATTGTTTACCTTGCAGTATTCAGATAGTTTTATTCACAGCATATTAAATTTTTATTAACATTTAATATGCTATTTAAGCTTATAATTAAAGGACATAACATTATAAACTGTTTTGTAGATAATGTTAAGAGGGTTATTGTAATCAGCTTAACATGTAAATGTATTAATTGTATCTAGGAGTTTTAATACAAGATTTTATTTTATTAATATAAATAACTATAAGGGATTCAAAAAGCGATTTTTAAATATGAGGTCCCATTTGTGCTGAATAGTAGCCTTTTAGCTTCAGAAATGTTTTTGAAGTTTATAATCTTTGGATCATTACAACTGCGAAGTTCATATACTTATATATTTTTTCAATTTATTAAAAGCCACATATTAAATAATTAACAAGCTGCAAAAATCTCGATGACCTTCTATAATTATTCTTCCTAAACGTAACATCATATTTGTTTTTGAATTTATAAATTCAAGTATTTGATTGTTTAAATTAGCATCAATTCTGAATTATAACCCTTAGTTTTTTATTTATCATAGTGTAGTGAACAATGTTACAATTAAAATTATTTTTCACTAGAAAACAGCTACAAAGATGGTTATTTAATGAGTCTTTACTCTTTGTCTAAAGTAATGTCAAGTAAGTATGAAGTTAATTTCTAGCAATTCCCATGTCTCCCACCTGTGGCATGTTTCTGGATGTTAGATGGCACTTGTGCATTTAGTTCCCTGCTCGTGACTGTTTGCTACACATTATCCCAGTTCTGGAAATATTTGTGTCGTAGTGCATGTGAATTTCAACTACCTTTGTACTTTGTGTGTGCTATATGAATTACCGCATTTGCAAGTTTGCATGTAGGTGTACTCGCATAAAAGTTTTTTAAGGTATACAAAATTAAATTATTTTCATGTGTGTTTATTCACTCAATATTAAAAAAATGTCATTGGTTCATACCTACTACATCCCTTGTTTTGAAAAATCTTTCTGTTATACTTTATCAGAATAATCTAGTAGTTGCATGAAGTAAAATTGTTATGCTCCATAAGTTGCATGTTGTGGTATTCAAAAATCATAACAGAAAAGATGATAGCAATTGGCATTAATTATAAAAAAATATTTAAATTGGAGATGCAAGAAACTAATGTGGATAGATTTTCATCTATTGATGTACAGTATATATATATACTATTGTATATTAAAAACGTACCACCCCTCTTCATTCTAGCAATTTTAACGATAGAGCAAATTCAAAGATGTTTGACAGGAACTAATAAATTAAAATTCAAAAATTTGCATAAGGGGTCGTCTTCATATTAAATTGAGCACCAACTTCATAATTTTCAGTAGGAACCCCCTATTTCGAATCTAGATCAAAACTTAAGTTCAGATACCAAATTTCATGTCCGTAAGTCTTACTGTTTCAAAGTTATGAGTACGGAAAGATTGAGACTCTTAACGTTAAATGAGTTTTTTAGACTTTTATGGTTATCTTCCTAAATAATATTTCTATAGCGCTGATATTTTGTACCATTTTACTGTTAAACAACGCAAAAATATTCACCTAATATTTTAAAAGTAGTTTTTAGTATGCAATAATAATTATTAATCTGCAAAACACTTATGTATGGGAAATTTATTATGTTTTATGTGAATCGTTTCAGGACTTCTTGTATGGCCATGCAAAATTTCAGCTTGTTCCTATAGAAACTTTTTGAGTTACAAATAGTGATTTCTTTGTCAAGGGGTTCCCTAAAATTGACACCAACTAAAGGATTGGGATATAAAAATAGTCGAGCCACGAAATTTCATATTTAGACTAATTTAACGATGTGGAATCTGGTGGTATCAAAACATAGTTTTGCCATTAGAAATTTCATTGTTTGTGCAAAATTTGATAGAGATGTCCCTTTATGGAATTCTTTTGGATTTGAACATATAGAGGAAGTTATTCCTTATTGAATGATTCTTTTGAATTTTCTCTAGTATGAATGGTGCTCGAAATAAAGGTTGTGGCTCTGATTTTTTTTCCAGTGACTTTGCTTCAATACACAGGGGGTAGGGTGATCCATTTTAAATAAATGTGTTAAAATCTTCAAATTGTTAAAAAAATTTCTCACGTGCTAACCAAAGTTGAAACATTGTTCGGTGTCTTACTTTTTGTGAAGTTATCAACAAACATACCAGTGATTATTGTAAGTCAAGATATTGAATCAATGTCAAATTTTGTCGCAATATATACTTATAGGTAGTTCTACCGTAAGCAACCGTGCAAATTGAATACAATTTTTAGCTTCAGAAAAGAGTAAACTATGCAGACTTTTTGTTTCTTTGCATCAGGTCAAATCACCCTTAAGTGTTTTCAAGGTGTTCCTTATTCAATTCAGTGTCCAGTCGCATAATCGTTACACTCGATTAAAATATAATAAAAGTGAATGAAATTATTGATATTATTTTATTAATCCTTACTCTTACAACTCAGTAAAGAAGTTGGATACATATTTATTTATTATTTTTTTAAGTTGGAACCCAGGTTTTACATGCTAGGATAAATTCCAATGGTCTCCATCCCCTGTTTTAATAGCTAGCTTCAGGTAAAAAGCGATCATAAATTTCTAGTTTTGGAGATTCGTGAGAATTATTTCTAAAAAATCATTACTGAATTTCTTGGCTATATGATAATTTTATTATTATTTTTGCTTACCACATTGATAAATTTATGATGGTATACAAATGGTATACTTTTTGGTATACAAATTCTTTGGTCAAATTACTGATATCTATGGATGTTGACGTACAATTATAAGTTAATAATTTATGTAGAACTCTTATTTGTTAAAGAGATGAAAAGGGATATTCTTAGCAATTAAATATATTTATTTTCAATGGTTTGTGGGAAACTATTTACAACTAAATCGCATTGCTACATCAGGTGTGGTTAAAATGCCAACTCCTCAAAAGTCCTTTGTCTCTGGCCCTGTGAGATCTCTGAAAACAATGATATCGGTTACCGGTCAGTCCAGACATCATGTTGCCAGTTATTTCCTGGATCACAGGAAATTTAAGGTGTTCTTGTAATTCTTGATAGTATATCCCACATTTATAATTTACATATTAAAATAGTTTATTAAAAATGAGACAAAATTGACATTTTTATGGTCAGTCTAATGTAGCGTCATGCTGGGCTTTAAAATATGATTATTTTGATGATTAAATAGGACAAATAAAAATGAAAGCTTTAATTGACAATTAAAAACTGGTTTGAATAATTAATATTTTACAGCTCATCACATATGGACCCTCCAGAGAAGCTGCCATAAACACCATGATCCATGCTTTGGATGCTTATGTCATTCGAGGTAATTTAAACATTACATCTCTTCCATTCAGCTCAGAAATTCTTGAGTCTATTCCTAGCTTTTCCTGTTATCCGCTGATATTCATGCAAACTTTTCTAGGGAGTCTTCCAGGAAAGCACTTGTATTTCAAGTCTTCCAGACAGAAAAAATTCTGGATTTTTCTTTTGCGGAAAAGTTTTTAAATGACCCCAATTTCAAAGTTTTGGTGTGGTAACCGTAAAAGATAAACATTGGGATCCATGGTTGCTAGATAGTTGTAAAAATTGCCTTTGAGAAAAAACACTAATTTTCAAGAAAAACTTAATAACTATACCTAATATTCATTGGGTATTTTCAAACAGGTGTTTTCAAACCTGGCCAGCAAATATTTGTAAAATTCAGGCACACCATGCAAGGCAGTAGAAGACTAATAATGTGGTAGGTATTATTTTATTATTGACTGCTAAAATATCCAGTGCTATTGGTGAGGAAATGGTACATTGATGCAATACAGCCAGTAGTGGTTATTTTCAAATGTTGTGGTTGGTTATTAATAGTATGAAATTTAAAAAATTAAGCTATGAAATTTTAGTAAAATATTTGTTACATACTGATATATTTTCTGGGCCGCCAGTTTGACATTCTTGCCTTACATGCTCCTCGGGTTAGGTTTAACCACTACATAGTTAAACGGATAGGTTTAACCACTACATAGTTAAACGGATAGGTTTAACCACTACATAGTTAAACAGATAGGTTTAACCACAGGTAATATGTATACCTGTCCAGATACAACCCTTTAAAAAGGTTTTCCCAACCTGTGCACAGACCAGATATTCCAAGAGGATGTTGATTTGTGAAAAATAAATCTTTTTAAAAGTAGCAAATTGGAGCCTATATATAGTATTATTTTGAAAATAGCTGTGTTGTAATTTGTGCAAGCAAATTTTTATATATACTTATTCTTATCTGTTTTCTAATTTTTTTTAATGCAAAATTATAAATTTATGTTTTATTCATGCAGGTGTGAGCCATAACATTCCTCTCCTCAGAGATATCATGACTGAAAAGAAATTCAATAGTGGAGACATCAGCACGAAATATTTAAATGAAGTCTATCCAGATGGCTTTAATGGTATGGAATGTTTTTCTAACAGTCAAACTAGGTTCTAAAGATCTCTATGCTTCCTTCATTTTTTCCATTTTCAAGACATAAACAAAGTTTTAAGAGAAATTTTGATTTAAAAAAAAATCATTTCCTTTCTCATTTAAAAAGGCTTCAATCGTTGCATATTTTTTAATATTCACAGCCTTTTTTTCAAGACTTGAGCTAAACTGGATTTTTCATGAACCATGTTCACAAACTATGAATTAAGTGATCCACTAAAAGCGATATGCTTCCTGTAATTACTACCGTCTCCTCATTTTATATTCATAAAACAAACCGCATATTTCATGTGCACCAAATCATTATTTCAGAATTTACTCCACATTTCTGTTTTAATAAAATGCTTACGGTTTAGTTTTGATAGGTAATAAATTTTAATTCAAGTTTGTATTCTGTTATAGGCCAACCCAGCTGCACATTTACTAATCAATTATTCACTTCATTGTTTAAGTTACATTCCACGAATGAATTTTATAAATTGTAGCAATCTCTGCTACCATCCTAAAATTTGAGAATTCTTCATTAGATGAGCAATTCAATGTCATGAGTTTGAGTTGCCTTATCTAATCTAGTGAATACTCAAATTGACATGTTATTTAAATCAAGAATGAATATAACTCATTTGACTTATATTATGGCATTTCTTAAATTGAATATTATGGCATTATTTAAAAATTATAACCATTACTTAAACACAATCAGAATAAAATGAAATCTTTTGGTCAGCAAAATATCAAGTATGATTGAAACTAAATTAAATTGCAAACATTTAAGTTTTCATCGTAAAATTTTTTTTATCTTGCAACTTAAAAGTGCCTGTGGTACAGTTTTTGTACTAGGGTTCCATAAAATAAAAATAAAAGTGTAATGTTTCGATTGTGTTGAGTTTGAGGTCTACTTACCTACGATCCATTTGGTAATCTAGAACTAAACTTAATTGTGATATTATCGTAGGGAAACAACTGTCTCAAGTGGAAATAGAGCACTTGGCTTCGCTTTGTGGATGTATTTTCGTTCGCCATGAAACAAGGTCAAGGCACTTCTTAAACCAACCTCAGTGAGTAATGCTTTGTTCAGTTTTTGTGACTTTTTATGCACGTAGATTTAAAATCTCAGTTCCTCAATCTTTAAAATATCTTGATCAGACCACCGTTGGAGAGTACCCTGCCTACGGAATGGAATCTCATTACAGAAATTAATGGCAAGAACATTGAACTCCTAGTCGCTGAAAAGAAGCAAATGTTTGAGGTAAGTATTTTTTTATTTTGCTGTAGATAGGGTGCATACATCTGGAAATCCTAGAAAGCACTTAACAAAATGAATTATTTTTAAGGGTTCTAGAATACTGGAATTCTCTTGAAACTACTTGTCCTTCTTGGCTTAGTTTGAGCATGTCCAAAAGCCTATTAGTTCATTGAGAGCCAGCACCATATTTTTAATAAATCCTCCCTGTCGACTCTTATACAGGAAAGAAGATGCTCCAGTGAAGCTGGAGTGACTTTTAGGCTTAGTTTGAGCATGTCCAAAAGCCTATTAGTTCATTGAGAGCCAGCACCATATTTTTATTAAATCCTCCCTGTCGACTCTTATACAGGAAAGAAGATGCTCCAGTGGAGCTGGAGTGACTTTTAGGCTTAGTTTGAGCATGTCCAAAAGCCTATTAGTTCATTGAGAGCCAGCACCATATTTTTAATAAATCCTCCCTGTCGACTCTTATACAGAAAAGAAGATGCTCCAGTGAAGCTGGAGTGACTTTTAGGCTTAGTTTGAGCATGTCCAAAAGCCTATTAGTTCATTGAGAGCCAGCACCATATTTTTAATAAATCCTCCCTATCGACTCATACAGGATAAAAGGTGCTCTAGTGAAGCTGGAGTGACTTATAGGCTTAGTTTGAGCATGTCCATAAGCCTATTAGTTTATTGAGAGCCAGCACCAAATTTTTAATCTAGCAAATCGTGTACAGGAATGAAGGTGCTCCAGTGAAGCTTGAGCTACAGTGCACTCAGTATAACGTGGAAAATAGATATTTATAAAATCAATACTTACTGTTTTCTTTCTATAAATTATTCTGCTTGATTTAGTTTGAGCTAAACCAGGTCCAAAAGACAGTTTGCCCTGAGCTGATTAAGAGCTAGTAATAAACTTTTCAATGAACCTACCCTAATGACTCTTAGTACAGATGCTGCTCGGAGCAGCTGTGTTCTGAGCGCAAGAAGGAAAATTATTTTCTCCCTGTTAACTCCTGGAAAACTGAAGTAACTCACAGAATTTTCTAAATTACAATGCTGATTATTTATAATGCAAGAAATGTACTTTAATTTCAAAACGGATTTTAAAATCTATTTGAGGAAAAACTAAATCAGATCAAGCGACTTGAATGTGGCAGTCATGCTTACACGAAACAATAGCAGTTTGATTAAATTTTGTTTGCAATGGCATCTTAACTTGATTCAACATATTATTTACAGGTCACAGTCAATGGAAATTTAGTAACTATTTCGGGTGACATATGGCTGTCTTCCCCAGTTATGGAAACAACAATTGGAGGAGAACCTTATACTTGTCAACTCATACAACATGACGGAGCTGGAAATTTGAGGATCAGATTTGGAGGAACAACAGTGAGTAACATTTTACTATTACAAAATTGTACATTGGATTACTTTATTTACTGCCTCTTCATACCTGAGTTTCTGGTGGGTGTTGTACCATCATGTAAGAATTAGATGGACAGCTGTTTTAAAATTAAACTATTTATTTAGATAATTAAAGTATTTACAAGTTAAAAGTTAAGGCACAGCCATCAACAATCGCAGGGCTCCTAATACGTCACCTTTTCAGGGGTTTTAAGTTCTTAAATTTTATTTGAAGAAAAAATTTTGGTGCACAGTAAAAAATATTCATTTTCTCTAAAAAAAAAATAGGGTTTGTATGAATTCAATTTCGAAATGCGCGCTACATTCCACCGCAAGAATGTATTCAAAAGCGTACTGTTTCAACTGTAAAAGGATACTTCACGTTGCCCGCGGTGTAATAGCAGCAAGTTCTGGAAATTTTCCCTCAGGAAAAGGCTATCAGTAAAACGAAGCGGCAATGTTTAAGGGAAGCAGGGCCATCTGCATGTCCGATCCCTCTTACCTAATTACCTAACTTGAGTGATAGAACTTGAGTGGCATTTACGACTAACGTTTTCCTTTCATTGTTGTGTTGCGTATCATTTGGCGCAAGATAGATATCGTCGCTCGACAGGGTCGAACAATAGGAGTAACCCCCTAGGAGGTCATACGCTGACAGCTCGTAAATGGTGATCGATGCCAATTGTCACTTAAAAGGAGGAATAACATCCTCCACACACAGATCTGAGGACGGTCTCAACAGACCCGTTTTATTTTCGGATTCTGGCATAAGACGAGAATGGAGAGGTCAAGAGACCGGATGGATCAAGCTGATATTAACTAAACGTTAACCCAGGAGGAGAGGTAATGCGTTTAGTACCTTTGTCATCACATGTTGCAGTTTCTATTGTGGGTCTGATTATGTCTAGAAGGTATAGATACGTCAGGGCAAACACTGAAATGAGGGTGGAATCTTCAATATGTATGATAATTTACACTCGAAAGTGTCTTTGGTAAAGTTTTTAAGGGGATAGATCATCAACTTCTCACACATTCTAAGCTCTCAAAGGGAGAAATCGGAGCCGGGAAAAATCGGGACATTTTTGTTACTTTTTTTTTAAACTGACGTATTTATATCTTTATTACTATTACTTTTTAATTTTTAAAATATCGCAGAATATCTCAGAATGTACTCTTTCTTACAGTAGAATTATTTTTAAAATCGGTTAATAATTGAATGCGATCAAAAGTTGGTCATACAAAATTCGTAATCTTTGGATATTTTTGCTACTCTTTTTGTTAAAACTGTCATATCTACATCTTAGTTCTGTTATTTTTTAAATTTGAGAACGTCACTGAATGCATTACATTATTCTTTCTTATGGTACAATTATTTTTTAAATTGCTTAATAAATGAAATCGATGCAATTAAAAGTTGGTCATACAATTTTTGGAACTTTCAGATCGTAATTTCCGATACAAAACTAACACTGTCATATCTATATCATATTACTATTAGTTTTTAATTTTGAAAATATCACAGTATACCTCAGAATGTACTCTTTCTTATGGTACAATTTTTTAAAAAATTGGTTCATAAATAAATTCAATGGAATCAAAAGTTGGTCACACAAATTTCGTATTTTTTAGCTCGCATAGCAGGTTCCGCACACAGTTGTGGGTTGTATTCTTGATTATCAGGTTTGCCAAATATCAAATTTATCGTAGCAACAATTGCCATAAAAACGATTTCTTTTTATTTGGCGAGGGAAAAGGCTCGATTTTTTTTTCACTTTGTACTCAGACGGTTTATGGAGAAAATACGAAGTACAGATCGTAAAGTTAGTAGATTAACACAGTTTACTTAAAATTGTACAGGGAACAAGATGCATAAGGTTTTTTACTGATTCTGCTATTAGTTCAGTGTGCATTAAATGTTAAAGTAAAAAAAAGTGAAATCACTTTCGAAAGTATTGGTTTGCTTCGCAAACCAAACGGGATTACGTAGCAATCCCCGGGGGTCTGCGAACGCAAGCGAGCAGAGGGCGAAGCCCTCACTGTGACGTCATGGACCGGAAAGTCAAATCAAGATTGTACGAATTATTCAGATAGTTTTGCTGTCCAGGAGATGCACTCTGCGAAAGTGATGTTGGTTTGGTAAGCAAACCAAATGTGATTGTGTTGCATTCCCCGAGGTTTTGCGAGTGTAAGCGTGCAAGGTCGGAACCCCCTAGTAAGATATAAAACATGAGGCACAAGAAAAATTTTGAGAAGGACAAGAAAGAAAAAGATAGACTGGAAGCGGAGAAAATTTTTTTTTAAAGCATCTGGCAAAGAAAAGAAAGGTGATAGAAGAAGACGAATGAAAACTTAAAATTATGCGTAAGGAAGAGAATGAGATATTGGACAGTGCTTCAAAGTTATTAAAGGAAGCCAATGATAGGCTCAAGAAGGCGATAAAAAATAAAGTTTTTAAGGAAGCAGCACTTGCTCAGGCAATGATTGAAGAAGCGGCACAAAAGTCTCAGATGATGCTGGTCAGCAAAGACAGACTTTAAAAAATGCACATTCTTCTATTGAGAAGAAAGAGACAAAATTAATTTCAGACTTTTTCAACAACAAAAATGAGACATAATCTTTTACAGAAAAGGAAGAAATTCTTGAAGCTGTGTCAAAAATAAACAAATTAAAAAATCATCATTACGTTTAAAAAAAAAATTTTTTTTTTATGTTAATATTTTAAAATGATGTATTTTTTAAATGAAGAAAATAAAAATATCCTTCTAAAAAAAGAAAAAAAGAAAGGATAGGGGAGGATCTTTTTATTTTCTATCTTTATACTTGAATATATTTAGCATTATTGTTATTTGTCAATTTTTTTTGCTTGATTAGGCACTTTTTTCTGCTTTATTAGTCACTTTTTGTCACCTTTTTGGTTAAATTAGTCACTTTTGTCACCTTTTTAGACCTTTAAACCTGTTAGGAGCCCTGCAATCAAAAACCTGCCTGGAGCCAAAGCACCAATGGCTCTCCACAAAACAGAGACGTCTGTCTATTGTGAAATACAGAATCAGTCTCCTTCTCAAAAACCAGTTCTCTTGGGTCCGCAGAACCGCAGCTGCGAACGGGAGGGGTTGAATTCCGAGCCCAGGCAAAAGATGTCTATGTCCTCAACAGAACTGAAGACACCCCCACACAGATGCAAAAAACGTCTGTAATGCTGACTTGAGTTCCCAAAAGCTAATCTCCATTCTAGACATGGGATTAGGGAATCGACGGAACTCCAGCTGTGTCAATGAAAAAATTGTTCCTGAAAACGCACAGAACGGTTTATTGCATCTCTGAACTCAACTGCCAGACACAAGGGGAAGGAAAAAGGGGCGGACCAAAACGGAAACGCCAGGCCGCTGATGAGAAAAACTATCTTTCGGTATTTTGTCAAAAACACATGTGCAAACACTGAAGTTGTTGTCACCGTCTGGATGTTGATGCACATTCCAGCATTCATGTGTTAGAGAAAAAGGGTCGGCTAGTACCATATGGTACAGTGTGAAGATATTTTTTAATTTGAAAGAACTTCTCTACTTTTAAATGTAAAAGAAGTAATGTACATACACACACTGAAAGTTTCACTGACAAAGAAGACACCCAGAGTGTGTTACTAGAATCGATCTTGCACTGCCCACAGACTGATAGTGCAGTGGGCAAACACTGAACAGTGGTTGCCCTAGAGCTCCTCAATACTTCCCCTTTCTCTTACAGAATTAATTACCTGTAACATTTAGATAAAAAGTACAAAATACCATGGTACCCAAAACAGTGCAGAGAGTAATTGCAACCAAAGGTGGGCAAACACCCTGTGATGTGAGAAAAAAAAATTGTGTCCGTTGGATTTTGGCATAGAAAATAGTTTTTACAGCAAACAACATGTTTAATAAATAATTTCCATTGTTTAAGCAATTTTTAAAACAAGTTGATGCTAAAAGAGTTAAAATTAAAGGGTTTAAGCTGATATATATTTATTCTGTTGGTATACCTCTATAAGATAATTTAAATTGACTAATTTGTATTTTTAGAAAATAAATTAGTATTGAATTTACACTACCCTACAATAATGAACCGGACAGCAAGATGTGATGGTATAAGGGAAATAATACATGCTTTAATAGGGGGATGGTGCTGCAATTACACTAGCAACCCTTCTGGGCATACTTTCAACGAGGTTTTGATACACAGCTATGGGTATTTGTGTCCATTCCTTCTGCAAGAATGTCACCAGCTTAGCTGTAGTTTTCGGACGTGGTTCCATGGTCCATAAGCATCACTCTAACTCGTCATGCAAATGTTCTATGGGGTTTAGGTCGGAACTCTGAGCAGGCCAGGGCAGACGTTTTACATCCATATCTCGACACCACTGCTCGACAGAGTCTGCAACATGACACTGAGTGTTGTCGTCGGAGATAACATTTGTGCATTCCATAAAATTGCCAGAGCATAGGAAGAACCTGATTGGCCCAAATGTTCATGTAGGAGTCGGCGTTCAATTTAAAAGGAACAGCATGCAAAGGTTCCAGGCCTTACCGCAAAAAACACCCCAGAATAAGTAGTCAGATTTTATGCAAATCCTCTGGCATCCAGTCCATTATTGTAAGGTAGTGTATTCTCTGGTTTCTGCAACAAAAAAAATCTCAAATATTTCCAGTATAGTGCAATACAGTGCCATGCTTCTGTCTAGGTTGGGTAGGTAAAATTTGCCTAGACAAAATTTTGAACTCTGTCTACCCCAGCATGTATAGAAGTATGCACACTATAATTTTTGATTGCTACTTTAACAAATGTACTGTAGGGGGAAAGAAACTACTCCTCTTTCATATTTTGTCCCCTGTGATTACATTATGTTTCATTCAATCAATCTTTTTTCTTTTCAGTTCAGTGTAAGAGTGCTGACAGAAATTGCTGCAGAGTTTGAACGTATTATGCCTCCAAAGCCAGAGGTAATTCATTTAAATTCATAGCATTTTAAAATCTTATCAGTTATAGATTGAGATTGAATCCTTTTTTTTTTAAGTAGAAAATCTGCTTTTTCTGTCCTGTCCAATTTTTATTTTTAGATATTTAAAGTTTCTTAATTACTTATTTATATTGATATCAAACTGTCATTACTTTTTTTATATCTTACTTCAATCCATTTATAATGAACGTAAGCATCCATATTCATAAATGGATTTCATAGCTAAATGAAACAAACTTAATCCTAAAATGTATAACAGTATTTTGTTTACTTTCACTTTTAATTTTTATTTCCAATAAAACTCATGGCCAAAGCCCACCTAATGCATCACAATTAGACGTCTACATCAGTTTCATCTTTTGTTCTACTCTTCCAGACTTTAATTGTTTTCTAAGTAATCAATGCGATAAAGAATTTCATTTGAGTGACAAGCACTTGCATGTAGTTTTAGTAATACTATGCAACTCTAGAGATCAATTCAAGCATATTGTAACTAAGCAGTACAATTAAGGAATGAGCACTGTAACAGTAAATTTTATATTGTTCATAACCATTTGTAGCCATTCGCCAATACACAAATAATGTTGATTTTTACCATGTATATTGTCATACTAATAACTTAACTATACTAGTTTTGTTAATTAGCATGATATATAAATGTGATATTTCATCCCACTTGTTTATACAAAATCGATGTGACAAACAATACATCATTTACTCATTCCTGTTCTCACTGGTCTACTCATTGAGACAGTATAAAGTAACACTTTCTACATAAATTTAGGAATTCATTGGCTTTTATAAGATTTTTTTAAATATTAGCATCCAGCTGTTATGTGATATTTGTATTTAGGTCTCCAACAAAGGGTATGTACATGGTAATAAACCCAGCTGTTTTCATTTAATGTAAACATGCATTTGAAGTGTCTAAAATTCTATTCTCTTGCAGAAAGAATTATTGAAAGTAGTATGTGCCCCCATGCCGGGATTGTTGAAATCCATAGCAGTTGCTGTTGGAGATACAGTACGTATAGTTCATTTCATTTTTATTACTTTTATTCAGCGATTTGCTTCATAACTATCTAATAGGGCTAGTGTACCAAAAGTTGAGTGTGCCTGTGAAGTATCATTTTCTGTAAGTTCTACAAGAAATTTAAAGTTTCGTAAGAAACAAAATTTGTTACTTGCTACAAATAGTTCAGGATTGGCTTTTAAGTGACTGAATGAAGTTAAGTGTGATTTATTAAATAATTTATGAGATGCACTTCAGAAGAATAGGTAATAAGCTAAATATGGTAAGCCTTTGACTTTACTGTGCACACTAAATCATGAAACCGATATATTTTTTTAAAAATCGGTATTAAAACATGTTTTACCAGTTAAGCAAGGCTTGTTGTTTGTATCGACAAATTCACTTTTTTTTTAAAGTCTTCCATTACTTCTGCAGAGATGCCTACCATTCCAAAACAGATTGAGAAATTTCAACTTTTAGTATGAAAAATTGTTTTGTGATTAGTAAAAATATTGCATATCTATCTAGTGAGATTTTCTGTTTTAATTTATTACAGAAAATCTCCCTAGATAGATATGCAATACTTTTGCTTCCTTTGCACAAATAGGTATTTTCCCAGTTTTTGCATTTCATTAGAATTGCCTGTGTATCAAAACACATGGCTGCCACAGGTAACTTTTTGCTCCTCTTTTCAATATACTTTTGAAAATTCAACGGATATTGAGTTTCCTTTTCTTTAACTTATAGTGAACAAAAATAAATATTTTTTGGATTTTTTTTCCGGGAAAATTTTTTTGGCCTTGTGCCATTTTAGTAGAGTAGGCACCAAGCCATGCAACCATGAAAAACATTGAAATCTGTTTGCTAGATTGCCATGAAAACCTTTAAAAAATATATTTACCTTTTATAATAAAATTTTAATTTCTTTAATCTTGGCAAGATCTTCAACATCTGTTTCATACTCAATTACCATGTTTTTGTTTTGGTCGTTTCATTTTGAATCTGAGCAATTAAATTGCTACCAAAATAATGTTTAAGAGGAGACTTTTACTTCCAATTTTGGAATTGAAGCTTGTATTTCATGAGTGCTTTGACTGCAAAACAAAATTTTACTTGTTTTGATTATATTTCAAAAGTATATTTTCAATATACTTTTGAAAATTCAACGGATATTGAGTTTCCTTTTCTTTAACTTATAGTGAACAAAAATAAATATTTTTTGGATTTTTTTTCTGGGAAAATTTTTTTGGCCTTGTGCCATTTTAGTAGAGTAGGCACCAAGCCATGCAACCATGAAAAACATTGAAATCTGTTTGCTAGATTGTCATGAAAACCTTTTAAAAATATATTTACCTTTTATAATAAAATTTTAATTTCTTTAATCTTGGCAAGATCTTCAACATCTGTTTCATACTCAATTACCATGTTTTTGTTTTGGTCGTTTCATTTTGAATCTGAGCAATTAAATTGCTACCAAAATAATGTTTAAGAGGAGACTTTTACTTCCAGTTTTGGAATTGAAGCTTGTATTTCATGAGTGCTTTGACTGCAAAGTACTGCAAAACAAAATTTTACTTGTTTTGATTACTTTTAAATTTAGAAGTATTGAATAACTTACCTATATGTATAATTCTCTTACGTGGTACACAAAAAAGACGTTATTTGTTATTGTGTTTTGGCAACACTGTACAATTGTTTGTTTATTACGAAGCCTCACGCTTCAATTGAATTTAAAGCGTTATCGGATGAAATTTAATCAAAAAAATTAATCTAGTCAAGTTGTTGCAGCTTATAATAGAAATCAAATACAAGACAAGCCAATAAAAGCTTAATTGATGCAAGACGTAATGGCAGAACTGAAAGCAATCCTAGAAAACATGCATGCTTGAGTAGAGGTGCTCTCATTTCGTTTGACGAATATGAAAACAGTAGAAATACTATAATTGATATTGAAGAAAACAATATCGGTTTGTAATTTTTGTGGGACGCACTTCTGGGAAAGATAATTTTTTTTTTTTTTTTGGAATATCATATTTTTTAAACAATCCTTTCTGCCTAAGTCACATGTCTTCATTGATGGAAGCAAGGTTTGCGCACCAAACCAATGAGGATTGCAAAGCAATCCTCCAGGGGTTGGCAAGCGTTAGCGAGCAGGGGGTGGGTCCCCTAGTTCTTTAGTATTTGTTTTCATGTCTTAAAAGTCGAGACATGGTCTAGGCCTGAAATGCCTAACCGGAAGTTGGCATGGAGTTTTGCTAACTTTCAAAAGGTTTCTTCTGTATTACTACTCATTCAAACACTAATTTATTCAAATTGCTTAAAATCAGGTTGTAGAAGGTCAAGAAGTATGTGTCATCGAAGCAATGAAAATGCAGAACAGCTTATCTGTAACCACAACAGGAAAGGTCAAGACTGTCCACTGTAAGGAAGGAGATGCTGTAGAAGAAGATCAAACAATTATTGAGCTTGAGTAAGAAGCACAAAAGGGAGTTTCGCTCAACTAAGCATATGATCTGTTCTCTTTATTTCAACTTTTCAATGCAAGAAATTGTTTTTACTTTATTTGTGCAACTATATCCTACTCACTTTATGTCTTGTTTTGTAATTTGTTTTCCTTGTCCTGCATTTATTGAATCTCTTAATACATGTATAGATTGATATATTTATTTCAGATTAAAATAATAACTACTTAATGTATTTTATGAGTTTAAGTGTAATCTGAGAGGTGCCATGTTCCTATTAGGAATAAATTAGTTTAGTTTATTTTAAGAGTTTTATAGCACTATTTAAATAGTATATATGCATATTATGATTATATATAGGGTAATTTATGTAATTTAGGGTAATCTATGTAATATCTTTTACTCCTTCAAACACTGTTCCCAAGTATTGAAGATACTCAGATGTGTTGCTAATCTGTGATTAAAAAAAAACCAATATTGATCATTGTGGGGGAAAATTTTTTAAATTATTATTTTTTTTAGTTTAACATGAAGTCAATATGATGATGCTTCAAAGCTACTAAATGTCCACAGATCTGAATATATTTTATGTGTATTTTTATGCCTCAATGCAGATTCTGGGTTTTGATGAGGTGCCAGTGTTTTCAATCTAATGAAATTGAACAATTTACACTTAGTGCAGTTTCTATTAAATTTAAATCACGATCACATGTTTGTACCTAATACGAAGCTTGAAAAAAAATGTGTTTTCTAGTTTTAATAGTTTGCTCAATATACAAGTTTATTTTTGATATTAATTATTATGTGTGAGATATTCAAAATTTTTCATACATTCTTTATAACCATGTTTATAGCAACTATTTTTAAATATTTTGTTATACAGAGTTCTATATTTTTTTTATTAAATGCTTTCTATTTTTAAAACTCCAAAAATGTTTTGACTTATTAATTTCAGTTCTGCATTTGGATTAAAATCTTGTTGACTGATTTCGATTTTTAGAAATGCTGGTGTAAAAATGTTATTCTTTCTAGAATTCTATGTTCTTGATTGTCTAAAATAACAAATTTAGCAAAGCAAAAATGTTTTTATCGAGCTTATATGTTAAATATCCTAAGCAAAATCAACTGTGATAAGTCATTCAGTCCTATTACAATGCTTAAAAGTTTTTATAAGCTATGGAACTCTACTTCAATAGTGTTAACTCTGGTATGTATCATTTCTTTAACAAAATACAGTTAATGAGATTTAAAGCATTTGTAAACAGATCGCAAGTTTAGTAATAATATAATTGCATCAATTCTTTAATAGTTAATTCATATATTTATTAATTGCTTTCCTAAAACTCAATTCAGCACAATTTTCACAAATATTGAGCTTTTTAATTTTTTTATATTTAATTTTAGGTAATCATTTCTGATGATTGCATTTTTTCTGTATAGATCTTCTAGATTTTTTCCTGGAGGTTGTCAGATGTGGGATAAAATAATTTTTTGATAAGTTTTTCTTTAGACAATTTTTCAGTGTTTAATTTTTGTTAGTATATTTTTAACATAGCAATCTGTTTTATGCTTTCAAAAATATCACCTACATTATTTTGAGCTATTTTAAAGTATTGTGGATACTGATTTCATTAGCATTCAATCGGGATCTAAATTTTTACCTTGTTTCTCATTTTAGTATTTGTAGTTTGAGAAATTTTGTGTAGATAGTAAGGATATTCCTTGTTCTGATACTGTTCCACTCTAAACTAATCATTCCAGAACATAATTTGAATTGTTTTAAATTCATTATAGGAGCTTGCTTTAAAAAATAAAAATTGGGGGAGGGAGCATTATAATATTTCTGGTCAGTTGAATTGTTTATATTCTTTTAAAAGAATGAAAAATTGACTATTGTACACTATGCATTGCAATGAATCTACAAGCAGTGGAAATAGCACAAAAAAACGCCACAATGTAAATTTTAGGAATCTCATTTATTCTTTTTGTGCCAAATGATAAGTCTTCAAAATGTGATGTATTATACTAAAAGAAGACTATATTTTTTATAAAAATTTACCAATGTTTTCAGTTACATATTTCAGTTACATATATTAGCAATTTTTATGTGTTGTAGAGTAGAAAATGTTTACTTTCATTATTGCTGGATTGACGAAAAACGTCTTGTAACTGCTGTCTGAATTTTCAATTGTCTACTGCCGATGGGTGTTATGGCCTGTAATTACTAAAATGGTTGCTTGTGACACTGTATGCCAACCCTAATATAAAAAAATTAAAAGATTTTAAATTAAAAAAAATTTACTGGAAATTCTAAATTCTGTTCTGAAACAGATAGGTGTTTAAAATCTTTTCATTTTGACCATCTTTCCCTATAAGGCCTTTGTGTTTGCTATGTTTTTTTTTTATATAAGTATGATGGATATAATTCAAAAACATTTTAAAACAAGGCTTGTGTAATAAAAAGAGGGTGAAAAGCACATGCTATGCATATAATTTTACAATTCTGTATCTGATAATGTTTTTTGTGATCTGATATACATTTTTGTATTGTGAGATTATTTATGACTTTCAATTCAGAGGAGTCCACTTTGTTTCATTTTAAAATCAATATCTTCCTTTTATAAAACTGATTCTAAAGTCATTTGATTTTAAGATTTAAAAAAATTGTATTTAAAATTTTGGAGATTGCAAAAATATGATGTTTTCTCATTCAACTTTTCTAAGTGGCAGCAGTAAAATAGTGTACATTCAGTAATCCTGTAAAACTCAAGTTGTAACAAGCTATTTTCAAATCCAGACAGCTATTAGAAGTTTTTTGCCAGTCGAGTTACCCATGGCTAAGTGCGCAAAAAATTATGTCTGTTGGAGACATTTTTGAGAGGTTACTGGGTTTTAGATTACCTGAATATAATTTCTATTGTAAACTAGTTTTCCATTCTATGACAACCATATCTTGTATCTGAATACAAATATGAACAAAAAATCTACTTAACATTTTTATGTGTCACATTTTTAAGCATTAATACGTGTATTACTAAGAACATGAAGTAAAATTAGATTTTTAGGTTTCAATGAAATTTATTGGTTTCATTTATTTTTGTCATATATTTCTTAATAAATGGAATCAAATAAGTAATAGTGACCAAACACATTCAAGTCTATATTTAACTTACAATATTATGTTTGTGCTTTTGTCTGTTTCAAGTCAGTTCCCAGTTTTAATGATCTGAAATAATTTAGCTGTTTTATTTTACTTGTCTATGCAAGTTGTTGAAAAGTTTTAATATTTTCCTCGTACCAAAATGTTTGACTAATTGAGAATATAATTTGTCATCACAATGTATTATGATTATTGAATAAAGTAAATCTTGATAAAAGTTTATTTCACTTTCTTTTCTATGAGTGTTTTAAGCATTCAAAAATTTTCTTTTTATACGTTTTAATTTTTGCTGTCTAAGTGGTTAAATGTTTAATGTTCTGACACAATTCGTACTATGGTCCAAGAAAATGTCCAGTCTGATTATTAATCGTCATATAGTAAGAAATGACCATTTGATCATTTTCATCTAGTAGCACACATAAACTAATTTCTAAAATTCTTCTGACTCACCAACATGTATATCATACTTGCCAACTTTTACGGATTATCCGTAATTTTTACGGACTTCCGCTTAATTTTACTGATTTACGGATGAGTCTGCCTTTTTTACGGATTTTTAATATTTCAATCCAGCAACCATCCACTAAAATTTTCTATAGGACTTGATGAGTGCAAAGACGAAGGAATGGATGAATTGAAAACAGTTTTGTTGTCTTCAGATGAAAGATTTATCTGTGATAATAAAAGGACATGAGACCTTGCTAGATTACCATGAAGGAGCCCTAGAAGTGATTGATGGCAAGCTAATCAAGCCAGAACCTTTGCTCAGCTCAGAAAATGCAGATGCAATCAAGTACCACAAGCAACAGTGTGATTTCTACCGCAAGGCAAATAATTATGCCAAGTGTATGATTGTAAGTACGGTTACTGATACAGTATCAGAAAATCATGGATAAAGAGACTGCATATGAGGTCTGGGAAACTCTAAAACAGCAGTTTGAAGCCACTTTAAAAGATTAGCTATTTAAAATTTGTACAGAATTTTTTGCTTTTAACTGGTCACTTGGCGATGATGTTTCCACACACATTGCTAAACTCAGGAGGCTGTGGAACGAGCTGAATAACGGTATCAAAGATAGAGGAACACAAGCTACCAAATCTAATGCTAGTGTGAAAAGTTTTAAATATTTTGCCAAGCAGCTTTGAGACGTGTAAGTCTATTTGGATGTTAGCCTAAAATGAGGACATGACTTTCGATGAACTTACAAATCAACTCTGCATGTAAGAGGAATTTTGCAAAATCTGAAACAAGTGAAAGAACTATTCAGGAGGCTATGCCAGCTACTAACCAAGGCAGGCAAGCAAGATGGCAAAGGCAGATTCCTGAAGCAATCAAGTAAAGGAGACGTCAGCAACTATTGCAACAAAAGGGGACACTGGGTGAAGGACTGCCGAAAGTGGATTTCCGATGGAAGACCGAGCAGGAAACAACCAGTGAATGGAAAAATGTAGACTGCCAATGTGTCCCTGATGTCCATCTGTGGGGAAGTCTGTGCTGCTGAAATGGATTTGACGTCCTGGGTTGTGATAATGGAGCAACTCGTCATATCACAAACTGTCCAGAGTATTTTGTTGACTACGATTTTTCATAATCCTTGTGGCATTAAGGCTACTGAAAAAAAAAACATTGGCTGCATTTGGAAAAGGTACTATTCGTGTCAAGACCACTGTTAATGAGAAATGCCAGGAAATTCAACTACAAGATGCCTGGTATGTGCCCGAGATCAGCAAAAACTTGTTTTCAGTGCTGGCTGCTCAAGATAGGAACGCCAATAGTGAATTCAGGTCATCTACTGAGTGTTGGCTAGTAGTCAATGGAGTAGTTTTACTATATGGAACACGAAACGTATATGGAACTCTATTCAAGGCTACTATTGGACCTGAGAAAGAAGCAGTTGTGGAAGACAGCCCCTTGTTGCAATTGTATCATGGAAGATGGAGACATCAAGATAAACGCCACATTAAAGATATGCTGCAAAAAGAACTGGGAATCAGTGTTCGCCAATATAACGAACCCTGTGAATCATGTATTTTTGCAAAAGCACATCGATTACCATTCGGAACCAAAAAGAAAGCTTCCAAACCTGGTAAATTGGTTTCAGCTGATTTGTGTGTGGACCCTTTGATTACTCATTTCAAAATAAACGATTCTTTGTTGTGTTCAAAGACACATTTCCCATCTTTCGCTATAGTTTTGTAATCAAGGAAAAATCTAAAGTAAAGAATGTGAAGTAAGCAAATGCTCGCTCATGATAAGAACTTGGGGCATTCAGTTAAAGAATTTCTCGGTGAATTTGACAAAGAAGTTTGCCATTTTATGCCAAGAAGGAATCACGCAAAGACGAACTGCATCTTACACGTCAGAGCAAAATGGCGCCTGTGAACATGAGAACATTGTAGAAATGGCAGATCATTCAAATCCTGATGCCAATTATCCTGCTTAAATGTGGGCTGAGCTCGTTTTACCTCTACTGTATGTATTTTGAACAGGCAAATCATCAGTGGAAGGTGCTAGCCCATATGAACTGTGGATAAAAAAGAAACCTCGCCTGAAACATTTGCGGGTGATGAGTTCCACTTGCTATGTTCATGTTCCTGTTCAGAAGAGAAAAATGGACAAGAAAGCTGTCAAGGGCTATCTTGTTGGATATGACTTTGATGAGCGTTACAGGATTTGGTTGAAAGAAGAGAACCTAGTCGATTTTCTCAAGAGATAAATATTTCAAGAGAAATCTAATAAATATGACCACATTAAACTGAGTATAAATGGACTTCCTGATGAGGGAAAGGCCGGAGAGGAGAAATTGATTGGAAAAGAACGAAAATCTCCAACCGATTCTGAAGATGAATCAGAAGAAAATGAGCCAGGAAGGACAAATGATGTCGAAGAAGACAATGACGAGGAGCTCAAAATTTCAGGTGATAGACAGTTGAAATACCGTTCTCTATTACACCAGCCTGTACGTTTGAGGACTACATTATGGAAGCCGAATAATTTGTTTATGAGACTGACAATCCTGGAACATTTGAAGAGGCAGTTAATGGCAAAAAAAGTGCCAACTGGTAGAAAGCCATGGACAGTGAATTGACTTAAAAAGAAAACCCAACATGGGAGCTGCGGATCTACCAGCAGGAAGCAAGGTTATTCCATGCAGATGTGTTTACAAAATCAAGACAAATCCAAATGGCAGCATCAACAAGTACAAAGCTAGGCTAGTGAAAGGTTAGTCAACGCCAAGGCATTGCTTACAATGAAACTTACAGTCCAGTAGATAAGTTGGGAACAATACGTGCAATATCGAGCATTGCTGCCTAGGAGAAAATGTATTTGTCGCAGTTTGACATTTCAACAGCCTTTCTGTATGGAGAACTTAATGAAACCATCTACATGCAACAGCCAGAAGGCTACACTATCCACCAATAAGTATTTGGACACTTGTGACAGAAAAGGAAAACAAAATTTATTCCTATTCAATAGTTGGTAGAGCCTCCACGAGAGGCAATTACAACCTCAACCCTCCGGGGCATTCTTTCCACAAGTCCTTGTATGACGGCTAGTGGTATTTTCTTCCACTCGGCTTGGAGAAGACATGCAAATTCCTTCACCAATTTTGGACGGTTGTTGCATACCTTAATTCGGCGATCCAACTCGTACCAGAGGTTCTCGATAAGGTTCAGGTCTGGGCAGGCCAGTCCATTCGATTAACCCCATTGCCACCATACCAATCCTTGGTGGACCTTGCAACATGACTACTGGCGTTGTTGTCCTTGATGTAACATTGCCCCAACCCGTAAAACTGTCACAACGTAGGAGGCACACTGTCATCCAAAATAGTGCAGTAGGCCTTGACTTTGAGCGTGCCATGAATTTGAACCAACGGTCTCTGTGCATACCAGGAGAAATACTCTCAGACCATAATTCCACCTCCGCCGAACTTTACTGTGGGCACAATGCATTCTGGCAGGTGGCGTTCTCCAGGCAGACGCCATACCCATCCGAATGGTAGAGGGTGAATCCGTTTCCACTGGTCCACTTTCAACATGCTTTGCACCACATTTACCGAGCAGCGAGGTAGGATTTTGTGATCAAAGGCTTTAGGGCGGCAGCACGACCATGAAAACCAAGCAGATGTTCTTCCTTACGGATGGTATTAATCGAAACAACACTCCCAGGTGTCTGTTCAAACTCCTGGAGTGTGTGGGCCATCGGTTGGGTGCGGTTCTTCCGAATTTCTATAGACAGCACGCGTTGGTCTCGATCACCCAGTTTCGTGGGTCTGCCGACTCAGGGCACATTCCGACAATCAACGCTCACCTTCCACTTCTGAATCACATAGGCCACTCTCGATTTTGGGTTATTCAGCTCGCTAGATATGCCACATAAGGATCAGCCATTTCTGTGATACCCGACGATTACACCTTTCTCGAAAACAGATAACTCTGCATTTCGTGGCATCTCGCATGCGACTCATGCCAATGTTATTTCCTACACAATATTTAACGGTGGAGGGCGTGACGTAGTATATCAGGACCGCAGATATCATCATTTCCATGGGTGTCCAAATACTTATTGGTAGATAGTGTATAAGGATGGAGCAGGACGCGTTTGTAGGCTCAAGCGCAGCTTGTATGGTCTGAAACAGGCTCTACGTTGCTGGAAGTGTTTTGACCAGTTTTTGCTGAAACTTGGTTTTAAAGCAAGTTATGCTGACCCGTGTCTGTATATTAGAGAAGAGAACGGTAGTAAAGTACTCATAGTGTTGTATGTTGTAGATGGACTGGTTGCTGCAACTAACCATGAGGACTTGGATGCATTCTTGAAGAACTAAAAGCTAGATTTAAGATGTGCATTGGAGAAGTTTCATGCTTTCTGTAACTTGAAATTTAACGTCACAAAGATGGCTCTATTTAAATTAATTAGAAAGGAAATGGCAGAAAAATCCTCCAGCGGTTTGGATTTGAAGGGTGCAAACTTGCACCAACTCCCATGCTGAAGGAATCAAGGTTCCAGAAACCTGGACACCAAAAGACCGTACTTCCCATATAGTCAGGTGGTTGGTGCCTTAATGTATCTCTCTGATGGTGGGAACAAGGCCAGATATAGCTTAGTGTTGGGTTTCTATCCAGGTCACTAGAAAATCCATCTACAGAGGATGTGAGAGTAAAGAGAGTGTTCCGCTACATAGCAGGTGCAACTAATCTGGAAATCATTTACCATGCAACTGGTACAAGTAGAGTGCTGGAATGCTACAGTGATGCAGATTTCGGTGGATGTTCTAACACAGGAAGATCAACATATGGTTCAAGTAATGGTCATCACCGGAGGGGCAATTTCTTGACAATCTACTGTAGCCACTTCAACCACAGAGGCTGAAGTTGTAGCATCATCTGAGACAGTCAAAGAAGTCCTTTGGCTAACAAGACTATATCAGAGAATAGTGAACCTGTAAGAAGTGCCCTCACTTCAAGTAGACAATCAAACAGACGTAAAGTTTGCCCACAATCCGGAATATCATCGAAGGACCAAACATATCGAAATCAAGCATTTCTTCATTAGTGAAAAAGTGATGGAAGGCAAGCTGCATGTTGAAAAAGTATCAACCGAAAGGCAACTTGCTAATATTATTGCAATCCATTAACCGAGCCTCGGTTATTGATCTTGCGTCAACAAATGGGACTTAGGAACTAAGCAATCAAAAACCCAACTGACAAGGAAAAGTGTTGTAACTAGTTATTTTACGTGTTAACGTGTTTTTGTCATAACTGCAACTTCTTTCTATTAGTTTCATCTCTCTAGCCGACCAACCGGTATAGTGGTTAAGGTGTTAGCCTCTAGATCGGAAGGTCCCCGGTTCGAATCCGGGTTCGGGCATGGATGTTTGTAAGCGTATACCAGCTCAGGTGTTGCTTCGTCATCTGAACATGGTGCAAAATTACGAAGTAATTGTTAGGAGCAATGATGGTCCTCCCACTGGGTGCTCCTTCACAAGTGGCCATCACTTCCGGCCTTGTAGTGGCCAATGACTTCGGTCAAATGTGCCCGCCATTAGAAAAAAAAAAGTTTCATCTCTCTATTACTCTAATCTCAACTCTACAAGCAGCTCGTGTTTTTTACAAACGAATCATGTTCTCTGTCTTTTACTGTTTTTTTGTTCAATAAAGTAACGTTAGATTATCTCTACTAAAGAACATTGTCTAGAGAATTATTCAAACAAGAATATGGTGATCTTTAGACTGATGAAGTTCAACAGGTCATTTTTTCATATGTCATACAAACACATTGACGATCTAACGAAGAAGTATCACGATATATGGAATCTCTTTACATAGAATCTGAAATACATGGAACCTGAAGTGAAAACAAACCTCCTTGAAAGTGACTAAAAGGTACAGCTACACTCTACGTTTATACGTTTATGAGCGGTGGCGCCTTGGCGATTTTTTTGGCGTACTTCTAGTAGCGAGTTACGGTAGATTCAGGCAACCCATCTGTCGTTACGGTTATTGTGGTTTTCATTGCAACCTCGGCAAACGGTAACTTTCAATTTGTATTTTAAAATTCTAGAAAGTTCTTCAAAAATCCGATAAAGTCGTTTGATTTCATTGGTCCGTTTGAATTTTTTTCTATTTTATTATTTTTTTGTGCTTCTACTGGTTGTTTTGATTTTAAAATATCCTTTTATTACATTGGTCCAATCCGTGGGAGGACTTATATGAAGAATATTGCCTTCAAATCGCAGATGCTGTATGGGACCTTTGGTCCTATTTAAATTAATTTTCTATCCATGACACGACACCAACCAACCAACCATTGCAATGGTCCTTTTATATTTTTTTTCTGTGATACCATTGGTTCATTTATTTGTATTTCTACAGTTGTGGAACTTTTTATTTTATAATATTTTTCACGAAAGGGGGGTTAAAGAGTTTTGTTTTTTGCCATTTTTGTTTTGATTACTTTTTACCGCAAGAGTTCTGACGTTATCAGGTTGTATTATTTCTTGCTTTTTTTTCTTTTATAAATCTTTTTCTCTTTCAGCATGCCCACTGTATTTAGTGTAATTGATAAGTTTCAAGGTATATATATATATATATATATATATATATTCTTACCCAACATTCGAGTTTAGTTCTGCTGGAACACAATTGTGTTTTGAAATGTGTTTAAACTTATTAATTTTTGTGAAATTAAAAAATATATATACTTTTTGGTACAGCTACACTCTACGTTTATGAGCGATGGCAACGGCTTTGGCGATTTTTTTGGCGCACTTGTAAAGTCGCCAAGGAAAAAATTATTTCCTAACTGTTTTTCTGTCACAATTTTTTTTCTTTTTACAACACACTTTTTAAACACATTTGAGAACGTTTTAAAATATATATTGAAAATAAAAAGTCAAAAAAAGAAAAAAAACGCATAAACTAAAATGTTTTTACAAAATAAGTTCTTTTTACAAAGGAAAACAAAAACTTCAATACACAATTTAGAACTTTTTGAACTATATATTTTTTAAAACGTTATAAAAAATTAATATGCTTTAAGAGAAATTTTTTTTGACATATGGAAGTAATACTGGTTTTAACGGAATAGGATCAACTTAGAACCACTAATTTTTGATGTTGCTTTAAACTCCTCCCAATTCATGTCCCTAACTATTTCCAAAAATTTAGTAAAATAATCCTGTTTCAAATCCTCACACGAATTTTTGAATAAGTATGTGGCCAAATAAAAATGAAACGGGGTCTGCCTATTATGTGTAGGCAGCGTGCATTTTACGTGCCTCCACATTGTCTCAATGGTATTTGTGTGGCATTTTGACACCGGATCAACGAACGTAAGAGAATGGTTTACGGTTAAATGAATGTAACCAGCATCCTCTACCCCCTTTTCCCCCATGTACCCTTTCCAGCAGTCGGAATGAACAGTGGTTCCAGGCTCAACCCATTCTGTCAAAACTTTAATGAGGGTATCTTTCGAACGATTGTGAACTGCAACCAAAAACATTTTCCCCGAGCCTCTTTCAATCCCCCCGAAAACCCATTGACCCTCAACTTTAAGACCGCGATTGTATTTTCTTTTCCCAAATTTAGACTCGTCAATTTCTACAATTTTTCCGACCCCGCCTATTTCTTCTGATTGCAATTCAACGAAATCAGCGATAACCTCGTTAACAAATTGCTTCCAATCCGCTATGGTAGTTGGTGAAAAAGAATACTCAACCCCAATATCAGTAGATTTTGTCCCCCTCACTATTTCATACGTCAAAAGAAAGATCTCCTCCAACTTCAAATTACTACCCATAAACCATGAACCATACCTTATGGTTTTATGAGTAGTACATTTCTTATTACTGTCAGAAGTTCCAGCGCAAACCCAATCGTATACATCTGAAATGGAACTTCTGACAGTGAATTTCATAGGAGCGTTGCATTTGGGGCACAATAATTCTGACTTAAGCAATCCTGATTCCTTTAGGAAATCCAACAGGAGTTGCTTATCCATACATCAACGAACACAAAACAAACGATTAGCCACTCCTTCAGTGCCAAACGTTTGCCTTCCAGCAGAAAAACTGAGCTGCGAATGTAGGGTAAGAATACCCTGAAACTTATCTATTATGCTAAATACAGTGGGCATGTTGAAAAAGAAAAATAATTGTAAAATAAAAAAACCAAGAAATAATACAACCTGTAACGGCATAATTCTTCCAAAAAAAATAACGAAAAAGAAAATGGTTAAAAAACAAAACGCATAATTCTTTCATAAAAAGTATTGTTATAAAATAAAAATTCCACGACTTTCAAAAAACAAATAAGTGGACCAATGGTATCGCTGAAAACGATTTAAAAGGACCAATGCAATCAAAGGATATTACAAAAACAAAATAACCAATGAGAGGAAAGAAGAAAGAAGAGGTTGCCATGTAAACCACAACAACCGCAACGAAAGATGGGTAGCCGGAATGTATCGCAGCTCCCTACTAGAAAAGCGCCAAAAATATCGCCAAAGCCGTTGCCATCGCTCATAAACGTAGAGTGTAGCTGTACCAACTTTTTAAATGTGTTTTCAAGTTTTCCTTTTACGTTGTGAAAAAAAAATGTTTTTGAAAGAAAAAGATTTTTGAAATAATTCTTTCCTTGACGACTTTAGAAGTGCTCCAAAAAAAGTCGACAAAGCCGTTGCCACCACTCATAAACGTAGAGTGTAGCTGTACCTTAAATTAATGTTGCACTGTAGCTACACAACGGGATCTTGTCGACGGTCTCCAGATCAACCCCCGAAGGTAAAGATCCGACTACAACACCACGGAATCGTGAACCATACCGGATGACAATGTAAACACCTGAGCTGGCATCCCACCTCTTCAAATTTCCTCATCACGCCAATCAAATCAAAGACGACTTTTATAAAAACCGTGTTCGCTTTTAATATTTATTTTGCAAAGAAATTTAGTTTTTTACTGAGTACGTTAATTTGTATATGACCCACAAACGTTTAAAACAATCCAAATTTAAAACGTAACCGATGGTTACTCCGATTGCAAAGCTCTTTCTCTCTCTCTCTCTCTTTCTTTCTCTCTCTATCTCTCTCTTTCTTTCGCTAAGTTGTTGCATATGATGTACTTAGTGGACGAATCCAACTAATCAAATCAGGAGTTAATTTGTGCTCATGAAATCTATCTGTAAGATATTCTGTAAAATCAAGTTAAGTTGACCTCAAATATAGAATACCACTGTTGATTCAAGGTTATGACGACTAAATGCAGACCTAATAACTCCTTTGGACTTAACGTCCAAACAAATATTGCATACTGCAATGATTAAATAAACTCTTAAGATTGTTAGTTTATTGGAAAATGCTTAACTTCCTATAAACTTTCCCAAGCGTAAGACAAATCTAGAATTTCTTTAGAAGTTCGTATTAAAGTAATCTATATATATATAATTCTCATACGTGGCACGTAAAAAAGACGTTATTTGTTTTCGCGTTTTGGCAACATTGTACGATTCTTTGTTTATCCCAAAGCCTCGCGCTTCAATTAAATTTATAGCGTTATCGGATGAAATTTTATTGAAAAAAAATGAATTTTAGTCGAGCTGTTGCAGTAAATAATCGAAATCAAAGAAAACGGAGGATCTTTTCAGGGTCATTTAAAAAAAAGTCCGTTTCGGGGCAAACTATTATAGTTCAACAAGACGCTTGCATAACAACTTTTGACAACAAACTCAATGAAAAAGCGTGGGTGGCTCGAGTGCTGGGTAAATGTACACACAACCAACATGCTGGGTTTTCAATTTCCAAATCAACGCTCACATTTCGAGTCAAAATTTGCTCAAAGTTTCCATTTGAATTCTGATTCCAGAGGTACTGTAAATATCTTTTCTGATAAACAGCATAAAATTTAGATTTGAAAAATATTTTTTTGGAATATATCATATTTTGTTAACAATTCCTTCTGCTAGGACACATGTCTTCATTGATGCGAGCGAAGCGAGCATAGGTTCGCTGAGCGAACCAATGAGGATTGCGAAGGAATCCTCTGGGGTTTGGCGAGCGTTAGCGAGCAGGGGGCAGGCCCCCTAGTTTAATTTATTCTCGAATAATGAGCACCTATTCTTTATAAACTTTTAGATTCGATTAGACCGAAAAAAATTATTAAACTCGCTATTATATTTTAGCGAGCTTTGCCACCACCACAAAAATTAACTTACGATACAGTAGTATATTGTACCGCACCCCAGAATGCCGAGGTACACACTTTGGGCACCACTGATATAGAGCATTTAAATTACTAATAAAACTGTTTATCCTCTAAAGTCATTATGATTAATATATTTTTATTGAAAGACCTACAGGCCTAAAAGCACCGGCCTCTGGTGAATTTTCTGGTAGGCATGTCTTAGACCTGAATATATAGGTCTAGCACAAAGGCAGAAAGAAAATGTTGGTTATGTTTAATTTGCAACCCTCTAGAAAGGTGTACCTGAATGAAATGAACTCTCCCAAAGAGGAGTGTCGAAGTCTTCCCGGAATGGTCGGGCTATATTAAACTGAAGATTTATTCTTTGAACCATTCATCACCCAACTCCGTTCCCTTCATAGCTTCGGCTGTAACCTCTTTCAAACGCTTCAACTGATCTTGGGACAGGGACTTCTTTCCATCTCCTGCGGTTCCCTTCCTGAAGAAATTAACAGTTTCTGGTTGATTTCCGGGAGCCAATTGATTCGGATGCGTCAAGAACAGGTTCTTTTTCATGTAGTCAAAGCTTGTGTGCTCGATAATCTTCTCCATAAGACTTTCATCATTGGTCATATCGCGAAAATACTTCTCACCCAGAAACTCGGCAATCCTCAATACCTCCGCTCTCCTGTTAGCCAGCAGATCTTCGTAGGATATCAGGAGCAAGTTGCCATCGTCTTTATGTTTAAGGTATGACCGGACGTGTTCAAAAATGCGTCCATAGCCTACCTCACCCGTCAGGAACCGTTCGAAGAAATGGTCAAAATCATTCAGGTCATCCCTCAGGTCTTGTATGAAGTGATAGTATGAAACAAACGTGTCAGAGGGATTCCTGTAAATGTACAGGTACTTGGCATTCCTGTTCTTCTGGACCATGTTGTAGGGGCAGTGGTGCTTGTAGATCCTCGGTGGTTTCATGTCCTCTACCACTTCGACCCCAGTCATTTCCATGAAGGGCACAACTTTGGTGAGAGCGTCGTCGAATGTGGGGAAGTTCTCCCCTCTGGATACGATTTGCAATATGATGTATTGTAGCCACGTGGAGCCTGTCTTTGGATAGGATGCGATGATGATATCGCCGTCGTGGGGAACGTAATCTAGAGTGTCCTCTATGTTTTTCTTTTGGAACCGATGTCGTAGAAAGGGCAGCCCTCTGATGATCTGAACTCTGTCGTTTTCCATTGCAGAAAACTAGTTAAGAACAGTTGAAATTGGAAAAGGGCACGTGATTTTGTTATTGAAAAAGAAATATTCTTGAATTCTTGAGCTAGAGAAGGACGGGGTCTGAAATGAAATGGAAAGACACTTGTTTATGAAACTAGAACACCTTGGTACGGCTATGAACACAGTACAGCAACATTCTACGTTTATGAGTGGTGGCAACGGCTTTGGCGATATTTTTGGCGCACTTCTAGTAGCGAGTTGCGATAAATTAAGGCAACCCATCTGTCTTTACGGTTGTTGTGGTTTTCATGGCAACCTCGGCAAACGGAAACTTTCAATTTTCATTTTGAATATTCTAGAAAGTTTTTCCAAAATCCGTTAAAGTTTGATTTCATTTGTTTGTTTGAAATTTTTTTCTTTGCTCCCATTGGTTTGTTTGATTTCAAAATTTCCTTTGATTGCATTGGTCCTTTTAAATTTTTTTCTGTTATTCCATTGGTTTATTTATTTGCATTTCTACAGTTGTGGAATTTTTATTTTATTGTAATATTTTTCACAAAACGATTAAATTTTTTTTTTGCCATTTTTGTTTTGATAATTTTTTTACGCAAGAGTTCTGACGTAATCAAGTTGTGTTTTTTTTATCTTTCTCTTTTTAAACAGCTTACTGTATTTAGTGTAATTGATAAATTTCAGGGTATATTCTTACCCAACATTTGCAGCTCAGTTTTTCTGCTAGTTCACATATGTGTTTAAACCTACTACTTTTTACGAACGTTTTTTAAAAATGTACTTTTTAAACGGTTTTCAAATGTGTTTTCAAACTTTTATTTTCCGATGTGAAAAGAAAAAAATTTGTGGAAGAAAAAGAGTTATGAAATAATTCTTTCCTTGGCGACTTTTGAAGTGCGCCAAAAAAAATCGCAAAGGCCGTTGCCACCACTCATAAAGGTAGAGTGTAGCTGTACCGAAAAAAGTTGCATTACAGTGGAATCCAAGTCATGGTGGAATAATATGACAATGAACAGACTGACCAATTGGCAAACCCTTACGTATAAAATTTAGAGATACATAGCATTCTAGCGAAACGGAATTAGGAATTTCTAGGAAGGGCAGTCCCTTGATGATCTAAACTCTGTCGTTTTCCATTGAAGAGAACTAGTTACGAACAGGAGTTGAAATGGGAATAAGGCACCTGATTTTACTGTCGGAAAAGAAAGATTTATACAGAGGCTGTTCGCACATTTTTTAGACGATTTTGGTTAGCGGTAATAAAAAATCGTTTGCTGCAAAAGAAAGAATTGCAGTTGTACTATGTTTTTAAAAGTCAAAATTATCGTCTGCGGCTTGAGAGGTTTGTTTTTATTCAAAATGGCTTTTTAGCGAAGCAGTGGTTCGAAGGCTATATTTATGCTCTTTCTGAAGAGAAATATTCACATTCCGTTATCCACAAACGATGTGAGAGTCATGGTTTTCTGATATCTAAAGCGTCGATAGGTAATATCGTCAACAAGAAAGGAAAAAAACGTCAAATTGTAGCCTCAAGTGGGACAAAAATTCCAAACAAGTATCCAAGGAAGAAACGGACATCTTCGACTATTGCAAAGGTACGTTGTTTAATGTTAAAAAGAAAATCCACCTACTCAAAGGACAGTTGCAAAGCATTAAAATGCTCGGTGTCCACTGTAAACAAAATGATAAACGTTGATTTAATTCTTAAGAAAGCGAATAAACGCAATGTGCATCGTCTTTCTCCAAAGCATATCGCTGAACCCAGGACACGCTGTCGAATTCTATATGAGAAACACTTATCCAAATAAAAATGGAAAAAAAATTGTCGCACTAGATGAATCATGGGTGTATTTACATGATTGCAGCAAAAAAAGAGCCATTTATTATTATAAAAGGGGAGAAAAAAATTTAAGTGCATGGTTCACAGAATCGAAAGAAAGTTTTTCTAAGGGATTCATGATTGTTGCTGGTTTTTCATATAATGGCAAGTTAAAAATAAAGAGAGTGGAAAAAACTGTCAAGATTAACTCCAAATACTATCAGGAACATATTTTATCGCCAATTTTTCTGAATGAAATACCATCGCTTTACCCACAGTGCCATCAATCTGTGGAACTCCATCAAGACAAAGCTCGCAGTCACACATCAAAATCCACTGTAAATTTCCTAAAAGAAATGGAACAAAAAACCGGTATCAAGGCCATACCCTTCACTGATATCCCTACTAAATCTCCCGATGTATCACCTATGGATTTTTATGCTTTCGGACTTTTAAAATCTGCATTATCCAAACGTCGTCCCAGAACCCTTACAGGACTCTGGAAAGCTGTTCAGGAGGAATGGGATAGAATACCTCTTCTGACACTTCAAAAGGCATTAATATCCTGGAAATTACGGTGTCGAAAGATAGTTCAGAATAATGGCTATCAAATGAAACATTTAAAACACAAGAATTTTATGTAATTTAGTTCTGTGAATACAATATACATTGTCTAAGAAATGTGTGAACAGCCTCTGTAGAAAGCTGTTATGATACAGGGTAACTTAGTGTCTACCAAAAAGTACTGCATAGTAGAGTTGAATTACACTGATATATATAGTAAATACTACTCAATCGTAAGTTAATTTTTGGATTACAAGTCACGATGGAATAACATGATAATGAACAGACTGGCCAATTGGCAAATCCTTACGAATACAATTTAGAGATACATAGCATTCTAACGAAACGAAATTAGAAATTTCTAGGAAGGGCAGTCCCTTGATGATCTGAACTCTGTCGTTTTTCATTGCAAAGAACTAGTTACGAACAAGAGCTGAAATGGGAATAAGGCACCTGATTTTACTGTCGGAAAAGAAAGATTTATAGAAAGCCGTTATGATACAGCGTAATTTAGTGTCTACCAAAAAGTACTTCGTGGTAGAGTTGGGTTACACTGATACATAAATACTACTCAATCGTAAGTTAATTTTTGGATTACAAGTCACGATGGAATAACATGACAGTAAACAGACTGACCAATTGGAAAACCGAACGAATAAATTTTAGAGATCCATAGCTTTCAAGCGAAACAAAATTGTCTTCCTATAGAAAATAATTCTATAGTATTCTGCAGGAGAATGAGTTCTAATGCTATAGAAATATATTTCTATAGAATTCTATAGAGATCTATAGAAAGGTAAAGCAGTTAAGTCAAAAGAATGAGCTTCTATAGAGGTTTCTACTAACATGTTCTGTAGAGATTTCTCTAAAGGGAGTTCCTTTAAAGTTTTTTTTTTATTTTATAGATCGCTTCCTATAGAAATTTTTTATTGAACGTTTTATAGAATTATATGGAAATTTTTTTCAAGGGAAGACTGGCGCACAATGGATCCAACCTAAATCCCCTTTACCTGGAAATATAATGACGACGTTTATACACTCGTCTAAAGACTAATACACTCTCAATCTACAAAGAGATACCTACAGGGTAGTTGGTTTTGGGTTTAACGGCGTAAGGACCATATTTGGTCAAGCTGCATCAAACACAAGGCAATGAGGGAGGAAGAAGTCTACAGGAAAGAACTGGAATGTTTCATTAAAGAATAAAGATTGTGTTACAGAACCTTTCCCAGAACTTTATGAGTTACTTACGGGCGACTTCTTCCGGACATAACTACTTACAGACCCTTGCACCGTATTGGAGTAGGGAGATCAGTTATCTGGCATCTTTATTAAATGAACGAAAGTACTGGATACCACCTCAAGAACTGCACTAAAATTTCTGACAGTAAAACTGTAAAACCTTTTGGCACTTTTAAGTCATATTTTTTCACTTCAGAACTCTATTGGGTTGTTCTTCGATTGATGGCGAGTGGCCGGAGACGGGCAAAAAAAAATTGTCTTGTAATGTGATGTAACTAGGTTCAGTGTATATTTGATACTTTTTTTAATACCAAAATAACTTCGAAGACGATTCCAGATCACTGACATACATTCCCGATGTCTCTGAGAGCTTGTTGAATATTTCTTATCTAAACAACACACAAAATATGCATATTTATAAGTATCTTTTATTGCAAACGCAAAATGAACGACAGATTGAATACGTATTGATCGAAATATAATTTTCCGATATTCAACTTTAAATTTACAAATGAGTTATTAATATCGGTAGGTAGGTATTTTAATTGATTAATGTGTCGTGCTGGAGCAACACAACGAGCTATTGGCGACGACCCGGGATCAATCCCGAAGTTAATAACATCGGAAAATTTATTGATGGATGGTTGTTAGCTATTTGAGAAATAGCTCATAAACATGTCCAGCAATTTGTTCTCATTGGGATCAGGATCGTTAACAAAAACCGTACGCGTAACATGTATTAGTTCCAGCGAATTGGTTCACTTTAGGTCAGCACACCAGGTACGTCTCCTACTAACAGATTCAACCGACCAGACACGGCCCTCCGGATAGGTTTAACTGAGCCCCCTTCCAGTTTTTCCGAAAGGATTTTCCGGCTCGCAGTCCAGATACAGACTTAAGAAAAGATTTTCCGTGCCCGCCAGCAACAGATTGCGCTCTGAAAGCGTTTTCCAGGCATTACGACCAGGAGCAGGATTGGATTGGATTTTGAGATTGTAGGCCCGGTGCACAGATCTGGTTTTCAACGTGCTGCGACGTTGCGGCGTCGAAGCCCAACTATGCACACATAACCGTGAAATGACGCAAATCTCATTTCGCGCCATTTGCGACATTCCATATTCTATGGAAGAAAACGTGTTTATTTCGCTTACCTGGTGTAAAAAAAAAGTATATTTTGTACCAAAATAGACGTTACTGGATACAACCATTTATTAATTATTGTTTATATTTCATTTATATATGAAAACAAGGTACTTCAGAACGGATAAACGTTTGCGTCGCAGCAACGGCGCCGGAAGTATGTGTGCACTACTCCATTGGATCTAATGTATCTCAGATCGCACTTGCGTTGCGACAGCGGCGCCGCACGTTGAAAAACCGGGTGTGTGCACCGGGCTTTAGGGTGCAAGATCCAAAAACGGACAATCTACGTAAAATGCAAGATAAAAACAAACAAAATCGATGTAAATATAAAAACGATGTAATAAACGGTAGATGCAGCTCTTGCCCAAGACTGCATGTTCAATCACAAGGAATCGTCGAACTTCCTTTGTGGACATCTTGATGTCACTAAGAAGAACGGCCGCTGTAATGGAACGGAAGGTGCCCACTGTCAGCAAGCTTGTTACCCTTTATACCCACGTGACTAGGGACCCAACAAACCATAATATCCGATCCCTTGCTATGCAAGGTTCGCAAGATGGTAAAAATATCCTACACGACAGGATGGCATATTGCTCCAACTGTTATAATGCACTTATGCTGCCATTGTAAATACAGAACTCACGGTGGGTAATGGAGGATAGGCATTCCAGCCAGATACGACCATTCAAATATTTTTTATCAGACCCGCAGACCAAATACGGTCCTCCGATTAGGTTAATTGGCCCAAACCGTATACTGCCCCACCAGAATCGGTAATCCGGCCCTCAGTCAACTCCCACCGAAAGGATTTTCCAGCTCGCAGTCCAGATTATATCCCTTTGAAAAGTTATTCCCAGCATTCCGGCCGCATACGGCCCTCCTAGAGTGCCTATATAATAAGAGTGGCGACATACGGGAAACACTTTCTGATTGGCTTAGAGACCTTTTCTACCGCCCGAGGCGGTCTTTTCCTAGCTCCCGTAGACTTAACATGGGAACTTTTTGTGTTCTAGAAAAACGTGTGTACAAAAAGAAAATATAGCTTATTCATGTTCCATTTCGTGTTCTAGAATGTTTATTTATTATTATTTTAGTGTTTTGTCAGTATAAATTTGAAGACTTTTTAAATAAATAGCTTTTTTTTAACAATACGGTGTTTCTCACAATCTAAGTTAGCGCGTTGTGCAATCCATCTCATCAATTACGCATGTAATTGAGCGTTTATATTATTCATTTATACCGAATGTATCCATATTATAACAATCATATGCTTTTTGTTCTCTCTGAAATGATATATTAATTCGACCAGCATCCTTCTTTGAGACGATTCTGGTAGAAAAATGGCTGCCGCGCATGCTCATTGGGCCAAATTTGGTCCCTTGTCGCCACTCTTATTATATAGGCACTCTAGGCCCTCCGAAAAGGTTTTTTAGACATTCCAGTCAGGTAGATGGACCTCGGTAGCCCGGCTGGAAGAGTAACGGATTAGCAACCTCGAGGTATGCGAGTTCGAATCCAGAGACGTCGTCATTCGAAGAAAACTGAACAGAGACCTTGATGGCCAATTTATCTTGTCATTAACAAAAAACAGATCGGATCTCGATCTCGTTATAATAAAAAAAAAATAGATATTACCTTCACGACGTAATATCTCGTCATGAGCAAATTGGTAAGGTCTTCATGGACGAGATTATCTCGTCCAAAAACCACTTGGAGGTTTAAAGTTTAAAACACACAGCGTCTGTCTTTCGGCACCCTTATCTTTTCTGAATACACACATGCACGCCCAGGACACCATTCAAGATCGATCGTGACTGTACTATCAATTATATAAATAAATCTACTTCACACATTGCGTTGACAAATCTTTTAGTATTTGGGAAGGGATCAGTACTTCATCGTATATGAAAACTATGTTGAGATGAATAGAAACAAACTTACCTCAAAGTAAACAACTATTTTAATTTTCCTAGCGCAGCGTAACTTAAATTTTCAATCATTTAACCTTATCTATCTTGCGTATCGGATTCCCAAGGTTTTCACGATAAACTACTTTTTATAATAAACTTTCTGGCTTATCATTTGCGAACACTTTATCAGAATTGGTAATGATTATTGCTACAATCGTTATTGAGATGATTGGAGGGGGATTGTTTTTCCATATTTTACATCCTATATCGGCCTATATCTTAAAATCTAGATTTTGACTATCTTTTTTTTTTTTCATTTGATTTACAATTACTTTTTGTTTTAATTAAAATTACTGTTTTTGTTACATTTCTATTTGTAATTATTTTAATATATAGATTTAAAATTTGAATTTAATCGTTTTTGTTTTCACGGATAGAACAACAGACTTTCATATTTTTTAATTCTGATTATTTCTTAATGTAAGAAAATTTATTTGGGGAATTTCAAAACCAGTTCTAAAATCTATTTGGGGAATAACGAAATCGGATCAAGTGATTTGAATGCATAATTAGAAACAAAAAAAATGACATTTTGATGGTTTTTTGTATTTCGAGTGTCCTTAAGCAAATAAAACGTAAAGGAATTTTCAATTATACTAATTTTTTAAGACTGCATTTAATTGAGGGTGAGAAGGAACTAACGAGTCCTAGGTTTGAGTCTCCCAAACCCAGTTTTATAAACATTATTATGCATTCGATTTTTGACCGCAGTTGCCCTCGGCAAGTATTGTGATTTTGGTATTTGAATGTAGTTAAAATGAAAAAAGCAGTGTTAGTAAAATATAACTGCATTAACACAGCTTGTACCAGAGTAATGGTTGTTCTGTCTCTGTCTAGCCACTAGATAGTGCTAGTGTATTTTTATTTGAAGGATCAACCAATGATAGTTTAGTTCGTGTCAGAATAACAAGAAAAATCGATAGAATGCAGCACAAACTGATGACCACGGGAGCAAAAAGTGCTTAAAACTGCGACGTACGTCACAGAACATACAAAGTTTTTGTAGAACAATTTTTCCTCAATATTATTCAAATTTTGGCCGATTTTTTTTAAATCCTAAGTTACAATGTTCTGCAGTGCAAACGCGCTCCCTACCACACCTTTTTTTCTTCTCTTGAAAAAAACAACCACAGTACACCGCCCCAAATAATCACAAACCCTATAAAAAACACATCTTCTATGTAAATGACACAATATTTAACATCAAAAGTTATCAATAGAGTTGCAAATACTGAAAGTATGCCTTGGTTTTAAATAAAGTAGGTTAATTCATTTTGATGTGTGTTTTATTATAAAAAAATAATGCATATTTAGCCGATAATTGTGTTTTACGTCTGTTTTTAATTTTACTGCAGTTTTCAAAATTCGGACAAAATGCCTGCAGAAAAATTGCAATCGCTTGGAGTTGTGTAGCAGAACACTGAATATAATTCTGCACCTGGGCTGATAACTGGTAATGTCAAGCCTTTTGTTTTGGAAAGAAATCGATTTGATGCATTAGCCATCCTTTTTTTTGTTAGACACAAATCGAAATAAGCCATTATGATTGCAGCGCAGTATTCGGTGAGTCAAAAAATATGCTTCTTATTTAAATATAAATTATCGTGCTTGATCAAAATCCATATATTAGATTATGTATTATTTACTTGTGTTATATGTCAGTATTTGTATTAGTTCTGTCCATTGTTAATTGTCATTTTTCGGTGTATGAAATAAAGTTAAAAGATTTTATTGGATGCAGTTAGTTTGTCGATCTTAGTTCTCAGCAAGAGTTTTTATATGGATCTTTAATGAATAAAATCTATAAGCTAGCTCTCTCAAAAGCCAGTATGAATTTTGATACCTTGTAGAAAAGCAATGGATTACAGAGCAATAGTATTTTATATAAATCCTTCAAAAGTAAAAGCAACAATACTTGGTACAGAATCCTTGCTAATCTCAGTTATGATAGAATATAACATTTAAATTACTAATAAAAATGATTCACCTGTAAAGTCATTATTATTAAGATATTTTATTCAAAGACTTATACAGGCCAAGAAGCAACTGCCTCCGGGGAATTTTCTTGTGGCCCTATCTACATAAACAGGTATAGCACAAAGGCAGGAAGAAAGTGTGGTTATGTTTCATTTGCGACCTTCTAAAGCGCTCTACAGGAATCAAGTGAACTCTCCCAAATAGGAGTGTCGAACCTTCCCGGAATGGTCGGGCTGTATTTAACTGAAGATTTATTCTTTCAGCCATTTATCACCCAACTCCGTTCCCTTCATAGCTTCGGCTGTAACCTCTTTCAAACGCTTCAAATGATTTTGGGACAAGGACTTCTTTCCATCACCTGCGGTTCCTTTCCTGAAGAAATTAACAGTTGGTGGTGGATTTCCGGAATCCAATGGATTTGGATGCGTCAAGAACAGGTTCTTTTTCATGTAGTCAAAGCTTGTGTGCTCGATAATCTTCTCCAAAAGACTTTCATCATTGGTCATATCGCGGAAATACTCCTCATCCAGAAACCTGGCAATCCTCAATACCTCCTCTCTCCTGTTAGCCAGCAGATCTTCGTAGGATATCAGGAGCAAGTTTCCATCGTCCTTATTGTCCAGGTACGACCGGACGTGTTCGAATATGCGTCCGTAGCCTATCTCACCCGTCAGGAATCCTTCGAAGAAATGGTCGAAATCATTTAGGTCATCCCTCAGTTCTTGCATGAAGTGGTAGTACGAAACAAACGTGTCAGCGGGATTCCTATAAATGTACAGGTACTTGGCATTCCTGTTCTTCTGGACCATGTTGTAGGGATAGTGGTGCTTGTAGATCCTCGGTGGTTTCATAGCCTCCACCACTTCGACCCCAGTCATTTCCATGAAGGGCACTACTTTGTAGAGAATGTCGTCGAATGTGGGGAAGTCCTCCCCTCTGGAGACAATTTGCAGTACGATGTACTGCAACCAGGTGGTGCCCGTTTTCGGATAGGATGCGACGATGATGTCGCCATCCCGGGGTACATAATCCAGCGTGTCCTCTATGTTCTTCTTTTGGAACCAAGGTACGTCTGGGAAGGGCAGCCCTCTGATGATCTGAAGTTTGTCGTTTTCCATTGCAGAAAAGAAAACTAGTTAAGGACGGGGGTCTGAAACGAAATGGAAAAAGCACTTGGTTATGAAAATGTCACTTTGGAAAGGTTAAGAAAAACTTGGCATTACAGTGTATTCCAAGTAATGGTGGTATAACATGACAATGAACACACTGATCAATTGGCTAACCTGTAACGACAGGTGATTACGAACACAGATAAGTTATGCGAACAGTCGTTCTTTTGTTTTATTTTTTGGTTAGTGGGAGAGAGTTCGTCTTCTGAAGTTGTAATCCGATTCTTATGCTCAGAAACTACAAACTGAGCTGTTATATTTTCCGTGTCTTTACAGCGAGTGTGTGTGTCTATTTCTGGATAAAAACCTGGAACCGAACCTAGGAAACCGAAGCTTTTATGAATTTTGCTGCAGTCATTATATGATATGATTGGTAAGGGCGGATTGTTTATAAAATTTACTATGGGACATTTGTGAAGAGCCCATGTTTTAAAATGTACATTTTGTCTCTTTTTTTTTTCATTTAATTTACAATGTTTAGTTTTAATTAAAATGTTTGTTTTTGTTACATTTCCTTTTATAGAGATTTTACTACACTGCTGTTTGTAAAAAAATGCAACACCATGAAGAAGCCCTCCGAATGAAATGAAATTTGCCGCAAATGTCAATTATAGGATGTTATGCAAAGTAGTAAAGTTTCAGAGCCACCACGCATGCGTGGTGTGAGCAGCGCTCTCTGAACCGATGCTAAAAGCATAAATAGAGGGCTATAGCGGGACGTTGAAAATAGTGCATAGTTATTTTTTAGTGTCGAACGTTTAGTGAGACCTAAGTATGCCTCCACGACGAAATAGGGTGAAATTTCAACAACTTACGGAGTTTGAACGGAGGAGAATCATCGGCCTTCGTGAAGGAGGATTTTCCTACTGCACAATAGTAGTTCGTGTGCAGCGGAACAGTTTCATAGTGATGTGAGTTTGGAAGCAGTGGACCGACGAGCACCGGACAACTCGAAAACCTGGGATTTGACGACGGTAAGTGACATCAGCGCGCAATGATAGACACCTGGTCCACATGGTGGTGAATGACCGTACAGCTTCCTCCAGGCAGTTGGCAGCACTTTGGTCTACTGCTATAGGTGTACCAATGTCGGCTTCGTCAATTCGCCGACGTCTGCTGCACCTTGGACTGCTTGCAAGGATTCCTTTATACAGGATCCCCTCACGCCAAACTATCGACGGCTGCGTCTGCAATGGGCTCATGAGCACAGAGCCTGGAGGGCTGAGTGTTGTCTTTTCTGACGAATCCCGCTTTAATTTGTGGAACCATGATGGCCGCATTCGTGTTAGACGCTATGCCGGTGAACGTTGCCTTCCAGAGTGCATTATGGAACGTCATAGCGTCCGAACACCTGGAGTTATGGTCTGGGGTGCGATTTCGTATCATGAACGATCTCAGCTGCCACGAATTGAGAGTAATCTGAAAAGCAACAGGTACGTCCGTGAAGTGCTAGAGCCCGAAGTCCTTCCCTTCCTTCAAGGCATCCCTGGAGCTATCTTTCAACAGGATAATGCACGCCCACATGTTGCAAGGAATGTTCGAGACTTCTTTTCAACATGAAACTGTGGGGATCTTGTAGAAATGAACTACCCACAAGTAAACACTTAATCTTTTATTGCAAGCAGTACAAGACGGACAAAACAATAGCAGACCACTACAAAACAATAGCAGTTTGATTGTAGTAATGTTTTGTATACAATAGCATCATAACTTTATTGAACTTCATAGTATTTATAGGGTTTCTGGAAATTTGAGGATCAGATTTAAAGGAACAACAATTAATTACATTTTACTTCCCTAAACGATTTGCTTTTACAAAATTGTACACTGGATTACTTTACTTACTACCTCTGCATACCTGCCAACTGCTGTTGTTTCTCATGCTTACACTGGCAGACCAAAGGTGTGCCAGGCCCGTCGAAGACGGCAAGAGGGGTGCGTCTTCCATGTAAGTGAGCCCCATTGCGAGGAAGTCCGACTTTGCTCGACATACATGACACATCCGTTTTACAGGAAGGTCCCTTTCATACATCCATTCACTCACACATATCGTAATTTAGATCCCAATAACCCTCTGATCAGGTACCCCCAGAGGTATTGATTTGGTATGGGAACATGGGGGACTTTGTGACCACGACCTATTTAACGTGCCCCAGTCACCATTAGTGAACACGACGGTCTTTAGCCAGGTCGAAGCGCCTATCACGCAATCATCAGAATTGTAGGCTCCGCCGAGGACAGAACCCACAACCATTCTGATGCGAGGACAACGCTCTACTGACTGAGCTACCGCGGCTCGACAACTTCTATGAAATGCCTTAGTTTCTGATGATATGAAGGCATAAATATATTAAAGAACTTCTCTACTTTTAAATGTGAAAGACGTAATGTGCAGTCGTGGGAAAAAACAAACCACCCTTCTTCATTCGAATATTTTAACTGTAGAGAAAATAAATTCAGACAGCGTTTGACAGGAACTAACGTCTGCTATAAAATCAAATTCATAAAATTTGCATAACAGGCCGTCTTTATATTGAATTGAGCTCAAACTTCATTGTTTCCAATAGGCTATTTCAAGACACAATTTCAAATCTATATCAAAATGTAACTTCAGATACCAAATTTCATGTAGTTAAGTCTTACCAATTCGAAATTATGAGCGCAGAAAGATTGGAGCTACTAATGTTAAATATGTTTCTCAGACTTTTATGGATATTTTCCAAAATAATATCTGTACAGCGCCCATATTTTGAACCATGTTACTGTAAAAAGAACCCAAACAAAATATCCGCCAAAAATTTTATTTTAAAAATACTTTTTAGAAAATTTGATTTTTAGTAGTTTTTAGTAAAATTAAATTTTAGAGGTGTTTAGTACATTTTAAATTAATATTGGGAAATATTCTCTAGCTACTGTAAAAAAATATCTCAAGTTTTTACAATATAGTGCAAAACACTGCTACGCTTCTAAGTTGATTAGGTAGAATTTGACAGATAAATTTTGAAATATGTCTAGACCAGGGGTAGGCAACCTGCGGCTCTTTTGATGTAAAGTTGCTACTCTCCAGTTCCATACGAAAAAATTAATAATTTATTATCAAAACACTTAAAAAATAAGAAAATATATTTTTAAGTACCTAATTTCTCAATAGCTTCTATTTTCATAATCGTTCATTACAAATCTCTACGCTTAACATGACCGTATGAGTAAGGCAACTTTTGGCAATAAATGCAACTTTTTTTCTCACGTCCTACGCTGCATGTAAAGTACTGAAACCCAAAATTCCTCCTTTATGGGGTGTATTGTAAGTGAGTTATAACCGCAACATAAATGCAACTTTCTGCATAAATGCAACCACCTGCAACTTTTTAAAATTTAGCTTAAAATTAATTAATATTAAATTATTATTTCATTTTTTCCCTCTGAACAATCCCTTCGGTCACATGTGTCTGATTTTGCCATCAACGAAGTATTGTGAATCAAACAAGTTCATGAAAAGAATATGTTCGTCCTAACAGACGAAAGTGAAATAAATGGCAAGTACTTTAAACCATTGGTTTGCACTCTTGATAATCCAGATGAAACTTGCGTAAACGATTGCAGAGTTTGCGACGAGTGTAGATCATCAATATGTTCGTCTTGTAGATGACGTTTTAAAATCTCTGAATGTTGAGCGAAAGGATGTTGCACTTCTGCTACCCGATGCAGCACATTATAAGACTGCGGCTGAACAAGGATCGGCCATTCAACGTTCTTCTGTATTTAATGATGTATTATAATATTGTTGTATATGACTAAAATTGCCAATATATTTTGAATTTTTATATTTAGTTTCATCTCATTTTTTACGAACATTTTATATTAGATTTTAGTGTATTAAAAATAAATGCAACTTTCTTTCCATAAATGCAACTTTAAGGAATGATAAATGCAACTTTAAGGAATGATAAATGCAACTTTAAGGAATGATAAATGCAACTTTAAGGAATGATAAATGCAACTTTAAGGAATGATAAATGCAACTTTTTCCATTTTTACTGCAACAAAAAAGTTGCCCTAGTAATGAGATAAATTTGAACTATTGTTTTGTTCTTAGAGATGAGACTCCGTGACATGTTTATCTTTCTGCCAATTGCATTCCATTTCCGTCTCACCCGAACAGCCACCGTCTAGAGTCTAGACAGCACGTCTAGATGATGAGATCTCAGATGGTGAGTACGTCAAAGATTGTTTTAAAAAAAGCACTCTACCATCGCCAGTTTAAAGATTTCCTTGAAGAAATAGATAGCCAGTTTTCTGACCTACTTCTGCACAATAAAGTGCGATGGCTTTCCAGAGGTAACGTATTGCAACGTTTTGCTTTGTGCTTGAGTGAAATAAAAACATTCTTCAATGAAAAAAGCATTGACCATCCCAAACCGGAAGAAGACAAATGGCTGCAAAAAATCAACTTCATGGTAGATACCACAATGAAACTAAATGAACTGAATCTAAAACTGCAAGGAAAGAGCAACCCAGCCTACGCCTTGCTTGTAGAAGTAGTTTGTTAAAAAAAATATTTAAGACATGGAGAGTGGTAAAATACTTCATATGAAGCAATATCGCGATGAGACCAATGCAACTATTGACACGAATTACTCCAGCATAGCTTTAAAGGACATGAAGGATGGATTCGCTGAGAGATTCGAGCAATTCAAAACAAACAAAAGTACTCTCGCGTTCATAGTAAATCCTCTCAACAGAAATACAAATGAGATCAACATTGAGTCATTTGGAATTGATGCTGGATCGTTTCAAATGCAATTGCTAGTTTGAAAACCAAAGACTTGTGGAGTGGCAAGTTCACAGAACTCAAGAGCAAGTTGGAAGAGTCGGAGGTCCAGAAATGCATGCACATCGCGCAGCACAAGTGGACAGCTCTAAAAGAAATTCCGCGAGTTGAGGCCCTCATATTCAGCGCTTGGAATAGTCTTCCATAATGCTACAGTGAGGTGAAGAAGTTGACATATGGATTGCTGACGATCTTCGGGTTGACATATTCGTGCGAGCAAGCGTTCTCTTGCATGAATATAATAAAAAGTAAAGTTAGAAGTCAACTAACAAATAAAAATCTAGAGTCGTGCTTGAAACTTAAAACAACAAGTTATAAGCCAGATTTAATCAAACTTTCAAAAGGCATGCAAAGCCAATGCTCCCATTGATGTAACTATTTATATTTGTCTTTTTAAATGAATAAATATTATTCCGTATTTAAAGCCGTTTATTTTAAATCAAATATATATGTAAGCAAATACGATAATATTGAAACGAAAATTTTTAGTATTTATTTTTTTAAAGAGTGGTTGATATATATATATATATATATATATATATATATATATATATATATATATCAATTACTCTTTATTTTTATGTGTAATTCTTTCATGTTATATTATTCAGATATGGGATTAAAGCCCCTACGGGGCTAGGTTCCCAAGCTCAAACCTTAGATTGCCTTGTTTGAGTGTACCTATTCTTTTGCAAAGAAAACGCTGATATAGACATGCTGTTACCCCGCCATCGAAGACAATATCAGCAGCTGTCAGAGTTCGAGAGGGGAAGAATCATCGGAATGATGGAAGCTGGGTGGTCAGCTCGGCGAGTAGGTCGTGAAGTAGGGCTTTCTGATTTTAATGTGAGGAGGTGTTGGGACCAGTGGACAGAAGAGACGTCATTTACACGTCCACCAGGCTCAGGACGCCCTCGACAGACCAGTCGTCGAGAAGACCGTCGCATCATACGAAACGCACGCGTTGAGCCAACTGCCTCATTGGCCGCTATTCAGACACAGGCAGCACCTTCACTACGGGCCCCTGTGTCTTCCCGAACCATCGCAAGGCGCCTGGCTGAAGGACATCTGGTATCGTGGCGCCCATTAAGTGTGCTGCCATTGCTTACGATACACGGTCACCCCAAATATTGATCCATGGCACAATGACAGCCCAGCGATACGTCCATTACATCCTTCGGCCACATGTGATGCCACTCATGGCAGGGCTCCCAGGAGCCATTTTTCAACAAGACAATGCTCGGCCACACTCAGAAAGGATGTCACAAGATTGCTTCCGCCACATTATCACCCTTCCCTGGCCTGCTCGATCCCCAGATTTGTCTCCAATGGAGCACATCCGGAATCATTTGGAATCAGCAAGTTGGACACCCTACGAGTTTGGTCGAACTAGAGGTGCGTTTACAGCAACTGTGGAACGAGATATCTCAGGGCATTCCATTCCATAAGCACTCCTGTTCCACATTAGCAGTAACAAATTTGACCATAGTATCATCACTCCAACGAATCATGGTGCCGATAAAAATGTTATTTTAAGAGAATAAAAAGAGTTAAAACATTTAATCAACCGATTTATTGACTAAAGAAAAATAATGAATTTAAATTACAGCGATGAAAACGATCCGCGAGACAGATGATCAACAAACTGTTGCAAAAATTTAAAACTCATTTGTAATAAGCATATTTTAACAAAAAACACACACAAGAAAGAGACCTCGAACGATGAAAATGAATAACTAATGAACTCTACTAAGCAGATGTGTTCACACCTGTCTAGTGTCCCGATAGTGGTGAGAGGAGTGGGGTGGAGGGCACTACTCGACCGCCTACTATCCATTTGACTGGACCGAGTCCACTAAATGGTTTTACTAAACTACTCGACTAAATAGTTTTGTCCTGACACGTTTAGTTACTAAATCACACGCAACTCGACTAAATTACTGGCTTAGTGTGTAGCAGCCCTAACGTTTTTGCTTTTTCTTCCTCCATCATTGTGTTGTCTGTCTTGTGTCTAGGGCAGCTTGTCTGCTTTTGGACCTTGCGGCATAAAAACCCTGAGAACAATCAACACACCTTAAAATGGGATTTGATTTGGGGTTTTATAACACTAGGTCCAAAAGTGAACAAGCTACGGCAAAACCTTAGAATGGGAGTCAGACACTTGATTTCATTGCAAACTTTGTGCTAAAATTCATTAATTAGATTCAGAGAATAAGGGTTCCACTGTGCTTAAAATTAGCTGCAAAGCATCTCTTAAATCTCTTATATATTGTAAAGAGCACTGTGTGAGCGTGGGGAGTGTTGTTTCCCACATACTGTAGAGGGCGCTGTGTGAGTGCAAGGGTGACATTCAGGCTTCAGACATGGAGGAGAGAGAGGTGCTCTCCTGGACCTGATGAAAATGTGGCTTCCTTAGCCCTAATTCGCAACGAATTGTATTAATTAAAATATAGTCCACTATAGAACTATTGGACCAATCAGCATCCTAAATAATATTTGGTATATTTAAAGATAATCACTACTATTCCTTTTCAAATGAATACCGCAGCTCTCGCTTTGGCTCAGTGGAAAGCTAGCAATGTCTCGGTAAAAGACGATAACATAGCTATGATCAAGTAAGTGATGTGGAAATATAGTTACGGCAGTATTATTTGAACACAAACATTTGGATTGTCTATCAACAATTTCTCTTTCAGGAGATGGCTTCGAGTAACTTTTATACTCTTCCCAGTTCTGGGCATTACATGGGTGTTTGGATTCCTGTACGTAGGGAAGCATTTCGAAGTTGCTGGGTACTTGTTTGCAATATTTAATTCCCTCCAGGTAATGTATAGGTTGCGGAAATTATTTACACATTTTTGCTGTTTCTGATAGTTTAGTAGTTTCCATGTAAAATGATAATGTCTTTTAGGGATTTTGCATCTTTGTATGTCACTGCTTGATGGATAAAAAAGCAAGGAATATGGTTCTGACTTCTTTCAGAAAGGTAAATGGTAAAAGAGTGTAGACTTATTTATAGTTGATCAAATATATTCCATATTTCCATACTGTGGAATATGCAAATTAATCTTAGATTTTGAATTTTGCTTCTAAAATAACTGATGCATGTTTTAAGTACCACAACTATTACAGATTCTCGTAATTCCCAAGGGAAAAGTATTCTAAACTAAGTAATAAGTAAATTCTACCTTGGAAAATAAGTTTTCTGTTTTCAAATTTTGTTTTTCTTTATCTATTTTGCATCTGTGACATTGAATAAATCACCTAATGTGTAATGAACCCCAAATGTATTGAAATAAGTGCTTCAAAGAACTTATATTTTCAGCGCAACCTGTGGTGGTAGTTTAGCCAGTGTCCACATGTAGGCAGTTCCATATAAATATTGCCATTAATTGAATAAACAATCTAAAAATAATAATAATTAAAAATGTATAGTTTAAAGTTATTCCAAAACAAATGACCCATGGGGTTTGATATCTCTATAGTAACCACAATGGTCATGTTCCAGGGATACCTAAGCAATCCTTTTCTGCCTATTCCACTGCCGTCCAACCGGTCTAGTGGTTAAGATGTTAGCCTCTAGATCGGAAGGTTACTGATTTGGATGTGGGTCAGTGCATGAATATTTGTAAGCGTATGGTGTAGAGGCACTGTTGCACAGTAAATCTGTCGTGGTCGAAAGTTCTCACGTTGGGTTGGTGTGGAAGTTTGGAGAGTGGGGTGCCAACTCACGTGTTGCCTCGTCACCTGACCGTGGTTCCCCTAGTAAATGATATTAGATTACTGCTTTACGAAATGTACAGTCACGGAAAATAAACACCTCTTTATTCAACCGGTTTTAACGGTAGAGTAAATTCAAAGATGGTATTCGACAGGGAATGACGTCCTCTGTGAATTCATTGGCATAAATTTTGCAAAATGGGACATCAACATATGAAATTGACCACCACTTTCATGATTTCCAATAGAAACCGCTAGTTTTCCACAAAATTACGAATCTCTAGTATTATAAATGGAAGTGTGTGTGTGTGTGCACGCACATCTGCAACATCTTTACTAGCATATCTAGAAAATTTTTAAATTTATTTATTAGCTTTTTTCCTTGCATTTTTTCGTTTGGACGCGCCCCAAGTTTCGACTCTACCGATTCTCCTTTAACTTCATTGGTTCTTTTAAAATTTCCTTTCTTTTCTTAGCGGATTGTAAACTGGAATAATTACCGTTCTGTCTGAATTGAGACACTGTCTAGTGCAATCGCTTCAGATTGCATTGTTTCTTTCTTTTTTAAAAGCATAACTTATTACTATTTCATTTGGTTTTGATTTACGATGTTTGTAGGAATCAGTGAGGTTTAGCGTAAAGACTTTTTAAAAGAATGTCACAAGTAAAACAAATTCACAGGAAAACTAAGTGTAAAACAATAAGCCGAAAATTTGGCATTTTTACTGAAAATGAACTCGTGCGGCAATATTCGTAATCACTCCAAAACTCAATATCTACTTCTGTAGTAGTCACCATAGAAAATAACTTTTATATTTTGTTTTATAATGGAGGTGCGATGAGTATGAAATGGAATAGATGAATGGATACATCATGTTTACATATTTGCATCTTAACTAGCAGACCGTTGGTCGGCACAAAATTGGAAGGAATCAATACCTTATACAAAAACTTACCCGCAACTTTCTTGATCTCCTTTCCGCAGCGTAGCTTCGTTTTCAAATTCTTATCAAATATATGACCTTGTTTTGCGAGTTTATCTTATCAAACGCCCAAAATTTTCACAACAAACGGGACTTTTCATTCCAGTCTTATCATTTGAATCGGTTGTTTGAAAAACCACATAAGTCACTTTTTGGCGAAATCGAGTCTTCGGTAAAACGCTGTCCCTATCACTCGCAAATGAACCAGTATATCCAAGTGGGAAAATCAACATCAATAAGAAAAAAAATTGAAGACATAAATAAACTTATGAAATAAATCGCAGTTGAAGAAAACATTCAAGCATTCTATAAAGAAATAGTTCACCAATGTCCTACATCTATGAATAAGAGTGGTATAAATGGTGAAATAAAATTTATTCATCATTAGCGTAGTACTCTGGCAACTCCCAGAATCAGATGTAGAGAATACATTTTTGAGGTGTACTAAGTGTACTTTATATTTTATACAGTTAAGAATGCAAGTACATTTTGCCTAAAGAATATGTATTTTAGAAACCCCATAAGTCAACTGACTTTAAAAATCCATAATAATTTAGTTATTTATCTTTTGAGACCTCCATTGAGAACAAAGATTGTATTTAGCACCAAACAATACATTTTATTATAAATAATAATATAGAGGTTGCCGGTTAACGCAGAAACAGCCTTTTCTCGATTTCCCAAAAGTTGTTCTCACCTGACTTATTAGGTTTCTCAAACAACCGATTCATTTGTGAACTCTCTCAAAAATGCACGGACCGTCATCAATAGCCCGTTGTGTTGCTGTAGTAGGACGTTAATTAAAAATAACCATTGTTATTACTCAAAAATGCTGGTAAATTGAACGTCTACGTGAACATTTTGGACAATCAGGTTCTTCCTACGGTATGCCAATTTTATGGAATGGACGAATGTTACTTCCATGTCAACGAACCGTGTCATGTTGCAGCCTCTGTCAAGCAGTGGTATCAAGTTATGGATGTAAATCAATCAGGTTCTTCCTACGCTCTGGCAATTTTATAGAATGGACGAATGTTACTTCCAGGACACCGCACCGTGTCGTGTTGCAGCCTCTGTCAAGCAGTGGTATCAAGATATGGACGCAAAACAATCAGGTCCTTCCTACGCTCTGCAATTTTATGGAATGGACGATTGTTACTTCCAGGACAACGCGCCGTGTTGCAGCCTCTGTCAAGCAGTGGTATCAAGATATGGATGTAAAACAATCAGGTTCTTCCTACGCTCTGGTAATTTTATGGAATGGACGATTATTACTTCCAGGACAACGCGCCGTGTTGCAGCCTCTGTCAAGCAGTGGTATCAAGATATGGATGTAAAACAATCAGGTTCTTCCTACGCTCTGCAATTTTATGGAATGGACGATTGTTACTTCCAGGACAACGCGCCGTGTTGCAGCCTCTGTCAAGCAGTGGTATCAAGATATGGATGTAAAACAATCAGGTTCTTCCTACGCTCTGGTAATTTTATGGAATGGACGATTATTACTTCCAGGACAACGCGCCGTGTTGCAGCCTCTGTCAAGCAGTGGTATCAAGATATGGATGTAAAACAATCAGGTTCTTCCTACGCTCTGCAATTTTATGGAATGGACGATTGTTACTTCCAGGACAACGCGCCGTGTTGCAGCCTCTGTCAAGCAGTGGTATCAAGATATGGATGTAAAACAGTCTCTTCCTATGCTCTGCATTTTTATGGAATGGACGATTGTTACTTCGAGGACAACGCACCGAGTTGCAGCCTCTGTCAAGCAGTGGTATCAAGATATGGATGTAAAACAATCATGTTCTTCCTATGCTCTGCAATTTTATGGAATGGACGATTGTTACTTCTAGGACAACGCTCTGTGTTGCAGCCTCTGTCAAGCAGTGGTATCAAGATATGGACGCAAAACAATCAGGTTCTTCCTACGCTCTGCAATTTTATGGAATGGACGATTGTTACTTCCAGGACAACGCACCGTGTTGCAGCCTCTGTCAAGCAGTGGTATCAAGATATGGACGCAAAACAATCAGGTTCTTCCTACGCTCTGCAATTTTATGGAATGGACGATTGTTACTTCCAGGACAACGCGCCGTGTTGCAGCCTCTGTCAAGCAGTGGTATCGAGATATGGATGTAAAACAATCAGGTTCTTCCTACGCTCTGTATTTTTATGGAATTGGATGATTGTTACTTCCAGGACAACGCACCAAGTTGCAGCCTCTGTCAAGCAGTGGTATCAAGATATGGATGTAAAACAATCATGTTCTTCCTATGCTCTGCAATTTTATGGAATGGACGATTGTTACTTCCAGGACAACGCACTGTGTTGCAGCCTCTGTCAAGCAGTGGTATCAAGATATGGACGCAAAACAATCAGGTTCTTCCTACGCTCTGCAATTTTATGGAATTGACGATTGTTACTTCCAGGACAACGCGCCGTGTTGCAGCCTCTGTCAAGCAGTGGTATCAGGATATGGATGCAGGGCCGCCCATAAATTTCCCGGGCCCCCCGACAAAATTTTCGCGCGGGCCCCTAAGTTTTTTTCTTTATTTAGGAAGTTTTTATTTTGGCAAGTATCCATATATTTTCAAATACCCAACTTCAGAAATTTACAAGCAAACCCACAGTAATTAATAATGGACTGGTTAGTAAATATGGAATTAAATATGTATATGTGTTATACACCTAAAGCCCGAAGTGTGGTCACTTTGCGATCCAGCAGAACTTTAATAAGGATAATGAAGTATAATCAGAAAACTATAATAAATATCTCTAGAGAAAGAATGTAAGAAACCCATGCGAAAACATACCTTGGACTCTGAAGACTAGTCAAAACTCCGAAAACTTTTACAGTACTGAGGAGGGAGCAGTAAATCTCCTATTCGAATTTATGAATTTATGGATGCCGTCAAAAAAGGAAGCTCGTTTTGCACTCCAGTTCATGTTCAATTGAAAATATTCTAAGATAATTCAAATTTTTATTGGCCCAAAGTAGATCGTAAATTATTTTTGATTATAGATAGTTTACTGAATCCTTTCACCAGAAGCCACAGTGATGGGAAAAAAAAAAAAATTCTTAAAATTATGCAAAATTTTGTAAAAATAGACTGCAATTTTAATCTATAGATATCATTTAAAGGGAGTGGAAGACCTATATTTTCTAACTTAGCTCAATGTGCATAAGTAGCTTCGCGAACGGTCTTGTACATCTGAATTTCACTGATGAGATTCTGGCTTAAATCATCTGGATAGCTTTCAATTAATTTTTTAAGTGCGTTGTTGTCATTAGAATTAGAATTTAGTTTTAATATGGCTTCGAATCTATTGCATATGTTTTTTTATTTGCTCATACCTTGATTCTAACTGAGAAACTATTTTATTGATTACTATATCACAAAAACTGAACTTTTGAATTTTGTTTCTTCGGTTTCTAATACTTCCGGTATTTCTCTTTCCACTTCAAAAGCATCCTTTTTCGAAAAAAAAGCTTCCTTTTCCATCCACTTTTTTTGGAAAATTCTGCATCTATACCCATAATAGAAGCTGTCTCTTTAGGTCTATTTATACAGGCCATTGTTTTCTTAAATCTTTATCGATTGTTTCAATTAAAGTGTTAATGTTATTAATTTCGATATCAAGGAAGATATATTATGATTGAAGAATTAAAAATTTCTTGTATTAATTTGCTCTAGTATGTCCTTCCAAATATTTAACTGAATTAAAGTTTAAAATTTGAAAAATAATTGAGGAATCCATTTACTTTTCCACCGTTTCCTCTTACGATAAAATACTAATTTTTTACATCTTGAAGGTCCTTTAAAACATCAGGTAGTTTTTCAGATATAGGTTTCACTGCCTCAATTCTTGCTCTCCATCTTGTCTCACAAAGACCGTGTAGAGACCTCCCATCAGTGTGTATTAGAAGCAGTTCACATCGCCGTGGGCTCGCACTAAAGAAATTATTAAGCTGGTTTATAAAGTTGTGTGAAGAACGTGCTTACTATTTCATTACTCCTTGTGGCATGTAAACCAACTAGTCGTTGTCGTAGGCCGGAAACTCGTGAAAATGTGAGACCACCTTGACGGGGCCGTTTTAAGAACTTGAAAAAAAATATTTTCTGTTCCATATTTTTTTTGTCAAATTCGGAAAATAACCCTAAAATGAAGCAGATAATTTCTTGACTAAACCTTGGGGCCGCGGGCCCCTTAAACGTCCGGGCCCTCAGACATTTGTCGGGTTTGTCCTCCCTTATGGGCGGCCCTGATGGATGCAAAACAATCAGGTTCTTCATACGCTCTGCAATTTTCTGGAATGGACGATTGTTACTTCCAGGATAACGCACCGTGTCATGTTGCAGCCTCGGTCAAGCAGTGGTATCAAGGTATGGATGGTAGTCCTGACCTAAACCCCATATAACATGGGTGGGACGAGTAAGAGCGACGCTTACGGATCGGGGAACCACGTCCGAAATCTACAGCTGAGCTGGCAACATTTTTGCAGCAGGAATACACACAAATACCCATAGCGACGTATCAAAACCGTGTTGACAGTATGGCCAGAAGGGTTGCTAGTGTAATTGCAGCACGTGGGGGAACATCCCCTATTAAAGCATGTATTCTTTCCCTTATACCATCGCATATATCTTGCTGTCCGGTCCATTATTGTAGGGGGGTAGGCGGGAAGTGTATATTCAACATGCAAGAGATATAGTTCGTTTTGTTAGACTCTGGATAATCAAGTCCTGATGATTCTCAATGAATCTCACTGTCCGAGCACGCGCTGATTCATAGCAGTCGGTCATGTGACCTGCGGAGAAGTGCGTCTCAGCAGAACTTTTGTAGCTTCCATCGGAACAACATGTATGAGACTTGGCTCTCTAGCGGGACATGTTCCCCATTTTAACATAGCTATTGTAAAAATGTATATAGTACTTGTTCATATGTGTTTGAAATAAAACATAAGAAACAAGTTGGTCCGTCACTCTATCAGAACTCTACAGTTCCAAACAAAGTGGTCCGCCAGCAGCCAGAACCAGCGAGCGCTATGGATAAACACGAAGTTGCGCTTAATCGATCCAAGGGATCAGTTAAATCTGCTCTTACCAAGTTGGAGAACTTTATATTGGATAAATCGTTAACGGAAGTACCATCAAACATCGAAATAGATGTGAAACTCAGAACAATTGACTCTTTACGTAGCAAAATCGATCATATTCGGGATTCGTATTACGCAATTCCTGATGTTCCAAATCTACCTGCGATAGAAGAAGATATTGATGAAATCGAAAATCGCCTTGAACTAGCTGAGGTGAGCTTGAAATTATTTTTAATTAAACCTTCTTGTTCTGGTACTGGACATTCACTCAATGTCTCAAATGAAAATGTGGATGTCGAAACTAAATCGAAAATACGTTTGCCTGAGATTCCACTCCCAACCTTTTCTGGTCAATACGAAGAGTGGAATAACTTTAAGACTCAATTTGTATCGTTAATAAGTGAAAATCATACTTTAAGTGATTCACAAAAGCTGTTCTATTTGCGCGCTTCCCTTAAGGGTGAAGCCAAAACCTTGCAGTCTGTAGATGACACATTCAGTTCCTTATTTACTGCATTGACTGAAAGGTTTGAAAACAAAAGAGTGTTGATTGACACTCACATATTAGAAATTCTTCACCATGAAAAAATACGCGAATCGTCAGGCGAATTGCGAAACTTAATCGATTGCGTAAAAAAGAATTTAAGAGCTCTAAAACTTCTCGATTACACACAAAATAATTTATCTGATGCTTTTCTAGTTAATATTTTGTTACAAAAATTGGACAGGGAAACGCGAAAACAGTTCGAATTTTCATTGAAATCGAACGAACTTCCAGAATTTGAAAGCTTAATTTCGTTTCTGGAAACAAGAGCTTCTATTTTGAACACCATAAATCAAAATCCTTCCTCAATTTTGAGTAATAAAAAGATTTCCAATTCTTATCCTAAAGCAAAAGCTTTGATGATTCAATCGAACGACGAAACTAAAAAGAAACGAGAGTGCTCTTTGTGCGCTTATGATGTTGAGATATAATTATTCAAGTTAGTTAATCTGGAGTGGCAACACTAGACTACTTGTTTACCTTCTGAAGCATGTGCTTACTGCTTGTCTAGTTGCCTGTTGTGTGTGATGTATTTATTAAATATTTAAATAAACCTATTTAGCCGAGTAAAACTCTGCGTTATCTCTGTACTAAAATTCTACATATGAGTCATTCAATCAATTTCATCCCCTCTTCAAGTGCCCTGTTTTTATGAAAATGAGTACTAAACAGAGGTTTGATCATGCTAAAAAAAGCAAAATTTGTGTGAACTGCTTACACTTTCATAAAACCAAATGCCTGTCTATGTCCAAATGCAGGATTTGTTCCAAATCTCATCATACGTTGTTACACTTTGTCGAAATACAAAATAAAAATAATGATCTGCCTATTTCCCAACCTTCATGTTCTAACTCTCAAGTTGTTGATACATCTACGGCGCCAGAGAAACTAAACACATCGGTTAATAGCAGTCATCCTCGCGTTGCATTTCAAACTCTAAACAATGTGTCAAAAAAAGACAAAAAATCTATCCTGCTGAGTACGGTTTTTGTTTTTATGTCTGATGCAAACGGAAAACAAGTAAGGATTCGCTGTATATTGGATAACGGCTCGAATATTAACTTAATAACAAATGAATGCGCAGATATTTTGGGTATGAAAAGAAAATTAGTTAACGCTCCTGTTTCGGGATTAAATGGATCTGTTTACCAAATAAAAGCAAAGATAAACGGAATTATTTCCAACGCAGAAGAAAGTTTCCGAGAAAATATGGACTTTTTTCTAGTGCCGAAAATTACTGAATTGATTCCCAGTACTTCTTTGGACATTTCAGAAGTTAATTTACCTGACTTTATGGAACTCGCCGATCCAACTTATTTCAAACCAGGGAAGATACATGCCTTAATAGGTGCTGAACTCTTTTTTTAAATTTTGAAAAACAACTCGTTTAAAGTTAATGATAACCTCTTTATGCAAGATTCCGTTTTCGGATGGTTTCCCACCGGGACTCTTAAAGAAGTTCAACCATCGAACAAGACACTTTGCTGTCTAATAAGAGAACATGAAACATTAGACGATAGTTTGAAACGCTTTTGGGAACTGGAATCCATTGGCATTAAACATGATGATCCTAAATTAACAGAGGAAGATCAGGCTATGGAAGTCTTTCAACGAACCACACATTTTCGCAATGGTCGTTACGAAGTACAACTACCCTGGAAAAGGGATTGGCAAGAATTAAGCGACAACTTCACTGTAGCAAAACAACGTTTGCAAAGTTTGCAGAGAAGACTCCGTCAAAATCAAGAGTTGTATTTCCAATACTCTGAAACTATTAAGGATTACTTACAACAAGGAATAATTGAACGTGTCGAAGAAACAAATGACCAAAAGGTGGTAGACAGACCTATATACTACTTGCCACACCAAGCTGTTTACAAGCAAGATAGACTAACTACTAAAACTAGAATCGTGTTCGACGCCAGCTCTCACGATATCGGTCAGTTATCTTTGAACGACTGTTTGTGGCCAGGTCCAAATCTCAACCCAAATCTTCTTGACATTTTAATTAGTTTTAGATTGAACAAAGTTGCCTTGTCATCTGATGTCGAAAAGGCGTATCTTCAAATATCTCTTGCTGAAAAGGACAGAGATGCGGTGCGTTTTCTGTGGACTGATGAAAAAGGTGAAGATGGAAGAAGTCTGCAGATTTATCGATTCACGCGCGTTCTCTTCGGAGTGAACGTCAGCCCATTCCTGCTGTCTGCTACATTAAGAAAACATGTAGAACAGTTCAGTAGTGTGTATCCAAACGCCGTACAGCTCCTTGAACGCTTCCTCTACGTTGACGACTTCATCACGGGAGAAGACAACTTACAAAACGCCATCGAAGTCTCTCGTAATGCTAAAGAGATAATGGAAAAGGCCGGAATGATTTTAAGAAAATGGATTACTAATGATGCCAGTTTAATGAAACTATGGAAGGAAGAAGGATTCGACACTCAACTTCAATATAACTTCGTCAGTTTAGGATCCAATTTAACAAAAGTCCTAGGAATGGCTTGGAATACCGTGGAAGATTGCCTCACTATGGAAATCCAGAGCTTACTGGAATTCTTGACAACTAAGAAGAACACTAAGCGTTTTCTTTTGCAAGCTGTGGGTAAAATTTTTGATCCCTTGGGAATGTTGACACCATTTACCATCCGAGTAAAGTGTCTTTTCCAAGAGTTGTGGGTAAGGAAAATTCCGTGGGATGGAGACTTGCCACCCGACATAGAAAGAGAATGGCTACAATGGTGTTCGGAGCTTCCGCGACTAACAGAATTAAGAATTCCCAGAATCGTCCTGAACTCCGCAAAGGAAGAATTCAGTGATGTAGTCGAAATTCATAGCTTCTGTGATTCTTCTAAAAAAGCGTATGGTGTAACCGTATACATACGAGTGTTGAAGGAGGATGGTGTTGAAGTAAATCTTGTTGCATCAAAGAATCGAGTTGCCCCTCTCAAAAAGATGACACTACCAAGATTAGAGCTACTTGGAGCTTTATTATCTGCACGTTTAACTGCCAAGATCAAGAAAATCATAGATTTGAAAAAAACCATCAACAGTATATTACTGGACTGATTCAAAATTTACCCTTTACTGGATCAAAGGCTCTACCAAAAGATGGAAACAGTTTGTAGCAAATCGAGTGAAGGAGATCAAAACCCTGACTGATCCAAACTCCTGGTATCAATGTCCCGGAAAAGACAATCCCGGCGATCTTGTGACTAGAGGCATCAGTGCTGATTCCCTTTTGGACAATTCCATGTGGTGGAAAGGCCCTTCTTTCCTTGCATCTCGTGATCTACCTAACATAGACGAGGATCCTTGTGTGCCAGAAAAGGGGTATCTTGCCGAGATGAAAAAGAACTGGGACTTGTGTGATGACTCTAACATAACAATGTCTCTTAGCATTGTTCCAAATTTCTTAGATTGCTTACTTAAAATTAGTAACAAGTATTTAAAAATTGTACGTGTTTTAGCTTTTATTTTTAGGTTTGTCAACAACTGTAAAGCATCTACTCGAAGGAGAAACGGTAATCTCAGCAATGAGGAGATTAAGTCAGCAGAAGGTTTCCTTGTTAAGGAAACTCAGAGTTTAGAGTTTGGAGACGCAATCAAGCGTCTGCGGGCGAACTCGAACGTTCCCCCTTCAAGTAAGATAAAAAATTTATCACCTTTTCTTGATAAAGATGGATTAGTCAGAGTAGGTGGTAGGTTGACTAACTCCTCCATTAGTTACAACAGGAAACACCCTGTTTTGCTGCCTCCTAAGAGTAAGTTAACTCATTTGATAATTCAATATTATCATGAAAAATATTTGCATTTAGGTCCTCAAACCTTACTTTATCAAATAAGACAGAAATATTGGCCTTTAAATGGTCGTAAAATATGCAGAAAAATAGTGCATGACTGTGTTCAATGTTTTAAGGCAAATCCTAAAGCATGTTCCCAAAAAATGGGAGATTTACCTAAGGAAAGAACAAATCCAGATTTCGTATTTAATTCAGTAGGAATTGATCTATGTGGTCCTTTTTTCATAAAAAATAAAAATCAAAGAAAAGGATCCCCCATGAAAATTTATATTTGCATATTCATTTGCCTTGTGACAAAGGCCATACACTTAGAAATAGTCTCTGACTTGACGTCAGTAGCCATGATAGCAACTTTAAAACGTTTTATTTCGAGGAGAGGAAAATGCGCGAAAATCTTTTCCGACAACGCTACTAACTTTGTTGGTGCAAACAAAGAGTTAAGAAATTTCTATAAGTTGATGAGCAAACAAAATGAAACATTCGCAAGTTTTTTTTCAGAAGAAAATATTGAATGGAAATTCATACCTCCCAGGGTGCCAAATTTTGGTGGTCTCTGGGAAGCCGGTGTTAAGTCCTTCAAATACTATTTAAAACGTGTTATAGGCAATTGTAATCTTTCTTACGAAGAAATGTTGACTGTCATGGTTCAAATTGAAGCTATGCTTAACTCGCGCCCATTAACTCCACTTTCATCAGAAATTGATGATTTGGATATTTTAACACCTGCTCATTTTCTCATAGGAAGACCTCTTACTTCTATTGTAGAACCTTGTCTTGTAAATATTGAAAATAACAGATTACATCTGTGGCAAAGAACACCTAAGGCAGTACAAGTAATTTGGAAAAAATGGAGCAATAATTATCTTAATAATCTGCAACAGCGAACAAAATGGATGTTTGACAAACACAATGTAAAAATTGGGGATATGGTCTTGATTAAGGAAGAAAATTTACCTATGTGTAAATGGATCCTAGGTCGTATAGTTAAAACTTACACAGGGACAGACAAAAAAATTCGTGTAGCAGATATTAAAACAAATGCTGGTTTGTTAAAAAGGGCTATTACTAAATTGTGTGTGTTACCCTTAGAAACTTGAAAATTAAATAATTCATTGTATATCGAACAAATATATTAGATAAAAACATAAGCCTGGTTATGTTATATCGATTGTCTAATTTATAGTGAAGTTGTGTAATCATTATTCATTTATTGTGTTCATATATTGTAATCAATGCTTGTGTTAAATTTATAGATTAGTTTGTTACAAATTCTATTTTATTGAAAGATTTTTTGTATTTTATATCTGAGATTGAATTTGTGTAGTATATTGTATTATTCAGTTATTGTTTATTTGCAAAATCTAATTTTTAAATCTAATTGTTAAGTAAATTCATTGTATTTTAACTTGCATGTTAACATTGCAAGGCCGGGCGGCATGTCCGAGCACGCGCTGATTCATAGCAGTCGGTCATGTGACCTGCGGAGAAGTGCGTCTCAGCAGAACTTTTGTAGCTTCCATCGGAACAACATGTATGAGACTTGGCTCTCTAGCGGGACATGTTCCCCATTTTAACATAGCTATTGTAAAAATGTATATAGTACTTGTTCATATGTGTTTGAAATAAAACATAAGAAACAAGTTGGTCCGTCACTCTATCAGAACTCTACAGTTCCAAACACTCACCATGTTACTAATTTTGTCCCTCGAGCCCTTGTTTACATGCAATGTTCCTGTGCCATGTGACGTAAACTAATACAGAATTATTTGTCAGTGAAATGTTAACGGCGGATAAAATCGGTTAATAAACGTGGAGCAGCACAACTGAGCCATGATCAGATGACGAGGTCAACATCCGATGTCACGACAGATTTAACGGGCACCAGCTCCCACGACAACCCTCCGGTTGCTAATCCGCTACTCTTCCACGGCCCCTGATTTGTCAGTGTAGCACTTGAAGCCCGACATCCCGTAAAGTCATCAAATTTCGATTATATGTAAAAAATAAGGAAAATTGATTACACCTTTAGCAAAAAAGACGTTTATTTTCACACAAATCTGAGTGAGAAGTCAGTTTCATTTTTAGGTCCGGTGCACACATCCGGTTTTAAAACGTGCAGCGCCGCTGCGGCACCGATTTGGTAATTTTTGTTAACGGAGCAACACAACGAGCGACTGACGACGGTCCGGGATCAATCCGTTAAGGGAAAGATCCGTGGACAACACCTCGTAATTTTGAACCACGGTCAGATGACGATTGCGGCACCGAAGCCCAACGATATGCACACATAACCGTGAAATGACGCAAGTACTAAATTCGAACCATTTGCGATAAATATTCTAGAGAAGAAAACGAGTTTATTTCGCTTACTCAGTGTGCAAAAAAGTATATTTCGAAACAAAATAGACGTATAATCTAAAGGAATAGTGCACACGTGCCTCCGGCGCCGCACGTCCAACTTGCGTGCAATTTGTACCGCAGTTCCTCACGGCGATGCACAAGCGTCTCCGGTCTGAAGTACCTTGTTTTCATAAATAAATGGAATAAAAATAATAATTAATGAGTGGTTGTATCCAGTAACGGCTATTGTGTTTCAAAATATACTTTTTTTACCCCAAGTAAGCGAAATAAACACGTTTTCTTCGATAGAATATTTATCGCAAATGGCACGAAATGAGTACTAGTTGGCGCATAGTTGGGCTTCGGTGTCGCACGTTGAAAAATCGGATGTGTGCACCGGGCCTTAATGTTCTTGATTTTCACCGTCAAGAAGTCAATCAGTTTCTTCTGATGCTTCACATCCTTTCAGCTTCAAATGGTTTTTTACTATAATTGACTAGCCACTTCGTGGCTAGCCCGTGGTGATGTAAGTTATTAAACTGGTGTAAAATTTTCCGTAGATTTCAAATCCGTGGAAATTTTCAATCTCTCTTTAGCGATTACGATTTTACGAAAAAAAAATTAACAATCCCAGTCAAAATGATTTTTATTTTTTGCTCTCATTCCCTGAAATGAAATAGAACAGGAAATGTAATCTGTTCCTTTATTTTTTTAACGCGAAAGGCAGAAGATGCAATCTGTTTCACGAGACGTCACAATCTCTTGCGAAAATATAAGAGATATGTTCAATTTGAAAATTATTTATTTAAAGAAAATCATATTTGTAGGTATCGATCTACAGTGAAATTTTCCGCAGATTTCAAATCCGTTGAAATTTTTACTCTATCTTTCACGGTCTATAGGAGATACAAAAACATAATTAAGTGTGAGTCCAGTTAAAAGATTTATCTTCTGCGAAAATCAAAGCGAAAACGAAAAAACTAATTTTCTCCGAGTTCCCCACGATGAAAAAAAATTTGGAATGGTTCCAAAAGTTGATTGCAAGGTCACGTGGTTAGAAAAAGTCCAGATTCGAGTGTTTCTTCTTCCAGAAGAAACGCGTTGAAAAACCGATGGCGAATAAAACTATTAAATTTATTTAAAAATCTTCTAGATTGAATTTTAAAATTCGCCGCGACCCAAAAATTCGGACTCTTCGTGTGCCAAATCTCATTGCTGTAAGTGCCATAGAATCGTCAGGATTTTGCGGCAAGAAACCGACAAAGAAACACTTCCTTTTATAATAGTAGAGATTAATAGCGTTTGTCATATGCACACACACACACACACACACACACAATACCAGCACGGCGTTGCCCACGAGTTCTTTACGAGGGGTCAGTTGTGATCATTGATCGCTCGCTAACCCCCGGTGATTGCTACACATTCCCATTTGGTTTGCTTCGCAAACGAAGTCCACATAGGCAACGCCGTGATGGCCTCGAAGTGGCACTATTATCAACAACGTAAATCAATACGTGCTAGAATCGGAAAACTTGGCAAGGCGTTAAGACAAAAAAACGCTTGTGACGTCAGCGGTCGAAAATCGCAAATTCATTCCTTCTTCTTTCGAGGTAGGGGGACGTCACATTTCGAAGAAAAGAACGAAACATGAAAAAAATAATAATTTTAAAATGTTCTGGATTAAATTTTAAAATTCCAGCGCTACACAAAAAATTAGGACTACCTGTGTGATAAATTTCTTTATTGTAAGAGTGCCATAGATTCGTCGGGATACTTATCACAGACAAACACTTCCTTTTATAATAATACAGATACTAGCTTCATCCGATTACACAAAATTTTGTACAGTTGTAATTTTGGGTATTTTATTTAACTTGAAGCTAAAGTAGATCAAGAGCAATTTTTACCGCAAAGACAGAATATTCTGATTATGGGTATATACATTTTAATATTTTCAGATCTGACCACGAGTTTTCTACTTATGACATAACAAAACTTTAATTCAGACAAACTTTGCCAACTGCAACATTTGGTTTTGTGACATCAACGAAGTTTTGGGAGGTGGTCGAATCGATCGCCTATTGAATACGTGTGCCATCCAAAAGTATTAATTAACTATAGCAGAGAATGATAGAAAACAAAGGGAAACTTTCATTACGTAAAAGTACTTTTATTTATCACAATAATTTTACACAAAGAAAAATAAAACCATAGAAAACAAGCATTGACTATCAATATCAATTGCAATTTATACCATTAGCCTTCCAGTCCGACATGGATACGAACTAAGTTGAACTTCTAAAAGTTCTAGAAAATTCACACCAGAGTTTCATATTAGATTTCAAATTAACCACTTGGGTAGATTTATTTGAAAATAAGTAGTTCGGATTATCGTTTGCACATTAGTTCCTGTTGTATATTCGCATTGTCGTCTGTACACTAATTACTGTTATATTTTCGTATTACCGTTTTCACACTAGTTACTGTTATATTTTCGTTTCATAAGAATGGCAACAGTATGAGAAAGATTGCACATGGAGTCAGATTAAATAAGGTGCATTTTTGTAGAGAACGATTGAATAATTTGATTCAAGGAGAGTCTCGCAACACCAATCACTCTTGCCATGAACAAGAACATACATGTTTAATTTTGTCCTAGTTTGAACGACGAATTAGACTCTTCGTCCGTAACTTGGGCAAAACAAGTGCATGACGAGTCTCAGTCGTCAAATGTACCCAAGGGGTTAAAGATATTTATTTAAAAGAAAAGTCTGTTGTGTTGCTCAAAAGTGACGTAAATTCAACTACTTAACCTTTATATAAAAGACATTCTAAAATAGAAAATTTTATACTAGTGAGCATTCTATACTATCTCAACCACTTAGACCTTCAGTAGATGCACAGTGGATGCTTTTTTATAAGATGAGAGCTTACGAGTAGTTCCAACAAATTTATTCTTAAATCTCTCCAATGTTTTAAAATTCATACATTAAACTAACATAAGAAAACTTATGGCAATCATTACAAGTATTAATGTATTTCGTCACTCCTTTCAACAACGTCATGTCTAAAAAAAAAAAAGGGATTTTTCAGGAGTGATTTTAAAGTTTAAAAGTAGAATAAAATGTATTAAAAATAAATATTAATTCTGCTCTCTAGAGCAGCTAAACATTGGGCGGTGAGATTTGGCGATCTCGCAGGGACATACTACTCTTTCAGGGCATTCTGAAAACAGGCATACCTAAAAATCGCTGAGATTTGACGTTGAAAGGATTGAGCGATTTATGTAAACGATGTGGCTTGTTGACAAATACAAAATTTCATTTAAAATAGTTATTTGTCACTGGACTGATAAAATCGAGAACACAATTGTATTAGTTTCCTAAGGACAATATAATTTATTTTGTGCTGATTTCTAATGACGCCTCATTCTGATCACCCAAAATGTATATTTGTTGCGTCACAAACACCAATACGCGATATCTTAACACCAAAATTAAACAGTCAGGTAGGCATATTACTTACTTTTAAAATAATATCACTCGGGTTGTGAAACAAGAATTTACACACAGCAATGCGAACTTAAGAATTCTCATTTCACGCCATTTGCGATAAATATTCAGTGGAAGAAAACGTGTTTATTTGCTTACTTGGTGTAAAAAAAAATATTAAATTTGAGAACCCGATACATATTTCCTTGCCACTGGTTGCATTGATGTTATTTAGGCATTCTGGGTTTGAGCTTTTCGAAACATTCGAATATTATCGCTTTAGAATATTTCCACTATAAAATATTCATTCATAAAAATGCTTACAAAATAAGTTATCACCTTCCAAGAACCTCTCGTGGCTTGGTATAATTGATGACAATACCCAGTATACGTCAGTGGCCATTTTACGTCATTAAATGTTTACTTTTATACTGTGGAGGATTACATTTAAAATCTTTAAATTTAGACGCAGTTACTTCATTTAAAAGAATACCATGAAAGTATTCCACTCATTTGATAGACTTAGGAATACGTGCCCATATTTTATGTCATTAAATGTATTTTTTGATACTGTGTAGATGGACATTTAAAACCTGCAAATTTAAAGCTGTTTTATTTAAAAGAATGCAACAAAAGTATTCCATTCATTTGATATTTAATTTGTAAGTAGTAATGAGATAGGTTTAATAAGTAAACAATACTTCCAAGGGGTGATGGATTCCCTCTGGCTATGTCACTCTTAATAACAATAAAATAGTTACGAAATGAATTATAAGTAAAATAACTGTTAATTGTAAAATATATCGTTACTACCATGTAAAAGGTATGAATCAGCACTTTGGCGATTTTCACCCGACAGCTTTTTCCGAGTCACTATTTCATGTTTTATGCTATGACAAAGCCATGAATCCTGCGTTGTAGTGAAATGCTTGTTTTCATGAGAAAACAATGACTTTCGAGTCATAACTTGATTTTTCCTGAAGCATCAAAACTCTGAGCGTGTTTTGTAGAGACATCAATTTTGCAGGTTCGTGTTTTTGGCGTGGTGGTAATGATATATTTTATAGTATATTTAAAGAAAATGATTGTATGCAATATGTAGATTTTATAAATCAGAGACCAATACTGGCGGTGGGGGAAACGGAAACCTCCAAACTAAAAAAGGTTTAAAATATATAAAAGAAGTCAATGGCCATTTCAGTGGAGCAAGACATCCGCCATCAGGATAGAAGTGAGTCACAAGCAACACGAGCATAAAATATTGTTCTAAAACAGTGTTACCACAACCAGGATTTCAATTTAAATCAATTGATTTGTATGAATAATATCATTGGTTTAAATAAAATTTTTAAAGGCTTTATGTATTAAGTTTTATGTTGAAAATATGAAATAACTGAACAAATGATGTTATTTTATCCAAAGCTAAGAACTTTGCTTGCAACTCAGTTCGCCCCAAAAATAATACTGATAATCATCCTCCCCTTTGAAAACCTTAGATAAGAGTATTTGTTGCATAATTACCAGACAAGTACTTGGGCACCAACATTTGTCAATCACTAGCCTGTTTATCAGCATGGGTTTTGTTTAAGGTGCCTGCCTACCTATAAAACCGCATTTGTGGAGAAAAATACGATTTTTTAATTTTGCCTAACTTTGAAAGTATAGTTTCTTAGCTTTCCAAATCAGTTTAAATTTTGTTTATCTCTTACTTAGAACTCTATTTTCAGAACTTTTAATATTAGTATGTTGACAGATTTTCAAACCGTAAGTAGTGTTCTGCTAACGGAAGTTTTTACATTTTGCTCTTCCGCATAACTCATAACATTATGCTTCAAATAATTTGAACTTTGGTAGAATATTTTAAAGGGTTCAATTCAGGTAACCTACCTTTATTTTAATTGTTTATGCATTATTTTTTAGTTTTTTGATTACATAAGTATGAAATTGTAATCATTTTTGATGATTTTTTTTCTATGTCGAAAGGTTTATTTGCATAAGCTTTTTTAATAAAAAGTTTCAGTTATAAAATGGGTAGAGATCCCAGAAGAGGGTTTTGATAATACAATACAATTTACAAAAATAAAATATCTTAATTTGAATTTGAGTTTTGTTGTTCTGCAAAGTTGCTAATTTATTGAGATTGTTTGTTTATTTTTTACAAAAAATGAAAATTAAAAAAACATGTATAGCTATTTTATATATTATTCATAGTTTTTAGATGTATTTGATAGTTTTTTGCACATAACACACACACACACACACAAGTCAATTTTTGAAATATTAAAAAAAAAGGTCTCCGAACGTAGGCAGGCACCTTAAAACAATTTATGTGATTATAAATTGCACGTGACCAATTTTTAACAAGATGTTAAAACTCAAATCGTTAATATTGTGTCAACTTCCCCTTTCTAAGGTACATGTAAACGCAGGACTAGCTTAATAGCCTTTATATGGGGCCTGGAAAAGCAAACTAAAAAGTTAGTTGTGGCTTGTTTTGTTCTAGAATAAATTCGTTTTTCTTCTTGTGACTTATTTGTCTCAATGACAGTGAATGTCTTGTTCCAGCGAAATGGCCATTGATCTTTCCTATTAGTTTTTAACCTTTATTATACTTTATGAATGTTTTCTAAATTTTAACATCAGCTTGACTCTGGTTTTCATCTGCTTATCTATTTCCAGAGGAGTTGGGTTCCCAAAGCCTCTTTTGGAAATGCCACTGCTGCTCAGATTTAATTTTAAAAAAAATATATCAACAAACGAATCGTTTTTCAACGGCTAAAATCTTGATAACAATTGCAATATCACACAACCATGACATACGCTGTCAAATCCATCTCTGTAATGTAGACGGAAAGTACTTCAAAGTGTTCGATTCTTTGGAGGTGCACTTTGCCATCCTATGTCACCTTGTCTCGAAAGTTGTTCCACTGCACTATGACTGGCTTGGGCGGCTCGTGGCGCCTCTGCGTGTCGAAACTTCCTCTTTCCGACACCGGCATGTCGAAGCAGAAGGACCACGGCCGGTGCCACCGTCTCCAGTGCCGCCGGCAGGCGTCGGAAAAAGAAATAGGAAGGCTCTTGTCCGCCGTGTCGGGATTGTCTTGCAACTGATTTTGACTCGAGGTGCCGTTCGACGCTCTGATGTCTTTTTGTTTGTTTTTGTGTGTGCCGCTGCTGCCTGTGTTGACGGATGCTGTTTTCTGAAACAAAAACAGAAACGTTTCTGCAAAAGAAATTCGAAAATTATTTTGTCAATGTGTACAAATAAAATGAACTGTGTTGTATAAAGCGGTTTTTATGTAAGGACCCCATTTGGTTTTGGTTGGTTGCTTTAGGAATTTTATGGCACAAAATCCATATTTGACCAAGCTGAACCTAGCACAAGATAGACAACTTAAAGTAAAAAATGCAGTGAAATGGTGAAAAAAAGAGGGGTTAGGAATACAGGGGACTATTTTGTAATTTGGCAATTTTTAATTAACTACATACTAGAGCAACACAACGAGATATTGACGACGGTCCTGGGTCAATTCCCTAATTGAAAGAACTGAGGACAACACCACATAATTTTGAACCACGGTCAGGTGACGAGGCAACACGTGAGTTGGCACCCCACTCTTCAAACTTCCACACCAAACCAACTTGAGAACTTTCGACCACGACAGATTTACGGTACATCAGTGCTTCTACACCATACGCTTACAAATATTCATGCACTGACCCACATCCAAATCAGTAACCTTCCGATCTAGAGGATAACATCTTAACCACTACACCGGTTGGTCGGCAGTGGAATAGGCAGAAAAGGATTGCTTAGATATCCCTGGAACATGACCATTGTGGTTACTATAGAGGTATCAAACCCCATGGGTCATTTTGTTTTGGAATAACTTTAAACTATACATTTTTAATTATTATTATTTTTAGATTGTTTATTCAATTAATGGCAATATTTATATATATGGAACTGCCTACATGTGGACACTGGCTAAACTACCACCACAGGTTGCGCTGAAAATATAAGTTCTTTGAAGCACTTATTTCAATACATTTGGGGTTCATTACACATTAGGTGATTTATTCAATGTCACAGATGCAAAATAGATAAAGAAAAACAAAATTTGAAAATAGAAAACTTATTTTCCAAGGTAGAATTTACTTATTACTTAGTTTAGAATAAGTTTTCCCTTGGTAATTACGAGAATCTGTAATAGTTGTGGTACTTAAAACATGCATCAGTTCTTTTAGAAGCAAAATTCAAAATCTAAATTTAATTTGCATATTCCACAGCATGGAAATATGGAATATATTTGATCAACTATAAATTAGTTTACACTCTTTTGCCATTTACCTTTCTGAAAGAAGTCAGAACCATATTCCTTGCTTTTTTATCCATCAAGCAGTGACATACAAAGATGCAAAATCCCTAAAAGACATTATTTACATGGAATCTACTAAACTATCAGAAACAGCAAAAATGTGTAAATAATTTCCGCAACATATACATTACCTGGAGGGAATTAAATATTGCAAATAAGTACCCAGCAACTTCGAAATGCTTCCCTACGTACAGGAATCCAAACACCCATGTAATGCCCAGAACTGGGAAGAGTATAAAAGTTACTCGAAGGCCATCTCCTGAAAGAGAAATTGTTGATAGACAATCCAAGTGTTTGTGTTCAAATAATACTGCCGTAACTATATTTCCACATCACTTACTTGATCATAGCTATGTTATCGTCTTTTACCGAGACATTGCTAGCTTTCCACTCAGCCAAAGCGAGAGCTGCGGTATTCATCTGAAAAGGAACAGTAGTGATTATCTTTAAATTTACCAAATATAGTGGATAAGTCTATAGTGGACTGTATTTTAGTTAATGCAATTCGTTGTAACAAAAACAAATTTTATTGACAACAAACTTAATAAAGTTGTGGATGGACCACTCTCATTAAGGGCCAAGAAAGCCTGGTATGAATTAGGGCTAAGGAAGCCACATTTTCATCAGGTCCAGGAGAGCACCTCTCTCTCCTCCATGTCTGAAGCCTGAATGTCACCCATGCACTCACACAGCGTCCTCTACAGTATGTGGGAAACAACACTCCCCACGCTCACACAGCGCTCTTTACAACATATAAGAGATTTAAGAGATGCTTTGCAGCTAATTTTAAGCACAGTGGAACCCTTATTCTCTGAATCTAATTAATGAATTTTAGCACAAGGTTGAAATGAAATCAAGTGTCTGACTCCCATACTAAGGTTTTGCCGTAGCTTGATCACTTTTAGACCTAGTGTCATAAAACCCCAAATCAAATCCCATTCTAAGGTGGGTTGATTGTTCTCAGGGTTTTTATGGCGCAAGGACCAAAAGCAGACAAGCTGCCCTAGACACAAGACAGACAACACAATGATGGAGGAAGAAAAAGCAAAAACGTTAGGGCTGCTACACACTAAGCCAGTAATTTAGTCGAGTAGCGAGTGATTTAGTAACTAAAGGAGTCGGGACGAAACTATTTAGTCGAGTAGTTTAGTAAAACGATTTAGTGGACTCGGTCCAGTCAAATAGATAGTAGGCGGTCGAGAAGTGCCCTCCACCCCACTCCTCTCACCACTATCGGGACACTAGACAGGTGTGAACACATCTGCTTAGTAGAGTTCATTAGTTATTCATTTTCATCGCTCGAGGTCTCTTTCTAGTGTGTGTTTTTTGTTAAAATATGCTTATTACATATGAGTTTTAAATTTTTGCAACAGTTTGTTGATCATCTGTCTCGCGGATCGTTTTCATCGCTGTAATTAAAATTCATTATTTTTCTTTAGTCAATAAATCGGTTGATTAAATGTTTTAACTCTTTTTATTCTCTTAAAATAAGATTTTTATCGGCACCATGATTCGTTGGAGTGATGATACTATGGTCAAATTTGTTACTGCTTATGTGGAACAGGAATGCTCATGAAATGGAATGCCCTGAGATATCTCGTTCCACAGTTGCTGTAAACGCACCTCTAGTTCGACCAAACTCGTAGGGTGTCCAACTTGCCGTCCCAAATTATTCCAGATGTGCTCGATTGGAGCCAAATCTGGGGATTGAGCAGGCCAGGGAAGGGTGGTAATGCGGCGGAGGTAATCTTGTGACATCCTTGCTGTGTGTGGCCGAGCATTGTCTTGTTGAAAAATGGCTCCTAGGAGCCCTGCCATGAGTGGCATCACATGTGGCTGAAGGATGTCATGGACGTATCGCTGGGCAGTCATTGTGCCATGGATCAATATTTGGGGTGACCATGTATCGTAAGCAATGGCAGCACACTTAATGGGCGCCACGATACCAGATGTCCATCAGCCAGGCGTCTTGCGATGGTTCGGGAAGACACAGGGGCCCGTAGTGAAGGTGCTGCCTGTGTCTGAATAGCGGCCAATGAGGCAGTTGGCTCTACGCGTGCGTTTCGTATGATGCGACGGTCTTCTCGACGACTGGTCTGTCTAGGGCGTCCTGAGCCTGGTCGCCGTGTAAATGACGTATCTTCTGTCCACTGGTCCCAACACGTCCTCACAGTAAAATCAGAAAGCCCTACTTCACGAGCTATTCGCCGAGCTGACCACCCAGCATCCATCATTCCGATGATTCTTCCCCTCTCGATCTCCGACAGCTGCTCATATTGTCTTCGATGGCGGCGTAACGGCATGTCTACCTCAGCGTTTCGTTTGCAAAAGCTTAAGTACACTGAAACAAGATCTGCTTACCTGTTTTATACTCCAAGGAGAACGAAGTTCAACGCCCTCTAGTGGCATTACGCAATGCACAATCACGCTGCATTTCTAATCATATGCATATCTGGCCGACATGTACCTTCATTCCAAGTTTCGTTACGATCCCACAATTATTCCTTGGTGCGCAAATTTTTATGGCAATGAGTGTATGACAATGGTTAAGGTTGGGTAATTTTAATTAACGTCGTACTAGAGCAACACAACGGACTATTGACGACGGTCCGGGATCAATTCCAAAGGGAAACCACCGAGGAAACCCTCAAGTATATTTGAACCACGTTCTGATGACGAGCAACACCTGAGATGGCTCTCCACTCTCCAAACTTCCATACCACGCCAACGTGAGGACATTTGAGGCCACGACGGATTTAACGTGCATCAGCACCCCTTTGTACACGTCACTCTTTGGTTGGATTCAAAGTCTCAACCGTCCTGTTGCTAACCGGGCTACCGCGACCCGTATTTGCGAGTGGAAAACCCGAAGTTATGGGAATTTCAGAGAAAAATTGTCGATTTTAAAGTGGTTCTGCACAAAAGAACCGTGAGAAATATGTTCTATCGCGCAACAGAGCTGCAACAATAGCTTTTTACTTTAAGAAGTTTCCCACCAACAATCGACACTATATCCTACAACAGTTTCTCAGTTCCGCAAACAATAAGCATGTCCAACAATACAGTTAAAGAATGCGGGACTCAGCGAAAAACATTATTGATATCACAATTTTCATTCGAACTCTAACTTGCGCAAGCGATATTTTTATGTGCTATTTAGAATTCTCGAAATGAAGCGATTTATTTATTCTGACGTGATGAAGCGATATATTTTAGTCGCCTTTTGCGTCATGCTCTATGACAGAGCAGTGGCTGATGCCGCTCCAGTCCTGATGACCACCTACAGGACCAAGGTAAGATTCTTTCATGTCACCTCGAAGACTCGAAAATCGAAAGCTAAGCATCTTCTTTCAATTACATTCCTTTCTACATTATATCTAAAGAAGGAATATATTTAATTTGTGACCTATTGTTCAAGATCTGCATATTTTTTCTTCTGAATAGTAACGATTCCTAAACGACATGTTTATTATAATTTATATCTTTGAGTTATTAAAAAATCATAATTTTTAAAGAATTCGAAATTGTGGTACACAGCTAGCTTCAGTATACGTTTATAGCTGTAGCAACGGCCTTGATTATTATTTTTGGCGCACTTCTGAAGTCGCCAATAAAAGAATTATTTCAAAAAGATTTCTCTTTTTACAACGGAAAATGAACGCTTCCAAGCACATTTGAGAACGTTTTGAAAAATATAATTTATAAAACGTCCACAAAAAGTAAGCTTAAGCTGAATTTTTTTACCAAAGAAAGTAATTAGTTTTAACGGAATGCAAGAAATAATACAACCTGATACGTCAAAAGTGTACCGTGAAAAAATTATAAATTAATTCCACAACTGGAGCAAACCATTAACTGAACAAATAAAATCAAAGAAAAAAATGTTGAAGGACCAATGCAATAAAAGGATATTTAAAATTAAAATTACCAATGGAATCAAAGAAAAAAATTTCAAACGAACCAATGAAATCAAACGACTTTAATTACGTATTTAGAAAGAACTTTCTAGAATAATCAAAATGAAATTGAAAGTTTCCGTGTGCCAAGGTTGCCATGAAAACCACTATATCCGTAAATACAGATGGGTTGCCTCAAACTACTGTAACTCGCTGTTATAAGTGCGCCAAAAAAAATCGCCTAAGCCGTTGTCACCGCTATAAACGTAGATTGCAGCTGCACCGAATTCGAAATTGTTATACATTTTACTTGTTATTATGTTTGGGAAACTCAGTGGAAGTCGTTTTTAACAGTGTTGTGCATATCAAAGGAATTCTGTAAATCGTTTCGTATTTCCTTTCTAAATTGTATTGGTTACATACTGAGATATTTTCTTCTCTTAAACCCACTGGTGGTTGTCTTGAAAATGCATATCGTCCATAATGAAAACTGTCGAAATCTTTATCAACTAGATATCTCGTGGTTAGGAAAAACTGATCAGAGCTTTATCTCGATACCTTCAGCAATATCCTTTGACGATGTATCTCGACACTGCCAAGAATGGTCAAATCTCGATGGACGAGATAACTCGTCAAAACCACTTGGAGTGTTTAAAAGATGTGTTGCAGGTGACGTTCTAAAACAATTTGGTTGCCAAGTCTGGTCACGCGCAAACATATATATCAGAACTTTCTGAGTGGCGAAATTTTGGAATCGGTGACAAATTTTCGCTGGGCTACGATACGTCTACGATGCATCTTTACTGAGCTTTCTTTCAAATAAAATATGCCTCCATTTCGGAAAAGAATTTCTTTTGGTATTTAAAGTGAAACGTGTATCTAAAACAATACGTTGAATTTAAAAATTAATATTATTTGCAGGTTGATGATAGTGGAAATGATGGTATTCAATATGAATATGGTAAGGGAAGAGAAAATGGATTTAAAAAAATAACACCGTTGAATCCTTCTGTGATTACTTACGACGCCGATAATGGAGCAGAAATGGTTGGTAAAGATGGTATGGAACAACGGTTTGTTAAAAGATTTCGTGGTCTTAAGAAAAGTATTATCCAGCATCCTCATAGAATATATGCCCACGACGATGAAATTACTAAAGAAAGAGACCAAAAGCTTGAAAGAAAATCATATTTAAATCAAACACCAACCAGAACACGTGGTCCTCGTAATTTCAAAGGGTCACTTTTAAGCAGAGTCATAAAATTCTATAAGAAGCACAGAAACTGGAAAGGATCGCGTTTTATAAAGCAGTACAAGAAGAAAATGAACATTCCTAGGTACATAAAGAAGGGACCCATAGGAAAAAAACACTCGATGCACCTAAGACGAAAAACTGGAACTTTAAGGCTACCTCATAAAAGGATCATGAAACAATTGAAACCATTGCCGTTTATCATCAAGACCAATCCTTCAAAAGTAAAGAAAGTAGTTGCTGAAGTAAGCCTACCTATCACCGAAAGACCAAACAGCGCCACTTCAAACATTATAGAAGTACTATTATCGACAAGTATCTCGAACAGTCACATAGAACATATTCCTGCAAATGAATCAGTGAAGAAAGTAATTCCCACATCCACAGTCATTGTTAGTGCTCTGCACATTTACTGGGTCCCGTATGGAATCGCAACATTTAGCATATTAACTATATCACTTGTAATCATAGCAGTACTTGTATCTTGCAAAGCTCGCAAAAGAAATAATAAGAAAACATCAACCCAGAAAAAAATAGAGCCGAAATTTTTAATAGGTGACGAATCTGAGAGTCATGAGCCCTTACTAGATCACACTTCTTCTTTAAATGCAGACCCTTCCAAAGTTGAAAAACTGCAAGATAACATTATCAGAGGTAACAGAAAGCCCTTAGTTAATTCCACCTATGCTCCAAAAGTCGGATCCTCCAACAATAATGTGATACAAAAATTATCACCAAGCACTAAAGACATCATTGCCGTAAAAGAAGTAGTAAAGCAATCATCAAACAATGCTCTACCTGCCAGTAAAATATTATACAATCTTCACAAAAAATTTGCTTCCAGAATGAAATACGATCAAAACAATTTAATGGGTGAAATAAGTGCTTATAAAAATGAAGGTCCATCATCTAAATCCATCCATTCTCTAAAAGTTAACAGTTCAACAGTTGAAAAACGCCCAGGAAGCATTAAAAATGAAAAAGAAGCACTGAATAAGATCTATGGGAATTACGAAATAGACAGGCATGGGGATAGCCAACATAACGATAATATCAAAGTAAAAGATCTGCAAATTCTCAAAAACACTCGCAAGTCTTTTGATGGTTGTACAGATCAAGGACTTCTTTTAACATCAAATGATAAAGAGAGCGCTTCACAAAATAGCAACAAACATCTAACCAGCGCGAGTGAAAGGTTGAAAAAACTTCATCAGAAATTTGAGGCCAGAGGGCTCTATACACAATCATAAATCCTTATACAAGCAGCGGTGAAAATCAAAGAGATGCTCTATGTGTTGTAATAATTGTAATGCTAATTATAAAAATCAAAATGAACACAACTTTGAACAAAAGTAACAACTGATAAAGTAATTAACTTAGCCAGGCTGCAGTAATGGATGAAGTACATAGTAAAATATCAAATCTTCATTCTCGGTTAAAGATTTGAAGTTTACAGAGAATATTTAAGGTCGTTCGTCAAAGGTTTCTCCGAATTCCTGGAAATTATACTCTCCTGGCGTAATTGGTATCGTATTTATGGGAATTATTTTATTGTCACATCTGAATGATAGTATAGTGGTTTTAATACTGGCGTGTAAAATGGTGGTTAAACCTAAGGTTCGAAACCACTCACCAGCTGTGGAATATTTCTGTGAACTGGTTTGGAAAGAATAAACTAAAACACTAACATACAGGACTTACCCAACAAAAATGTATTGGTGCACAACACATAAATACTTAAAAGTTTCAGCCGTATAGATTTCCTCGGAGAATGCAGAGGGGATCCAAGGCCTGACGGCGTTCTTGAGATCAGATATAGGTCCTCGGGTTGATAGATTCGTAGGAGATTCAAAGCAGCAAAAGGTAACGTTGAAGTTAGATATGATGTTCTTGGAGATTCCAGTCAGCCGGTAGTAATTCGGTGAGGATGGTGAGTCTATTTCAGTTAGCCTCAAAGTGTGGAGGAGTCTTAGGCTTCCTAGGGATCAGGCACGGGACCTATCGAGAATGGGCTACTGAATTATCAGAATTTTATGACAGCCGCTAAGAAGTGTCACCGAGGATGGTTTGCTTGTCCTCGGCGTTTTTTGTTAGCCTCGAAGGGTGAAGAAAGGGGTCTTAGGCCTAGGTGCAATGCGTCTGGAAAATTGCCGTACTTTCTTTGCGTTGTTCCGGATCCAAAGTGAAGTGGCGAAACCCGCTCCAATCTTCCCCAGCAGCGAATCCCTTCTTGGTATCGCCAACACCGCCAAGTTTGGCCTTGCACAAACCGTTTTGTGTTGTCAAGAAATGGGTTTCAGGATTATCCCGCCAAAGCGAGTGATTCCTTTGTGCTAGTTGTCCCTGCACTTCAAATGGTTGTTCTCAGTCCAACAAGTTGAGTGTTGCGAGCAGGAACCAAACAAATAGGTGGAAGAAGTGTTCGTTATGCAGATGTCCCTCATTCACTCTTTCTGAAGCAATCTGGCTTAGTGCTTGTAGAATGAAAAACTGTGATGCACAATATCACAATGTTCCCAAAGAAAGGGGAAGAAAAGATAAAAAAAAATAATTTGGTACACAGACTAGAATTATGAAAACAGTGCTAAGAATATAGATAATCCTTTAGTCAAGCTTGTATGGAAATTGAGTCACCCTATATAACATTGAGATTTTGAGTACCATAATATATACAATAAGGTGAATAATGAGAGAAAAAAAAACTTCATAGATTCTATTTTATCTTAAAATTTTCAATACGTCATTTCGAAAAAGATGTGTATAACAAAACATAAAAGTACATATACCTTTGAGGGGACAAAATAGTTCCCAAGCTAAAGATAAAATAAGGCAGAGAAGATCATAGCGTGTACTTGTACACAAGAAGGAAACTAAAGACATTAATTACGTGATCTAAGATTATAGCGACTTTGTTTGACTTCTGTGATTCCAGTGGAACTAAATAAAAGCGACTGTCGACGATGGGGTGCTAAACTTAAAAGATTGATGAGAATTCGAAAAGGAATTACCTGAGGATTATTTGGAATAAGAATCGTATAATTCAAATCTGAACATATGGATATTATTGTTCATGGTCCAATGAATCTTGGTTTAAAGGTGTTTCTTGACTTTAAGTACACAATATCATCCACCTTAAGATGTCGAAGCTTCGACTTTGGCAATTGCATATCATTCTGCTTAACCTGGGTTCGTTGCAATGAGATATATGCATTGTCGTAAATAATTCTTAAGTCTTTTGCTGGATATAGTGTGAAGAATCTATTTGTATTGGTAGGATATCTGGATCATAGGTGTCATAGAACAATGTATGTTCTCTACCGAAATGCAGTAAGTTAGAAAAATAGCTTGTACTGGAATAGACAGTGTTATTATATATAGATTGGTGTATTACCAAAGAGTCATCCAATGGCACACATTTTTAATGAAGAGATTAAAGAAGATTTAATGAATGTGTTTATCCTTACAGAGACTGCATTGCACTCAGGGTGACCAGAAGTGAAGTGTGAAACCTTAATGCCTAAGGCTTTGTTGATTGTATGAAAAACCTCAGAGTTGAATTGCGTGCCTAAGTCAGCCAAGAGAAAAGCTATTCTGCCATAATGAGCAATATAGTTCATTAGGTGTTTAGCAACTGTGTTTGCAGTTAAATTATGTAGCGAATATAAAACAAGATGTTTTGAAAAATGATCAATTATAGTAAGAATGTGTTCACATCCTTGCATGTGTTCAATAATGTCCATTGACACATAGTCACCAGGTTTTCTGTGAATCCAGTTAGATTTGAAAGGTGTCGATTTTGGCGTATAAAGTTTTAATTTAATGCAAGAATCACATGCGAGTACATAATTGACAGTATCTGAATACATGCCCCGCCAATAATGAAGCTTGGAAAGCAGCTCATATCTTTTTTTAACACCAATATGTGATATATGACAAATATACGACTGGATTTAAGAGAATGCGGAACAACTATGGCAGGGTGTCTATCTTTCTGTCTATGCATCATAAGCACCTGTTTTCTAGGAGAAATGAAAAATTCCGAGAACTTCCAAGAATTTACCAAAGATGAACTATTTAGATGTTTAAAAATTTCTACAAGTTGTGGGTCTTTCTTTTTATGTTCCTCAAAAGTGACATTAGATATCTCCATTGTAGAAGCTTGAACTTCGATATTATTTACATTTACAATGGGACTCATTGTCAACAAAGGGGAGAATCAGTTCATTTCCATCCTCTTTAATATCACATGTGTGCTGATTTGGATTAGGACTCCTTGAGAAATAATCAGCCTAAATGTTAAGTTTATCAGGAATATGTTGTAATTGATATCAGTATTCGCTTTATGCAAAAAAGCCATCTAGTAGTAATGTCTGCAGGTGACGAAGATTTTTGGTAGTGAAGTAGAGGTTTATTATCAGTACGAATAATGAAGCTGCGATTATACAAATATTGTCTGAAAGAAGTCACATCTTTGCAAATAGCAAAGAGTTCAAGTATGATTGCATTGTAGTGGCGTTCAGAGCTTGAGAGAGTTTTACTGTAGTATGAAACCGTTTTGAGAATATCATTATGGTTTTGCCTGAGAACAGCTGATGTCGCTTCTCCACTGCCATCAGTATTAACAAAGAAAGGTTCGTCCCAATCAGGAAGCACGACAAATGGTTTTGAAAAGAAAATCTGTTGAAGATGATTCAATGCCTGTTAGTGTCTATTCTCCCAGTTAAATTTCTTTCTCTTTTTAGACAGCTCTCTCAATATTGAAGTAAGTTGTGTGTAGTTTGGAATAACGTTACGGTAAAAGCTGAAAAGACCTAAGAACCTTTTAGTTTGTTTGATATTAGACAGTGGACATAAACTGGTAACTTTTACAATGTTGGACTCAATCGGTTTAATTAATTGCGAGTTATGTGGAATCCTATATAATTTATTTGCTGTTTATGAAAAACACACTTTCTGGAGACAAAGTAATGTTATACTTAGACAAAGTCTGAAGGATGGATTTTATTTTTACTATCATGTCCTGAAAGTCATTTGCACCAACTATGATATTGCAGCGACACGCCAAAAGTGAGCTTTAAAGCCAAACGAGGGACGTGCGGGAGTTTGCTCCCCGAGTAACCCAGAGGGGTGAAGAGAGGCGCAGCCACTTTTTCTCCGACGACGGATTGACAAGCGGTCCTCTTGCGGTACCTCCAGATTAAGCGATCCAGCGTCACAGCGGCTCCCAACGATATGCTTTGCACGCATGCGGTTCCTGGCTGTTTACTCCTGAAGGACTTCCTTAACATGTTCATGCCATTATCTCGCTTTACATAATGTGGACTAAATCAAATAATCAAGATTGAGAGAACTAAGTGTGATTCGTCATTGGTGACCTGGACTTTACATGCTATTCGAAGAAGCACTCATCCATCCTGCTACACGTGGTAACCGGCAGTAGCAAGTGGTCAGGGTACGGTAAGCTTTTGATAGATTCTCGTTTTGTTTGGTCAATTACCTCTTAGTGCTTTTAAATTCGGGATACTTTCATTTTAACAACTGTCAATTTCGGTTTCATAATATAACTCCCATTTCAATCATGTCCTTTAACGAGGCAGCCCAAATCCAAAATGGCGACGCACAAGTGGCCCGAGTTGCCGTTAAGTTACTTCAACTCTTGAAAAGTAGAATTAACTCTTGAAAAGTTGAATTTGTCCTGGCTGATAAGAATTTTTAACTAGCAAGTTATAAGTAGAGATCAAACCAAATATAACACCCTTATATCTACACTTGATCTGGACACAATAGAGGTTGTGTGTTTCCGATATTCTCCTGAATCCTCCCGCCCAGGATAGATACATAACACTAAAACAGAGACTTAGAGCACAATTTTCCGAGTTGGATAACCAGTAAATTCGAAAATTAATTTCAGATCTACAATTGTTAGACGATAAGCCATCACATCTACTGAGGAAAATGCGCGAAGTATCGGGCACATCTCTGAGCGACGATTTTCTAAAAGCGTTGTAGTTCCAGCGGCTTTCAACTGAAATTCAAACTGTTTTATACGTCAGTCTGGAGAAACTGGACAATTTAGCTCAACTAGCCGATAAATTGCTGACGTTCGTACGGATAGTTTAACAAATAATGTTTACTCTATGCACCGTGCAGCAGCTACTAACGCTATGCCTTACAACGAACCACGATCAAACGCAGTTTCCAAATCTCAAGATGTAATGTTAGTTGAAATGAATCCTCTCCGACAGGAATTCGGGGCACTTAAGCTTCATGTAGAACGGTTGTCCCGAGATCGAACGAGGGAGAGTACCAGGGCGAGATACTTGCGATCGCAGTATCGAAAAAGAAACAGGTCTCAACGACGCACAGAAAGAAATTAGGACGGGTATTGATATTATCGTTTCAAATTCGGGAACCAGGCTCGAAAATGGCAACAACCTTGCCCATTTCAGACGCAAAACCAGGAAAACTAAGTTCGTCTGTCGATATTAACATATCGGCGACATCGACACCGATAGCCGTAAAAACAAGTCGCCTTCATGTATCTGACAATAAATCCCACTTAAAATTTGTTGTTGATTCTGGTTCGGATATATCTTGTATCCCGGTGCCCAAATTACCAAAAACACTGTGCCCCGATTCTTTGGAGTTATATGCTTTAAATATTACAAAAATTCAGACTTCTGGAATCAAAGTTTTGAACGTTTATTAGGTTTAAACCGTAGTTTCACGTGAAAATTTATTATTGCTTCTGTCCCAATACCTATAATAGGTGCCGACTTTTTAGAAAATTTTGGCCTTTTATTTGATTTAAAACGTAAACGAATTATTGACAGCGTCACGAAATTTTCTTAGCATGGAATTTTCACTCAAACTCCAACAAAAGTTTTTGTTAAAACTCATTTCCGGCGATACACCAAACCATAAAATTTTGGCTCAGTTCCCGGAATTAACGAAACTAACTCAAAAGGGTAAGCCTCCTCAACACAACACTCTGCACTACGTTGAAACTGCAAGACCACCGGTACGTTGCAAACCGCTTCGCTTAAACCCTAAATTGCAAGAATCCGTTAGAAACGAGCTACAATTTATGTTAAATCAAGGCATTTGCCGTCCATCGAAATCACCGAGGTCTTCACCACTCCATGTGGTGCCCAAAAGTTCGGGTAGTCTACGAGTAGTAGGTGATTACCGAAGACTTGATGCATGCACAGTTCCCTACCGCTATCCAATACCCCATGTCCAGGATTTTTCAAACAATCTTTTTGGTGAAGAATATTTTTCTAAACTTGATATCCTACGTGCTTATAACCATATTTCAGTGCACTCCGATCATATTCCAAAAATAGCGGTATGCACTCCATTTGGAGTTTTTGAATTTTGGCTTGTTTGGGGCCGTACAAACATTTCAAAGATTTATGAATGAAATTCTCAGTTAGTTTCCATTTTGTTACGTCTACATAGATGACATTCTTATCTTTAGCAAAAATGAAGGCGTACATAAAAAACAAGTACACATGGTTCTTGAACAGTTAAAATAAATATGGATCGACTGCTCAATTAGCTAAATGTATTTTTTGGTACCGGAAATTAACTTTTTAGGCCATCTGGTTTCACAAGAAGGTACAAAACCCTTATCGGATCAGGTAACACCTATCATAAATTTTCGCTCAGCCAATTACTGTAAAAGAACTCAGAAGGTTTTTAGGATAGATTAATTTTTTTCGAAGATTTTTGCCAAATCTAGCCACACTTAATAATTACCTTAAAGGCGCTAAAAACAGCAATAACACTAAAATCAACTTTATGGAAAAGGCAGAAGAGTTTAAAAAATTGTAAAAAGCTTATTTCTAATGCAACATTGTTGGAACACCCAAAACCGATGCGAAGCTGATCTTGCATCTGATTTTGCAACTGGCGGCCCTCTGTTGTATGAGATAGACAGCCTATTGCAACCCCTTGCATTTTTCTCGCCGAAACTTTCGGTAGCGGAAACGAAGTATAGCGCTTATGATAGGGAGTTATTGGCAGCATACGCCTCCACTAAGCATTCCGGCACATGCTTGAAGGAAGATGTTTTTCATTGTTTACGGATCATAAGCCTTTAACATATGCATTCCACCAACGATCAGATAAATGCTGATTACGGCAGTGCAGGCAATTAGACTTCATTTCACAATTCACGACGAATATATACCACATTAAAAATTCAGATAACGTCACAGCCGACACCCTTTCTCGAGTTGCAGCCATAACCATTCCAAACACTATAAATTTACTATAACGACATTGATATATCGCAAGAAAAAGATGCTGAATTAAAAGTGTTATTAAAACATTTTCAAGGATTGCAACTCGGAGAAATAAATTCACTCGAATGCCAAATCCCGATTTACTGTGACATATCTACGGGAACTGTTAGATCATACATACCCAGCCAATTACGAAAATAAATTTTTGTAATTTACACAATATGTCTCATCCCGGTATTAAACCATCGACTAAATTAATTATATCCAGATTTATTTGGCCGTTTATAAACAAAGATTGTAATGATTGGCAAGATAATGTATTCCCTGTAATAAACCTAAGGTACAGAGGCGCATTAAAACCCATTAGGTATTGACCAAACAAAGAGATTCGATCATGTGCATATTGACCTTGTTGGACCCTTGCGACCTTCTAGAGGTTTTTCCTACATCCTCACTATGATCGACCGTTACAGCCGCTGGCTGGAAGCAGTCCCAATCCGGGCTATCACTGCTGAGACTGTGGGACACGTTTTCTACGAAACCTGGATTGCAAGATTTGGAGGGTCTTTGCATGTGACAACCGACCAGGGCCGGCAGTTCGAAAGTCAACTATTTCGTTCTCTGCTCGGTCTCTTGGGGATTAAAATAATTCGCTCTTCTCCGTACTACCCATAGGCAAATGGACTCGACGAACTGTTTCACCGACCACTAAAAGCAGCGCTCAAGTGCTATAATACTGAGCAATGCACCTCTAAGCTACGTACTATCATGTTGGACTTTCGCTCAGTATACAGAGAAGGTCTGCAGCCCGCTACTGCTGACCTGGCTTACGGACAGAGCCTTCGACTCCCAGGTAAAATTTTTTCTCCTTCACCCAGCGAGGCATCCTCAAAACATTTTCTGGAAGAGCTAAGGGAATCTTTTTCTCACATTCACCCAGTGCCTTCCTGTAGTCATGGGCGCAACACTGTTTTCATCCACCCACAGCTGCATAAGTGTCAACACGTACTTTTACGCCACAACGGGGTTCGTACACCTTTACAAGTTCCATACGACGGACCTTACAAAGTGGTTTCGCGAAACGAAAAGACCTACGATATCGACATCAAGAGTCGGAAGATAGATTGAAACCTGTTTTTCTTACGACGGACTGAACGTCAAAGTGTGAACAGTTTCCAAAAGAGGACTCTGACACTAGGACTGGAACCAAAACAGTCTCCCCCAAAACTACGCGTTCTGGGAGAGAAATCAAGACGCCTGGCCGTACGTCAGATACCGTTAACACTGCGGTCGGAGTGTGCAGCAACTTGTCAAAAGTGAGCTTTAACGCCAAACAAGGGGCAACACTGGCGGGCTGCAGTTTGCTCCCCGAGTAACCCAGATGAGAGAAGAGAGACGAAGCCACTTTTTCTCCAACGACGTATTGACAAGCGGTCCTCTTGAGGTACCTCCAGATTAAGCGAACCAGCGTCCCCGCAGCTCCCGACAATAGGCTTAGCCCGCACGAGGTTCCTGGCTGTTTCCTCCTGAAGGATTTCCTTAACATGTTCATCTAGTTATATCGCGTTACATAATGTAGACTAAATGACATAATAGTTATAATGGTTCCAAATAATCAAGACTGAGATGACTATGCGTGGTTCTTTAATATCATCCTGGAATGCATGAACACCAGTGGCATCTTGGTTTCTTAGTTCATCAATAATCAAACCCATTAAAGCCTGAAATGTACTGGCCTCCGTTTTGAGCCCAAATACAAGTCTTATATTTGCAAAGTCCCAAAGGGTGTGGTGAAAGTTGAAATATATTTCATGTTCTCAGGCAATGCTATTTGCCAGTATGCAGATTTTTGAACCAGAGAAGTATATTATTGGTACGTGGAGATGTCATTAATAAGATTGGAGATTTTTGACAGTGGATAAGAGGATCCATCTATGACAGAATTTATGAAGAAGATACAAAGCCATAAAATATTTTATATCATTTGGAAGTCACTTCTTCTTGACAAGAAGCATTGGACAAGAACAGTGAGGCACATGGCGGTGAATTAGACCGTTATCAACTAGTTCCAACAATTCATTTTGAACCTGTTCTTGAAGACCCTGAGTAACTTCAAATGGTAGAGTTCGAATTGGAATGGCATTAGTGAGAGTAATTGATGGAGTAACTAAATCTGTGCAACCCAAAAAATGTAGACTTTTTGAAAAAGCGGAAAATGTTTCAAGTAATAGTCCAAGTAATCCATCTCTTGGATTTTCATCTAAAGGATTTAAGTCAAAGTCTGAAGGTGATAATTCTTCTTTTCTCTTTTGGAGTGTCTCAACTGAAGTAGTGATTAAATTACACACCCCTGGCTGTTTTTATCCCCATTTTCAGAAAAAACATTACTTAAGTTATTGGAAGTTTCGCAACAGTAGATTTTGTATCATGAATCTGTCAGTTATTTGACCCATGATTTGACCTTTGTTCAAATGTTTGGTGGTAGAAGAATTTTTTGAAATGTGGTTTACGGAAGTACGAATCTCTATATCTTTAATGTATTTAGGAAAAAACAAAGCATTAGACCATTCGAAGGTGTCATTTTGTTTACAACACAAAGAAGCTATCACCGTTTCATCAGTATGAATAATAATTTTTCGCTGTAACTCATTAACTAAGAAGTCATGACCTTCCTCAGTTGTATTATGTTGATAGTTATTAGATTGTGTGCTATTAAAGAAGGTGGATGAAAATTTTGTGAATTAAGAACACTGTTCTTTAGTATTGATACAAAGTTATGTTTGACAAGAAAATCATACCATAAAAATGCCATGGAAGATTTTTTATGTGAAATTCGAAATGTAGAATGGATGTTCGAAGAAGAATTCTCAATCTTAAAAGATATTTCAGCACAACCTGAAAAGGTTTACTCTGAATTGACAGTATGAATTTTTACGGGTCGAGCCAAGTGTCTAGGTTTCGTCGACAATTTTATCTGTTCAAATACAGATCTTGGAATAAGTGAGACAGACGTACCCGAGTCTATTACAAACTGTATCCGCTCACCTCCAAATGCCAACGTAATCAAAGAAGGATGGAACTATCAAAAACATTGTTGATGCTCTCCTGAGGTGTATAAGAATGCCTTTTATTCTTGGGTGAAAGAAATTGAGCATTCTAGGTGTAATTCGAAGTAGATGACATAGTACTTTTAAGAAATTTATCAGTGTCATTGAATAGAAACTTCAGGTTATCATTCGAGAAAGAATGGTTTATTGATAGAGAGGTCAAGGCCTCCTCACTTATTGACACCTGTATCCGTTTAAATGGGTACGTTGTGGATAAGGATTTGTATCATTTTAACGAAAGTTCTGGGCCTGTTGATTTTGATCGTGTCTAGGTCTTGGTGGTTGAGCCTGAACAGTCCGACTTTGCGCTGCATATGTTCTGCACGTGGCCAATACATGTCGCACTCTTTTGCAGAATTGACTTATTGGTCTCGATTAGTACCTTGTATACGAACGATTGCCAAAAGATTGTGGATGAGGTGGGTAATGTGAAGTGTCTTGCCAGCAAATAACTGAGTAATGTTCAGGTCGTTTGCATCTCTGACAGAATGTGGTGTTTGTAGCATTGTGTGTAACTTGGGCAGAAAGCTTTGTACATTGGGCCAACATTTGGCCAGGATTTTGGCACCACTGGCAGGAGATTAATGCTCTGTGCATCCCTAACGTCAGATCAGCCAGCTGCTGTTGGATGTCCACCATGGGATCTGTGGGATTGCTATGAATGGCATTGGCGTGATTCACATTATCATTAGGCCTAATAGCGTCATGCATCAGTGAGACCTTCTCGGCCTTTTCAATTAATGGCAGAATAGTCATTGGGGTCATCTAAAAGTATGTGTTGTTTAATATGACTTGGTACCGCAGTAATAAAGTGTACTGATTTAATTTGGTGACAGCCACCGTGTCGTTTAAAAAACTATAGACCAAGTTTGCAGCTTGAGCAATACGGTGTGCCAAATTCCTCATACTCGACCAAGGCAACATTTGGATGTTGCGAAATTTCTGGATGTCGGTGATTCCAGTTAATGGGTTAAAAAAAATTTGTGTAGTAGCTGCACAGCCTCGTCAAAATTCTCTATATTGTGGCACCTGGATGACTGACTCAAATAACTGAAGTCAGCGTCTGTGGCTTTACTCTTAAGAAAGAAACACTGCTGCTATCATCCCTCCCATTTAACTTTCTGAGGTCAGAGACCTGAAATACAAACCACTCTAATGTCGCTGGATCCCCACTGTATATACATACCGAAAAATTATGATGCTGATGTGAAAGTATATCCATTACTGGATTTATTGATTGGTCGTTGGATAGTGCAATTGGATCAGATATTTCGGTAGAGGTTTTTCCCTGTGACCTTGTCACCACGGGCATTAAGAAATTACTTAATTTCAACATTTCTTTGTTAAAATCCCCCACTTAAACGAAGTTGGATATTATTCTGCAAAAACAATTACAACCAACACAAGAATTATAATTCAGAATTTTTAAATTTTTTAAGGTTACGCCAAATGTGTACTGTTGACGCCAGAAGCGCCATCTGTTGTAAAGGTTGTAACTGTTCTGTAAGTGTCAGTGTGTGTTCTGAGAAGCCATCGAACGGTGTGAGATATTCCAGCTCTCACATTACGAAACAAGTAAGCTACAGTCCATATGAGGTGTTCTTCCTTTTGTTGAGTATCAGGAAGTTTATTTTGTGAAAAATGGGTTCGAGAACCAATACCTGAGCTATCGTGCCAATACTTTCTTTGACTTATAAGGGTAGTGGATTTGAAGTAAACCCATTACATTTGGTAGTTTGCGGCGACATCATTTTGTTTGATTTTATTACTTCCGACAAAGAAATACCTCGTGATTCCATTTGTACCGATACAAATCCACCACAAGAAAATAATTGATAATACATGTTCTCAGAAGGTACTTTATGGTTAACTGGTTTCCAGTCGTAAGTGTGCGGCAAAGCTTTCAAATGTGAAAATTTGTTGGTAATCGTTGCAGTCAGGTTTTTCCAGTGCAGTGGATATTCAGGCTGTGAATCGAAATAATGCTTTCAGTGGCTGTGCCGGTCCGTTCAGCAAAACCTATGATTGCAGGCCATGCAAAAAAAATGTGGTAAAAGAAAGTATTATTTACTCTGACTATCCCAGTCAGAGGAAACCAAGAAATTTTCAGTCTTAGATGAAAGCCTATGTATAGGGGTTGTTACCCCCTGTGACAGTAGGAAACAATAAAACTTGAACTTTAACCGAAATACTATCAGTAGAAAAATTAATGAAGTCGATAATTCTGTTCGAAGTAGCAAACATATCATAGCCAGATAACAATATCATAGCCAGTTAACAATATCATAGCCAGTTAACTCAGAAATGTAATTAATATCGGCAAAATGCATCAATACATTTTCACTCGCTTTAAATTGACAATAAACTTAAAAATCGCTTATAATCGTTGAAATAAACGCCACACGACAATTCAACTTAGAAAACAATTTTTCACTAGTATAAACTTGGACGTTCTTTTTTATTTCCGATGCAACTGATCATACAAAATATACATATAGCAATGTATAATAGAGATTAGTGTAACGACATGTACTTATAAGGAATTCCCACGGCCTATGAAACGGCTGCCCACGAGTTTATTTTGGCAGTCAAATTTTTATAAAAGGCATGGCAGCGTTATATAATGGCGGATACTTCTGCACTTCTACAGTTATCATCTCGCATACTTCGGTTTCCGTAGCCAAGGTCTAGCTGAAATGGCGATGTGTGAAATCAAAACATTAGATGTTCGATTTTGATTTGTCAAAGTAGGTAATGTGATGCTTGCGTATCCGTCGAAAGTTGGAGCAGAGAAACTATCGAATTTGGACCTTGCGTAGCTACGGAGAGGGTCTGCGTGATCCAGCCCATTTGTCAATCGCGTTGTTTTCCTCGATCATCTCAATCGGAGTGAAGCAAGCACCTAGATCGAAAATCAACTCGTCACGTGACTAAAGAGGAACTTCTTGGCTTCTTATCGCCATATTTGGCGAAGTGAGTATAAAGATTGTTGGAAACGAGTTGTATTTCTACAAGTAGTGAAACGTTACTATGTTGGTTCATTTAAAAACTATCACAAACAGAAGAAATAAAAATAATTGGATTTTATGTAAACAGAATTTTTATTTCGACTCCAAACTGACTTGTAACAGTATCAAATTATACGCTTAAACTGTCAAATAAAAAAAAATTATTAAAAAAAAAAATTTGTAAGCAATATTTTTAAGGTACAAAAAACTACTAAATTTCAGGGGCGTATACGAGGAGGCTGACACCCTATCCGAAATAATTGTCTAGTTTTAGATGTTATGGATCATGCTCTTTAAATAGACATGCATCCGATTTGAAATAAATCCCTTTATAAATTATTTTGTAAACATAATTATATCAAAACTTATTTATTTTACATGAAATTAAAAAAAATCATTATTTTTTCCCCCAAGAATTTAAGGTTGTGAATTGGGTTTTTTTTATATTTATTTTTATTGTCATAAATTGTTTTTCATCTAAAAAAATAGAACAGTATAAAGAATTTTAATTTGTAAATGAGAATTTCTTAAATTTGAAAACATGAAATCGTAAGACAAACTGGTTTGTTAAATTAGCCAACTTTGTATAATTTAACAATTCATTAGAAACTTATTAATAGCCTATACACACACATTTGATAAAATTGCATAAACTCTTTGTTCATTAATAAATTCCAAAAATTTGTTTTAACCAAAATTTTTAATAAAAATATCAAACTGCTATAAAAGACAATCTAGATAACCCATATTTTCCTGGAGAAAAACAGAGTCATCATTGAAATTTTAAACATTTTGTTCTGTGGATATTGATTAAGGAAGGAATTTTTTCTACAAAAATTTAGCTGTTTAATTTTAGTTCAAAGTTTAGTAATAAATTTATATTGAAGAGCCCAATGAAGTATTTCAAGAGTTTACTTTGTGAAATACATATTTAGTATATTATGTGTTCTTATGTATTATTTAAAAAAAAACAAGTCAAAGATTCCGACACTGAACTTTATTTACAATTAAAAAATAACGCAACACTAGAAAGTAAATAAAGACAGCCATTTCAGTTAAGGGCATTTCTTTTATTGCCACATCATATCTATGAACAATAATTTATACGTATCACGTTTCTTGAATTTAGAGGCTATTACCAAGTAAATTACAATTAATTAAGCCATAGTTAGTTATGCTGAATATTAAGGCCTTTGAATAGATCTAGTTTTGTATTTTGACTTCTGTTTTTTAATTTTTGCAAGTTTGAAGTGATTGATTTAGCTACATGGTTTAATCTTATTCGGAAAATTTCATGTAAAATGGATTTCATTAACAAAGTTCTATAGTCTTGCAGCACTTCTTGTTCTATAATATGATCACTCAAAGAGTGAAATAGACTGCTTTTGACATCTGTTAGAGTGTGGACAGTTAAATTTTGAATTATATTTTTTCTTTTCAATCAATTCTGATACTCAAATTACCTTAATTTTCTCTTACCTGCCTTGGATAGCTTTTCAGTCTCCAAACCAGGATATACTAAACCTCCCCTATATTTTTGTTCTAATAGGTCAGTGAAAGTAGGATTGCTGACACACAAACAGCACATTTCAAACTTTTAGCCAATTTTAGACAAATGAAGCCAGCTATGTAGCTCACCACATCACTAACAAAAAAAGACAAGCCTCTTAGATCTGCAGGCATATCCTCAATAGCACCACATTAATCTCCATTTGATTCAGCAAAAGGTTTGACCTATTCGTTTATTTTAAAAATAAATTTATTTTTATATTGTGTAATATATAAAATAAACGTGCCATGTAAGGGTAGACAGATTCCAGAGCTAGATGCCTTAATGTGATTTCGTAACAAAATCCTTTTATAGGCTGCTTGAAACTGTTTAGCAGTAATTTTAGTAGTATTGTTAAAAAAAAACATTGCTACGAATCATACTAAATATCATTTCCAGGTGATCCTGTGATAATTTATAGGTCATAATAAATTTTAAAGTTGAGCTTTGTATGAGATTTATGTATAACAGTTTTAGGCTTTTAATATATACAAGAAATCCGAAAAAACCTGTACGGCGATTACTGTTGAGTATTGAAGGACCATTTCTAGAAATTTTCAGACCTATGATGTAACTCTCAGCATCACATGAAAATTGAAATATGTTTTAATTATTATTTTTGGACAAAGGAGATTTAAAGATTTTAGCAAGCAAATTGTTTGAGTTGAAGATATCGAATAACGAGTCAAAAAGATTTACAAAATCAACTGTGGCCTCACAACCTTCAAAGTCTAGATGTTGTAAAGAATTGTTTAGATATAGCAAGGCATCAGCTACACTTTTCGAAAGCACCTGTGTAGCCAGCTTAACTTTCATCTTCTCTTTGCCACTGAATGTGGCAGGTTTGCAGCTTGTTTGCCAAGTTTTTGCCTTGTTTCGTAATTTTGGTGGAGTGGTCGTTCACGGTAAGACGTTTGTCGCCAACAAATTTTGGTCGCCAAATCAAGATGGCGGCCGAATTCCGTAACAGCAGATAGGGTTGCCATAACCAAAACGGCAGATGTGAAGAAAATCCGCAAAAGGTGAAGGTTACCATATTTGGCGACAAATCGCCTTCTTACCGTGAACGACCACTCCGCCCTTAGTTTTTCTGCTGGTTCACAAATGTGTTTAAGCATACTACTTTTTGCGAAAGTTTTTAAAAAATATACTTTTCGAAACGTTCTCAAATGTTTTTTCAAGCTTTCATTTTCCGTTGTAAAAATTAAAATATTTTTGAAAGAAAAAAAAAAGAGTTTTGAAATAATTCTTACTTTGGCGACTTAAAAAGTTCTAAAAAAAAAAAATCGCCAAGGCCGTTGCCACCTCTCATAAACGTAGACTGTAGCTGTACCATTTCTTGTCTGACCTATGTTTGGCTCTCATCTAGTTTTACATCCAATTGTTCTTGGGTGGCTTGCAATTTGGCATCTAGCTTGGCTTCCAACTGTTCTTAAGAGGCTTGCAGACTAGCGTGAATTTGTTCTTACAAGGCTTGTGTAGAGTAGCTTCCAGGGTAGATCTCACCTCCGCTTGACTGGATTCCATGACGGTTTTCGCCTCGGCCTGACTGGATTCCATGACGGTCTTTAGCTCAGTCTTCATTTCTGCTTAACTGGATTCCATGACGGTCTTTAGCTCAGTCTTCATTTCTGCTTAACTGGATTCCATGGAGGTCTTTAGCTCAGTTTTCATCTCAGTCATCAACTTAAGTAATTCCTCCATTTTCTACGTATTTTTAGTGGTAGACATTCACTTCAACCCCACTCCTGATACCAAAATTTTTACGTCGTCTCCCGAACTCTGAATTGATGACTCCGAACGCAACGAAATAAAGGGTTCGATATTGTTTATAATATAATAAAATTTAGTTTATTTACAACCGAAGAAAATTATAATATTGTCACAATATGTACTGAATACAGACGATGATATCTTCACAATAACACCGTGCTTCAAGCAGCGGAAATCCCGAGCATTTTGTATCTCAAGTAAACACAATCTACCCCTCCTCCATCGTTGTCATTCTACCTTTTTCAAAATGGTTCGACGAAGTATTTTCTTTCTTTCAGGATTTGGCTTGGGATTTGGAGCCGCGCTTTTGCCTGTAGTTGTGGATCGCACTTTCGAAAAGTTGGTTCCCAGCAAAGTTGATTTCACTGCGAGAAGAGCAACTGTAGCTGACGTTGTTACGAGACTCTCCTTGAAATAAAAATATCCAATCGTTCTGTACAAAATACACTTTATTTTATCCGACCCCATATATAGCAATATTTACACGGCTGAATTATAAGGCATTTTCTTTTGGAATTACACGAAAATATAATAATAAATAGTGTGCAAACGATAATACGAAAATATAATAGTAATTAGTGTACAAACGATAGTATGAAATATAACAGTAACTAATGTGCAAACGATAATTCGAACTACTTTTAACATCTTCCCACCTTTTCATTTTCGGTGATCGGAAAATTAAAACAAATATGAATACACAAAATTAAAGAAATCAGCACGTTAGGTTTCAATACCGTAGAAAGAACAAATTATCTGTCAAATAGTTTTAACACTAAATTAAATGAAGAAATTAGAATCTATAACGCACTGGTCGAACAACATTCCTTCCATTTCTAGTTTTAAAGTGAACAGGAACAGTTTCTGCCCTCTCAGGAGTAACAGTTCATTTATCCTCAGAAGTATGGTTATCAGCTGCAGGAACAGTATTTACTGAATTGGATATCACTTTGTAGTGTAGTTGATCAGAATGAGACACTTCTAAAGGATATACAGCTTGAACTGGTCTGGTGAGTTTCCCGGTTGCAGTTTTCACCTTTACTACTCGAATAATATTGTCTTTCCCAGGGAAATTAGCAATGATGAGTCCCAATGGCCAGTCAATTCGTTTCTTGTTGTTACTACTTATAAGGACTATGTCCCCTACAATAGCTTCTCTCACTAGATGTTTATGTGTAGGTGGTTGTTGAACTAGTAGACTAAGATATTCTTCTCGAAACCTCTTTCGGAAATCCTCTCTCAGACGTTGTTGATATCTCCATCTTTTAGACAGGTTGTCATTATCCAGGTGGTCTAAATCTGGAACTCCTACCATTCGGATATCTTGAAGGAACATGGAGGGTGTTAAGGAAGTCAAATATTTAGGATCCTCTGATAGATAAGTGAGAGGTCTAGCATTGATTACAAACTCAGCGTCACACAAAATCGTAAACATTTCTTCGTGCGTCAAAGAGGCTTTTCCAAGAACTCTTCTTAACAGTTTCTTAATCATCTGTACAATCCTCTCCCACCATCCACCCCACCAAGCTGCAGGTGGGGGGTTAAACTTCCACTGGATTCTTAAGATGGAAGTATCACAAATGACTTGGTCCCAGATGATGGATTTCATAAGATTTTCTGTACCAACAAAATTGCTTCCGTTATCACAATATATTATTTTCGGACGCCCTCTTCTTGCAATGCATCGTCGTAAGCCTAAAATAAAACAATTTGTCGAAAGATTGTATCAGTTCAAGATGTAAAGCACGGTATACGGCGCAAGTGAACATTAAAATCCATGCTTTTTTCCCATCTTTCAAGTACAATTTTCTTTCTTTCCTTTCTTCACTAGTAAATAAATCATTAGCAGTCGGTACGCATTCCTCATTTTTCTGAAGCATTTCTTCTATTACTGATCGTTTGAGGTAAAAACCCTCGATAGCCATTGAGATACGTTCTTCATTCTCTACTTCATTTCGAATAAATTTCATAAGGTCATTGAGACGAACTTTTAGTGCGTCTCCTAATTTTGGTTGTCTCTGCCAGACTCTGAGTAACTCATCGGGAATTCATGACTCGACTAGAGGAAATAAAACTGCCTCAAACATTTTTGTTGTTATTCCCAATGATTCAAATGCTCTTAACTGTGTTTCAAGTTTATCATAGAGAGATGATAGACCCAGAAAAAAATATCAGCAAAAAAAACCTGCAGGTTTTTTTTTTTTAAAGTTTTTTTACTGATTTTTCCTGTGCAGAACTGCAGATATTGTGTCCAATATTCAGGCATTAAACCTGCAGACTTTTCTCCTTTGAAATATCTGCAAACCTGTAGAACCTGTACAAAATACTAATATTTAAAGTTGAAAATTAACGGTCGCCACGTGGCGACTGAATGTTTGAATGTTGACACTTCTTAAAAACATTAGTTTAAATGTTGGAACCTCCGATTTTACCCTTTTTTCTCAGGACAGGAAAAATTAAAAAAAAATACACATACACAAACACTATTTAATAAAATATGTGGCCACTGAATGAAACCAATTCAGTGACCATGACTACAAAATTTCTTAATCTTCCCCCGAACTTGTATTGCATTAAATATTTAGCATTTTCAAATTACTTTATTGAAATATTGCATCTAACAAAACACAAAAGGTTTTTTTTTAAATCTTATTTCCAAATTTCTTTAAAATAAATAATGCCTTAAAATAAATATACTTCCAATTTTTTAAAACTAAACTAAGCACAAAAGAAAAATACAAAAATTAATTTTTGTTGCTTATGGCACGAATTCAATTTCTGCCTAAATGATGATTTTACATCAGTCACTGAAATATTATATTTCGCAACTACGTGACTGACAATGTCATTGATAATGTTGGCATCCAAAACAACCTTCGTATTTGCTTTCTTGGCACCTTGCCTTAATGCCTCTCTGCCAAACACTATCTCCAACATGTCACCAACATACTTCGAATAGTTAGTGACAGTTGTTGGACAGAGGGCTAACTTTGCTGTTGGTGCATCAATATTGCTGCTAATTTTGACAGTGTCGACATCTTTTTTCTGTTCTTGCTTCAGCATTCTTTTTTTTCTTTGTACTTCCTTTTGAGGTCATAATATTTCCGCCTCCACAGTTTTGTTTCCCCTCTCTTTGGAATAATCCAAATTATTTTGGCCGTGAATCTTCCTATTTTTTTCCATCGATGCCAATACTTTTTTTAATTTTATACACTTGTACTTCTCTTCATTTCTCTTCTTCACTTTTTCTTTTACGTCCTTCAGGATAGAATTTTGAAGACTGATCTTTTTTGACTCCTTACTGAAAAAGGAAAACAAATCAAACAAAGCTGCAAAACAGTAAAATAAAAAAAACTGACAGTTCATACTCTTTCGGCAGAAAAAAGTTTCATAACTTTTCCCTGATTTTTCTAAACTTAAAAAGCAATAAGTCCATGACCTACTCCCCCGAAGTAGAAATGTATAATATATCTAGTTATTATTATACATGCAAATTTTTCTTGAGATAAGTTGTGATGTAATAACTACTATACAATAAACTACATCACACAGCAAGGAATTATGGGGCCTTACCTTAGCTAAAAATAAAATTCATTTTCTTTCGGCTTCTGGCAGTATTACGACATGAAGTATGAGAGTGATTTATTTATAGAATTTGAGCATTAATGTAATTTTAATATTTCGGTTTGACATTTGTGGTCAAATGTGTTTGTTCATTTCCTGAAAATCTGCTTGTCTGAGGTTTATGATACTTACCACAAAAACAAATCAAGAAGTACTGTATACTGGAGTGTTTCAAAAAATTCAAAGGTTTTTTAGCATATGGTTTACGATTCTCGAGAATGGATTTGACCTTCAAAAGGTTTTTTCTTTCTTGGGAGCAATTCATTGGAATGGAGAACTGGACAGTCATTTGGCTGCATTCTCCCTTCTTCCAGTTCAACTGTACAATATTTAAATAGGCTGGTTCAGGATGACGTTATTTAATTATAATCGTGAATTTCATAGTACATACCTCCAAACTGTAAGATCCGGCCTGGAAACGATTTCCCTTTCCACAATATTTCTATTTCCTCCGATGAATCCCATTTGGTGAAATCGAAGAAATGTACCTCAAGAATCCTCAAAGAAATGTACCAGGACAGGGGCTCCCAACTTTTTAATAATTGCGTACCACTTGAAATTTTAGAAATTTTTGGCGTACCACCAGTTTTATATTTTTTTAGAAACATATATCTAATGTCAGAACAGCGTCCAATGGGTTGTTTCATTTTAATTAAAATACTAAGAAAGCTTCATATTTTATGATTAATGCACTTGTATTTCGTATTAATGATGTTTTAATAAAGAAAAAAAATACGATTATTGAAAATTACAGTTTTATTTTTTACTCACAGGTCTAAAAACAAATAATTTTAAATAATTAGTACAAAGTAAGAAAACAAAGATTAACATAATCAAAAATCAATTTTTAGTGCGAAACTTGTTGTTGTTTGTCTTTTATTACAATGTCAGGAGCAATGGAGCTTAACTTCACTCTTAAGTCCTCTTCAACACTCACTCAGTTTCGATATTTATTTTTTTACATACAAAAGTTAAGAGAAACCACTCTTACACAAGTAACTAGTTACTATTGGCATAAGAGAGGGAGAGATATCAACTTAATTCCGCCGAGATAGCCATTGAATAGAAATAGATAATCAGCGACAAAGTTTCTCAAAGTTTCTCTACAAAAGTAATGTGCTACTGTTAGCGTCATTTATTTCAGTGTAATAAAAACGTCAATCACAAAACTGATTTCATATAATCCCATTTTTCCTATAACGTGTTTAACATACTAAAAAATCGAACAAACTTCGTAGAGTATTTGGATCGCTCGTATCATCCTTGCGTACCACCTGAAACGTTGCCGCGTACCACTGGTTGGGAATCCCTATACTAGGACATATAAATCTTTAACATTTGAAAAATTCATACTCTTTATTTTTGATATCAACTTTGAAATGGCGTATCTGTGTTAGATTCTAAGATTATTGGGTGTTCAGAGGGTTTATGTTTACGAGACAGTCGTCAACCTTCGCCTCTATTGTTCAGATTTTTTTAATTTTGTTTATTGATTGTCAGAAGAGCGGAGTTGTTGTTTGTGTCTGTGTAAGTGATGGTTGTATTTGTAGTTAGTTAACCAGATTATGAATTCGCTTCACTTCTTAGCAGAGCGAAAAATATTCCTCTTCAGTCCTGATAGTATACAATTTTTAATTTTTTTTTTCAAAAGTTGGTGCATTTTTTATTTTATAAATTTATGGGAATAATTATGCGTGTCAATGTTAACTGTAAACCGTAAAATCATTTTCCATTTGTTGATATCAAGACCAGCTAAATAGCAAATAAATAATTTCTCATGTAGTTGGTCTTTCTGTTTTTGTTATGTCCAAAAATAAAAACAGAAAGACATATTTAAGATATCTGCGGACTGATGAGTCGGTTCCACGATCTACAGAGTACGCCAACAGAAAATAAAGGAAGAAGGAAAGAAAGAAGAACTGATGGTGACTCTGAAAACTGCTATGACGACGTTGGCATCGAATCAGATGTTACAGAACAGGATATATTCTTCGAAGACGATATTTCCGAGGATATTTAGTTTGATAAAGTACACAAAATTTTTGACGCTAAGGTTGATATAAAAAATTCTGATGAACCTCTGTACTCATCATCCAGTATGAGCACTTTAGAGGCTTACATTAGCATACTTGCATTCTCCTTAAGAGACGATATTACTCAAGCTTGCATGCAAGTTTTGCTGAAACTTTTTGAATTACTTCTACCGCCAAGTGATATTCCAAACACAAAGTATTCTATTCAAAGTTAACTTCTTTGTTTGATAACACATGTGAAGTACACGTGTACTGTAAATGTTGCCTTGCATAGATATGTATGTTATGAGAAGTTTCAAAGCCATCTATATGTATGTGCTGTTCCAGTTCCTTTGATGCCCAAAAAAATATGAAAGAAGGATTATTTTTTATGTATATGCCTATGGAACAACAAATAAAGCTTAAATTCCAACATCAAAATGTAATGGGACTTATTAAGGAGTACAAGGAAAATTTTCAAATGGCTTCTAATTTGTATACGTATATCCTTAATGCTGCAAATATAAAAATGTGACCAACTTGAAGGATGAAAATATCGCCTTGCAATTTAACATTGATGGCATTTCTGTTTACAGGAAGTCAAACTATAATATCTGGCCTATTCAATGTATGATTAATCAATTGCCATCTTCAGAAAGGAAAAATCACATATTATTGTGTGGTTGTGTGGTTTATGGTTTGGACGCCATAAGCCCCAAATGAACAGTTTTCTGAAACCGTCTGTGAAAGAATTATCTTTTTTGTCTCACCACGGCATTAATTGGGTAGACCCTGAAAGTGTGAGGAAAAAAAACAGCAGTTTTCCGTTATTTGTAGCAGCGATGCTCCAGCAAGAGCATGTGTACAAAATTTTGTCCAGTATAATGGAAAGTAGGGGAAGACGGGGTACAATGAAACAAAATTTACTAATTTTTTTTCCCATCCACAATTTTGCATGCACAAAAATATAATTAATGCATACTTTTAATCTTGTATTTTCCCGATCTAAATAAATTTTTATTAGGTTCTAAACAATATCTTTATGCTTGAAAAATAACAAAAAGTAAATGTCTCGCAGTGTTTCATTGTACCCCGTATGCCAGGGTACAATGAAACACATACTGGAGTACAATGAAACACTCCAAATGATGTAAGCAATTTTCACCCTATATAGTTTATTTTAGTCACATTTGACTTCATTTAAATTTACGATTTCTCCAACAGAATATATTTAATAAAGTTTCAGTTCATCCTCCTTGATTAAAACATAAACATTTATTCAGATACTGCTTGTGTCACACATGTTATGTGTGGATAACTCATTCTTAGTACTTCAGTGATCATCTGGAGCAGGAAAATAATCTGGATCATAGTCATCTTCAGAGTTTGTAGGAGGTAGTTTGTTTTGAAAACAATACCTTCTTGGGTTTTTTCCTCTTTTTACTTTCTAATTGCTTAACAAGAGCATTTTTTACTGGCGTGGTTAGAACAAATTCTTTTTTTTTCTGTTTTCCTACTCTTACTTCTTTTTTTGTACCAGCCTTGGGGTAAGGTTTTATCTCTTGAGGAGAAAAGTATTTCCTCACAGGTTTAGAGCTAGTGCATGGTGTATGAACAGTTGCTGAACAACCTACAGTCGGTGTTTCTGATCTACTAATGGCAAGATCCACAACTTATGACTCTTGAGTTTTGTCTGTCTGGTCTTCAGTTTCATTGATCTGACCATGGAAATAGTTTTCAGTAGAACAAGGTCTATCTGACACGTACGAACACAAATAATCTTCTTCACTAACCGTTTCTCTATTGAAAGGTCATATTCCAGTTGCTGAAAAACATTCTGTAATATTTTGTAGAGTGAAAGACTTACAGTAAGCAGTGCCAAGCAAAGAAGATATCTCATAGATAGAGATTGTACGACCTAGATTACACAGCATCCAATCATTTGCAGCTAGATTGAAGAAATTTTTAAGTGACTTGAGCACAGTTTTGTCGAAAGGCTGCATTTTTTTACTGATATGTGGGGGCAGGGTTACAACAACAATTCCGTTATCTTTCGTAAAATTTAGATTGGAAATCTTAATATGTGACTGTCCATTATTAGTACAGCTGGATTTTCTTTAGAACAGTGTGTATGCGCCTGGAAATGTGTTAGAACTTTAACAAAAATATCTCCATTCATCCATCCCGATTTTGTTGCATCACCCGCAGTCCCAGGTAGAGCTCCATTCAACATGCAAAACTTAAAATTTACTCTAGGAATTACTAAATATGGGTATAGAATTTCCAGAAGCATTAATAAATCCAAACATAGTAACAAGAACACCCCTTTCACCAGAAGTTAATTGACCTGTTTGCTTATGGCCCCTTTGACTGAGAACTTTAGGAGGATTGTGAACTATAGTAAGTGCAGTTTAGGCCTATGAAATAAATAAACTATTCTTAAATGTTTTTGAATATAAAAAAAACTAACTTACTATTGAAATCTGTACTTTTTTTAAGAAAATAAATATTTTGCATGCTTTCAAAATTATAGTTTTGATTTGGTGTTGCCTTTTCTTATTAATGTCAGGTGTTGCCATTTCCTTAGTAAAAGGGTTTTATTTATATTAGTAACAACCAATAATATAGGTTATTTTATATCAGTGATATTATATTTACCATTGATATATTACTTCAAGTAAATGCATTCACCCGGGGCACAATGCAACATGTTTCATTGTACCCCTTACTGAGATTACTAGATAATTTTTTTTTTCAAACTTCTAATATTTTTTTTAAATTTTGATTTTGGAGGTATGAAGACAACAACATAAAGATAACAATGTATAGAAAGATAATTATTACTTATGAGAACGAGGGAAAAGAAACAACATTACTTTTAGTAAAGAAACTTACTTTCATTGGTGAAAAACCAATAATCTTGTATTGCTAATGTCGCGTAGAAATGCAAATGTATCCAAATCACATCAGTAATTCGAACATATAGTTACATAATATATGTATAAATTGCAACTTTCTGAGACAAATTTTACTGATTTTAGAAGCAATGTTTCATTGTACCCCGTCTTCCCCTATTGATGCGGATTTTGTGACCAGGCAGGGGACAGAGTTCCGAAGGGCAAAGCATTCTGTCGAATATATGCATTTGAACCTGTTCAATTGCGATCATTTGAGCAATGTATTACTTATGCCGAAGAAGCATATTTGAAAGACAAGCCAATCTTTGGTGTTAAAGGCCCATCAGAGTTAATGAGACTTTATCCGCATTTTGATCTTATCCAAGGATTTGTTCCGGATTATATGCCTGCCGTTCTCTTAGGAGTGACTAGACAACTACTGTGCCTTTGGATATAATTTTTCAGGCTGCGATTTTTCTCTGAATGGAAAAGCCGTATCAATCCTCAATGAGCGTATCATGGAATACACGCTACCACACGAAGCTGTGCGAAAGCTGCGTATTATACGTTACTTTTTACTCTGGAAGGCTTCAGAATTCAGAATATTTTTATTAGTATCACCCATACCCCCTATTGTTAAATGTGTTAAACAAAAAAGTGTACGACCATTGGTTGCTATTTGTTCATGGCATAACTCTTTTATTTGGCCGAGAGATTTCAAATGATGACATAAATACAGCAGAAGCTTCACTGAAAACGTTTCTTTCTGGTGTCAAAGATCTATCTATGTGGTCTTTCCGAACAAACATACAATACACATCTGTTACTTCATCTGCCACTGACTGTAAAGTCTTGGGGTCCATTTTGGGCTGATTCTTGCTTTCCATTTAAAGATAATCTGGGGAAACTTAAACAGTTTCATCACAGTACAAAAGGTGCACCTTATCACATTTTAAATTCCTATTTGTTGCAATCTATATATAAATTATTGATGTTTCAAAACAATGTAAAAAATCCTAAAATTGTATCATATTTAGGCATTGCAGAATAATAGTAGGATGACAGAAAAATCTGTAAAAATAAATAATTGTATCACGTTTGGGGTGGAAAACCATAAGTTACAAAGAGTTCATGAAAGGGCAGTATTGAAATTGATACCCAATGCACAAGGCATTAAAAATGTTACATTTTATAAACGCATGTGTTACTTAAATAAGATATATAGTACTGTTAATTATAGCGAGAAATTTCTTAGAGGAGATTATGTAATTAGTGTAAAACGTTTTTTCAGAGATTGTACACCTCATCCTTTTCTTGCACGGACTTATTTGACACAATTTTGAAATAACATGGTCGAAAAAAGCATTTTAATCTTGTTTTATACCACTGTGTATATTTTTACATAATAAAAAAAGAAGTTAACATATTTTTTTTCATTTTGTAGTGTTTTTTTTTATTATTATTATTATTTCTAGATAAGCTTGCAAAACAATTTTAACCAAATCTATAATCTTGTATTGAAGGCTACAAAGAAATTTATAAACTACTATCCAAGACAGGTTCTCATCAGTTTATTACCGGATGTATCCATCTTAGCCATCACAAGTAAAGCCTGAGAACGCGAAAACTCAGGAAGCTACTCACATATTTTATCGAGCAAAAGCAATTTTTCGCCAGTGCTAAGCAAAAGAGATGCAATTAGTTCTAAAAAGCATATTCGAAAAAAAAGCATCCAATTGAGGGATTAAGAATACTAAGGGCAAACTCAACAAATGCTAGTTTCCAGAAAAACTCAAAACGCATAAAAGGAGAAGCGAATGAGAAAGTAAAGAGGAGATGGTTAGTTCGTCTTTCATATCAAAGAGCTTTAATACTATTAGGAGATACGTGCTCCCTAGTCTCTCTATATTAAAAAAAAAGTTACCGACGACGACGCCGCCGCCGCCGCCGCAGGATTGAAAACTGTGTTGTTTAGCTCGATTCTTAAACGATTTCCCGAGAAATTACTGATCGGAAAAAAACGAAATTAACACGATTTGTTCTTCATCGTATTCCCTGGGCAATTATTAAGATTTTTTTCCGATGCGGCTATTAGTTTAGGGTTTATGAAGTGTCAAAATTGAAGAAGCGAAATTTCTTCCGCGAGTGAGCAAAACACATACAAATTTTCAGTCTTCAGCCGTGAGTTTTTTTTAAAGAGTACCTCTCAACGTAAATTTTTGCAGCTAGTCGAGTTTTTTTTTTAATTTCAATTTGGTTCTTGATAATATTTTTTTGAAATTCGGGAAAAATCAGGACATTTTTGTTACTTTTTTTTTAAACTGCCGTATCTATATTTTATTACTATTAGTTTTTAATTTTTAAAATATCGCAGTATACCTCAGAATGTACTCTTTCTTACGGTACCATTATTTTTAAAATTGGTTCATAAATAAAAGCAAATCATAATAAATAAATGCAATCAAAAGTTGGTGACACAAATTTCGTATTTTTTATTTCGCGGAGCAAATTCGCGGAGCATTGTATTCGTGGAGGGTTGTATTTTTGACTACCGGGTTTGCCAGATATCATATTTATCGTAGCAACAATTGCCATAAAAACGATTTCTTTATATTTGGCGAGGAAAAGGGCTCGCTTTTTTCCCTCTGTTCTCAGACAGTTTACCGAGAAAGTACAAAGTACACATCGTAAAGATTGGAGATTTACAGGGTTTACTTAAAATTGTACAGGGAACAAGATGCAGAAGATTTTTTACTCATGCGGCTATTAGTTTAAAGTGCATTAAGTGTTAAAGTAAAAAAGAGTGAAATCACTTGCGTATGAGGTATTGGTTTGCGAAGCAAACCAAACAGGATTGCGTAGCAATCAGGAGTCGGCGAGGAGTAGGAGTCGCCAGGCTCGAAAGGAGTAGGAGTCGCCAGAGGCCCAGGAGTCGGCGAGCGTAAGCGATCAGGGGGCGAAGCCCTCGCTGTGACGTCATGGACCGTAAAGTGAAATCAAGATAATACAAATTATTCAGATAGTTTCACTCTGCGAAAGGAATGTTGGTTTGCGAAGCAAACCAAATGCCATATGTAAAAGCAGTGTTGGTTTGCGAAGCAAACCAAATGGGATTGCGTAGCAATCCCCGGGGATTGCCGAGCGTAATCGAGCAGGGAGCGGAGCCCCCTAGTGTTAAATAAAAAAGGATTTATTGCTTTTGAAACGACATTTATAAAAAAACAGGGTTGGGTGTTATAGTGTTTGATTGTACTAACATTTTTTTAAAAATGAGCTTTAAATAAACTTGTTAAACTTTGAATATAGCAAAATCACTAAAAAAATTTTCTCTGTCCAATTTCTATTTTACAGGTGTTTTCTAAGGATGAATCCTGATAAAGAATCCAAAGCCTCCAAAAATAAGAAAAAAATTAGCTTCATGAATCAAAGAGTTTTGAAATATTAAATAAACTTATGGACTATGAATGGTGTTCAAACAACAACCTCTCAAAACATTATGTAATTATCGTGTTCAGCACAGCACTGTATAATGTAACCATATTCTAAGGTGTTTTGATATTTAATTAAAGATTCAAGGTTTCTTAAATGAAAAGCTCCGAGTTCTATATTTTGAAAATTTTCTCTGTTGACATTATAAGAAGACAACAATATTTATTTTTTCATTGATACAGATTTTTTTTTCTACATGTTTACATAGTTTGTTACTTAATAAGTATCTTCAACATCCATATTGAAATTATTTGCTTTAATTTTTATCATTCTGTATAATTGAATAACATTCTAGCATAATTTAGTTGCAGACTATTTAATTTTGAAAGTTATTAAAATAAAAAAAGTAATAAACATTATACAGTGAAACCTGTCTATAACCATACTGTATGGACCTAGATAAAATATTGTTATAGACAGTATCGTCACACATAGGTTTCAACGTATATTGGCAGTATTATGAATAAAAGGTACAGAGTTTACCATTTTATCTACACTTCAAAACTAGATTTTAGAGAAAACTCATTACTTTGTGCGTAACTGTTTCAACTGTATAGCTGCAATTTATTTATTTCCCAATTTGTAAACTATATAGTATTAAGTGTAATTCCACTATTTTGTAGTTAAAACCATTTTCTCTTTATTCAATTGCAGCATATTTTTTACGTTAACTGGTCGTAACTTCAACAATTCCATATGGTTTGGTAAACAGTTTAAAACTAAAACTACAGTAAACTTGTTCTTGACTAGCTAAAAATAGGTCTGATTGCTAAATTATACTGTATTTTTTTGCTAACAGGTTGTAACTACAACGATTAAATACTTTTACGAAAACAGTTTAAAAGTGAGACATACGGAAAAAACTAGATCTCATGGCAAAAAAAAAACAGTTGTGACTACAGATATTTAATTTTATATCTGAACAAAATGTTTTACTTCCGTTATTTTTACACATCTACGAAAATTTTACGTATGGTTAGTAATCAAGTGCTAGATTTTTTGTTAGTTTTCTGGGGTTAAAATTAAAATTTCGTAGCACAATCAGTCTTAAAAAATAAAACTTACATACAAAATAAACTGACAAAATCAATGCATAAATATATTTAGATAAATAACAAATACATCTGAATAATAAAACTATGTAACAAATAAAATGGCTAAAAGTTTCTACATTTGCTCCATTGTTTTGTTACAAGTTCACAAATATAAATATATACATCCTTATGATTCAATACAGCACTGGGTAAAGATGTAGCACCAGAGACGTGTTTGTCGCCAGGTAATTTTTGAATAGCACTTTATAGAAATTTGCACCAAATTTTCTGATTCTGTATAAGCAAATTCCACACGGGAAACCTTTTTGCATGTATGAAATTTTTATAAAAAATGCACAAATAAACAAAAAGGTATAGAAAAATGAAACTTACCCTCATTCTGGTTCCTCTGTAATATCGTTGTACATTTTTTTTTTCAATTTCTTGGAGAAAAACCGGAAATATTGGATTTCTGTTCCCATATGTTGCTGCCGCCCAAGAGTTTCGGCAAGCTAACCGACAATTTTATCTTTAACTGTGTAACTGTATCTTTAACTTTATAAAAAGCATCGATGTATTTATAATCGATTTATTGGAGCTGACGTTTGTTTCACATCGATGTTTTAACATTGTCGAATTTTTATTTTTGAATGAAAAAAGCACCATAGTAAAAATTAAAAAAATAACCGTGCAACTAAGTATTTGTCATTGATGGCGACATCCGTCCCATAAGAAATAGTTTTTTCCCCTAACTAGTGGGATAGTTAGTGAAAAAAAAAAGTCTGCTTAAGGTTGAGAAAGTTGACCAACTTTTTTTACAAACTGTAAATCACAAATATTAGAGCATATAATAATTATGGGCCCCAATATTTTTTATTTACCGTAAATAAAAAAAATAAATTTGCTATGTCCCCCCAAAAGTTGATAAATAAATAATACTAACGAACAATAATTATTTTTATGTATCTACCTAATTATACTTATAGTTAGTAGTACGTATGCCAAATTGTTGTAAATATTATTTTGTTTTATATTATTCAATTTAAAAATAAAAGGTTTGTTAATAATTGACAAAAAATTAATAAAAACAATTATTGTTCTTCGTAAGGATTTTGACTTTGTGTTTTGACAGTTAAAAAAATCTTAGTTATGAGTTAATAAACACGGCAAAAGACAAATTACATCTACACCCCCCTCCGGCGTGCATTAATGTTTGAGGTTGCATAACCAGTTTTAAGAAATGGGGGAAAAACTTTAAATACGCTCATGTTTAAAAACAGCGATGGTTTTTGGGCGATGTATTATCAACATCGATGTTTTAATTTTGAACATCGATGTTTTCTTGTCGATGTCGCATCTCAATTGCCAATACGAATTAGTGATGTGACATCGACAACAAAACATCGATGTTCAAAATTAAAACATCGATGTTAATAATACATCTCCCAAAAACATCGATGTTTTCAAAATTCAGCGTATTTTAACTCCCCCCCCCCGATGTTTTTAAAATTCAGTGTATTTAAACTTTTCCCCCATTTCTTAAAACAGGTTTAGCAACTAGTGATGCGACATCAGCTCCAATACATCGATGATTTTTATAAAACATCGACATCGATGTCGCTTCCCTAATACGAATATGGGCGATATAATACTGCAATACGAATAGCTAAACCAGTTTTAAGAAATGGGGCGGGAAAGTTTAAATACAGTGATATTTAAAAACATTGATGTTTAAAAACATTGATGTTTAAAAACATTGATGTTTAAAAACATTGATGTTTAAAAACACATCGATAGTTTTTGGGCGATGTATTAACAACATCAATGTTTTGCTGTCGATGTCGCGGACGCCAGAGCGAGAAAACTAGAAAAATATAAGTCGCAAGAGCCGCACACGCCTCAGTTTTTAAGACATGTGCAGTGGTTCGGCTCATTATCGGTCTTTTGGTAACTGGGTAATGACGTTTTTCTGAGGGTTTCATGTTCCAGGACTTACGCCTCTACATTCCGCAAATTATGCATAAGTGATGTGCTGCGGATCAGCTCGGAGATCTACTTCACCCATATGTTTGGACCGGGACCCTTCACTAACATCATCCCAACTGAGATAGAGGCGGATGAACCACTGGAACCCAGTCCACCAGCTTAGGTTGGCCTCGATGACCCTCGGCCAGAGGAGGATTGCAAATACATATGGTTTGCACAACGTGTTCCTGATCTTCGTATTTGTCAAGTGCTCCTAAAACTAAATTTTTTAGACTCCTTTAATCTGACGAATCTACCAGTGAAACATCATGATCTTCCTGTTGAACTTTGTTTTAAAATGTATTATTGAAATCAGACGTGACTAACTGTCAAAATGGATGTTGTTTTTATATAACTAGGGGGCACCGCCCCCTGCTCGCTTACGCTCGCCAACCCCCGGGGATTGCTACGCAATCCCATTTGGTTTGCTTCGCAAACCAACATTCCTTTCGCAGAGTGAAACTATCTGAATAATTTGTATTATCCTGATTTCCCTTTACGGTCCATCACGTCACAGCGAGGGCTTCTCCCCCTGCTCGCTTACGCTCGCCGACCCCCGTGGATTGCTACGCAATCCCGTTTGGTTTGCTTCGCAAACCAATACCTCTTACACAAGTGATTTAACTCTTTTATGCTTTAACACTTAATGCACCCTAAACTAATAGCCGCATCAGTAAAAAATCTTCTGCATCTTGTTCCCTGTACAATTTTAAGTAAACCCTGTTAATCTCCAAACTTTACGATGCGTACTTTGTACTTTCTCGGTAAAACGTCTGAGAACAGAGGGAAAAAAGCGAGCCTTTTTCATCGCCAAATAAAAAGAAATCGTTTTTATGGCAATTGTTGCTACGATAAATTTGATATCTGGCAAACCCGATAGACAAAAATACAACCCTCCGCGAATACAATGCTCCGCGAATTTGCTCCGCAAAATAAAAAATACGAAATTTGTGTCACCAACTTTTGATTGCATCGAATTTATTTATGAACCAATTTTAAAAATAATGGTACCGTAAGAAAGAGTACAGTCTGAGGTATACTGCGCTATTTTCAAAATAAAAAACTAATAGTAATACGATATAGATATGACAGTTATAGTTAACGGTAGTAACAAAAAGTAGCGAAAATATCCAAAGATTCCGAATTTTGTATGACCCACTTTTGATCGCATCCAATTTAATTATTAACCGATATCAAAAATAATAGTACCGTAAGAAAGAGTACATTCTGAGGTATACTGCTATATTTTAAAAATTAAAAAATAATAGTAATAAAATATAGATACGGCAGTTTTAAAAAAAGTAACAAAAATGTCCTGATTTTTCCCGAATTTCAAAAAAATATTATCAAGAACCAAATTGAAATTTAAAAAAAAACTCGACGAGCTGCAAAAATTTACGTTGAGAGGTACTGTTTAAAAAAAACTCACGGTTGAAGACTGAAAATTTGTATGTGTTTTGCTCACTCGCGGAAGAAATTTCGCTTCTTCAATTTTAACACTTAATAAACCCTAAACTAATAGCCGCATCGGAAAAAAATCTTAATAATTGTCTAGGGAATACGATGAAGAACAAACCATGTCAATTTTGTTTTTTTCCGATCAGTACTTTCTCGGGAAACCGTCTAAGAATCGAGCTAAACAGCACAGTTTTCAATTCTGCGGCGGCGGCGGCGGTAACATTTTTTTAATATAGAGAGATATTATATATTTAACTGTTGTCCTGTAATTTGAAATTTCAAAGCAAAAACAAAAGGAGAATCTGGCATAAAGTCAGAATCACCTATAAAACAAAATACGAAAAAACATAAAGGATAACGAGGACTACCCATTAGAAAAGGTCTCCTGTGTATCAGTTCATATAAACTGCTCAAAATTCTGAACATTTGGATATCCACCATTTTTCGACGGTATTGACATCTCACTATGTCGAAAGATTCTCCTGTGAAGATCTTTGAAAATAAAGACTTTTGGAATGCGTAGCATTCACCGGGGTTGGAGAGCAGTGGCGATTGGAACTGCGTTGCCCGTGTTGTTGTTTTGCGAAGCAAATCAAATGGGAATTCGTACTGTAGACGGCACTGGCAGAGGTCGCACCCGACCCCACTAAAAGAACTGTCACGGGAAACGCCGAGCTGGTCTCAAAGGGACTAGTTATACAAATAAAAGGAGTTACGAAATATGAAGAGTTGAAACTAGACTTTCCATCAACTAAACATGAAGAAACTTACATAAGTATATATTATTTCTTATCATATAATTTTGTTTGAAAATTAATGCTTTTTCCACATTTTTTTTAACGTAAATACGTTTTACAGAGTATTATTGAGAGGCTTGCATTATCGAAACTTAAGTTATGAAAAAAGTGATTGGGATAACCAGTGAATTAATTTAAATCGTGCTAAATAAAAAAATGTACTAGAAAATTTTATAAAAATATGATGCGAAAATAGCGAATTAATGGTTGATTTAAATTGCTGGTATCTTACACACACGATCGTTCGTTCACGATTTTCGTTCACCATCCCGTAAATTTAGTTGCTAACCGGTAACAAAACTGCTAATATTAGCAGTTAATGGTTTTCAATCTTATTAATACCGTTTGCATTGCTATTAAAATAACAGTTTTGGTCCTCTCCATGCATAGTTTGGTTGGTTTTGGAGGGTTTTATGGCGCAAGAGGGCTATTTTTTGGTCATGCTACGCCAAAGACAAAACATGCAATTTCAAGTAATGGCCACCGACCAACCAGTCTGAGCCAACCAACTGGTATTGCGGTTAAGGTGTTAGCCTCTAGATCGGAAGGTTCCTGGTTCGAATCCGGGTACGGGCATGGATGTTTGTATGGTGTAGAGGCGGCTGGTGCACCTTAAATCTGTAATGACCGCAAGTCTTCACGTTGGATTGGTGTGGAAGCTTGGAGAGTGGAGTTCCAGCTCAGGTGTTGCTTCGTCATCTGACCGTGGTTTAGAATTACGAGGTGTTGTCCTCGGATCTTTTCATTACGGGACTGATCCCGGACCGTCGTCAATAGCCCGTTGTGTTACTCAAAGACGACGTTAACTAAAATTACCATTACCATTACCTCACGTTGGATTGGTAATTTGTAATTAACGTCGTACAAGAGCAACACGACGGGTTAATGACGACGATCCGGGATCAATCCCTTAAGGCAGTGCTCCCCAACCTTTTTATCGCAGCGGACCGGATCAACGTTTGATAATTTTAATGCGGCCCGCTGAGTGTGGGGGGGAAGGGGGAGCGTTGATTGTTTACATTTTAGATTGTTTTGATTTAATAATTTTAATTTAATTGTATTTAAACATGCCTTCAAAATAAAATACAGTTACACCAAAAAATAAATATAAAATGCTTTAATATTTTAACTCACTAGAACGCTAAACCAATGAGAACCCTGAGCTTATTTCTTTGCAATGAGACGGTTTCATCTGGGGGTAATAGGAGACAATGACACCCGAAGTGTGTTTCTTATGTCCAGTTTATTCCGTTGTTTTGTTTTGGTTGCTGTCACTGCAGAAAACTCCGCTTCATACAGATAGGTTGTCGGAAACGGCGTTCGGATAGGGATTTAAGTGCTGTGGTGGCAATCTCAGGGTATTCCGCCATGACTTTAATCCAGAACACCGGCAGAGTTGTTGTTTCGAACGTAGTTTTAAGGCCACATCCATTTGCAATCTCCAGCAGCTGATCTTCTTTCACAGACATGCTAGATTCGCCTGATTTGTTTACAAAAGGGTCGCGGATCCATTCCTTACTAGTTCGTGGGTCTTTTGTGGTTGGGAAGTAGTGCTCGAACTCTTTTAAAACCAAAGACAGGTGATCGTGCACCAACTGGGAGAATGAATGTTTAGGCTCAGTCTCGCCTAAAATACCCACTGTCTGAAACATGTCCATAATGCCTCTGTTCACGCGCCGTCCACACAACTTAGGTTTGGCTTTAAATGCTACTTTGTCTGCCAACTTGAAAACATCTGTCACATTTGTCGAAATTGGAAAATAGAGACATACAGAATTCAGAAATCATAATTGAAGCTCTAGTTACAGAACAAATTTCAAGTTCTGATTTACCACCTCCTAATTTGAGTGAACATTTCATAGATAAGAACCACACAAATCCGAGAGAAATACACCACAGTAAATAAAATGGAAATAATTTAATGTTCCTTGGGCGGCCCGGTACCGGTCCGATGCCCGGGGGTTGGGGACCACTGCCTTAAGGTATCCAAATACGTTGAAAATATGTAATTTTTGACCAAATATTCCAAAAGCAGTTTTTGATCTTATTTGATAGAGTATTTATTTGACATTCCAAAGTATATTTAATTTTTTATTTAAGTTAATTAGTTGAAGAGATAATGCAAGTTTAATTAAGGCGTGAAAACCGAAAGTAGGTTTGGAAACCACAGGAAATGGCCAATAAAAGACCAAAAACCTGTCATAATTTAAGTTTAAGAACTACTATTTTTGCAGCCATATTTTTAGAAAGGTTTCTCTTTTGGAAATAGTGTGAACATCTTTAAAGCGAAGTGAAAAACAAAATTGTTTACACAAACAGTAAAAGCAAGAAAGAGCAAACGATACACTTCAAACTGCTTTTACACTAAATTAATATTTTTACATTATTTCCTCACTTCAAATGTTATAACACAAAAAGTTATTGACAGATTCTCGTAAAATTTTGAGAGCTTGTTTTTTATAATGTTGTCTAGTGAATGTTGTCTTTGAACCATGGTCAGAGGACGAGGTCAACACATGAGCTGGCACCACACTCTAATTTAGTGGAAGTAGGTATTTTAGTTAAAGTTACATTGGTGCAACACAGCGTATTGTTGGCAGTGGTCCCGGATCAATCTTAAAGGTAAAAATCCGAAGACAACACCACATAACTCTGAACCACGTTCAGATGATAAGTTAACGACTGATATGGCACCCCACTCTCCAAACTTTCACACCACGTCAACGTGACGACATTCGAGCCACGACAGATTTAATGTGCACCAGATCCCTTCTAATTTAATACATACGAGGTGTCCTCACGTTGACGTTATGTGGAGGTTCGAAAAGTGGGTACCAGCTCAGGTGTGACCTCGTCATCTGAGCGTGGTTCAAAATTACGAGGTGTTGTCCTCGGTCCTTTCCCTTTTGGATTGATCTTGGACCTTCGGTAATACCCCGTTGTGTTGCTCCAGTGCTACGTTAACCGCACAATTTTGAACCATGGTCAAATGACGAGGCATCTGATCTGGCACCACACTCTACACACGTGAGGGTATTTGAAGCCACAATAGATTCAACATTACTTCACCAGCTCACTTTTAAATTACATATAAGATTATTATATTTGCAATGTTTAAGGTAAGGTAATTTTAATGAACGTCGTACTAGAGCAACTCCACGGTCTATTGACGACGGTCCGGGATCAATCCCAAACGGAAAGGACCGAGAACATCCTCACGTATATTTGAATCACGGTCAGATGACGAGGCAACACCTGAGATGGCTCTCCACTCTCCAAACTTCCATACCACGCCAACGTGAGGACATTTGAGGCCACGACGTATTTAACGTGCACCAGCCCCCCCCCCTCCCCCCTCCTGTACACGACGCTCTTTGGTTGGATTCAAAGTCTCAACCGTCCTGTTGCTAACCGGGTTACCGCGACCCGTATTTGCGAGTGGAAAACCCGAAGTTATGGGAAATTCAGAGAAAAATTGTCGATTTTAAAGTGGTTCTGCACAAAAGAACCGTGAGAAATATGTTCTATCGCGCAACAGAGCTTCAACAATCGCTTTTTATTTTACGAAGTTCCCACCAACAATCGAAACTATATTCTACAACAGTTTCTTAGTTCCGCAAACAATAAGCATGCCCAACAATACATTTAAAGAATGCAGGACTGAACGAAAAACATTATTGAAATCACAATTTTCTTTCGAACTCTAACTTGCGCAAGCGATATTTTTATGTGCGATTTAGAATTCTCGAAATGAAGCGATTTATTTCTTCTGATGTGATGGTGCGATATATTTTAGTCGCCTTTTGCGTCATGCTCTATGACAGAGCAGTGGCTGATGCCGCTCCAGTCCTGATGACCACCAACAGGATCAATGTAAGATTCTTTCATGTCACCTCGAAGACTCGAAAGCTTAGCATCTTCTTTCAAATACATTCCTTTCTACATTACATCTAAATAAGGAATATTTTTTATTTGTGTCGTATTGTACAAGTTCTACTTAATTTTTTTGGAATAGTAACGATTCCTTAACGACCATGTCTATTGTAGTTTAAATATTTGAGTTGTTGAAAAATCATAATTTTTAAAGAATTCGAAATTGTGGTATATAGACAACTTCAGTCTACGTTTATAGTGGTAGCAACGGCGTCGGCGATTATTTTTGGCGCACTTTTAAAGTCGCCAATGAAACAATTATTTCAAAAATATTTCTCTCTTTACAACGGAAAATGAAAACTTCCAAGCACATTTGAGAACGCTTTGAAAAATATATTTTTTAAAAACGTCCACAAAAAGTAATCTTAAACTGAAATTTTTTTTTTCAAAAGAAATTAATTAGTGTTAACGAAATGCAACAAATAATACAATCTGATGCGTCAAAACTGTACTGTGAAAAAATTATAAATTCAATTCCACAACTAGAGCAAACCATTAAATGAACAAATGAAATCAAAGAAAAAAATTTAAAGGACCAGTACCCAATCAAAGGATATTTAAAATTAAAATTACCAATGCAATCAAAGAAAAAATTTCAAACGAACGAATGAAATCAAACGATTTTAACGGATTTTAAAATAACTTTCTAGAATAATCAAAATGAAATTGAAAGTTTCCGTTTGCCAAGGTTGCCATGAAAACCAGAATAACCGTAAATACAGTTGGGTTGCCTACCGTAACTCGCTATTAGAAATGCGCCAAAAAAAATCTCCAAGGCCGTTGTCACCGTTATAAATGTAGATTGTAGCTGCACTGAATTCGAAATTGTTATACATTTTGCTCGTTATTGTGTTCGTGATACTCAATGGAAGTCGTTTTTAAAATTGTTGCGCATATCAAAGGAATTCTGTAAATCGTCACGTATTTCCTTTCTAAATTGCCGCAAAAGGTGTTAGCCTCTAGATCGGAAGGTTCCTGCTTCGAATCTGGGTCCGGATGTTTGTAAGCGTATGGTCTAGAGGCGGCTGGTGCACCTTAAATCTGTCGTGGCCGAAAGTCATCATGTTGAGTTGGTGTGGAAGTTTGGAGAGTGGGGTGCCAGCTCAGGTGTTGCCTCATCATCTGACAATGGTTCAAAATTACGAGATGTTGTCCTTGGATCTTTCCCTTAAACGATTGATCCCGTACCGTCGTCAATAGCACGTTGTGTTGCTCTACTACGACGTTAAATAAAATTACCATTTCCTTTCTAAATTGTATTGGTTTCATACTGTGGTATTTTCTCCTCTTAAACCTACTGGTGGTTGTCTTGAAAAGTCATCTCGTTCATAATGAGAACTGTCGAAATCTTTATCAACTAGATATCTCGTGGTTAGGAAAAACTGAACAGAGCTTTATCTCGATACCTTCAGCAATATCCTTTGACGATGTATCTCGACACTACCAAAAATGGTCAAATCTCGATGGACGAGATAACTCGTCAAAACCACTTGGAGTGTTTAAAAGATGTGTTGCAGAAGACGTTCTAGAGCTATTTGGTTGTCAAGTCTGGTCACACGCAAACTTATATATCATAGCTTTCTGAGTGGCGAAATTTTCGCTTGGCTACGAAACGTTTACAATGCATCTTTACTAAGCTTTCTTTCAAATAAAATATGCCTCCCTTTCGGAAAAGAATTTCTTTCGGTATCTAAAAGTGAAATGTGTCCCTAAAACAATACGTTAAATTTAAAAAGTAATTTTATTTGCAGGTTGATGATCATGGAAAATATGACATTCAATATGAATATGGTAAGGGAAGAGAGAGAGTATATGGATTTAAAGAAATAACACCGTTGAATCCTTCTGTGGTTACTTACGATGCCGATAATGGAGAAAAAATGGTTGGTAAAGATGGTATGGAACAACGGTTTGTTAAAGAAGGATTTCGTGGTCTTAAGAAAAGTATTATTCAGCATCCTCATAGAATATATGCCCACGACGATGAAATTACTAAAGAAAGAGACCAAAGGCTTGAAAGAAAAGCATATTTAAATCAAACACCAACCAAAACACATGGACCTCGTAATTTCAAAGGGTCACTTTTAAGCAGAGTCCTAAATTTCTATAAGACTCACAGAAACTGGAAAGGATCACGTTTTATGAAGCAGCACAAGAAAAAAATCAATATTTCTAGGTACTTAAAGAAGGGACCCATAGTAAAAAAACACTCGATGCACTTAAGACGCAAAATTGGAACTTTAAGGCCACCTCATAAAAGAATCATGAAGCAATTAAAACCACTGCACTTTATCGTCAAGACCAATCCTTCAAAAGTAAAGAAAGTAGTTGCTGAAGTAAGCCTACCAATCACCGAAATACCAAACAGAGCCGATTCAAAGTTTATAGAACTCTCATCGACAGGTGCTCCTGAATCGAACAGTCACAAAGAACATATTCCTACAAATGAGTCAGTGAAGAAAGTAATTCCCATATCCACAGTCAGTGTTAGTGCTCTAAACAGTTTCTGGGTCCCGTATGGTATCACAACATTTGTCATATTACTTATATCACTTGTAATCATAGCAGTTCTTGTATCTTGTAAAGCACGCAAAAGAAATAAGAAGAAATCCTCAACACAGAAAAAAATAGTTCCGAAAATTTTAATCGGCGAAGAATCTGAGAGTAATGAGCCCTTACTAAAGCACACTTCTTCTTTAAATGCGGACCCTTCCATAGTTGAAGAACTTCAACATAACTTTATCAGAGTTGACAGAAAGCCCCTAGTTAATTCTACCTATTCTCCAAACGTGGCATCCACCAACGATAATGCTATTCAAAGATTGTCACCAATCACTAAAGACAGCATTGCCGTAAAAGAAACAGAAAATCAATCATCACACAAAGCTCTAACTGCAAGTAAACGACTATACAATCTTCACAAAAAGTTTGCTTCCAGAATGAAAAACGATCAAAACAATTTAATACGTGAAATAAGTGCTTATAAAAAAGATGATCGCTCAGCTAAATCCATCCATTCTCTAAACGTTAACAGTTCAACAGTTGAAAAACTCACAGGAAGCACTATTAAAAATGAAAAAGAAGCACTGAATACTTACTTTGGGAAATACGAAACAGACATGCATGGGGATAGCCAACAAAACTATGGTATTAAAGTAAGAGATCTGCAACTTTTCAAAAACACTTGCAAGTCTTTTGATGGTTGTACAGATCAAGGACTTCTTTTTATATCAAATGGTAAAAACAACACTTCACAAAAAAGGAACCAACATCTAACTAGCGCGAGTGAAAGGTTAAAAAAACTTCATCAGAAATTTGAGGCCAGAGGGCTCTATACACAATCCTAAATTATTATACAGGCAGCGGTGAAAATTCAAGAGAGATGCTCTATGTGTTGTAATAATATAATAAATGTAACGCTAATTATTAAACATCCAACAAAAGTAACAACTGACAAAGTAATTAACTTAGCCAGGCTGCAGTAATAGATGAAGTACATAATAAAATATCAAATCTGCATTCTCGGTTAAAGATTTGAAGTTTACAGAGAAGATTTAAGGTCGTTCGTCAAAGGTTTCTCCGAATTCCTGGAAATTATACTCTCCTGGAGTAACGGTTATCATAACTATGAGAAGTATTATATTTTCACATATGAATTATAGTATAGTTGTTTTAATACTGGCGTGTAAAATGCTGGTTAATCCTAAGGTTCGAAACCATTCACCAGCTGTGGAATATTTCTGTGAACTGCTGTGGAAAGAATACGTTACCTAACGGCGTTCTTGCGATCAGATATAGGTCCTCGGGATGATAGATTCGTAGGAGATTCAAAGCAGCATAAGGTACCGTTGAAGTTAGATATGATGTTCTTGGAGATTCCAGTCAGCCGGTAGTAATTCGGTGAGTATAGTGAGTCTATTTCAGTTAGCCTCAAAGTGTGGAGGAGTCTTAGGCTTCCTAGGGATCTGGCACGGTCTTATCGAGAATGGACTCCTGGATTACCAGAATTTTATGACAGCCGCTAAAAAGTGTCATCGAGTAAGGTAGGTTTGTCTTTTTGTTGTTAGCCTCGAAGAGTGAAGAAAGGGATCTTAGGCCTCGGTGCAGTGTGCCTGGAAAATTGCCGTCCTTGCTTCGCCTTGTTCGATTTCTCTGTGCTAGTAGTCCCTGCACTTCACATGGTTGTTCTCAGTCCAACAAGTTGAGTGCTGCGAGCAGAAACCAAACGAATAAGTGGAGGAAGTGTTCGTCATTGAGATGTCCCCCATTCACTCTTTTCGAAGCAATCTGGCTTTGTGCTTGTAGAATGAAAAACTGTGATACACAATATCACAATGTCCCCAAAGAAAGGGAAAAAAAGAACAAAATTTTTTTTGGCACACAGGTTACAATCATGAAAAAAACAGTGTTAAGAATAAAGATAATCCTTTAGGCAAGCCTGTATAGAAATTAATTCAGTCACCGTATATAACATCGAGATCTTGAGTACCATAATATATACAATAAAGTGAATAATGAGAGAAAAAAAATTTTCTACATGGATTGGATTTTATCTTAAAATTTTCAATATGTCATTTCAAAGAAAAAGATGTGCATGACAAAACAGAAAAGTACAAATAACTTTGAGAAGATAAATAGTTCCCAAGCTAAAGATAAAAAAATGCAGATGAGATCGTAGCGTGTACTACACAAGAAGAAAACTAAAGACATGTGTATGTTGCTATCTTCTGAGTCTGTCGGAGTCAGATGAGATCCAACAGTCCGTTGACACCAAGAAAGTCGTGAACCGGAAGGGGACTCGAGTAAATGTCCTCCCTAGAGAGGCCTAAACAATCCAGGATATGTTGAGCAGAGGCTTGATGGGTTAGACACCAGTTGCACTCAGGAAGGACCTTCCTGCCTTCACAAAAGGAGAGGCCGCTAGTGTGCCCACTGCAAGTCTAGATAAAGCAGTCTGAGAAGCTCTGTCACACTCCTAGTTGAGCCCGGTACTCTATGTACCAATGATGAATAGGAGAAAGACGCAATTCGTGCATAATTTGAGATTTTTTTTCATTGAGTAGAGTTCTGAGTAAATTAGGCAAGAAGAAGTAGGGACTGTTCGACTGCAGCCCTCTTTGGCCAGAGAATCTGCCTGTTTATTACCGTAGATGTCTACGTTGGAAGGTATCCACTGTAGGTGGACATCATGATTCTGCGAAATAAGGAAAAGCTTTTGTAGGATAGAAGTGCTAGTTTTATCGCCAACGATGGTCCAATTACGTAAATGTTGAAGAGAGCTATGACTATCAGACAGGATCCAGAGTTCTTCGAAGTCCTTCTCGTCAAGAATAGCCTCCAGACCTCTATCAATTGCGATCAACTCACTTTTGAAGACCGAAGAATGATCAGTGTTACGATGACTAGACGACATTTTATTCCGTGGGATCTCTACATATATGCCACTACCCGCTTGGTCTTCGATTTTACTACCATCCGTATAAATTTTTATGGCATTGTAAAGGATACTATTAATAATCTCTAAGGCCAACTGTCTAAGATGGATGGGAATCAATTCCCTCTTGATGACTGGAGTGGAAAAGCTATAGTGGAAATGGACACTGGATAGACCGTTCGTGGGAGGCAGCATCTCAAAGGGTGAGGCTCCACATCGCTGTTTGGTAAGCCCTGGACGGCAGTTTGGCTGAAAGGGCTATTCTTCTTGAGTCTCTGGTTGTTACTCCAACTATTTAAGTAGGTACAAGTTTTGTTGTGCTGTCCATAGCTGGAGAGTTTATTGTAATAATTACAAAGGAGAACCTTTCTTGGAGAGGCTGTAAATTAGCTTTAAAAGGAACAATGTCAGTAGGGAAGCTACTTCTCAGGCCAGTAATTACTCTAGCAGCGATTAGTTGGACTTTTTCCAACTTCTTCAAGTTAGTGTCTGATGCGCAACAATAGACTGGGAATCCTTACTCTAAGATAGGCCTAATGAGCGACAAATAAGTGACTACTAAAGACATTAATTACGTCATCTAAGATTATAGCGAGTTTGTTTGACTTCTGTGTTTCCAGAGGAACTGAACAAATGCGACTGTCGACGATGAGGTGCTAGACGTAAACGATTGATGTGAATTTGAAAAGGAGTTGTCTGAGGATTATTTAGAATAAGAATCATATAATTCACATCTGAATATTTGTATATTACTGTATATGGTCCAATGAATCTTGGTTTAAAGGTGCCTCTAGACCTTAAGTACACAGTATCATCCACCTTAAGTTGTCGAATCTTTGACTTTGGCAATTGAATATCATTCTGCTTAACCTGGGCTCGTTGCAATGAGGTATATGCATTCTCATAAAATAATCATTAAGTCATTTAATGTTTGCTGGAGATAGTGTGAAGAATCTGTTTGGATAGGTAGGATATCTGGATCGTAGGTGTCATAAAACAATGAATGTTCTCTACCGAAATGCAGTAAGTTAGGAGAATAGCTTGTACTGGAATGGACAGTGTTATTATATATAGATTGGTATATTAACAAAAAGGCATCCAATGACACACCTTTCTCATGAAGAGATAAAAGAAGATTTAATGGACGTGTTTATCCTTTCCGAGACTGCATTGCACTCTGGGTGACCAGAAGCGGAATGTGAAACCTTTATGCCTAAGGCTTTGTTGATTGTATGAAAAACCTCAGAGTTGAATTGCGTGCCTAAGTCAGCCAAGAGAAAAGCTATTCTGCCATAATGAACAATATAGTTCATTAGGTGTTTAGCAACTGTGTTTGCAGTTAAATTATGTAGCGAATATAAAACAAGATGTTTTGAAAAATTATCAATTATAGTAAGCATGTGTCCACATCCTTTGCACGGGTTCAACAATGTCCACTGACACATAGTCACCAGGTTTTCTGGGAATCCAGTTAGATTTGAAAGGTGCCGGTTTTGAATTTTATACAAGAATCACATGAGAGTACATAATTGACAGTATCTGAATACATGCCCCGGCAATAATGAAGCTTGGAAATCAGCTCATATGTTTTCTTAACACTAACATGTGATATATGACAAATATACAAGACTTTGGATTTAAGAGAATGCGGAACAACTATGGCAGGGTGTCTATATATCTGCCTATGCATCTGTACTGTGGTAGAAATGAAATTTAAAAGTAGAATAGTAGAAATTAAAAATTTCGAGAACTTCTTCGAATTTGCCAAAGATGAACTATTTAGATGTTCAAAAATTTCTACAAGTTGTGGGTCTTTCTTTGTATGTTCCTCAAAAGTGACATTAGAGATCTCCATTGTGGAAGCTTGAACTTCGATATTATTTACATTTACAATGAGACTCATAGTCAACAAAGGGGAGAATCAGTTCATTTCCATCCTCTTTAATAGCATAGGTGTGCTGATTTGGATTAAGACTTCTTGAGAAATAATCAGCCAAAATGTTGAGTTTACCAGGAATATGTTGGAAATGATATCACTATTAGCTTAATTCAAGAAGCCATCTAGTGGTAATGTCTGCAGTTGACGAAATTTTTTGGTAGTGAAGTAGATGTTTACTATCAGTAAGAATAGTGAAGCTGCGATTATACAAATATTGTCTGAAAGAAGTCACACCTTCGCAAATAGCAAAGAGTTCAAGTTTGATTGCAGGGTAGTGGCGTTCTGAGCTTTATAGAGTTTTACTGTAGTATGAAACCGGTTTGAGAATGCCATTATGTTTTTGCATGAGAACAGCTGATATCGCTTCACCACTGGCATCATTATTAACAAAGAAAAGCTCGTACCAATCAGGTAGCACGAAAAATGGGTTTGAAAAGGAAATCTGTCGAAGTTGGTCGAATGCCTGTTTACGTATATTCACTCAGTTAAATTTCTTATTCTTTTTAGTCAGCTCTTTCAATATTGAAGTAAGTTGTGAATAGTTTGGAATAACGTTACGGTAAAAGCTGCAAAGACCTAAGAACCTTTTAGTTTGTTTGGTATTAGACAGTGGACAAAAACTGGTAACTTTTACAATGTTGGACTCAATCGGTTTAATTAATTGCGAGTTATGTGGAATCCTATATAATTTATTTGCTGTTTATGAAAAACACACTTTCTGGAGACAAAGTAATGTTATATTTAGACAAAGTCTGAAGGATGGATTTAATTTTTACTATCATGTCCTGAAAGTCATTTGCACCAAGTATGTTATTGCAGCGACTAGCCAAAAGTGAGCTTTAACGCCAAACGAAGTACGTCATTGTCTCGTGGGAGTTTGTTCCCCGAGTTACGCTGAGGGGTGAAGAAAGGCACAGCCACTTTTTCTCCGACGACGACTTGGCAAGCGGTCCTCTTGCCGTACCTCCAGATTAAGCGAGATAGCGTCCCCGCGGCTACCGACGCTAGGCTTAGCCGGCACGCGGTCCTGGCTGTTTCCTCACGAAGGATTCCCTTAACATGTTCATGTTGTTATCTCGCTTTACATTCTGTGGACTAAATAAAATAATCAAGATCTGCGAGAACTAAGCGAGGTTCGTCATTGGTGACCTGGACTTTACATTCTATTCGAAGAAGTACTCGTCCATCCTGCTACACGTGGTTACCGGCGGAAGCAAGTGGTCAAGGTACGGTAAGCTTTTGATAGATTCTCGTTTTGTTTGGTCAATTACCTCTTAGTGCTTTTAAATTCGGGACACTTTCATTTTAAAAACTGTCAATTTCGGTTTCATAATATAACTCCCGTTTTAATCATGTCCTTTAACGAGGCAGCCCAAATCCAAAATGGCGACGCACAAGTGGCCCGAGTTGCCGTTAGGTTACCTCAACTCTTGAAAAGTAGAATTAACTCTTGAAAAGTTGAATTTGTCCTGGCTGATAAGAATTTTTAACTAGCAAGTTATAAGTAGAGATCAAACCAAATAGAACACCCTTATATCTACACTTGATCCGGACACAATAGAGGTTGTTTCCGATATTCTCCTGAATCCTCCCGCCCAGGACAGATACATAACACTAAAACAGAGACTTAGAGCACAATTTTCCGAGTTGGATAACCAGTAAATTCGAAAATTAATTTCAGATCTACAATTGTTAGACGATAAGCCATCACATCTACTGAGGAAAATGCGCTAATTATATGGCGCATCTCTAAGCAATGATTTTCAAAAAACAATGATTCCGGCGTCTTCCAACTGAAATTGAAACCATTTTATTCGTCAGTCCGGAAAAACTGGACTATTTAGCGCAACTAGCCGATAAAAATGCTGAGGTTTGTACGATGTTTACTCAACGCACCACGCAATAGCTACTAGCGCTATGCCTTACAACGAACCATGATCAAACGCAGTTTCCAAATCTCAAGAGGTAATGTTAGGTGAAATAACTACCCTCCAACAGGAATTCGGGGCATTTAACCTTCAGGTGGAACGGTTGTCCCGAGATCGAACGAGGGAGAGTTCCAGGGCGAGATACTCGAGATCGCAGTATCGAAAAAGAAACAGGTCTCAACGACGCACAGAAAGAAATTCGGACGGGTATTGATATTATCGTTTCAAATTCAGGAACCAGGCGCGAAAATGGCAACAACCTTGCTCATTTCAGACTCAAAACCAGGAAAACTAAGTTTGGCTGTCGATATTAACATATCAGAGACATCGACACCGATAGCCGCAAAAACAAGTCGCCTTCATGTATTAGACAAGAAATCACATTTAAAATTTGTTGTTGATTCTGGTTCGGATATATCTTGTATCCCGGTGTCCAAATTACCAAAAACACTGCTCCCGGATTCTTTGAAGTTATATGCTATAAATAATACAAAAATTCATACTTATCGAATCGAAAATTTGAACGTTGATTTAGGTTTAAGGCGTAGTTTCACGTGGAAATTTATTATTACTTCTGTCTCAATACCTATAGTAGGTGCCGACGTTTTAGAACATTTGGCTTTTTGGTTGATTTAAAACGTAAACGAATTATTGACAGCGTCACAAAATTTTCTCAAAATGGAATTTTCACTCAAATTTCAACAAATGTTTTTGTTAAACTCATTTCCGGCAATACACAAAACCATAAAATTTTGGTTCAGTTCCCGGAATTAACAAACTATCTCAAAAGGGTAAGCCTCCTCAACACAGCGCTCTACACTACGTTGAAACTACAGGACCACCGGTGCATTGCAAACCGCGCCGCTTAAACCCTAAATTGCAGGAATCCGTTAGAAACGAGCTACAATTTATGTTAAATCAAGGCATTTGCCGTCCATCGAAATCACCGAGGTTTTCAACACTCCATGTGGTGCCCAAAAGTTCGGGTAGTCTACGAGTAGTAGGTGGTTGCCGAAGACTTAAAGCATGCACAGTTCACGACCGCTATCCAACACCCCATATCCAGGATTTTCCAAACAATCTTTTTTGGTGCAGAATTTTTTTTCTAAACTTGATATCGTACGTGCTTCTAACCATATTTCAGTGCACTCCGATCATATTCCAAAAATAGCGGTATGCACTCCATTTGGTCTTTTTTAATTTTGGCTTGTGTTGCCGCACAAACATTTCAAAGATTTATGAATGAAATTCTCAATCAGTTTGGATTTTGTTACGTCTACATAGACGACATTCTTATCTTTAGCAAAAATGAGGGCGAATATAAAAAAACACGTACACATGGTACTTGAACAGTTAAATAAATATGGATTGACTGTTTAATTAGCTAAACGTATTTTCGGGTTTCCGGAAATTAACGTTTTAGGCCATCTGTTTTCACAAGAAGGTACAAAACCCTTACCGGATAAAGTAACACCTATCATAAATTTCCCCCAGCCAATTACTGTAAAAAAACTCAGGATATGTTTTAAGGATTTATTAATTTTTTTCGGAGATTTTTGCCAGAGATCAGAATCCAGCCACACTTAATAATTATCTGAAAGGCGCTAAAAGGAGAAAAAATTATGACCGCTATCGTGTCCAAACAAGACAACTATCGTTGATACATGCTTAAACATGTCCAGACATGTTCAGACATGATCAAACATGTTCAGGCAAGTAGTCTGACATCACACAGTTACCATTTTCCCAAAGAAAGATTTCATTCACATAATTAAATCTCTGTAGCTGAGCAGGTATTCGCGGCTGAACGGTTATAATCACTGAATTAACCCTCGGAAGCGAGTACTTTTGTACTAAGTTCAAACCCCACCAAAATACCGCCTAATTTTTAATTAATTCAATTTCTAACGATTATTTGTGTTCTTTTCATTCAAGTAAAGGCCAATAGATGGCGCTACGAGTAACAAGAAAATCTCAACTTTGAAATATCAGAAAAGAATCAAAGTCCAAATATAAACACTGCAATGACGTCACATTTTGTGTTGCCACTCATCAAGAAAGAACCTTCCATGTAATTAATAATTACAAAAATAAAACAACTCAACTCCTGTATTTAAAATTGAAACCGAAACTAAGAACTTAATTCCACTCGACTCTAATGTTTTTATGCCGCAGCAGGACCCCTATACCTCAACGTTACGTACACAGTGAAATCTCAGATAAAAAACTTCTAAGTCCCAAACGTAAACATACCAAGTGTTGCCATTCCCAATCAAATAAACTACCCTGTTGCCATTCAACAGTAGATAAACTTTAAAAAATTGAAACCGAAACCAACATCTCAACTCCACTCGACACTAATGTTTTTGTCCAGCAGCAGGACCTTTACTCCTCAACGTTACGTACACAGTGAAATCTCAGATAAAAAACTTCTAAGTCCCAAACGTAAACATACCAAGTGTTGCCATTCCCAATTAAATAAACTACCCTGTTGCCATTCAACGGTAGATAAACTTTAAAAAAATTGAAACCGAAACCAACATCTCAACTCCACTCGACTCTAATGTTTTTGTCCAGCAGCAGGCCCTTTACTCCTCAACTCAACTCACCAGTCAATACGTCACTTCCTGTTGTGATGACGTCACGCTGTGACATCACGTGGTCACGCCCCTTTTGATGACGTCACTTCCGCCTTCTATGTGGGCCCGTATACTACTTACCAGTGCACCCCGATCATATTCAAAAAACAGCTTTATGCACTCCATTTGGTCTTTTTTAATTTTGGCTTGTGTGTTGCCGCACAAACATTTCAAAGATTTATGAATGAAATTCTCAATCAGTTTGGATTTTGTTACGTCTACATAGACGACATTCTTATCTTTAGCAAAAATGAGGGCGAATATAAAAAACACGTACACATGGTACTTGAACAGTTAAATAAATATGGATTGACTGTTTAATTAGCTAAATGTATTTTCGGGTTTCCGGAAATTAACATTTTAGGCCATCTGTTTTCACAAGAAGGTACAAAACCCTTACCGGATAAAGTAACATCTATCATAAATTTCCCCCAGCCAATTACTGTAAAAAAACTCAGGATATGTTTTAAGGATTTATTAATTTTTTTCGGAGATTTTTGCCAGAGATCAGAATCCAGCCACTCTTAATAATTATCTGAAAGGCGCTTAAAAGAGAAAAAAGAGCGATAACACAAAAGTCGACTGGTCAGAAAAGGCAGAGGAGGAGTTTCAAAATTTCAAAAAAGCTTATTTCTAATGCAACATTGTTGGAACACCCAAAATCCAATGCGAAGCTGTTCTTGCAAGTGGACGCATCTGATTTTGCAATTGGCGATGCTCTGTTGCAAGATATAGATAGCATATTGCAACCCCTTGCATTATTCTTGCTGAAACGAAGTACAGTGCTTATGATAGGGAGTTAATGGCAGCTTACGCCTATATTAAGCATTCCGGCACATGCTCGAAGGAAGGTTTTTTATTCTTTACGGTCTTTAACATATGCATTCCTCCAACGATCAGATAAATGCTCACCTCTTAGACTTCATTTCACAATTCACGACGGATATATACCACATTAAAGGTTCAGATAACGTCATAGCCGACACCCTTTCTCGAGTTGCAGCCATAACCATTACAAACACTATAAATTTATTATAACGACATTGCTATATCGCTAGAAAAAGATGCCGAATTAAAAGACTTACTAAAAAACCCTCATCAATTGCAACTCAGAGAAATAAATTAACTCGAATGCCAAATCCCGATTTACTGTGACATATCTACGGGAACTGTTAGATCCTACATACCCAGTCAATTCCGAAAAGAAATTTTTGGTAATTTACACAATATGCCCCATCCCGATATTAAATCATCGACTAAATTAATTAAATCCAGATTTATCTGGCCGTCTATAAACAAAGCTTGTAATGATTGGGCCAGAGAATGTCTTCTCTGTCAGAAATCGTACAGAGGCACATTAAAACCCCATTAGGTATTTTTCCTGACCAAACAAAGAGATTCGATCAAGTGCATATTGACCTTGTTGGACCCTTGCCACCTTCTTGAGGTTTCTTCTACATGCTTACGATGATCGACCGTTACATGCGCTGGCTGGAAACAATCCCAATCCGGGACATCACTGCTGAGACTGTGGGACAGCTTTTCTACGAAACCTGGATTGCAAGATTTGGAGTGGCTTCGCATGTGACAAACAACAATAACCGCCAGTTCGAAAGTCAACTTTTTCGTTCTCTTCTCGGTCTCCTGGGAATTAAAAGAATTCGCTCGTCTACGTACTACCCACAGGCTAATGGACCCGTCGACCAGTTTCACCAACCATTGAAAGCAGCGATCAAGTGTTATAATACTGAACAATGGACCTCTGCGCTCCTTACTATCCTGTTGGGCTTTCGCTCAGTATACAGAGACGGTCGGAAGGCCACTGCTGCTTACCTGGTTTACGGACAGAGCCTTCGAATCCTAGGTGAAATTTTTTCTCCTTCACCCAGCGAGGCATCACCAAATGAATTTCTGGAGGAGCTAAGGGAATCTTTTTTCCACATTCGCCCAGTGCCTACCTCTAGTCATGGGCGCAACAATGTTTTCATCTTCCCGCAGCTGCATAAGTGTTCGCATATTCTTTAACGCCACGATGGGGTTTGTACACCTTTAAGGCTGGTTTACGATTCTGCGTATGTGCAACTGCGTATGCTCCGCCTTAACGCATACGCGGAGGATAGTCGTTTACAGTTTTGCGTATGGGCTTGCGTCGGAACGAGAAATCCAGCTTTCGATTATGCACACTAGATGGCGTGTTTACTTTTCGCGCGCTTTCTTGATCCATTTCAGTATTTTTTTACGAGCGTTTTTTTTTCTACCGTCTTATGTTTACTTTAACCAATTTTGAGAACCGTTGGTTTTTTTTTCCTTTTTCCACGGGAGACATTTTTGTAGGTACTTGAGAACATTGCGAAATTAACATCACTTTGGAAACTTTTAACTCCGAACAAAACCAAAATTAGAATAAACAAGTAAATCTCGATTTCTAAAAAATATTGTACCGATTGTGAATACTCAGATAAATCAACATTAAACTATTTTCTTTCCAAAACAACTATCTACTTTAAACTGAGACTATATATAAGTGTTAAATTTAATCAGAGCATTAAAAACCAAAATGAAATGAAGTTACATGAATAATTTGTTTTAAAATCTTTTTACTTTTGAAGCCTTTTATGTGAGATTGAAGGAAAACACGAAATTTGATATCTGATGAGGGTTTCTAGTTATTGAAATGTAGATAAATATATCTTCGATTTACTCATTATCAGGGTGTCATGATTTTAATCAAATGATTTTTTTAATTCACTGATTTGAATCACAACAAATCACAAATTTTTTATAACTAAGTAAATACACCATAGAAGTTGTAAAACGCTTTAATGTTTCTGTACTCATGGTGATTTCAGCATTAATGGCTACACTAAGCTCAGAGAGAACTGGGTCAATTAATGCATATTATAAAAGATTGCAACAGCCAGTTGTAACATATTAGAATATACTATATACTGGAAACAGTAATGTAAACACACATGCCATCATAAATCTAAATGCCAGGAAGAGTAACGTATAAACATTCCTGATTAACAGCACTCATTTTTTAACACTCAAAAGTATGTATGCAACACAGTTTGATTCAAAATTATAAACTAAAGGGTAGTTTACTAAAGAGAAAGAGGCTAAATTACTTCCTACTAGTGTTTTTTTTAGGTATTTGTCAGTTAGCTTATTTTTGTGGTGTGCAATAGATTAAAGAGTAGAAATATACATTTTCACACACACAGCCATTAACATGTCAGCAGGAAGAAAGAAGCAGCCTACAGAAATTTAAAAAATCTGATTTTTTTACACCCTGCTCATTATATTTAATCCAGCCAACCACCGAACAAAAATTTAGTTGTCCATACAAACCTCATTTTCCTGAAAATTTGTATCATCTTTTGTAAAATCTAAAAATTTTTTTTCACAGTAAACAGAATAAAGTAAGCTTTAATGAATTGGAGTATGTATATTTTATCATTGGGTTGGTGCTATAAATTCAAATTGTCAGCATTCCATTTCTGCCCAAGATTTTTTTAAACTTGAACAAAACACACCTTGAATGTTGGGAAGTATTGAATTTTTAGTCAGCGAAACATTTTCCAATGATATATTCTGTAGTTAATTTAGTTTCAATAGAAATGTTATTTTGTACTGAGGGTTTGAATATGTTTCTTGTGTCAACTCACTACAATAGGAAAATTACTGTGTTTCTCATATTTCAAGAAATTAATTTATGCATACTACACATGTATGTGGTAACCATGTTCTTTTAAGCATTTAGATTTAGTTTACCATGTCCTCTCTTTTATGATTTGTGTGTCTTGCATATTCAATCTTATAAGCATTGTTAAATACTTAGTACTAGTCGGGCTGCGCCAGCTAGCGCTCGGCAGTGTGTAATAGTGCTTTTTAAACTTTTTTACACACCGTAATTAAACATGTTTTGATTTGTATATTTTATTCATTTTTGTGAAACAATTCTTTAAATCATTGCATATTCAATCAAATATTTAAGCAAAGTTGGCCGAAATGTACATATACCGCTACAAAATTACCCGCGTCGATATTTTGCAGGAAAAAGACATATCATTAAAATCTAACTCCTAAATAATATTTCTGCAACATGTAATATACCGGAACACATAATGCAAACAAAAATAAAATTCCAATCCTTGAAAAAATGCTAAATTCTGAAAAAAAAAACACGTACGTATCTTTTCAAACATGTTGAATTTCGACTTCCCGATTATATTTATTGTGAAATAGAATAATGCTACAAAAGACTTTTCAACGATATTGACAAAGACAATAATGATTTATTAACAAAAATAACACATTTATAATACTTGGGAATCCTCAAATATGTCGGCAACATCTCGCAGTCAACTCAAATACCCAAACACGGAATTCTAAATCAAATTAAAAAAGTAAACATTAATTCTGACGCGTGGCCCGATACCGGGTAGCAAAATTACGTTTACATCAAAGGAAGAAATAAAAAGTAAGTTCAAACATAAATATTACAATTTAATTCCTTCTTTTTAATAGAAATTGACCTCGGCTATTTGAAAACATCAATAATTCAAAATATCTGGGTTATTTTATATATGTTGATTGTTGCCATTCGACGATACACAAATAACGTCGATTTCGGGTCCACGTACGTTAGTGTTTTATATATAGATAGTTTAAATATATAAGATAATAAGCACAAGAACAATGCAATTTACTATTTCATATAAACTTCCTATTAAGATATTCAAAGAAAATTTAAGTTACTTATGTTTAATATTATACTTGGATTGAATGCCGTTCACTGAGCAAATAATTTCAATTTATAAAATGGATAGGTGGCAAAATACAAGTGAAGTAAACACAGATGAGAATAATTAATTTATAATAAATGTAATATGTTGCATGTAATGTGTTATTTTAAATATTTACCTGAAACATTAAGAAATAATTAGTAAGCAAATATAATTTCACTTTATTTAATTTAAGTATTGAAAAAAAATTATTTTATTCTTTTTCTGCATTTGTGACTCAAAATTATATTAAATACAAAACTTGTAAATTTTAAAATGAAACTAGTACTAAAGATTATGAATAAAATGTACACACAAGAAATTCTTAGCATTAAATTTATTTAATTATAAATCTATCAATATAAGCAAGGGTGCAATTGTATACAGTCGAATTATGCCCATGGAGTTTACAAAACTATCATGTAGCTCAAGTGTATTCTTTTGCCATTGACAGAGCAACTGATATCTTTCAGAAGTTAGCTTCTTTCTCTTCTTTAGAGAATAATGTCTGAAATATAAAATGAAATAAACAAAATGCAAACTATATAACCACTGGTCATGAAATTCATCTTATGGATACTAATTTTTTGATATATGGTATTAAACATGAAATCACACTGTAAGTTAACTTTCGACTTTCTGAATAACTCAAAAAGAAATTTTATTAAACTGGGAGTGGAGTATGTTTTATATTCAACTAATAACCACTATCTCAGCCTAAGCCATTCGGTGTATCGGCTTGTAATTTTGAACCATGGTCAGATGACGAGGCAACATCAGAGCTGGCACCCCACTCTCCGAACTTCTACACCAACCAAACGTGAGGACTTTCAGCCACAACAGTTTAAGGTACATCAGCCACCTCTACACTATACGTTTTATATAACTTACAACACTAACTTAAAACAGTTTTACCCAATATATTGATTATTATCCTGGTGTAATAAGATTATAAAAACTTACATAGCAACACTTTAAAAACTGAATTAATCAACATTTAGTTTTATATCACTTTTAACATGGAAAGTACATTGTTTTTCAAATTTGAGATAGAAATTTTACAGAAGAATCAATTGCGGTTACTGTGTCTTGATTTGATGGGTATTCAAGGATGTTTCAAAATTTCACACAATCACTCGCTGAAAGCAGAGCTTTTAAGGAGTTACATGTAAATCTAGACACATTGCCGGAGTAGATGAAAAATTATGATACTGACTACTCACAATATATAGTTGTCACCTAAGGTAAAATATTAAATGTATTGAGGGGGGGGGGAAGCAGAGTATAGTAATTAACCTTGTAAACATACATAGAAATGTTTTCTCAAACAGATATACATCAAATGCATTGCAACTAAGCATGAATAAAATGACACTAGTTTTGAATTACAAACATAAATATTATAAAAATGTTAAGTTATAAAAGATTATTTTACATAGTGTTATTACTTTATAAACGTATTTTTCGTGTCCCTTATCTCCGGAACAGTTTTTGGCACCACTCTTTTATAGGCATAACTTTTCATGTTCTTCGAACATTGCCAACTTCTCAGAAAGTGACTGATCTTGTGAGAAAGTAGAATATTGCCAGAGTTTCCATACAAGAATCTCACACTTTATGCATTTACAGTAGAAAACGGTACTAAATTTTGTGTTTTTTTTAGACACAACAAATTTTAAATATTACCAGAATTATTTAAACAAACCATATTTTAAGAAAATAATGAGTGACCTTTTGTAAGAGAACTGCTCAGTATTGCAGCATCTTCTGTCTTGCTACAGCATTTCCATTGAACATCTGTCCCTGGATGTACTTTCATCACTTAAATGAAGTTGGATATTATTCTGCAAAAAAAAATTTCAACCAATTAGTTGACACAGGAATTAAAATTCAAAATTTTTAAGGTTTCTCCAAATATGTGCTGTTTGCACCAGAAGCGTCATCTGTTGGAAAGGTTTCAACTGTTGGTGTGTTCTTGAGAAGCCATCGAGCGGTTTCAGCTCTCAGAGTAAGAAACAAATAAGCTACAGTCCAAATGAGGTGTTCTTCCTTGTGTTAAGCATCAGGAAGTTTATTTTGTGAAAAGCGGGTTCGAGAACCAAAACCTAACCTATCATGTGAATACATGTACTTTCTTTGACTTGCAAGGGTAGTGGATTTCAAGTGAGCCCATTACATTTGGTAGTTTGCAGCGGCATAATTTCCTTTGATTTTATTGCTTTCGACAAAGAAATCCCTCCCATTTTACTTGGAAGGTACTTTTCGGTTAACTGGTTTTTAGTCATAATTGTGCGGTAAAGCTTTCAAAAGTGGAAATTTGTTGGTATTTGTTGCAGTCTCGTTCTTCCAGTGCAGTGGCTATTCGGGCTGTGAATCGAAATAATGCTTTCGTTGGCTGTGCTGGTCCGTTCAACAAAACCTTTGAATGCAGAAAAAAGACAAAAAAAAATGTGGCAAAAGAAAGTATAATTTAATCTGACTAAACCAAGAAATTTTCAGTCTTTGTTGAAAGCCTATGTATAGGGGTTGTCATAAGACTTGAACTAAAACCAAAAAACTATCAGTAGAAAAATTAATGAAGATAATTCTGTTTAAAGTAGCGAACTGAAGGATTTTGGTCATCAAACACTATCACTAGGAAAACTGAAAACAAATCTCAGGGTTTGGTTAGGTTTCAACGGTGCAAGGGCCATATTTGGCTGCACCGTTAAATGCGCTGTGAATACATGTCAAGTAATGTACATACACAAAGGTTTTACTGAAACCAAAGAGGGAAATACACTGAGGGAGAAATAGAACCTATGCTGCCTACAACTGGCAGGTAGCTAACTGTGGGTAAAGCCTCCGAGAAACGAAGGCACCTCAATCTCAGGGAAAGAACATTTGCACATAAAAAAACAGATGAAGTTTTTTGTACATTTCCTCTTAACTAAGCACTTTAGTAGAAGTTCAAGTGTTGTGTTTTGTGAGGTTGGGAAAGTAACAATTATTGGTCAAAAGAGGAGGTGGAATGGAATAATTAAACAACAAAAGTTTCCTACATTCACAAATGTTTACGACCACAATAGTTTCAGTTATAAAAAATAAACAGCTATTTCTACAGCGCTTTTCTATCGCTCACTTTAATTTGCCAATAAACTTAAAAATCGCTCATAAACGTTGAAATAAAAGCTACACAACAAATCAACTTCGAAAACAATTTTTCACTAGCATAAACTAAGAGGTTTTATTATTTCGGATGAAACTAGGTAAACAAAATATAGACATATTGCAATGCAAATTAAAGATTAGTGTAAATACATGTACTTACAAGGAATTCCCAAGGCCTTTGCAACAGCTGTCCGTCTCTTTCGAAGTCAAATTCGTACATAACGCATGCCCAGTGTTTTATAATGTTTTTTAAACTTCCACAGTCAGCATTCAGCAACTCGCTAACAAGTTCGGTAATGGCGATGTTTAGTTTATTACTCGATTGAATCAAAACATTAGATGCTGGATTTTGATTCGTCAAAGTAGTCGCGTTTGCTTGCGTATGTGCGTCGAGAGTTGAATCTGATGAAGTATAGAATTTGGACCTTGCGTTGCTCTGCAGAGAGGCTGCGTGATCCCGCCCATCTGTCAATCACGTGGTTCTCCTCTATCATTGGTTCGACGCAACCGACGCAGTTGGACATACGCAGAATCGTAAACTGGCCCTTACAAGCTTCATACGACGGACCTTACAAAGTGGTTTTGCGAAGCGAAAAGACCTACGATATCGTCATCAAGGGTAGGAAGTGTACAGTGTCACTAGATAGATTGAAACCTGTTTTTCTTACGACGGCCTGTACGTCAAAGTGTGAATAGTTTCCAAAAGAGGACTCTGAAACTAGGACTGGAACCAAAATAGTCTCCCCCAAAACGACGCGTTCCGATGTAACGCCTGAGCGTTACATCAGATATCGTTAACACTACGGGGAGGGGGGGGAGGAGTGTGCAGCGAATCGCCACAAGTGAGCTTTAACTCCAAACGAGGAACGACATTGGCGCGCGCGAGTTTGCTCCCCGAATAAGAAAGAAGGGTGAAGAGAGGCGCAGCCACTTTTTCTCCGACGACGGATTGACAAGCGGTCCTCTTGCGGTAATTCATATTAAGCGAGCTAGCGTCCCCGTGGCTCCAGTCTATAGGCTCAGCCCGCACGCGGTTCCTGTTTGTTTCCTCCTGAAGGATTTCTTTAACATGTTCGTGTAATTATCTAGCTTTACATAATGTGGACTAAATCAACTAATCAAGATTGAGAGAACTCAGCGTGGTTCTTCAGTATCATCCTGGTATGCATGAACACCAGTGGCATCTTGGTTTCTTAGTTTATCAATAATCAGATCCATTTAAGCCTGAAATGTACTGGCCGCTGTTTTGAGCCCAAATACAAGTCTTCTATTTGCAAGTCCCAAAGGGTGTGGTGAAAGTTAAAATATATTTCATGTTCTCAGGCAATGCTATTTGCCAGTATGCAGATTTTTGAACAAGACATGTATATAATTTGTATATGGTGATGTCATTAATAAGATTGGAGATTTCTGACAGTGGGTAAGAGGATCCTTCTATGACAGAATTTAACAAACAAAGATCCAAAGCCATACGATATTTTATATCGTTTGGAGGGCACTTCTTCTGGACAAGAAGCATTGGACAAGACCAGTGAGTCACATGGCGGTGAATTAGACCGTTATCAACTAGTTGCAACAATTCATTTTGAACCTGTTCTTGAAGAGCCTGAGTAACTTCAAATGGTAGAGTTCGAATTGGATTGGAATTAGTAAGAGTAATTGATGGAGTAACTAAATCTGTGCAACCCAGAGTATGTAGACTTTTTGAAAAAGCGGAAAAAGTTTCAAGAAATAGCCCAAGTAATCCATCTTTTTGATTTGCATCTAAAGGATTTAACTCAAGTTATGAAGGTGAAAGTTCTTTTCTCTTTTGGAGTGTCTCAACTGAAGCAGTGAGTAAATTACACTCCCCTGACTGTTTTTATCCCCATTAAAAAAAAACATTAAGTTATTGGAAGTTTCACCCAGAAGATTTTGTATCATGAAATTGTCAGTTATTTGACCTTTGTACAAATGTTTGGTAGTAGAAGAATTAGTTAAAAAAATAATAGAAAACTGATTTTTTGAAATGTGGTTTACGGAAGTATGAATCTCTATATCTTTAATGTCTTGAGGGGGAAAAAAGCATTAGACCATTCGAAGGTGTCATTTTGTTTACAACATTAAAGAAGCTTTCACCGTTTCATCAGGTTAAATAATAATTTTCCGCTGTAACTGGGCATTAACTCAGAAGTCATCACCTTCCTCAGTTGTATTCTCTTGATAGTTATTAGATTGTATACTATTAAAGAAGGTGGATGAAAATTTTGTGAATTTAGAACACTGTTCCTTAGTATTAATAACAATGTTATGTTTGACAAGAAAATCATACTCTAAAATGCAATAGAAGATTTGTGATGTGAAATTCAAAATGTAGAATGGATGTTTGAAGAAGAATTCTCAATCTTAAAAGAGATTTCAGCACAACCACAAAAGGTTAACTCTGAATTTTTACGAATCGAGCCAAGAATCTAGGTTTCGTCGACAATTTTCTCTGTTCAAATACTGATCTTGGAATGAGTGAGACAGCGAACCCAAGTCTATTAAAAATTGTAGCCGTTCACCACGAAATGCCAACGTAATCGAAGGAAGGGTGGAATTATCAAAGACATTGTTGATGCTATTGTGAGGTGTATAAGAATGGCTTTTATTCTTGGGTGAAAGAAATTGAGCAACCGAGGTGTAATTCGAAGAATAAGACATAGTACTTTTAAGAAATTTATCAGTGTCATTAAATAGAAACTTCAGGTTATCATTCGAGAATGAATGGTTTATTGATAGAGAGGTCAAGGCCTCCTCACTTATTGACACCTGTATCCGTTTAAATGGGTACGTTGTAGATAAAAATTTATATCGTTTTAACGAAAGTTCTGGGCTTGTTGATTTTGACCGTGTCTATGGTGGTTGAGCCTGAACAGTCCGACTTTGCGCTGCGTATGTTCTGCACGTGGCCAATACATATCCCACTCTATTTCAGAATTGACATATTGGTCCAGGCCGCTTGCATCTCTGACAGAATGTAGTTTTTGTAGCATTGTGGCTAACTTGGACATAAAACTTTGTAAATTGGTTCAATATGTGGCCAGGCTTTTGGCACCATTGTCAGGAGTTTAATGCTTTGTGCATTCCTGACGTCAGATCAGCCTGATGCTGTTGGATGGCCACCATCGGATCTGTGGGATTGCTATAAATTGCATTTACTTGATTCACATTATCATTAGGCCTGATAGCGTCATGCATCAGTGAGACCTTCTCGACCTTTTAAATTATGGCAGAATAGTCATTGGCTTAATCTAAAAGTATGTATTGTTTAATATGACTTGGTACCGCAGTAATAAAGTCTACTGATTTAATTTGGCGACAGCCACCGTGTCATTTAAAAAACTATAGGCCAAGTGGACAGCTTGAGCAATACGGTGTGCCAAATTCCTCATACTCTCTCCCGGCAACGTTTGGATGCTGCGAAATTTCTGGATGTCGGCGATTCCAGTTGATGAGTTAGAAAAAAAATTTCGTAATAGCTGCACAGCTTCATCAAAATTCTCTATATTGTGGCACCTGGGTGAATGACTGAAATAACTCAAGGCACCGTCTGTGACTTTACTCTAAAGGAAGAAAACACTGACCCCCTCATCTCACCCATTTAACTTTCTGAGATCAGAGACCTGATATACAAACCACTCTGATGTGGCTGGATCCCCATTGTATGTACATACCGAAAAATTATGATGCTTACGTGAAAGTATATCCATTACTGGATTTATTGACTGGTCGTTGGAATGTGCAATTGGATCAGACATTTAGGCAGAGGTTTTTCCCTGTGACCTTGTCACTACGGGCATTAATCAATTACTTTATTTCAACAATTCTTTGTTAAAATCCCGTACTGAAATGAAGTTGGATATTATTCTGCAAAAACAATTACAACCAACAAAGGAATTAAAATTTAGAATTTTTAAATTTTTTAGATTAAGAAACAAGCTACAGCCCAAATCATGTGTTTCCATGTGATGAGTATCAGGAAGTTTATTTTGTGAAAATGGGTTCTAGAACCAATACCTGAGCTATTTTGCCAATACATGTACTTTTTTTGACTTATAAAGGTAGTGGATTTGAAGTGAGCCCATTACATTTGGTAGTATGCGGCGGCATCATTTTTTTTATTTTATTATTTCCGACAATGTAATACCTCGTGATGCCATTTGTACCGATGCAAATCCACCACAAGAAAATAATTGATAATAGATTTTAATCAGAAGGTACTTTTCGGTTAACTGGTTTCCAGTCGTAAGTGTGCGGCAAAGCTTTCAAATGAGGAAATGTGTTGGTATTCATTGCGGTCGCGTTCTTCCAGTGAAGTGGATATTCAGGCTGTAAATCGAAATGCATTCAGTGGCTGTGTCTGTCCGTTGAGCGAAAACTTTGAAACCATATAAAAATCGTGGTAAAACAAAGTATTACTTACTCTGACTATTCCAGTCAGAGGAAACCAAGAAATTTTCAGTCTTAGTTGAAAGCCTATGTATAGGGGTGTTACCCCCTGGGACAGTAGGAAATAATAAAACTTGAATTGAAACCGAAATACTCTCAGAAGAAAAATTAATGAAGTTGATAATTCTGTTCGAAGTAGCAAACTGAAGCATTTTGATTATCAATGTACTTATAAGGAATTCCCACGGCCTTTGAAACGGCTGCCCATGAGTTTCTTTTGGCAATCAAATTATTATAAAAGGCATGGCCAGCGTTATATAACGTCTGATACTTCTGCACTTCAAAAATTATCATCTCGCATACTTCGGTTTCCGTAGCCAAGGTCTAGCTGAAATGGCGATGTGTGAAATCAAAACATTAGATGTTCGATTTTGATTCGTCAAAGTAGGTCATGTGATGCTTGCGTATCCGTCTAAAGTTGGAGCTGAGGAACTACCGTATTATGACCTTGCGTAGCTACGGAGAGGGTCTGCGTGATCCCACCCATTTGCCAATCACGTTGTTCTCCTCGATCATCGCAATCGGAGTGAAGCAAGCACCTAGGTCGAAAATCAACTCGTCACGTGACTCAAGAGGAACGTCTTGGCTTCTTATCGCCACATTTGGCGAAGCGAGTATGAAGATTGTTGGAAACGAGTAGTATTTCTACAAGTAGTGAAAAGTTACTATGTTGGTTCATTTACAAACTAATTCACAAACAGAAGAAATAAAAATAAATGGATTTTATGTGAACATAATTTTTATATCTTTTATTCTCAAACAATAAAATACTTCAACTGACTTGTAACAATAATAAATTATGCTCTTAAACTTTTAAATAAAATGTATTTTTTTTTAATTTAAAGCAATATTTTTAAGGTACAAAAAACTATTAAATTTCAGGGGCATATACAAGGAGGCTGAGACCCTCTCCGAAATACATTAACTAATTTTAGATGTTATGGATCATTCTCTTTAAATTGACACATGCATCCCCTTTGAAATAAACTTCTTCATATGCCTTGGATAAATTATTTAGTATATATAAATATCAAAACTTATTTATTTTACTTGAAATAAAAACATCATTAGTTTTTTCCATAGAATTTAAGGTTATTAATGGTTTTTCTTATATTTAATTTTTAGTCATATAACACGAACGTAATCAGAAAACCGTCGCCATTATTACCGGCGTGGGAAAAATAGTTATACTTACCAACCGGAATCCATGAGACGACGAATGACCTGAAAGTTAACTAAAGAATAAAAGAAGCCGGGTTAGGCAAAATAATCTCTTATTCTTGGTTATAGATACTTAACATGTTATTGCAAGGCCAAGGTGTATCCCGAAGAATACGCCGGCCGAAAGTTACAAAATATTAAAACGCAGTTCTTCACTACACGTGACAATCGCTGAACTAACAACTCGCTTTCAAAAACGACGCTCCACTCCTTGACGTCACTGGCTAAGGAGCCCAGTGCCATCTGTCGGTGGCTTAGCAAACTATCTACTACAGACTCCCCCTCTGGTTTCGACGTCGCCCCGACGAGGAACCAGGAACAGTTTTGCGCGGTCTGCCTCTTTTCCTCAAGGGTACCACTGGTTGAGTGTCTGCCGAACTAGGAGAGTCCACACAGGGTCTAAGTGCTGATGCATGATAAACTCCCACAGGAGTATTTGGTGATGCAGGGTTTGCAATCTCGTAAGATGTTGCAGATCGTTGAGTTAGGACCACATATGGTCCATCACGCCTAGGCATGAACTTGGACGTTCGCTGCTTCTGAGCATTGCTCACAGGATGTGAAGTAACCCACACCTGGTCACCTGGTGAATACCGGGGACCTTCTCGACGATTCTTATCAGCGTAGATTTTACGTTGGTCTTGCTTTTTCTCCACCAAAAGTCTAATTTCCTGGGAAAATTTAGCGAACTTTTCAAGGTAGGGTGTGATCTCGGGAACGAAGTTGTCATTGGAGACCACAGCCCTGATATCTTGATGCACGTCATCTACAGTTTTCAGTTCTCTTCCGAATTGGAGGAATGCTGCTGTTTGGCCAGTTGTAGAGCACTTGGCTGTATTCATAGCAAATCTGATAATTGGCAATTTATCAGCCCATGCACTATGGTTTTTGCCAACAAGTATGGCCAACCTAGGTTTTAAATCGCGATTCTTTCGCTCTACTGGATTAGCTTGAGGATGATAGACAGGAATTAGTTCCTGTTTGATTTTCAGGATAAAACACACTTGTTGCATAATTGAACTGACAAATTGTGTGCCATTATCACTAATGATTCTCCTGGGTAGGCCATAACGCAGAAAGACCTCTTCTATTAAAGCCAAGGCACACTCCTTTGCTGTTGCTTTTGTTAGAGCAAAGAGTTCTACCCACTTCGTGCTGCAGTCTTCAACGATGAAGACCCATCTTTTCCCGTCTTCTGTAGCAGGTAATGGTCCAAACAAGTCGATGGCTAGAGTTTCAAAACGTTGGTTGTAGATAGGGGTTCTTAAGAGACCGGCAGGTTTCTGATTTGATGCCTTGTAACGGGCACAGTCTGCACAGTTCTTGACATATTCAGTAATATACTTCCGCATACCAGTCCAATAAAATCTTTGGGCAATCTTGTGGTAAGTGCCTTCAACTCCATAGTGACCTGCTGTTGGGGCATCATGGTATTCGCTGAGAATTCTTTCCCGCTCTTGGACAGGAACTACAACTTGAGCCTCTTCTGAATCAGAGTCAGGTGAATATCGATAGAGGACTCCCTGGGTCATGATGTAACCACGGTCAGTCCAGTTAACGAAATCCACACCTTTACTCAGGCTCTCGAAACATGAAATGATTTTCTTTAGTTCCTCATCTTCTATCTGCTGTTCTCTGATGTCTGCAGGGCTACGTGAGGGGATATCTATCGAGACCATGCACATTTCACAGGAGGCTTCAGCATGTTGACAAACAGGACGTGATAACATGTCTGCTATTACATTGGCCTTGCCAGGAATATATTCCATCTTCAGGTTATAGGATTGAATCTGAAGAGCCCATCTTGCCAATCTTCCAGAGGGAGACTTCAAACTCATTAACCACTTTAATGGTTGGTGGTCGGATGCCACTGTTACTTCCACCCCCTCAACAAAACCTCGAAATTTGTTTAGACCCCAGATAACTGCCAGTGCTTCTCGTTCTGTTGTTGAATAATTTCTCTCGGCTGGATTTAGCAAGCGACTTGCATATTCAATGGGGTGCTCTTCTGCACCCTCCCCCTGCAACAGGACTGCTCCAAGAGCATAGTTGCTTGCATCAGTGCGGATGACAAATGATTTGTTTTCATCCGCTTGTTTGAGTATGGGAGTTGAAATTAAACACTGCTTCAGTGTCTCAAAAGCCTCTTGTTCTGTATCGCCCCAATTCCAGGGGACATTTTTCCGAGTTAGGTAACTTAATGGTTGGGAAATGCTTGCAAAGTCCCTAATGAATCTCCTGTACCAGGAACAGGTTTGTAGGAAAGACTGTATTTGTTTTACAGTTTTTGGTGGGGGTATCTGTACAATGGCTGACACCTTGTCTGGATCTACCTGGACACCTTGGGGAGTGATCCAATGTCCAAGATATTTCACTCGAGAGCAAGCAAAATTGCATTTCTCTCTGTTGGCAGTTAGTTTATATGTCAACAGCCTGTCAAATACAGCTTCTAGGTCTGTGAGATGTTGTTCATAAGTGGGAGAGAGTATGATGATATCATCCAGGTATGTCAGAAGATTTATGCGTGGGAGTCCACGTCGAAAATTGTCCATTAGTCTTTGAAACGTGGCTGGTGCATTTCGTAACCCAAAAGGCATGCGGGTGAAACGAAAAGTTCCAAAGGGACAAACAAAGGCAGTTTTGTCCTGATGAGGTGGATATACTTTAACTTGATGGTATCCAGATTTTAGGTCAATCGTGGACATGTAATTCAGGTGTTTTGCATCATGCAATAGGTCGTCCATTCTAGGCAATGGGTAAGTATCGGGTACTGTGTTTGCATTTAGCTTCCGATAATCAATGCAAAGGCGTACTGTTCCATTAGGCTTTGGAATGAGTACCACAGGGGCAGCATAAGGAGACTCACACTCTTCAATGATGCCTTTTTCTAGCAGGTCATCTAATTCTTTCTTTAAGAGATCCTTTTTGGGTGGTGACATTCTGTAAGGAGGTACAGAGACAGGAGGTTTATCCCCTGTGTTTATTTGGTGTTCAGTATAAGGAGTGGCTTCTCCCCCTGGTTGAAACACCGTTTCATAATTTCTTAACAGGTTGTTAAGAGTTACCCGTTGGGTTTCACTCAACTGCTTTCCTTCTTCTTCCCGAAGAACACAGGAGTTGATCTCTACATTGGTTGGATGAGATGATGGGACTTGAACATCCTTTATGAATGGAAACTGGTGATGAGGGTCATTCCAAAAACTCCAGCATCTATTCTTCAGGTCCAGAACCACTCCAGCATCCTCCAGAAAGCCTTGCCCCAGGAGACTTCGGTTTCCAATCACCTCAGGCATTACCATAAAGTTGGTCTTTATGTGCCGTCCCTTCAAGTCAATGGTCACCGTGGTGGTGTACACCTTGAGGGTGGATTGGTGTCCGTTCGCCAGAGTCATGGTGACGACTTCACTGTCAAACTGGATCCCTTTACTGAGGAGCATCTTGTATAGGCGTTCTCCCGCTATGGATCGGCTTGCTCCAGTGTCGGCACAAATGACTGCTCTGACTCCACAAATGGTAGTGTCTAGCAATGCGATTTGACACGTTTTGGTGTGGCATGTGTACATGGGCTCTGCATTTCCACCAGAGTCCTCTCTTTTAACGGTTGGGGAACAGTTTGGGCATTTTGGTTTTATCACACCAGGCCTACCACATCCATAGCAGGACACCTGAGGTCGTTGCTCGGAATGTTGTTGAGGTCTGGGTCTGTAAACATTTTCCTTCTTGTAGAAGTTAGTCCTCTTTGTAGCTTCAAGAGGTAACTTAGGTTTACCCTCCTTCTTGAAATTACTGTTTCGACAGAGCTCCTTCTTGTGACCATTGGCACGGATGTTGTCATATTGGTCGAGCTTCTCTGCTAACTCACTGGGAGAAATCAAGGTAGACCAGTCATCAAGAAAATGGTCTTTCGCCTCTGGTGGGCACCTCTTCTTCATTTGGTCGGCCACCATCAGATCTTGCAATTGCTCAAACGAGTTGATGTTAAGTTCTGACAGCCAACCATCCAGGTAACTTTTCAATTCAAAAAAGAAATCCTTCCATGTGCCATGAGAGGCCTTGTGATGTTGGGTGAAAAGCTGCCGGAACCTTTCTGCATTTAATTTGAAGCGTTGCAGAAGAAGGGATTTTACATGCGAGTAGTCCGAGGCTTTTGTTTCATCCTCTCTTGCAATTAACATTGCAATATCAGAGGGTAAATTACCCACCAGGTAACCGACATACAAGGCTTGTGGAACCTTGAGCAATTTGAGTTGCCTCTCAAACAACACGAGATACAAACTCATATCATCCTCTTCCGGATGGAATTTAGGGAGCAATCTTTGGATATCAATTTTTGGCATCTCTGATACCACAGGGAAAGTCTGAGTCATTGCAGCATTCTGCTGCGACTGTAAACTTAACACCTGCAAGTCACTTTTCTCTTTACGTTCTGCCATCAGGGTGGCCAAGAGTTCTTTCGTAAAGTCCTCATTGTAGTTAGGGTCAGACAAAATTAGGTCCCTTAACTCAATGATCTTCAAGTCATTAGTGACCTCCAAATTTAGCTCGACGGCTAACATTCTGAGGTCTTCTTTTCGACCTTTTGCTAAGAAGGCCATGATCACTTAGATATTACTTTATGCCTTATGTTTTACTTTGGGGTGTAAGTAAAGGTATAGGTATATGTAATTATGTAAACACAAAATATATGCAATGGTGTAGATATATAAAATATATGCAATGGTGTAGATATATAAAATACTATATGCAATGGTGTAGATATATAAAATACTATATGCAAATGTGTATACATATAAAATACTATATGCAAATGTGTATACATATAAAATACTATATGCAAATGTGTATACATATAAAATACTATATGCAAATGTGGGTCTCAACAGGTCAACCCAATTCAATACACCATCAATATGTAATTTGTTTTACATAAAAATAACACAAGAAAATCAGAATTCTTAATGCTAATGTGGTCATGTGCAATAGAAAATTGATACAGCAAGAAAAAATTGTGCACAAGTGTGTGTTTTATAGCTTACACAAAATACCTAACAGAATTCTACAATTCACAGCAAATACAAATCAACTTAATTTTGAGAAAAACCTAGCTCACTTGTTCTTTGAACAATCTTATTAAACATAAATTACTATATTCAGTACAAGTATGTCACATTTAAGATAAGCCTAACCAAAACCTATTAACTAAGCCTATCCAAATCCCTTAACTAAGAAAATAGAATTAAATTTAGAAAAAATTTTAGCGTGGATATGCAAACGAAAAATACCGCAGGGATATGTTACATTAAACAGCATGGATATGCTACACTAAATTAGCATGGATATGCTACACTAAATTAGCATTGGTATGCTACACGGAAATTAGCATTGGTATGCTATCAGAAATAAGCATGGATATGCTATCAGAAATAAGCATGGATATGCTATCAGAAATAAGCATGGATATGCTATCAGAAATTAGCATTGGTATGCTATTAGAAATAAGCAATTATTTGGTAAAAGGCATACAGCGTGAATAAGCTTTATTGCTATTCAAACAGCGTGTATTCGAGCCATAAGTTGGGCGCCATTTATAACACGAACGTAATCAGAAAACCGTCGCCATTATTACCGGCGTGGGAAAAATAGTTATACTTACCAACCGGAATCCATGAGACGACGAATGACCTGAAAGTTAACTAAAGAATAAAAGAAGCCGGGTTAGGCAAAATAATCTTTTATTCTTGGTTATAGATACTTAACATGTTATTGCAAGGCCAAGGTGTATCCCGAAGAATACGCCGGCCGAAAGTTACAAAATATTAAAACGCAGTTCTTCACTACACGTGACAATCGCTGAACTAACAACTCAGGAGCCCAGTGCCATCTGTCGGTGGCTTAGCAAACTATCTACTACAGTCATAATTTTTTTTTCATCTAAAAAATAGAAAAGTATGAAGAATTTTTATTTGTAAATGAGTTTTTCTTAAATTTGAAAACATGAAATCATAAAACATACTGTTTTATTAAATTAGCCAACTTTGTATAATTTATCAACTTATTAATAACTTATATAAACACACATTTGATAAAATTACATGAACTCTTTGTTAATAAATAAATGTCAAAACTTTTTTTAATAAAACTATCAAACTGCTATAAAAGACAATGTAGGTAACCCTTTTTTTCCTAGGGAAAAACATAGTCATCATTGAAATTTTAAACATTTTGTTCTGTAGATATTGATTAAGGAAGGAATTTTTTCTTCAAAAATTTAGCTGTTTTTATAATTTTTTAAAGGTAGCAATAAATTTAAATTGATGAGCCCAATGAAATATTTCAAGAGTTTAATTTGTGAAGTACATATTTTGTATATTATGTGTTCTTATTTATTATTTTCAAAAAAAAAACAAGTTAAAGATTCCGACACTGAATTTACAATTATAAAATAACACAACACTAGATACGTAAATAATGACAGTCATTTCAGGTAATGGCATTTCTTTTGTTGCCACATCATATATATGGTCATACAGTACTTCTTGTTCTAAAATATGGTCACTCAAAAAGTGAAAAATACTTATTTTGATATCTCTTGTAGTTTAGACAGTTAAATTTTGAATTAAGATTTTCCTTTCCAACCAATTCTAAAACTCAAAATACCTTAATTTTCTCTTACCTGCCTTGCATAGTTTTTCAGTCACCAAACCAGGATAAACTAAACCTCCCCTATATTTTTGTTCAATAAGGTCAGAGAAAGTATGATTGCTGACACACAAACAGCACATTTCAAACTTTTAGCCAATTTTCGACACATGAAGCCAGTTATGTAGCTCACCACACATCACTGACAAAAAAAGGCAAGCCTTTTCGATCTGCAGGCATATCCTCAATAGCACTACATGAATCTCCATTTGATTCAGCAAAAAATTCAACCATTCCTTTTTTTTTTCTTAAAAGAAATTTTGTTTTATATTGTGTTATATCTAAAATAAACGTGCCATCTAATGGTAGACAGTTTCCAGAGCTAGAGGCCTTAATGTGATTTCGTAACAAAATCCTTTTATAGGCTGCTTGAAACTGTTTAGCAGTAGGGTTATCGTTAAACCCCCATTTGCTACGAATCATACTAAATAGCATTTCCAGGTGGTCCTGTGATAATTTATAGGTCATAATAAATTTTAAAGTTGAGCTTTCTATGAGATTTATATATAACAGTTTAAAGACTTTTAATATATACAAGAAATCCGAAAAAACCTGTACGGCGATTGAGAATTGAAGGACCGTTTCTAGAAATTTTCAGACCTCTGATGTAACTCTCAGCATCACATGAAAATTTAAAGATGCTTTCATTATTATTTTTGGACAAAGAAGTTATAAAGTCTTTAGCAGGCAATTTTTTTGTGTTGAAGATATCGAATAACGAGTCGAAAATATTTACAAAATTAACTTTGGCCTCACAATCTTGAAAGCCTGGATGCTGTAAAGAATTGTTTAGATATAACAAGGCAGCAGCTACACTTTTCGAAAGCACCTGTGTAGCCAGCTTAACTTTCATCTTCTCTCTTTGCCACTGAATGTGGCAGGTTTGCAGCTTGTTTGCCAAGTGTAGCCCCTCCTTTTTTTGAAACTCATGAAGCTTGACAATAGAATCCCATCTCACCATCCTGTTTTGACCATCAAAAATTGAATCTTTTGATTCCAAACAGTTACAGACTAATTTTATGATATGGCTTGGGTCATTAATAACTACTATATCTTTTTAGTTACAGGAGTGGGGAAATGGGTTTTTATTGCTTCAGCTTTAAATGTACAACCAAGTTCTCTATCCATAGCAGTGTTAGTGGAAAGTCCATCAAACGTTAGAGACACTACATTAATTCCCTTGTTATGGATTAGCTCTAGAGATTTTTTAACCATACTGGCTCGCTCTGAGGCATCTAACCCTGTTATCAAAAAGTAACCTATTGGCTATTACCATTTTCTATTAATACAATTGAACAAAAACACATATGCCTCTGTAGTCTCTTGTAGTTGGTCACTATCAATTTGTGTTTGAGATCTACATAACCATAGTATTTTACCATCAAATTCAATTTGGCGGCGAATTGACATTTCATCTATAATTAAATAACATATTACTTTACTTTCTGCTGCATTTTCTTTAACCTTTAAAGCTTCAAATGCAGCATTTGAAAATCCAGGATCACCATCCACTGATTGGAACCATCTTCTTAGGGTTGATGGATGAGGCAAATTGAGGGAAAGAGCTTCTCGTACAAAATCACGCGTCTCGCTCGAAAAGAAGTTAAGCCAAAAGATTTTATTTCTTCATAAATTCCCTGCTTATTCTGCAGTTGTTTAAAAAGCTCTGCTGAAGAGTCTGATGTTGGCATAGAAAGCTGAAACTAAAAAAAAATCATCCAAGAAAATATTGAGGAGGAACACTCAAGACCTCTCAATTGAGGATAGAGAAATAAAGAATAGTTATTAAATTTAAAAGTATTAAATTTTCTCAAATTTAAATATAAATTTATTAGTTTTTCAGTTTACAGTAACAATATTGCCACGTTTAAGCACTCCCGCTTTTTTGGCCAGATGAGACATAGATGCTAATAAAGTTGATATTAACTTAATATTAGCTTCGAAGTCTCTAATATTATTAAAGGAAGTGTTTGTCTTTTTTCCGCGGGCATAAAATCCTGACGAATCTATGGCACTTACAGCAATGAGATTCAGCACACAAGTATAACAAATTATTTACAATTCTTTGGTCGCGGCGAATTTTAAAATTCAATCTATAAGATTTTCAAATGAATTTAATAGTTTTATTCTCCATCGGTTTTTTTTCAACGCGGAGAACATTTTCTACTCATGCGTCCTTGCAGTCAGGGATTGGAACCATGCCAAGTTTTTTTCATCCGCAGAACGCGGATAATTTTTTTGTTTCTGCTTTGATTTTGCGCGATTGATTTCCTAGCCAGACGATAAATCTTTTAACTGAAGTCAAAGTTCGTTTTTCTACATCCTAGACCGTTAAAGACAGAGTAAAAATTTTAACGGATTTGAAATCTGCGGAAAATTTTACACCAGCTTAATACCTTACATCATGGCGTTTCCCGTTTCGGGCACGGGCAACGACGGGCTTGCCACGTAGTGGCTAGTATTTAATACAGTAACATCTTTTAATTCAAATATAGTTGGTACCGCGTCCATTAACCAGGTGCCTCCAAACAATCTGTGGTGAAATGCTTTGAACAAATTAAAAAAACTATCTATTGCTTTCAAATTTTCCCGCAGAATCTTTCCCCAAAACATCTCTCCTTTCTTGATTTTTTGGGAATCTGAAAAATAATCAGATAAATTTGTAAGACATGTCATTAATACTTTTGTTTTGAAAAATAATACTTGTAATAAAAAAGCGAAAGCGAAATAAATAAAGAGTAAATAAAAACACTGAATAAAATTTCAAACATCATATACACATAAATTAACGAAAATTAAACAAAACGAAGTTATTAAGTAATAAATTTTATTAACAATATAGAGTTTATTAATTATATATATAAAAGAGAAAATGTTCAAAAAAGTATTGAGATCAATTTGTACTGAAATAAACTACTTGTCTCTTTAACATACTGAAACACATTCTTCGTTTAATTAATAATCATAAAATGTTCTTTTCTTTTAAATAATAACGCAACAAATACGAAAATTTCAGAATGTATACAACTTTACCAAACACCGCCAAGTATCTAAATCTACATTAACAACACGTGTATGCGAAAATTCCATTATTCATACGCTAATTGGCACTTAAAATCTATAGATAATAGGATAATAAACGATTAACTTAAAAAAAAGGATTAAATTTTCATACACAACAAATTGAATAATATCGTTTTCAATTGCAACAAACATCACAACTAAGAGCTAAAACGTATTTTAGTGTGGCTATTTTGAATTAATAAAGCAAAAAATCATAAACATTTTACTTACCGATGAAATGAAATAGATCCTCCTTTGATAAAATTTTCTTTTCATCCATATGCACAGCAGTATTTCACCATTTTCGATGAATTTTCATGAGAAACTCAGCAGGCCTTTCTTACTCACACATTGAAATAACATTGGATTTCCGTATCACTTGGTACGGTAGCGGCGACTAGGCACGTGACTTGGTGCTTGCTTCACATTGCAACCCTCCACGAGCAGTATTATAAGTCTATGATTTGACGTTCCATTGCTCTCTGACGCAAAGAAAAATTTCTACACTATCGCGAAATTATACTTTTTATCGCATCGAATTTATTGATGAACATATTTTTAAAAAAATTATACCATACGAAAGAGTGTATTCGAAGTTTTCATGTGGTATTTTCAAATTTCAAAACTAATAGTATTAAGCTATATATGTGAGAGTTTTAGTTTTGTATCGGAAATTACGATCTAAAAGTTCTGCAACTTGTATAACCAACTTTTAATTGCATCGATTCTATTTATTAACCAATTTAAAAAATAGTTGTATTATAAGAAAGAGTACATTCTAAGGTATACTGCTGCGATGTTTTCAAATTAAAAAACTAATAGATATAATATGTGTGTGTGTGTGTGTGATAGTTTTAAAACAAAAAAACGAAAATGTCGCAATTTTTCATGAATTTCAAAAAGTTATAATCAGGAACCAAATTGAAATTTCTAAAAGAACTCGACGAGCTGCAAAAGTTCACGTTTAGAGGTACTCTAAAAAATCACGACTGAAGACTGAAAATTTGTATGTGTTTCTCTCACTCGCTTTGGAAATTTCGCTTTTTCAATTTTGACAGTTAATAAACCCTAAACTAATAGCCGTATTGGAAAAAATCTTCAAAATTGTCCAGGGAACACGATGAAGAACAAACCATGTTAATTTCGTAATTTCCTGATCCGTACTTTCTCAGGAAACCGTCTAAGAATCGAGCTAAACAACACAGTTTTCAATCCTGCTGCGGTTGCGGTAACTTTTTTTTTTAATATAGAGAGAAGGCGCTGGACACAACGGATAAGAGACTTGTTCAACTTGTTGATTTAGGTTTTATGGCGCAAAATGCTAACACAAAACATCTTTTGAAAGAAAAAAAATTTCATGAGTTTTAAAAACCAACTGCAAGTAAAAAATGGGAAAGGTTATAATGCCTGGGGATTATCTCCTACCAAATCTCGCATATTCAAAATTGTACGTCTAAAAGTTTTAGACGTCGATGATTAAAGATAGGACAGACAGTAAAAATATGATGAGCAGGAAAAATTAGTAGAGCATGAATTACAATTCGGTCTGCTCTTCTAGTAAAATAGATGACGATCAAAATGCTTATAACACGTCACCTTCGTCGCTTATTGTCATTTGACATTTTGTCAATTTTTCAGGTGCTAGGTGGCTATTTACTAGATGGCTCCGCCCACTGCCTGCCTACGCTCGCCGACCTATTAGGTTTGCTTCGCAAACCAACACTCCTTTCGCAGAGTCAATCTTTTGCGACGGCTAAATTATCGTAATAATTTGTATAATCCCGAATAGACTTTCCGGTCCATAATGTCGCAGCGAGGGCTCCGCCCCCTGCTCGATAACGCTCGCCAACCCCCGGTGATTGCTACCCAATCCCATTTGATTTGCTTCACAAACGAACACTCCTGTCGCAAATGAATTCGCTTTTTTTACTTTAACATTTAATGAACACTAAACTAATAGCCGCATCAGTAAAAAATCATCTCTTTCTTGTTCCCTGTACAATTTTGAATAAACCATGTTAATCTCGTAATATTCTAATTTGTACTAAACCGTCTGAGAATCGAGCAAAAAAACCGAGCATGACGTCACAGCGAGTTTCTATTGCATTTGGCTAACCCGTTAGTCAGAAAATGTAACCTTAATAAAAATATTCGCTGTTGTTCCGTGATCTAAAAAGTATGAAATTTGTATGACCAACCATTGATTGCATTGAATTTATTTATTAACCAATTTCAAAAGTAATTGTACCGTAAGAAAAAGTACACTTCAAGTACACTACGATATTTTTAAATTTAAAAGCTAATAGTTATAAACTATAGATATGACAGTTTAAAAAAAAAAACGAAAATGTCCCGATTTTTCCCGAATTTCAAAAAATTATTATCAGTAACCAAATTGATATTTCTAAAAAAACTCGACGAGCTGCAAATATTAACGTTTTATATATATATTGAGGCGATCGTAATTTGATGCTACAGCTGGCGCTGACTGTTATAATATTGATTTCGGTTCGCGAAAATAATTGGAACCTCAAGTATCACCAAATAAAATAATATTACCATCAAATAACCAATACAGAGGCTGTTCGCACATTTTTAAGACGATTTTGGTTAGCTGTAATAAAAAATGTTTGCTGCAAAAGAAATTATTGTAGTTGTACTAGGTTTTTAAAAGTCAAAATTATCGTCTGCGACTTGAAAGGTTTTTAAAAATTCAAAATGGCGTTTTTAACGAAGCAGTGGTTCGAAGGCTATATTTATGCTCCTTCCGAAGAGAAATATTCATTATCCGTTATCCAAAAACGATGTGAAAGTCATGGTTTTGTGATATCTAAAGCGTTGATAGGTAATACCGTCAACAAGAAAGGGAAAAAAAAAACGTCGAATTGGAGCCTCAAGTGGGACAAAAATTCCAAACAACTATCCAAGGAAGAAACGGACATCTTCGACTATTGCAAAGTACGTTGTTTAATGTTAAAAGAAAATCCCCCTAGTCAGAGGACAGTTGCAAAATAATTAAAATGCTCGGTGTCCACTGTAAACAAAATGATAAACGTTGATTTAAATCTTAAGAAAGCGAAAAGACGCAATGTGCATCGTCTTTCTCCAAAGCATATCGCTGAACGCAGGACACGCTGCCGAATTCTATATGAGAAACACTTATCCAAAGAAAAATGAAAAAAAATTGTCACAATAGATGAATCATGGGTGTATTTAAATGATTGCAGCAAAAAAAGAGCCATTTGTTAAAATAAAAGGGGAGAAAAAATTTGAGTTCATGGTTCACAGAATCGAAAGAAAGCTTTTCTAAGGGATTCATGATTGTTGCTGGTTTTTCATATAGTGGCAAGTTAAAAATAAAGAGAGTGGAAAAAAATGTCAAGATTAACTCCAAATACTATCAGGAACATATTTTATTGCCAATTTTTCTGAATGAAATACCATCGCTTTACCCACACTGCCATCAATCTGTGGAACTCCATCAAGACAAAGCTAGCAGTCACACATCAAAATCCACTGTAAATTTCCTAAAAGAAGTGGAACAAAAAACCGGTATCAAGACCCTACCCTTCACTGATATCCCTACTAAATCTCCCGATGTATCACCTATGGATTTTTGTGCTTTCGGACTTTTAAAATCTGCATTATCCAAACGTCGTCCCAATACCCTTACAGGACTCTGGAAAGCTGTTCAGGAGGAATGGGATAGAATACCTCTTCTGACACTTCAAAAGGCATTATTATCCTGGAAATTACGGTGTCGAAAGATAGTTCAGAATAAGGGCTATCAAATAGAACATTTAAAACACAAGAATTTTATGCAATTTAGTTTTGTGAATATAATATACATTGTCTAAAAAATGTGTGAACAGCCTCTGTAGCAACCCTATAAATACGGAGCAGCAGAATATAGTTTCCTTCCTTCGTAATTTCAATAAAGGCAGAGGAACGCTTTTCCATCAAATACCCCCACAACACCCTTGGTCACATAGCCTGTTGCGAAGGAATTCGATATAGGAAGAAGAGAGTCGGCTTTGAAGCTTCGGGAAGATGTTATAGTGGTATCGGGTATGTTTGCGTTACAGTCATTTATCAGAAGGATTTAGGTGAATATTAGACTTTTAATCACCACGCAACACACGCTACTTATAAGACAAAGAAGAAATTAGGAAGGAAGGAACATAGGTCCTTTTGGATCAGATTCAGAGCGAAAAGTCATGTCCGTTCGTATCGGATGACTGGGAGGGATTAACCACACCTTCTGTCTGCGGTGATTGGCTAAGTTAATTCGCTGAAATTATTTCATTTGCTAAGGATTTTGATTGACACCTATCTAGTTTTAGTTCGCAAACGAAAGTTTCACTTCAAAAATGACTGACGCATAAAGGAAAATGGTTGAACTTACTGCGTCACCACAATGTGTTTGAACGAGTTTTTATGTATACAGATTTTTAATCATTGGCCTTAAGCGTTGGTCAACACAAACAAATTCAAGAAGATTTGAAACTTCCCACTCACTATTTCATCAAACATTGGTCAAGCAGGTGACTAAGCCTAAAGACAGCTGCTGAGAGGTTGCTTGAACAGTGGTTTGCAGTGCGAAAGTATTTCCTTCACTACATTCCAATAAAGAAGTCAAACATGAAAACATAGACTAGGCTACATGAAAATTGTTCATTTTCTTGGAAGAGAAACTATGAAAGCTGAGATGATATTTGTCGTATCAAGAGCAAGTATATAGTCGTGTGACCGAATTTCTTCAGAAAAAGTTCCCCAATACATAACCTTCATTCATAACTTGAATTGTTGATAAGAACAATTTTAGGTAGGATCTACAAAGAGAAATTTATTCGAGATTTGAAGATGGATGAAATGGAAAATATATGTCCTCAGAAACTGTTGCCTCTGGCTGATAGTGTGATTGGAAATCAAATTTCTAAAGCACTTCAGATTGTAAAAGAGAAGGAAAGGAATTTATTTTTTCTAAGTGCTCAGAAGCATTACATTGTTATTGTTAAAAAATATCTTTTGAAGAAGTCCTCCTTCAGGTCATCTATCCTTAAAAGTTTATCCTGTTTTGGTCCTCTTGAGAGACTCAGTGGTGAGAGTGTACGACAAGCATTAGAAGTTGCAAGAACAATGCCATGTGAGGTCCCAACAGACTACTGGATGAGTGGAAATTACTCAAAAGAATGAAGCCTATTGATGATTAGTGGGACCAGTTCTTCAGACTACGAGACATTAGTGGTGCGGTTCCGAAATACCCAGTTGTGTCAAAGCTAGTGAAGGCTGCTCTGTCACTTTCACATGGTAGTGTTGACATTGAACGTGGCTTCTCAGCCTCAGGAAGAGTTTTGACAGGAGACAGAGCATCAATGTCAGAACGCACACTCAATGCATTGATCACGATCAAAAGATGCTTGGAAAATTTTGACAATCAACCTTATTTCGTGCTGATCACGTCAAAGCTAATGGATATGGGAAGGGTTGCATATAAAGCATACAGTGCCTATTTATAAGATATAAAACGGAAGGCACAAGAAAAATTAGAGAAGGACAGGATAGAAAAAGAAAGACTGGAAGCAGAGAAAAAAGTTTAAAGCAGCAGACAAATAAAAGTAAGGTAATAGAAGAAGAACGAAAACTTAAAATTATTCGTAAGGAAGAGGATGAGGCGTTGGACAGTGCTTCAAAATTGTTAAAGGAAGCCAATGATAGGCTCAAGAAGGCGATAAAATATAAAGATTTTAAGGAAGCAGTATTTGCTCAGTCAATGATGGAAGGGGTGGTAAAAGTTTTAGATGATGCTGGTCAGGAAAGACAGGCTTTATAAAATGCACTTTCTTCTCTTGAGAAGAAAAATACAAAAGAAATGGAAGAAATTTCTTCAAGATGTGTCAAAAATGAACAACATTTTTAAAACTCAGTTCAAAAAAATATATGCTGAATATTCTTTGCATCATTTTAATAATAATTTAAAAACTGTACTATCCATCAACAGAAAAGGTTTATCCCCAACCGTCACATATATCTAGTTGTGTTGGTCCAATACGCAGAGTGAGTGCGATGTTAATTAAAAATACCATACCATCATCAATAGACAAGCCGTTTTTCAAGTTTACCGACTATAAAAACCGTTGAAAGGTAATTGCTTTTGTTTTTCATAAAATAAAATCATAACTTAGAAACTACTAATGTGAATTATGTGCCATTTTTAAAATCGTTTTACAACCAAGTAAAATTAATAACACTTCTTTTAAAACCCAATTGAAGGAAGAAAAAATTAAATTGTTCTATTTAATTTTAAGACTGTTCGACCAAGAAAACTAATTTTTAAAAATCTATCAGTTTTAGTTTGCGCATATTTTATTTAATCAAAATCAATCGTTCTTAAATTTAAGAAACATGTGGTATTCAGAATTCTGTACAATTGTGCTCTTTTCATTATGCATTTTGTGTATTTGTTGATTTTTTTAATTTATATTCTGTTTTTGTGTAATTGAAATTTACCTTTTTCTGAATTGTAACCGATTTTTTTATGTCAACATTTATTAAGATATTTTTGCAACATCGGAATGCTCTTATGTGATACTCACTGTGAACTGAATATAGAAAAGAAAATTAAATTTAAAAGTTTGATTTTAATAATTATATTTTTTAGACAAAAATAACTTGATTTAAATCAACATATCCTGAAACTAACACTTATAGAATGTTAAAAGTGCACAAATCTACACAACTACTTTTTTTCTGTTGAATGTTTAAAAAGTGGCTAGACTTTAAATTTCTTAATAATCACAAACAAATAATTCAGCTTCTTGAAATATTTAGAATTTCTAAATCAATCCAATCAACTTAATTTATAGCACAACTTGTTTTGCTTTGTCACTGTCGAAAGTCGTAAAAGGATATTTCAGTTTCTGTTTAACTGTTTCAATCCAGATTGTCTGCAAAACACTTACTGCTCTATTAGAAGATGAAGTGGTTTTTGATACAATCCTGATTGTTATCAGTTTTGCCAATGCATGCATAAGGTCATACACATAACTTTCAAAAAATCAATATTTCAAACTGTATTGGTAAAGGTGATCATGTATTGCTCGATTTTAGCCAGTTTAATCGGATATCCATGATCACGATTATCAATGATTCTTTTATGGAAGACGGTTCAATGAATATCTGCTGTGCCACCCTGCTAATACATGTAGCTCAATGTCATTGCTTATATTTGTTGTGATTTTGGCAAAAAATCTTTTTAACCTGATTGCTATGAGTGCCAAAATTTATTGATTGGAGCCCAAATGAAAATTATTGAAGCACTTACGAATTTTCCTATCGACCGTTTTTCAACCAACAAAATTTGTTGTCAATTGTGTGATTAACACCCATAATGGATAAGCGTAAGAGCAAATCATACTCGAAGGTTTGGTCGAGAGTATAGTACGCAATTACATACATACAAATTTTCCCTGTGAAGATTTTCGAGATACAAAAATTGTCGTATCCTGTTGTGTATTTTATTATTTATTTGCTACACTAAATGGTGAAAAATTGTGTGATTTAACTCCAATAGTGAATAAATTTAGTAATATTATCCGTTCATTTGCTACTCTAAATGGTGAATTACGTTGAGTTAGCTTGTTTATGAATGCTAAACAATGAAATTTACTCTTTGGCAGGCAAATGAAGATTCTTGTTAAGTTGCTTATTTTACCAAAAAAATTTCATTCCTTTTCCTGTTGTGTATTTTATTGTTCGTTTGCTATGCTAAAATTGTTCTAGATGGATCACACAGAAATATGTATAAGCGAGTAACAGTAGCTGAACTATGTTCTTTTTTTACATTAAGAACAAGGTCAGGTAATATGTTAGTTTTTTAGGCGCCGACTTCTTTCTTTTTGTATTCGTATTCTGAGTGTGTGGGGAGACTGCAGCATGAGAGATTTTGCCTTGGGGGTTTAATACCCTACTGTGTTATATTCTTCACAGGGAAGAATTGTGTATTGGAAATTGAATTTATGATTCAACAATAAAATTCATACAGTCCACTATCACTTGGTCGTGTGTGTGTGATTGACTTACTACTAAATGAGCTTCGACGAGACTTCTGCATAAACAGTACTTCTTTTCTATTCCTTTTTCAAATTGTATAATTTGTTCAAAAATGAATAACGTACCTGATTAAGTTAATAAAAACAATTTATTATGTACTTTTTAGTTCAAATAATATTTCAGACTATCAACAGAAATCAACAATTTTCCAAATCAAACATGTTTTGGAATATTTTTTTAAAGAAGCATTCACACAAACGAATAAACTAAAATGTAAGAAAAAAGTTCATACATTGGTAAGATTTCATAAATAAAGTTTTTTTTTTTTTAAGTTCAGAAGACAGTAAAAAAGTGCTATTTTGAAGCATTTATGCTAAAAAATATTTAAAGAATATTTAGCTTTTAATCAAAAATGCAAATTGGGTTTCGAAAAAATAAAATAGCCTGAGATAGTTGTTGTGGAAACCTAGTTCGGTTGTTATGGAAACCTAGTTTGGTTGTTATAGAAACGAGGTCTAGATCCGACGCTATAGTAGGGTCCAGCTCTCCAGCTGGGGGCGCCAGCGTCAATGAGATTTCGCATGTTATTTATAAGTCCATTGCTTCCTATGGCAGTGAACCCTCTGTATACTAATTCTCTGTGGCACATACCACAGAGAAGTAGTATACAGAGGGTTCACTGCCATAGGAAGCAATGGACTTATAAATAACATGGGAAATTGCATAGACGCTTGCGCCACCAGCGGGGGAGCCGGACCCTACTAAAGCGTCGGATCTAGACCTCGTTTCCATAACAACCAAACTAGGTTTCCACAACAGCTATCTCAGGCTATTTTTTTTTTCGAAACCCAATTTGCATTTTTGATTAAAAGCTAAATATTCTTTAAATAATTTTTAGCATAAATGCTTCAAAATAGCACTTTTTTAATGTCTTATGAACTTAAAAAAAACCCTTTATTTATGAAATCTTACCAATGTATGAACTTTTTTCTTTCATTTTTGTTTATTCATATGAGTGCTTCTTTAAAAATATATTCCAAACATATTTGATTTGGAAAATTGTTGATATGTACTGATAGTCTGAAATATTATTTGAACGAAAAAGTACATAATGAATTTTTTTTTTATTTACTTAATCAGGTACATTATTCATATTTGAACAAATTATACAATTTCAAAAAGGAATAGAAAATAAGTACTGTTTATGAAGAAGTCTCGTCGAAGCTCATTTAGTAGTAAGTCAATGACACACACAACCAAGTGATAGTGGACTGTATGAATTTTATTGTTGAATCATGAATTCAATCACCAATACACAATGCTTCCCTGTGAAGAAAATAACACAGAAGTGTATTGAACCCCAAGGCAAAATCTCTCAAGCTGCTGTCCCCCACACACTCAGAATACGAATACAAAAAGAAAGTTGGCGCCTAAAAAACTGAGACATTACCTGACCTTGTTCTGAATGTAAAAAAAAAGAACATAGTTCAGCTACTGTTACTCGCTTTTACATATTTCAGTGTGATCCATCTAGAACAATTTTAGCATAGGAAACGAACAATAAAATACACAACAGGATATAAAGGAATGAAATACTTTGGTAAAATAAGCAACTTAACAAGAATCTTCATTTGCCTTCCAAAGAGTAAAATTCATTGTTTAGCATTCATAAACAAGCTAACTCAACGTAATTCACCATTTAGAGTAGCAAATGAATGGATAATATTACTTATTTTATTATAATCACACAATTTTTCACTAATTAGTATAGCAAATAAACAATAAAATACACAATAGGATGCGACAATTTTTGTATCTCTAAAATCTTCACAGGGAAAGTCTAGTTTCAGGATATGTTGATTTAAATCGTTATTTTTGTAAAAAAAAATATCCTTTTTAAAATCAAACTTTTAAATTCAATTTCCTTTTCTGTATTAAGTTCACAGTGAGTATCACACAAAAGCATTCCAATTTTGCAAAAATATCTTTTTAAATGTTGACATAAAACCGATTATAATTCAGAAAAAGGTAAATTTTAACTACACAGAAACAGTATGTAAATAAAAAAATCAACAAATACACAAAATGCATAATGAATAGAGCACAATTGTACAGAATTCTGAATACCACATGTTTCTTAAATTTAAGAACGATTTATTTTGATTAAATAAAAAATGCACAAACTAACACTGAAAGATTTTTAAAAATTAGTTATCTTGGGCGAATAGTCTTAAAATTAAATAGAACAATTTTATTTTTTCTTTCTCAATTGGGTTTTAAAATAAGTGTTATTAATTTTACTTGATTGTAAAACGATTTTAAAAATGGCACATAATTCACATTAGTAGTTTCTTAGTTAAAATTATATTTTATGAAAAACAAAGGCAATTTACCTTTCAACGGTTTTTACAGGCGGTAAACTTGAACAACGGCTTTTCTATTGATGATGGTATAGTATTTTAATTAATATCGCACTCACTCTGCGCATTGGAGTAACACAACTAGATATATCTGACCGTTTGGGGATCAACCTTTTCTGTTGATGGATAGTACAGTTTTTAAATAATTTTTAAAATGATGCAAAGAATATTCAGCTGTATGACGCTTCAAGAAGTCTGCCGATTAGAAAATAAAAAATGGCTTTCGCTCTAGCTCTGATTGAAACATTTCAAACTCCGCCCACAATTAGGGACTGGCTTCCCCACTGGAGCGCTATACGTCATGGCTTCAGTGAACCCTCTGTATACTACTTCTCTGTGGCACAGACGATAAACACAGTTATATTTTTTAATTAATTCATTCATAAAATTAGAGAGCACGCGCTAGAAAGTTGGAAAACTTTATTAGGATCCTTTGTACCCAAAATACTATGTTTCATTTATGTAATTTTTTTCTTTAGTTTTCACTGTAATTTAATTCATAACAATAGAAGTAAAGCCGTCTCCTTTGCTGCAGCACAAACTTAATTCTTTTTTGTAATAATAATAATTTACCCTAGAATCCATTTTGCAAGTAAAAATGTTCCGTCCAGCGTTGTCACACGATGAATAGATGTGAAGAAAGGCTGAGCGAAAGTCTGCCCTAATTGAAGCACGATTTAAAAGAAAAGCTGATTGTGAGGCTGCTGTGTTAGCGGCAAAACGGCAAGAATTAAACCAATAGATGTTGGAGATATGACTAAAGTATGTTTTCATTTTGTGGTGCATTGAGTTTTAAATATGAAATAGGCCGATCGTCTAATATATGTTGTCATCATGGAAATGTTAAGCTTCCTCCGTTGAATAAATGGCTAGTGGAGTTTAAAAATCTGATAATTGGAACTGGCAAAATAAATAATCGTTTTCGTTAAAACATACGAATTTAAAATAATTTGTTTGCTTTTGCCTCTTTTAATGCAACTAACGCTGATATCAAAGGTGGGGGTCCATACGCTATGAGAATTATTCGAGATTCTATAGTAAGAGCAACCACGTCTCTACAAACCAACACAACGCCTCAATTTGGCCCAAATTTATATATATGATGCTAACCAAGTTCGTGGCCTACGTAGCAATTTATTGAAAAGAAAAGACCTTTTGAGCATTACTCAGCCAATTCTCAATGAGTGTCCGTGTGCCAAAAAGTATAAAAGTCTGCATAAAATACACCAAAATGATCAAAATGAAGATATACGCTTATACTTTTATAATTTTGTTGAAAAAGGCGAACATCCAGGTTTTTACAATGCTCCAACGTGTGAACAATTAGCTGCTATTGTAAATTCAAAGACAGATGAAATCAATGGAAAAACTGACGTGCGAGTATATCCTAAAGACAAGCGTAACAGCACCTATTTACCAATTCAATCAATCCACAGCGATCCTATGCTTTTCCCACACCACAGTGATCTAGGTTATTCCTATAATCTCTCTATATTAAAAAAAAGTTACCGCCGCCGCCGCTGCCGAAGAATTGAAATTTCTTCAGATTGCATATTTTTTTATGAAAATTATATAACCTTTCAATTGCAAGTGGTCGATTGTTTTTATTTTCTGTGGCACTTTTATTTTTTTCCCCGCAAGTACTTGATCTAAACAACCACTGAATGACGTGCAGGTGTTTTCTCCTAGTTCCAGATCCTTTACTTTAATATTTGCATTTAGTTTGCATTTTGCATATGAATCTGCTTCGTTGTTCACGTTATATCTATTCATAAAAGGATTTAGTAATATTATTTTTAAAACTGCTTGTATCGAATGGATGTCATTTGAAAATATCTTCTTTTCGTCTTTAATAATGCTTCTTACAAGTTCTTCCCTTATTGATTGGTTTACTATTATAGAATTGGTGGACTCAACCAAGGGCTCCTTATGCACACTTTCTTCAATTAAAAGAGCTTGCTCTGCTTTCATTCTGAAGGCAAATCTTTTATGAAGATTATATAGTCTCTTCTTTGCAGATAGACCATCGCTTTTGTATGCTTATTGTTTTCCTGCTACTTTTATTGCTGTATTGGTGTTTGTTGTGGATCTTTGAACTATGTAACTATTGAAGGACTTGCAAACGGTTTTGTCAAGTTCCTTATCTCTTCCTTTAATATCCTCATAATGCAGACTTGTTTCATTCATTCCTGTTTCGTCATCAATGTCACAAGTACTCGTAAAAGTAATCAAATCTGTTATTTTCGAAATTACTTGTACTTATTGACATTGACAAGGGGTCTATGTCATCGTTGATAATGTTTCCTACAAATTCTTCAACTACACAGCTGTGCACTTTTGAAGAATTTGTGTACGTAACTAACGGCTCTCTTTCTGATCTCTGATTATGATATCTGAAAATTCACCAAGTACACAGCTTTCCACTTTTTGAGAACAGGAAGATTTTAATAAAGGCCCTTCCATACCTTTCCTAATGTTTTATTCAAGCAATTCAGCATCACATGATTTGATGTCTTCTGTAACTTCAACTACACAGCTATCCATTTTTTGAAGTATAGTTGGACTTTATGAAGGGCTCTTCATCATCCTTGATTGTATTGTCTGAGATTTTTTTTACTTCCAGAACTATCCACGATTTTAGAATAGGTGAACTTTACTGGTTCTCCATCATCTACGATGTTTTTCTGCAAGTTCTTCAAACATACGACTTTCCACTTTTAAAGGATATGTGCGATTTCCTGATTTCTCTTTGTCATCCTTTAAAAAATTATCTGGTAGTTTTTTAAATACTCAAGTGCCCATATTTATAGAATAAGTGGACACTCCAGTTAGCTCTTCATCATCTTTGGTTATGTTTTCTTGAATTTCTACAATTACACAGCTTTGGATATATAGAATAGTGCGCTTAGTTAAGGGGTCTTTGACATCCGTTTTAATATTCTCTGGGAGTTCATTCATTTCAAAACTGCCCACACTTGAAGAATTGTGGGATTTCACTAAGGGCTTCATGTCCTCTTGGATGTCATCTGGAAGTACTTCAATTGTACAACTGTCCACAATTGAAGAGTAGGTGGTCTCAAATAAGGACTCTTCACTCTCATAATCTTCACCGATTGAAAATTTTAGTTCAATTTTTTTTTCTAGAAGGATGATTTTTTTACTTTTTTTGTATGTTTTGCAACACAAATATATCTTTATGATTGTAAGAAATATATTGAAAATACCGAATTCTATAATGTCATGCACGATCCAGTCACTCTTTTGAGAACTAACGCTGGCTGTGGATGGGGAAGTTATCTTGTTATCTGACTGATTTGGAAGGATGTGTTCTCTGTGGCTGTTGGCGGCACTTGTTTCCGATTGAGGAACACTCATCGATGAGAGTTCCAGAACAGCCTTTGGCTCAGCATAGTTTGGCCTTTTGGTGATGAGTAGACTTACTTCTGCATTTACTTCGTTTTCTTTTAAAGAATTACTCTTTGTGGTTGATAAGCTTACTTCTGCATTTACTTCCTTTCCTTTTGAAAGATTGCTCTTGGTGCTTGGTAGGCTTACTTCTATATTTACTTCCTTTTATTTCGAAGAATTATTCTTGGTGATAAAAGGCAGCGTTTCAACTGCTTCATGATACTTTTATGTGGTTTTCTTAAAACACCAATTCTTTTTCTTTCTTGCCTCCCTCCTAAAAGACCCTCTATGTATCTAGGAGTATTCGTTCGCTTCTTATGCCGCTTCATAAAATGCGATATTTTCCACTTTCTGTGGGTCTTATAGAAATTTACCGCTCTTATAAGTGGATCTCTGAAATTATGAGGATCTTGCATTGTTCTAAGTATTTGATTCAGACATGCTTTTCTTCCTGGATTAATAAACTCTTTCTTTCATATCCTCATCGTCGTGGACACGTATTCTACGACAATTCTGAATAGTACTTTCTTCAAGACCAGGATATTCTTTAACGTATACTATGTTCTTCATTAATTTATTTTCAATCATTGGCATCATATGTAATCATACGAGGTTGCCCTTGATTTTCCATTTGTATGCCATTTCTTTCGATGCTTTAAAGAATCCATTAAAATATACTGCAACATTTTGCAAGTCTTTTTGCAAGACTTCTTGAAAAAATCTAGTTCTATACTCATCAACCTGCAAATAAAATTTCTATCTAAATTCAACGTTCTGTATTGGGAAATACATTACACATTTAGGTATTGAAAGAAGTTAATTTCCGAAATGGGGCGTAGTTTTAAGGCCTGGTTTAAAGGTGCATTGTGGATATTCTACTATTATGAAATAAGTGTTTGTTTGTATGTTTATATATACGCAGTGTCCAGACGAATTTATGGCACTTACAATAATGGGATTTGGCACACAGTCCGAATTTTTGTGCGAAGCATTTATTTTAAAATTCAATTTAGAACATTTTAAAATAAATTTAATGGAATTTAATTATTACTGTTTTCTTTTAAATGGCAACACCATAAAAATATGACATTTATTTTTTCCATTTACTTTTCCCATGTTTCCGTTTGATTTTCCGAGAAGCGCTTTCAGCCGAAGAACAAAAGAAATTGAAAGTTTAAGTATACAGAGTTACGGATATGAGATTTAGAGCATTTAATTTATACGAATTAGGTGACTACAAAGATTAAAGGTTGACTCACCTTGTTCCCCAAGAGCTATCATCAGTGGACGAAATAAAGACAGAACACTAGTTTCGATGTAATGCGATTCTTTGTTTAAAGTATAAAGTATAAGACAAACATGCGCAGGCGACTCTTTTGTGCGTAGACAGAATTCTTATTTTTAAATGATATAATGGTTACAGTTTTCATGATTAAAATACATTCACAGTATCGTCATGTGCGCTGCATAACAAATATATCAAAATGCAACAATGTTTGCAAATACGCTAGTAATAGTTGAGCGCGTTATAAATTAAATCCACGGAGAGTTCGCACTCACTCATATTATCATAGTAAATAAATGCATAATCTTCTTGCCACATTAGTTAGCAATGTATATCAGATTCATGTTATACTACATTGCAATGGTTGCGTGAGAGATACAGTTCCCCACTACACACGCGAGCGATGACCCCAGGAGTGACCATAGAGGTTACACCAAAAAGAATGTTCATCACGTGGCGTCCTCTTGTGGCTAATCTAAATCAACATCCTGCGAGGGCCGGCATGAGGGGAGAGGAAGGACCACCAGTCGATTCTGAGCACGAAGCTTTTCTCCATCCCTGGTCCGCACGCTGGCTACCCTGGTGATCTGATCTTTGCCCGGGAAGATGTTGGTTACGCGACCAAGAGTCCAGGAACAAGGAGCAGAATTTGCCTCTTGAAGAAGAACCATGTCTCCAATTTGCAGAGGTTGTTTCGTTGAATTCCACTTTTGACGAGGCTGGAGTGTATGCAGGAGGTCTCGTGTCCAGCGGCGCCAGAAGGATTCCTTAACCTGCAATAAGAGTCTCCATCTGCAAGAGAGACTTAGAATTTTTCGATTAGTGTTTGTAGAACTGTCAGTGTTTTCTGGAAGTTCCAGAAGGGGAACTCCGATTAGGAAGTGTCCAGGGGTAAGTGTACGAAGATCACTAGTTGCCGAGGATAAAGGTACCAGAGGCCTTGAGTTTATGCAAGCCTCTATTTGACATAGCACTGTAGAGAATTCCTCGAAATTGAGAAGTGTGCCTTGACAAGTTTTTGTGAGATGCCGCTTAGCAAGTTTAATTGAAGCTTCCCATAACCCACCTTGGTTAGGGGCATAGGGTGGAATAAAATGCCAATGAATGTTTCTTTCCGATGAGAAGTTCTGGACGGATTGCTCTTTTGTGAGTTTAAAAAGTGCTTTTAGATAGGCAGACGCACCGCGGAAATTAGTACCATTGTCTGAGAATATTTCCGAGGGAAATCCTCGACGTGCGACGAATCGTCTCAATGCAGCCAAGAACGAGTCAGTAGAGAGACTGGAGACGGCTTCCAGATGTACGGCACGGGTACACATACATATGAAAAGGCAAATGTATGTCTTGAATGTTGTCGCTTTTCGCTGGTGCTGGCATTTTGTACTAATTGGACCAGCGAAATCAATTCCAACTTTGTCGAAGGGGCGTGACTGCATGATTCTTGCAATAGGTAAATCACCCATCTTTTGGTATACTGGCCTGGCCAATGATTTAAAGCATGTGATGCAACTGCGCACTACACTGCGTACTGTGGATTTGCCATCCGGAATCCAGAAGATTTGACGGATCAACGATAAGACAAGTTCGGGTCCCGAATGAAGACTTGTAAGATGGAAATGTCGAATCACTAAGGCAGTAATTGGGTGTCTCTTAGGAAGTAGAATAGGAAATTTATGATCGAATGCTAATGTCTGATGATGTGATAAACGTCCTCCAACGCGAAGAAGTCCTACTTCGTCAAGAAAGACATTTAAAGACAGTAGTTTGCTGGATTTAGGGAGAGGTTTATTTTTTGCTATAAGCTTAAGGTCGGAAGCGAATTCTTCTTGCTGTACAATTTTTAGAATAGCCGTTCGTGCACCGGTCAGTTCAGAAGTTTGAAGAGTACCTTTAAGCTTATTTCTAGATTTGAGGTTGTGAATGAAACGTAAGATCCAGGCTGTGACACGTAATAATGTTGTGTATGAAGAATACTTCAAGATAGCATGAGAGATTGGAGGTGATTCTTTAACTGTTTGTGGAACCAAATCCTTATTCTCGTCACGAATAAGTACTGAAGAAGTAGAGAGTTCAAAAGAAGTGAGAGCTCCGTATTTATTGTTGACAACAATCCAGTTTGGACCAGTGAACCACTCTAAATGAACCAACAACTGTGAAGGATAAAGTCCTCGACTAGCACAGTCTGCTGGGTTTTCTTTGCCAGGAATGTGGTTCCAAGAAGTTACTGACGTCAGGGAAAGTATTTTTCCCACTCGATGTTGTACAAACTGATTTCCTGAAGACGGAGGGTTTGTGATCCAACTCAATGCGATTGTTGAGTCGCACCAAAGGAATATTTGTGGGTTTGGAACTGGGATTACTTTTAGAATTGTTGAAATTAGCTCGGCTAGCAGTAAACAACCCTGAAGCTCCAGCCGGGGTAGAGTTACTGGTTTAACAGGCGCAACTCTTGTTTTTGCTGTGAGTAAGGATACATGTGTCGACTCAGAAATGACCTTTAAATAAACTACTGAAGCATAAGCTTTAAAAGAAGCGTCGCAAAAGCCATGAAGTTCAAGAATACAATCCTCTGAAGTATGTATGTAGCGAGGAACTTTAATTTGTTTAAAGTGATGCATTTCTGCTTGGAATTTATTCCACCGTTCTAGAATGTCTGGTGGAACGGGATCGTCCCAAGCCAATTTTGACTTCCACAAGTCCTGAAGCATAATCTTCAGAAGCAATATGGCAGGTGCCATTAGTCCCAGAGGATCAAAACTACGCGCTATGACCGATAACAGTTCACGTTTGGTGGAGACGGTTGGCTCTTCCACAGTCCGAACTTGCAGCGAATCGGTTGGAAGATTCCAAACGAGTCCCAAGATTTTTTGTGAAGACTCTTCAGCATCACTGAACGATTGGTTAAGGCTTTTGGCTTTTAACGAATAAGGCAATTCGCTTAGTACCTCTTCATGACTAGATGACCATTTCCGAAGAGGTAAACATCCTGCATTCATGAAACGTAGCATTTCATCGATTAAGGATTTTGCGGCTTCGGTGTCTGCACCTGCTAAAAGATCATCAACGTAGAAATGATTTTCAGCAATTTTAGAGGCGTTCGGAAAGTTGTCTTGTTCGTCTTTGCACAATTGTTGCAACGTACGAAGTGCGAGGAAAGGCGAAGAAGACATTCCATAAGTTATAGTGTTTAGTTCGTAGGTAATCAATGGATCGGACGGGTTTTGTCTCCAAAATATTCTTTGGAACGCGCGGTCTTCTTCCGCAATGAGGATTTGACGGTACATTTTACATATGTCTGCAGACACTGCAACTTTATAACTTCTAAAGTGAATTAAATTGTCAAATATTTCGGTTTGTAATTTACGACCTTTCAGTAGAAGGTCGTTGACTGCATGCCCATTGGATGTTTTACTCGACCCATCAAAAACAACGCGAAGAGCAGTTGTGGTTGAATGAAGATTTTCAACACAATGGTGAGGAAGATAATAGTGGTTCTGATCTATCTCCAAGGTGGAAGGAGGTAGAGGTGACATATGCCCTAGGGATAGATATTCATTCATGAACTCACTATATTTGAGTTTTAAATCTGGCTTTTTAGCAAGTTTATTCTCTAATGAAAGAAAACGGTTGAGAGCTTTCGATCGACTTTCACCTAAGTCTCTGTCATTACGAAAAGGGAGTATGTATGTATCTATGTATCTTCCCTCACTATTTCGTTGTAATGAATTTGTGTAAAGATCTTCACACTGAATTTCTTCATTATTTACCAGTTCTTCACACGGAATCGGTTCAATTTGCCAGAATTTTTGCAGTGTGCTATCAATACTGGCATTAACAGAAAGACAGCCGATAGAAATGTTCGAGTGTACGGCAGAGTTTATTTTTCCGGTGAGTAAATGTCCTAATTTTGTAGGAATAGCAACTGGTGAACCACTTTGTCCAACAATTGGAGAGCCGTTTAGTAGCAGAGGGAAAATGTCTGCTCCCAGAAGAATATCTATCGGTTTTTGACTTGTATAGTCTGGATCGGCTAGTATGAGTCCATATAAATGTGTCCATTTACGTTTCTGAATATAGAAGTTAGGGAGAGGTGGAGTCACTTTGCTTACTACTAATACTTCAATGTGAAAAGAATCTGACGAGAAGTGAGGAGAAAAAACAACGTTGGCGATGTGCAACGATGTTTCCGCCGTGACCCCATTAATTCCCATTAAGCGATGTGTAGTTTCCCGCAAGGGTACTTGTAAGCGCTCCGCACATTCACGAGTCAAGAGAGAATTTTGGCTAGCTCCATCAATTAAAGCATTAAATTGCAAAAATTCCCCAGTTTTTGATTTTATTTTTATTTGTGCGGTGGATAATAAAACATTACTTGTTTGTATATGTGATTGGCATTGGAGAGTTGTAGAAATGGATGATGATGGATGTTCCGGAGGGGCAATCGCGTTGTTTACTTCAGAATTTCCTACTCTATAAATGTGCAATAAGGTATGATGTTCATTCGAAGAACAATTTTTACACCCACTTTTTATCCGACAGGGATCAGTGTGCCCACGCAGGCAATTTGCACAGAGTTTATTCGTTTCTACAACTTTCCACCGATCAGTTACGGACATGCGATTGAAACATGTACACTTATAAAGAGGATGGATGTTATTGTCCCCACAAAGAACGCAAGCTTTCCAATTTACAGCGACCGCACTCGCTACTAGAGGTCTAGCAACCGAACTGCTCCTTTCCGGTTTTTTACTCCCCCCGAACCTGTTTACATTAGCGTTTCTCCCTGGCCTTTCACTCCCCCCGCTAGGCAACGCAGAAAAAGAAGAAACAGAACGAGCTTCACACTCCAAAAAGGTTCGGAACGATTCGAGATCGGGATAAATGTCCTTCCTCAAGGTCAAATGCCATCGCTGTTTAACTGCGTCGTCGATTTTCGTTAAGATGTGAGAAATGATGATTAACTCACTCAAAGAATCTGATTTTAACCCTATGGTTTGCAGATTTCGAACTGCTTCGTTGCAATTGTCTAAAACATCCAACAAAGCTTTAGTGTTATTGGCTTTGTTAATTTTCATGCCGAAAATTTTATTTATGTGGACAAATGCCAATTGAATTTTGTCTTCATACCTATCGCATAATATCTCCCAGCAATGCCTCAAATTCCCTGATTGCATTTGAAATCCGCGAATTAATTTTGCAGCATTGCCACGTGTAGATGCAAACAGGTATTGTAATTTCTCGATGTCCGACAACTCGGTGTTGTCGAGAACAGAGGTTTGAAATAACTCCCTAAAGGTAATCCACTGTTCCAGTTCACCGGAAAAATGTGGAAGTTCCAATTTAGGCAGTTTTGTTTTAGACTTATTAGCTGAATTGTGAACATTATTGCCACTTCCCACTGTTGAGACTTGTTCATGTTTATCATTGACAGTTTTATTTTCCAAATCAACGGATAAATTTAGAAGTATGTCCTGGTAATTAAGATACGTATCCAAATAATCATCTGTGTCCTTCGAAGACAACTCCGAAAATGAATTGGATAGCCGAGTATCGAATGAAGTGACTTTAGTTTTTAGCGCCTGTACCATACTTTGCTCAGTTATTTGACATCGTTGGATCTTCTCCCCAATTCTGTCAATTTCTTTACACAGAATTTCAAAAGTCTGCGTAGTTTTCGCATTTTTAGGTGCCATAATTCCACGGCGGAACTCCGGCTCGACGGACCAAATGAAAGTTTAAGTATACAGAGTTACGGATATGAGATTTAGAGCATTTAATTTATACGAATTAGGTGACTACAAAGATTAAAGGTTGACTCACCTTGTTCCCCAAGAGCTATCATCAGTGGACGAAATAAAGACAGAACACTAGTTTCGATGTAATGCGATTCTTTGTTTAAAGTATAAAGTATAAGACAAACATGCGCAGGCGACTCTTTTGTGCGTAGACAGAATTCTTATTTTTAAATGATATAATGGTTACAGTTTTCATGATTAAAATACATTCACAGTATCGTCATGTGCGCTGCATAACAAATATATCAAAATGCAACAATGTTTGCAAATACGCTAGTAATAGTTGAGCGCGTTATAAATTAAATCCACGGAGAGTTCGCACTCACTCATATTATCATAGTAAATAAATGCATAATCTTCTTGCCACATTAGTTAGCAATGTATATCAGATTCATGTTATACTACATTGCAATGGTTGCGTGAGAGATACAGTTCCCCACTACACACGCGAGCGATGACCCCAGGAGTGACCATAGAGGTTACACCAAAAAGAATGTTCATCACGTGGCGTCCTCTTGTGGCTAATCTAAATCAACAGAAATAAATAGTTTTAACTGGAGTTATGTAGTTCTTTTTCTATCTCCTACATTGTTAGAGTAAAAATTTCAACGGATTTGAAATCTGCGGAAAATTTCACATTACATTGTGACGTCACGCCGATTGGATCTCTTCGCAATTTGAATTTGACTCTATTTGAAAATGACGATGCCACTACTGCGTTGCCCGTGGGCCTCGTTTGTTTCGCAAACCAAAACCACGGGCAACGTTGTGATGGTTGTTGTCCAATAAAATATATATTCCGAATTGGTTTGCGAGGCAAACCAAATGGGAATTCGTAGCAATCACCGGGTGTTAGTGAGCAGTGATCACACCTGACCTCACGGAAACAACTGCCGAGGGTACCGTTCTGCTGGCCACGCAGTGGCTAGTATAATTTATTTATTGAATTTTTCTAATGCCCGACCACTGACCCTTTGGCTTTCGGCACTACAAGGAACAAACTGACGTCTACTTATGAAGAAACTTCTAGTGGTTGAGCCACCGCTACTCCTTAGAACGACAGTCACCAATATCCAAGCGCTTACAAATCAGGATTCGAACGCGCGACCTACTGTGTGGCGGATTAGTACTACTCACTATACCAGTTCGGTGGCACTTATACATTATCTGAGTGCACGGTAGCGCAGTTGGAAGAGCACCAGATTAGTTAGTGGAGAGTTGCCAGTTGGATACTAGATCCAACCAGAAGTGTTTATGAGGGTTGATGCGCATTAGATATGTCGTGGCCTCAAATGTCTTCTCTTTGGTATGGTGAGGAAGTTTGGAGAGTGGGTTACCAGATGAGGTGTTGACACCGTCATTTAAATGTGGGTCAGAATTACGAGGTGCTGTCCTCGGATCCGAAATACCATTCCATTTGGAGTCTTGAAAACTTTGTGGATCAATTACCAGAGCCTTTTATACTAATCGGTGACTTTAATGCTCATAGTGCACTTTGGGGAAGTAGGGATAACAATTGCCGTGGGCGACAGATCGAAGAGCTGATCAACGATCGCTGTCTCTGTCTACTCAATAACGGCGAGGTTACCTAGTGCCATGAAACGTCACGCACGTATCATGTCATAGACCTCGCCATCTGCTCACCTACCATCTTGCCTCTTCTATCCATTGTCGGTAGTGATCTGTGAAATAGTGACCACTTCCCGATATTTGTATCGCATATTAGTGAAAGCGAGCCTATTAGCCGCCCAGAACGCTATATATGAGGCAGCCGACTGGCCTGGTTTTACATCTCAGGCCGTCATATCAGAGCATATGGTGGAAGGAAGCATTGCCGTCTCAGTTGGAACATTCACTGATGCCATCATAAGAGCTGCTGATTTGGCGAGCCCCAAGAAAACTATTTCCTTTCATAAGCACTCTAAACCATGGTGAAATAAAGAATGCACTGTAGCTATCAAAATCCAACGGAAGGCGGCATGGGGTATCTTCCGCCGATACCCCCCCCCTACTCAAAATCTTTTTTCCTTCAAACGAGCTAAAGCTAACGCTGGCCGAATGCGACTTCAAAGCCTAAGAGAATCTTGGGTAAAGTATGTTTCTAGCATAACATCTGCTACTCCCTCAAAAAAGTTGTGGGATCGTGTTCTGAAAGCGATGGGTTCATTTTCCGAAAATAACATCTCATTCGTTGAAGAGAATGGTCAACTTGTCTCTCTGAGGCTGCTGAGATAGTCAATGTCATTGCTCGTGCTTTCTCTTCAGCTTCCAATACCTAAACCTATTCGGAGGCATTTCAACGCACCAAACATCGTACGGAATCCCATCGTCTTAATTTTCATTCTCCTACTGAACTCGACTACAACTGTCGATTTACTGAAAGGGAGTTGCAGCGATGCCTTCAGAAGACCAGGATGACTGCACCTGGTCCTGACGGCATCAGCTATATAATGCTTCAAAAACAGTCTCATCACTCCCTTCGTAACATCTTGAAGCTTTATAATCGAATATGGGAGGAACAGGCTTTTTCTTTGGCTTGGCGCAATGCCATAGTTATACCTTTTCCCAAATCAGGAAAAGATCCTTCCAACGCATTTAACTATCGGCCTATCACACTCACTAGCTGCATGTGCAAAATATTTGAAAGGATGTTAAACTCTCGTCTTACTTATCGTTATCTTAGAAACGACTGAGGCTCTGTCACCATTTCAAAGCGGTTTCAGGGTTGCTCGCTCTACGGTAGACAACATCTTCTTTCTCGAGTCCCAAGTTCGCCTTGCGTTCCTATGCCGAAATCATCTCGTCTCCATCTTTTTTGACATGGAAAAGGCGCGGAATACTCCGCGACTTCTTTGATATACGACATTTTGTTCGGGACAGTGTATGGAATAAATGGTGTGCAAATCAACAACGAGCTCCACAACATCCACCCAATTATCTCACTCCTACCGTCATTAAAATCTCGACGGCTAGACGTCATTCTAACACGTCTTCCCATTGGCCATTCACGAGTCACGCATAGATTTTTATTGGTGGGAAACAGTTCCTTCGTGTTAGCGTTGCCAAGAACCTCTTTACACAAATCATATTTGAACTTCATGCACAAATCTTAGACATTTTTATCGACAATTTTTTAAAACTTCATTGCCAATTTTATCAGACTTGTTGGGTCACACTCCACATGCATTACTGTTTGCTTTCTTACATTGATGCGGCATTTACTATTTTTATAATTCATCCATTTTTAATCACATTTCAATAAATTTTAATAACCGACTAAGATGGGAATACCCCATATTTTATACATTTCTCCATCTATTATTTTTTTAGTCGTCATACTTTGTTTTTCCTAATGATAGATAACATATCAATACAAAACAAATGTATCACTGAATTATCGCTTTGTTGATCTGACTATTTTATCTATTTTTAATGGTTTGCATCATCTTCCGTTTGGCGCAGCTTGACCAATTTTGGACCTTGCGCCATGAAACGCAAACCAACCATCCATTCCATTCGGGATTAATCCGGAACCATCTACAATTGACCAGCCCGTTCTATTGCACCAGCGCGACTTTAATTCAACTACATATCAACCAATACAATATCGAATAAAATATACACAAAACCAGAAAACGCATCAAAACGAATTTTTTTAAATTAAGTACTTACAATAGCCAAATGATTTAAATTGCAATGAGACCGATGAATCTTTATTCTAAAAAATAATTTCCGTACATCTTCTACAAGCATGAATGACACAACTGAGCCGCGGTAGCTCAGTCAGTAGAGCGTCGGGCTCGCATCAGAAGGGTTGTGGGTTCTGTCCTCGGCGGAGCCTCCAATTCTGATGATTGCGAGATCGGCGCTTCGACCTGGCTAAAGACCGTCGTGTTCACTAATGGTGACTGGGGCACGTTAAATAGGTCGTGGTCACAAAGTCCACCATGTTCCCATACCAAATCAATACCTCTGGGGGTACCTGATCAGGGGGTTATCGGCCTCTGATTGGGATCTAAATTACGATATGTGTGAGTGAATGGATGTATGAAAGGGACCTTCCTGTAAAACGGATGTGTCATGTATGTCGAGCAAAGTCGGACTTCCTCCCAATGGGGCTCAATAACATGGAAGGCGCACCCCCCTCGCCTCTTGCCGTCTTCGACGGGCCTGGCACTCCTCTGGTCTGCCAGTGTAGGCATAAGAAACAACAACATGACACAACTAAATATACTTCTTGTTCGTTTTCATGTTGAAGTAATATTATTGGAATAAAGTCCTCAAGTTTTGTTTTCGAGTCTGCCATATATAAGTGAGAAGAAAAAATTGAAACTCTTACTTAGTTACTGTTGGTGTGGTGAACAGAGGAACTGTAGCGCCATCTGGCACTGCTCCGCAGAGTACGACGTAAAAGGCGACTAAAATGCATCGCATCTTCACGTCGGAAGTAATAAATCGCTTCATTTTAAGAGTTCTAAATTGCACAAAAAAAAATATCGCATGTTCAAATCTGAGTTAAAATGAAAATTGTAATTTCAATAATGCTTTTCATATAGTCCTACATTTTTCAATTCCATTGTTATATCCACATCTTGATCTTGTCATCGAAAAATCGGCGATTATTTAGGCGATATATAGACGATTTAATCGGCGATTGTTTAGGCGATATAAACAATCGCCTATGTCTGTGACCCTACATGATTTTGCTTATGGCAACCCTATCCCCTGGCGAGTTTACCACCTTTTTACAAATGGACACTTCCCTATGGTCATCTCACAAAATACAAATACTTTTTTCAAGTAATCAATACAATATCCATCAACAGCAAACACATAATTCAGTATCATCTGTTAACCAACAGTTGTAAAATAATATGGCTCGATGGGTAACAAAAAAAGTTACTCGTTAAAACGCATATGTGTTTGACTCATCTCCCATATCACGAGTAAAATTTCAGATTTGCAACAACAAAAAAATCACTATATTGTCTACACTATTAAAATGCTGTTTCTTTGCTGCATAAAATATGGCTGCCTTTATAATGACAGTATGGTGATGTTCAATGTATAAAAAAAAAGACATTATACAAAGTGTATGATGTCTCTTTTTCTAGTCATTTCCCCTTGTGTAAATTAAGTGCTGTTTGTCTCATTTTTGACATGGATATATATATATTTTTAATTTGATCGGTACTAGGTACAGGGCTTATCAGGTCACTTTTTTGACATTTAGTCACTTTTTTCAGGTGTTAAAATTCTTAAATTCTACTTGGACAAGAACATTGTTAGTGCGCAGTTAAAAAGTTCATTTTTCCTCTAAAAAAAGTCAAATGTCAATTAAATTTGAAAAACTGGAATTTATTTGTGCTCATCTATATTTTGTTTGTGTAAAAAGTGCAAAAAAAATAGATTTTTAAAAATGTGCCAGCAATTTCTTTCGGTATTTTTATTTGTCTCAATGACGGTGACCTGTGGCTAGATTCCCACGGTCTTTGAAAAGTCCTTGAATTTTTTTTTTCGAACTCGGGGGGGCCTTTGAAAGTTTTTACAAATTATTAAACTTGGTGTGAAAGAGTGAATTTTTAACTGGTGTCGGATATTGGTCAGATCGGACACGGTAAAATCATTTGCAAACACTTGAAAGACATTTTATATAGGAACAGGAGATATTTTGTGTGACCAAATTTTGCAAGCTCTGAGTGAGTTACCCCTTCCACAATCTCAACTTGATTGTCTCAGATGGGCCCAATGTCAACAAGTCAGTTTTTAAAAAAATTTGATAATGACTCATTACTTTCTACCCGAAAAAAGAACTAATTAACATTGGGGCATGTAATATTCACACAGTACATACTTTTCTTGCGTCTTAAAGAGCTTGGGGAAGATGTGTCTCAACAATTTTTATATATTCACAGATTTTTTAATCAGTGGCCTAGGCGTTGGTCAACATGCAAAAAAATTCAAGGAGACTTGAAACTTTCCACTCACTATTGCATCACGCATTAGTCAAGCAGGTGGCTAAGCCTAAAACCAGCTGCTGAGACGTTACTTGAACATTGGATTGCAGTGCAAAAGTATTTCCTTGACTATATTCCAATAAAAAAGCCAAACATGCTACATAGACCTGGCTACATGAAAATTGTTCATTTACTTAGAAGAGAAACTATGAAAGCTGAGGTAATGTTTGTCGTATCAAGTGCAAGCATATTTAATCGTGTGACCGAATTTCTTCAGAAATAGAAACCCTGATACATAATCTTCATTCGAGATTTGAAGATGGATTAAATGGAAGATATATGTAATCAGAAATTTACCTCTGGCTGGTATTGCGATTGGAGATCAAATTTCTAAAGCGCTACAGAAAGTGAAAGAAAAGGAAAGGGTGTTCTTTTTTCTAAGGGCTCAGAAGCATTACATTGCTAGTGTTAAATATCTTTTGAAGAAGCTTTCCTTCAGTTTATCTCTCCTAAAAAGTTTATCCTGGCTTGGTCCTCTTGAGAGATTCAGTGGTGAGCGTGTTCGACAAGTATTAGAAGTTACAAGAGCAATATGGGAGATCCCAACAGACATACTACTGGATGAGTGGAAATTACTCCAAAGAGAATTTGAGGAAGAAGGATCTAGAATGAAGCCTATTCATGTTTACTGGAACCAGTTCTTTAGACTGCGAGACATTGGTGATGTGGATCCTAAATACCCAGTTGTGTCAAAGCTAGTGAAGGCTGTTCTGTCACTTTCTCATAGTAGTGCTGACATTGAACGTGGCTTTTCAGCTTCAGGAAGCTCTTGGACAGGAGACAGAGCATCAATGTCAGAATGCACAATGCGTTGATGACGGTCAAAAGTAGCTTGGCAAATTTTGACAATCAACCTTATTTGGGGCCAATCACATCAAAGCTATTGGATATTGGAAGGGTTGCATATAAAGCCTACAACGCCTATTTAGAAGATATAAGACAGAAGGAACAAGGTAAATTAAAGGACAGGAAAGAAAAGAAAGACAGGAAGCAGAGAAAAAGAATTTAAAGTAGCTGGTAAAGAAAATAAAGGTAATAGAAGAACACAAAAACTTAAAATTGTGCGTAAGGTAAGAGGATGAGTTTATTAAAGGAAACCATTGATAGGCTTAAGAAGGCGATACAAAATAAAGATTTTAACGAAGCAGCACTTGCCCAGGCAATGATTGAAGGGGCGGAAAAAGTTTCAGACGATGCTGGTCAGCAAAGACAGACTAAATAATGCACACTCTTCTCTTGAAAAGAAAAAGACAAAATTATTTTCAGACTTTTTCAACAAAACAAATGAGACATAATCTTATATCAAGATTACAAATTTTTTTGTTAATATTGTTTCAAAATAATATACTTTTTAAATGAAGAATATAAATATCCAAAGAAAGAAAAGAATAAGATAAGGGTGGCTGAGGAGGATCTTTTTCTTTATCTTTATACTTAAATATATATGGAATTACTGTTATTTGTCACTTTTTTTTTAGTTTTCGTTTAGTCACTTTTTTGGTTCGATTAGTCACTTTTTTACACCTAAAACCTGTTATAACCCCTGTATAACCCCATAAAGACATAATAAGGCTACAACACAGAATGCAGTGTAAAATGCTTTATTAAACAACAAAAGAGTACAATGTATGACTTACAAGCATCACAGGAGGTGTTCGAAATTGCGCCCATTGTCATGGATGCACCCACGACATCTACGCGACATAGATTGGCGAACATTTTCGAAGATACTTGGCGTTTCACTGATCGCAGCAGCAGCAATAGAGATTCGTGCCACCAGGTCCATTTCAGAATTTACGGGCGTGTCGTACACAATGCTCTTCATGGCACCCCAGAGAAAATAATCAAGAGGAGATAAATCAGGTGATCTGGGAGGCCAAGCGAAGGGACCGCCACGCCAATCCAATTGTTGATATGCCCGGTCCAAATGGTCACGTACACACCATCATGGCGCCCTATCATGTTGAAACCTCATTCCGCGCCGAACATGTGCGGGGACATTGCTAACCTTTTCCGGAAGTACCTCTTGAAGAAAGACGAGATACTTGCTAGCGTTCAGTCGAGTTGGTAAGATGTATGGCCCGACTAAACTGGCCCTCACGATACCCGCTGTAACATGAATGTTATATTATTGTCTTATTTTAGATATTAGGTAGATAATTATAATATAGTATGGTTAGACTATTGGGATTGTGATAATTTAGGATGAGTTGAAGTGGTTCCTTACTTACTAAAGTATTAGCAAGAGGACTTCAATAGCAATAACCCTAGGTTTCCCATTAAAAATAAGGTGACTTCTTCAAAAAAAAATCAAGAGATAAATAAGACTTAAGATACGACCTGTGATTCTGAGATGACATTGATTGGTTCTTCTAATTTTTGAGGAGAGTCTTTTTCTGATGAGGAAACCGGATTCGAACCTGGAGTCAGATGAGGGTTGTTCCCTTGAAATGTATTGGAAATGCAATGGGGACAGTGGAAACGACGGCCACTTCCACTCACAGAATTCAGGCAGGATGAGTGAGAGTAAATTCTTTTTATTTATTTTGAACAGAAGAAGGAAAACCCGTTATTCTAACTCAGTATCAGAGAGGGTCCATACGTCCATCCTTTGATGTGGTTTGAAGGGGTAGGTGCGTTGTTCAAACAAGGTAATATCTTGCGTAGAGATCCTTGTCGGAGTAGGGCATCAGCGAAAAATACACGGAAAAAACAAAGAAGAAACCGCACCGAGACGGTATTCCCAGAGGCCTCTACTCCTCGAAAAAATTGAAAGGGTTGGAGGTAACTGCGGGATCAATGCAAAGAATTGCTGAAGCAAAAGAAATGTTGAATAACAGGAGCGACCATTTCCGTCAGGAAGATTGGTTCCGTCAGATGGTTGAAAGGGATGTTCCACGGGAGTTGATTCAGTTCCTTCGGTCAAACACTTCCTTTCCACTCCACGATCCACATAGTTACCCCGAACAATCCAGGCAGCCGCAAAAATTTACGTCCTTTGACGTTGGTGAAAAGTGAGAGTCTGAGGAAAATCACGCCAACACCTGTTTTTATACGTTGAATGGAAACTGCGATTTTGTCGCTAATTATGTTGCCAAAGCTCCATTTTTGATGGTTTATCTCCATCCGAAATCCAGTCAAAAACCGCCAAGTGGCAACCCCACTATGCGTTCTCCCTGGGTCTGAATGAATGAAATTGAATAAAGTGGATTATAAATCAATCCTTCATCATATCGACTAGAAACAACTATCAAAATGACCACAAGGTCTTAAAGCACATTTTGACAGATGTTCAGAAGCCGTACGATAAAAATTGATTAAGTTAATTACCCTTTGATAATTGGATCTATGAATGAAAGTTGGCAAGGGGTTGACCTCTAAATTTGCCCACTTTTTCTCGGAATCGGCCGTCTCTTTGACCGTTTTGGGTAGAAGGAATGCAAGGGGATTCCAGCTTGTAGCGTTGTACTTTTCCGTTGGGAAAACGAGTGAGTTTCAGAAAGCGTTCGTTTCGGTGAGTTTAGGGGGTGAATCCATAAAAATTGGTGTTGTCTGTGTAATTTTTTGGTTAGGTGTAGGTGCGGTGATGATTATGAATGTAACGTTTCAATTAACGTTACACCCGCCGACACATTAACAGTGAAGCGTTGTTGTGCGGCTCGTGGTCGGGTTCGTGTTGGTTGTCTAACGCCCACTTGTGTGCGTATTGAACACCCCTTCACGTGAAAAGGTTCCTTCATCACTGAACATAACCGAACTGGAAAATTACGTGTCTGCCGCACTTTAGTGAAGAAACTGTGCAACCCCACACGTCGTGGGGATTATCCGGCTTCAATAACTGAACTCTTTGAAGATGAGAGGGATGTAAGGCTTTGCCCTGCATTATGCGATGGATAGTGGATCGAGACGTTCCGGTGGCAGCGGCAAGCGCCCGTACACTGGTACCGAGATTTCGGTCCACAGCTTGCAACAGACCCTCTTCGAATATGGGGGTTCGTGCTATTCGCAATCGCCCAGTATCCTGCATCGAGGCTGTGAGGGATTCACGTTCCGCAAGGTTCTGATGTACCCGATGTTTGTTTAACATCGATGTGTTTACTTTGACGATGTTTTATTTTTGAATAAAAAAGTACCATTGTAAAAATGTAAAAAATAACCGAGCAACTAAGTATTTGTCAGTGATGGCGACATCCGTGCCATCAGAAAGAGCTTTTTCCATAACTGTAGGGACAGTTAGTGAAAAAAGAACTCGGCTTAAGGTGGAGAAAGTTAACAATCTTTTTTTTACAAACTGTAAATAACAAATATTGGGACGTATACTGATTATAGGCCCCAATATTTTTTATTTACAGTATAAAAAATATGTTTGTTATGTCCCCCCTCGGTAAGTTGATAGATAATTAATAATAACTAACAATAATTATTGTTATGTACCTACCTATAGTTTGTAGTACCTAGGTCAAATTGTTGTAAATATTATTTTCTTTTATACTATTCAATTTGAAAATAAAAAAAATTCCTAATTGTTCTTATTAAATGTTTTGACAGTTTTAAAAATCTCAGTTATAAATTAATTAACACAGCCAATGACCCCGGTGAAAATTAATGTTTGATGTTACTAAAACAGTTTTAAGAAATGGATTGCTTCCGTTTGAATTTTATTTTGCAACGCTAAATTTCATTTTTATGCATTAGATGCAAAAAGAATTGACGAACTTTCGTCTCTACTATTATAAAAGGAAGTGTTTGTGTGTGTATCTGAGGTGTCCAGACGAATCTGTAGTACTTACAGTCATGAAATTTGGCACACAAGTAGTCCTAGAGTTAACTGAAGAGTCCTTGAAGTCCGAATTTTAAAATTTAATCTAGTACATTTTTTTCATTAATTTATTAGCGTTTTCTTCATGTGGTTCTTCATTTGGATGCGCCCCGAGTTTCGACTCTGCCACGGTACATGCATGACGTCACTGGTTGAATGGTATTCAAAGCGTATTTTCCTCGCACGGTATTTCCAACGGTTTCTTTATTTTCTCCATTTCCTTTTCTTAAAGTTCTCTTTGATTTGAATCACGGTTCTGTGCTGTCGCTTCAGTATTGTTATTGCTTCTTTAAGAGCATAACTTATTACTGCTTAATTTAGTTTTGATTTACGTTGTTTGTCGGAAAGCATAAATTATTAATGCTTAATTTAGTTTTGATTTACGTTGTTTGTCGGAATCAGTGAGGTTTAGCGTTTTGACTTTTTAAAAGCATAACTCTCTTGCTTTTTGAAAGTATAGCGATATTTAATTTTTCGCTTTAAGACTTTTTGAAAGTACAGCGATATTTAATTTTTATCATTTATAGAATTTTTTGTTTATTGTTCTCAGGGAGGTTGCTTTTTTAAAAAGCATAATTTTGTCACGGGCAACGCCGGGCGAGTACTATTAGTATGTATATTATAGAAAGCAATATCTCAAAAACCATTCCTTTATTAGATGACCCCAGGGATTTTTCTTCCTTAGGTTTGTCCGGGGGGGGTCTTCACAACCCCGGGGTACCTGAGTGATCTTTTCGTTTCACAGGGGTTTACTGTCTTTGGTAAACATGGGTATAGCGCTCCCATGACACCCAATCGATCTTTCTCTATCTTCATCCCGCTACTCAATCCACAACTCCTTTTTTTCCTTTTCTAGACTTGCAAATCGAAAAAATCTATGAAAATATTTAATTAATTTGAATTTATATATTTATCATATAGATTGAACAAATAGTTTTGCTAAGAAACACCTTTATTTTACTTTACTTTTGTTCCATTTGAGGATATAAATTATTTTCAATTTACGTAATTTTTTTTTCTAAATTATTATTTTACTGTCGAACTTTTATTTCATTCATTTGAATTCTTTTAATTATTTATAAAAATGTAGGTAAGTTTTTTTCTGACCCGTATGTTTGCCGTGTGCAGCGTCCCGTATCGGGGGGAAAGTGGGATCCTTGGGTACCTTATGCGTGGCCTTTGGCCCATGCTTCAACGTAGACGGGTGACTGGTTGGCCAGAGCCCGCTCTGGCCAATCGGCTCACTCAATATCTCTTGGATTTCATCACTTCAGAGCGCTCAGTCTCTCTCGTGCTAAACTCAATTATTTTTGAGTTTTTAAGGGTTAGTGCTGCAGCTGCGGATGCCCTGGGTAAACTAGCGTATCCAAATCCTGACGCCGTAGCACTATACAGAGGCTGTTCACACATTTTTTAAACAAAATATATTGTATTCACAAAGCTAAATTACATAAAATTCTTGTGCTTTAAATGTTCTATTTAATAGCCCTTATTCTGAACTATCTTTCGACACCGTAATTTTCAGGATAATAATGCCTTTTGAAGTGTCAGAAGAGGTATTCTATCCCATTCCTCCTGAACAGTTTTCCAGAGTCTTGTAAGGGTTGTGGGACGACGTTTGGATAATGAGATTTTAAAAGTCCGAAAGCACAAAAATCCATAGGTGATACATCGGGAGATTTAGTAGAGATATCAGTTAAGGGTATGGCCTTGATACCGGTTTTTTGTTCCATTTCTTTTGGGAAATTTACAGTGGATTTTGATGTGTGACTGCGAGCTTTGTCTTGATGGAGTTCCACAGATTGATGGCACTGTGGGTAAAGCGATGGTATTTCATTCAGAAAAATTGGCGATAAAATAGGTTCGTGATAGTATTTGGAGTTAATCTTGACAATTTTTTCCACTCTCTTTATTTTTAACTTGCCATTATTTGAAAAACCAGCAACAATCCCGAATCCCTTAGAAAAACTTTCTTTCGATTCTGTGAAACATGTACTTAATTTTTTTTTCTCCCCTTTTATGATAATAAATGGCTCTTTTTTTGCTGCAATCATTTAAATACACCCATGATTCATCTATTGTGACAACTTTTTTCCATTTTTCTTTGGATAAGTGTTTCTTATATAATTCGGCAGCGTGTCCTGCGTTCAGCGATATGCTTTGGAGTAAGACGATGCACATTGCGTTTTTTCGCTTTCTTAAGATTTAAATCAACGTTTATCATTTTGTTTACAGTGGACACCGAGCATTTTAATGATTTTGCAACTCTCCTTTGACTAGGGGGGTTTTCTTTTAACATTAAACAACGTACCTTTGCAATAGTCGAAGATGTCCGTTTCTTCCTAGGATACTTGTTTGGAATATTTGTCCCACTTGAGGCTCCAATTCGACGTCTTTTTTTCCTTTCTTGTTGACGGTATTACCTATCGACGCTTTAGATATCACAAAACCATGACTCTCACATCGTTTTTGGATAACGGAATATGAATATTTCTCTTCGGAAAGAGCATAAATATAGCCTTCGAACCTTTGCTTCGTTAGAAACGCCATTTTGAATAAAAACAAACCTCTCAAGCCGCAGACGATATTTGTGGCTTTTAAAAACATAGTACAACTGCAATTATTTCTTTTGCAGTAAACGATTTTTTATTACCGCTAACCAAAATCGTCTAAAAAATGTGCGAACAGCCTCTGTATTCTGGTGTTACCCCTGAAGCAGCCCCGAGATCTGTTGCTCGTCAACTGCCGTGTGCTGCTTTCCCTTGTTGGGCTCCATAGTGGGCGGGGTTACTCTAGACACTAGTAGTAACCAATCTCAACAATCAATTGCAAAGTTTATCGTTAAACGTTGAAAGAAAGTTGCAAAATATGTCCCCATTTTTAATCAAAAAATACATCACAAAATGTGCTGCGGGAGAAGTGAAAAATATTTTTTTTAAAAATGAAATCTAGTGACCCTTTAATCGAATCCACATCATTCATACAATCAGAGAAATTACTTAAAATTAAAAACTTTGGACCCCCACTTGTAGAGGTTAATGCTCATATAACTTTAAATTTTACTAGAGGCATAATTTCGTCTCCATAATTAATTATGGTTTTGGAGGAAGAATTTTTGGAAGAAATAAAAAATCAGAAAGTTTGTGCTGTCAAATGAATAACTCGAAACAACAATGGAATATTATCCCCACCAATAGCATAATTCTTACTTTTGACACATATATACATTATTGATAAATGTTACAAAAAGAAATAAACATCAATATTCCAGAAGTGGTATCGGTTTCTAACTTTTTCCCATTCTAAAATCCTTTTCATCCGCTCGACGTGTAATCTCTAAATTCAGAGCATTTTTTACCATTTCTCTAATAAGATATTCAGACTTATACTTTCGTCATAAGTTCTTTTGAAACTTATCCTATGAATGCTAGGAAATGCTCTGCAATTTCCATAATGTGTTGTTGTAAAGTAATCTACGCATCTCAAAATGTTAAAAAATAACATATAAACATCTGCTATTTTACTGGGGACTGTGCTTTATTCAAAAGTTCCTTAGAAACCCTGCTTCGAATTCGAGGAAATATTCTGAGATTTATATGGTTTGCTTTTCATTCCTTTAGTTTTTTCTAAGTATCTCAAAATATTTAAAAGTTTTTTCTAGTTGTCTTCTCATATCATCTACCATTTTACTGGAAAACATACGTTCTCTCTCATATACAGGGTGTTTCGAAAATCATGGGCAAAAATGCAAGGGGTGATAGAAAACATCTAAACAAGCAATTTTCACCATACAATGCATGGGCGGAGAGCAAGCGGTGAACCGCTAGGAGGTATCTACCGTTACTGTCACATGAAAAAACGAAACACCAAACGGAAAGAGGAGGTATTAAATAATTTTATTGACAGCATGTGTGGCAAAATTACAGAAACTGCTCAAAAGAGCAACCACCTGTGGAAATGTAAGCGTTACACCTGCGACGTAGCGAGCGGCGCACTTTTTCAAACACACCCGGCATGTCTCGGACGGCAGCAACAGAAATCCTGGCAGCTATGTCTTTTTCTTCCAAAAACTTTTTTCTTTTCACAACGGAAAATGAAAGCTTGAAAACACATTTGAAAACGTTTTGAAAAGTATATATTTTTTAAATTTCACAAAAAGTGAATACATTACAAAACACAATTGTGTTCCAGCAGAACTAAACTTCGAATGTTGGGTAAGAATATATATATACTCTGAAACTTATCAATTACACTAAATATAGTGGGCATGTTGAAAATGAAAAAGGTTTATAAAAGAAAAGAATAATACAACCTGATAACGTCAGAACTCTTAAGTAAAAAAATAATAAAAATGAAAATGGCAAAAAAAAGAAAACTCTTAATATTTTCGTGAAAACTAATATAATAAAATAAAAATTCCACAACTGTCGGAAGTACAAATAAATGGACCAATAGTATCACAAAAAAAGATTTAAAAGGACCAATGCAATTAATCAATATTTTAAAATCAAAATAACCGACGGGAACAAAGAAAAAATTTCAAACGAACCAATGAAATCAAACGACTTTAACAGATTTTGGAAAAAATTTCTAGAATATTCAAAATGAGAAAATTGAAAGTTTCCAATTGCCGAGGTTGCCATGAAAACCACAACAACCGTAACGACAGATGGGTTGCCTTAATTTATCGTAACTCGCTACTAGAAGTGCGCCCAAACAAGTCGCCAAACCGTTGCCATTACTCATAAACGTAGAGTGTAGCTGTACCATAGAGGAAATCGATATTACCTTCACGACGTAATATCTCGTCATGAGCAAATTTGTAAGGTCTTCATGGACGAGATTATCTCGTCCAAAAACCACTTGGAGGTTTAAAGTTTAAAACACACTGCGTCTGTCTTTCTTCTCCCTTATCTTTTCTGAAAACACACATGTACGCCCAGGACACCATTCAGGATCGATCGTGACTGAACTATCAATTATATAAATAAATCTACTTCACACATTGCGTTGAAAAATCTTTTAGTATTTGGGAAGGGATCAATACTTCATCTTATATGAAAACTATGTTGAGATGAATAAAAACAAACTTACCTCAAAGTAAACAACTATTTTAATTTCCTTAGCGCAGCGTGGCTCAAATTTTCAATCATTTAACCTTATCTTTATTTTGCGTATCGGATTCCCAAGGTTTTCACGATAAACTACTTTTTATAATACACTTTCTGGCTTATCATTTGCGAACGCTTTACCAGAATTGCTAATGATTATTGCAACAATCGTTATTGAGATGATTGGAGGGGATTGTTTTTCCATATTTTACAATGGAAGATGTGTGAACGGCCTATATCTTAAAATCTACATTTTGACTCTTTTTTTTTTTTTTCATTTGATTTACAATTACTTTTTGTTTTAATTAAAATTATTGTTTTTGTTACATTTCTATTTGTAATTATTTTAATATATAGATTTAAAATTTGAATTTAATCGTTTTTATTTTCACGGATAGAACAACAGACTGTCAAAATTTTTAATTCTGATTAGTTCTTAATGCAAGAAAATTTATTTGGGGAAGTTCAAAACCAGTTTTAAAATCTATTTGGGGAATAACTAAATCGGATCAAGTGATTTTAATGCATAATTAGAAACAAAAAAATGACATTTTGATGGTTTTTTGTATTTCGAGTGTCCTCAAGGTGCCTGCCTACGTTCGGAGACCTTTTTTTTAAATATTTCAAAAATTGACTTGTTATGTGCATTATACTATCAAATACATCTAAAAACTATGAATAATATGTAAAATAACTATATATGTTTTTTTTTTTTTTTTCATTTTTTGCTAAAAATAAACAAAAAATCTCAATAAATTAACAACTAAGCAAAACAACAAAACTCAAATTCAAATTAAGATATTCTATTTTTTTAAATTGTATTGTGTTATCAAAACCCTCTTCTGGGATATCTACCCATTTTATTACTGAAACTTTGTATTAAAAATATTTATGCAATTAAACCTTTCGACATAGAAAAAAATCTTAAAAAATTATTACAACTATTTACTTATGTAATCAAAAAGCTAAAAATAATGTATAAACAATTAAAATAAAGGTAGGTTACCTGAATTGAACCCTTTACAATATTCTACAAAGTTTAAAATTATTTGAAGCATAATGTTATGAGTTATAATGTTGTGCGGAAGAGCAAAATGTAAAAAATCTTATTTTGAGAAAAAAACCATAAAATAAAAAAAAAACTTCTACACTTACACATTAGTTGAAAAACCTGACATTAAATAGCTCCTGATTTGTAAAGGTCACCTTTTTGGTCATTGAAAACTGATGTGTTTTTCTTCCGAATGGCTTTTTAAAGTTTCCTGCGCTTCCTTGCAACAAGGGTGGAATGATTCTTCGAATCCGCAAGCCGTCCAAGTGTCCATAGCCTTCTACTGTAAAACACCCAGAATTTGTCAAATTAAGCCTATTGAAAACATTTAGGCAACCTTTAAAAACATCGTTAAATTGAATTATGGCATCATAGGCTCCTAACTTGACAGTTTTGAGGCTGACAAACTCTGGCACTCGTTGCCAAATTACGCCATTGAAACACTCGTTGACGTTTTGAGTTTTGCCGTGGAGACATTTCTCTAACAAATCTTACTAAAAAAACTTAATTAAACAATTACTTAACCTTTTTTTTTTAAATATTCAATGTGATCGAACAAATTTTAATATTCTCTAACAAATCTTACTAAAAAAACTTAATTAAACAATTACTTAACCTTTTTTTTAAATATTCAATGTGATCGAACAAATTTTAATATTCTATGCCGGTTTTTCGTCCCACTTCCGTTAGCAGAACACTACTTACGGTTTGAAAATCTGTCAATATACTAATATTAAAAGTTCAGAAACTAGAGTTATAAGTTAGATAGAAACAAAATTTAAACTGATTTGGAAAGCTAAGAAACTATAATTTCAAAGCTAGGCAAAATTAAAAAATCGTATTTTTCTCCACAAATGCGGTTTTATAGGTAGGCAGGCATCTTAAGCAAATAAAACGTAAAGGTATTTTCAACTATACTAATTTTTTAAGACTGCATTTAATTGAGGGTGAGAAGGAACTAACGAGTCCTAGGTTTGAGTCTCCCAAACCCAGTTTTATAAACATTATTATGCATTCGATTTTTGACCGCAGTTGCCCTTGGCAAGTATTGTGATTTTGGTATTTGAATGTAGGTAAAATGAAGTATGCAGTGTTAGTAAAATATAACTGCAGTAACACAGCTAGTACCAGAGTTATGGTTGTTCTGTCTCTGTCTAGCCACTAGATGGTGCTAGTGTATTTTTATTTGAAGGATCAACCAATGATAGTTTAGTTCGTGTCAGAACTTAGGACTTAGTGCTTTTTCTGTATGTTTGATTTTGTTTAGTGCTTTTTCTGTGCATTGATTGTTACTTTGGATAAGCATGGGTATAGTTAGAATGTTCAAGGAGATGAGGACAGAGGGAGCCAGTGGGGAGTTTTATGTGGAATGTGACTTGTGTGGGAATATGGTTGAGGCAGGAAAGGGTGGTGTGAGTGGGTTTAAAATGTCAGAGAAGGTTGAATTTACATGCAATAGTTGTTTAGAGGTGGGTGATTTGAGGAAGGAGCTGGAGGCTTTGAAGGTGAGGTCTGCAGAGGGAGTGGAAAAGGGTGTCCAATGTGTAGACTTGGGGCATGTTGATCAGGGGGATAAGGTAACTAGAGGGGTAGTGGTTGGTGATTCAATGGTTAGGGTTTTGGGAGAAATGGTAGGGCGTAAAAAGCGCAATTTTGCAAGGTGTTGCTTGCCAGGTGCCAGGGTAAAACATGTAGTTGAGGCAGTTAAGGCAGGTGTTGTTAAAAGGGAGGAAAAGGCAGTAGTGTGGGTGGGAACAAATGATGTAGAGAGGACTACTAATGTTGAGTTTAAGAGGGAAGCAGAAACACTTTTAAGAGGCATTAAGTCTCATGGGGCAGAGGTAACAGTATTAGGATTACTACCTAGGTATGGGTTAGGTAATGGGTGGTTAAATCAAAGGGCCAATAAGATGAACGGGTAGTTAAGAGATTTGTGTAAGAGGGAGGAGGTTAGATTTTTAGATGTTTGGAAGGAGTGTAGGAGGGATTGGATAAGCAGGGACAATTTGTATTTAAGTCTGATAGGTAATAGGGAGGTTGGCAAGCGGGTTTTGAATATTCTGGAGTCAAAAAACTAGAATACAAGCAGGGATGGGAAGGACATAGAGGGTTGACAGTACACTGTAATTGCTTAAGAAAACTAACAGGGTCTAAATTGCAGGAGACAAACAATACAAAGGGAAAGTGCAATGTAAGGGAGAAAAACAATACCAAGACAAATAATACAAGGGGAAAGTGCAATATAAGGGTGAAAAATAAGCTAAAAGTATTTTATTGTAATGCTCGCAGTGTGAGAAATAAAATGGATGAGCTCAAGGGAATTGCACAAGCAGAGGATATAGATATCATTGGGATTACTGAAAGTTGGGCAAACAGTGAAGATGCACAAATTTTAGAATTAAGTGGATTCACAATGTTTAGGGAGGACAGAGTGGATAGGAAAGGGGGTGGGGTTTTGATTTATGTGAGAGAATTCTTAAACTGTACGGAAATAAAGTTAAATAGTAAAACTGAGGGTATAGAATCAGTCTGGGTGAAACTGAATACAGACAAAGGCAGAGGACTAATTCTGGGCAATATATATAGACCTCCTGTTTGTAGTGAAGAGCAGGAAAAGGGCATGTGCAATCTGATAAACGAAGCATGTCAAAAGGAGAATTAATTTTAATGGGGGACTATAACTATCCAAATATTGACTGGACAAACAATCTAGCTACAAATGGGAAAGGGGCAGAATTTTTGGAAGTGATACAGGATTGTTTTTTGTACCAGATGGTGTATGAGGATACTAGGGACAATGCAATATTGGATTTGATTTTCAGCAATGACGAGGATAGGGTGCAGGATTTGGTTATAGGTGAGCCACTGGGAGAAAGTGATCATGGAAGTATCAGATTAAGTATAAATTTTCAGTCATCATACACAATCAATAGTAGGATAATTTCCAAATTTCAGAAAGGTAAATTTTCATAAGATAAGGGAAGAGTTATAGGAAACATTCAAAGGGGGATTATTAGCACCGCATCATTCTGAACAATGGGAGGAATTCAAGAATAAGTTAGACAGGGTGTTAAAAAAACATGTAACGTTCAGGAAAAAAGGAAAATCTAGAAAATTGCTCCCTATGTGGTTTTCAGGGGAAACATATGGTAACTATAATTTAAAAAAGGATCCCAAGGATGGAGCCTTTGCAGGGGGTATAATTAAAGAATGCAAATTCAACAGGGATGAAATAGTACATCAGTTGAAAAGAATTAAGCCATCTAAAGCACCAGGGCCAGACGATATTTATCCGAGAGTACTAGTGGAATGCGCGGAAGAACTGGGGGAAGTAATTCACACGATATTTAATTCAACATATAGCACAGGTTGGGTACCAATGGATTGGAAGTTGGCCAACATAACTCCAATTTTCAAAAAGGGAATACAAAGTGATCCGGGCAACTATAGACCAGTAAGTCTAACATCAGTAATTTGCAAAATATTTGAATCTCTGTTAAAAAAGCATATAATGTTATACTTGGAGGAGGGGGGACTGTTATCAGATAATCAGTATGGGTTTAGGAAGGGCATATCCTGCTCTATAAACCTTTTGAAGTTCTACGAAAAAATTACTGAGGAGCTGGATAATAAGAGCAGTGTGGATATCATGTACATAGATTATCAAAAGGCTTTTGATAAAGTACCTCATGAGGCATTACTGTTTAAATTGGAAAGGCTGGGGATTCAGGGAAAAACATTAATATGGATAAAGAATTGGTTATTGGGTAGAAAGCAGAGAGTGCAGGTAAAAGGAAATTATTCACAGTGGACAGAAGTTATAAGTGGGGTGCCTCAGGGATCAGTTTTGGGACCAATTTTATTTATAATTTTCATAGATGATATAGGTCAGGGGATAAAGAATAGAATCAGTATATTTGCAGATGACTTAAAAATATGGGGGACAGTGGATACCAAGTTACAGATAGAAAATTTACAAGGGGATTTTGATAAGATATCCGAATGGGCTGTAAAATGGGGTATGTCATTTAATGTAGGGAAATGTCAAGTTCTGCATATGGGTTACAGGAACAGTGGAGCCGAGTACTGTCTGCAGGGAGTAAAGGTAAAGGAGGGAGAAACAGTCAAGGATCTTGGGGTGATAATTCACAGGGATTTTAAAATGGGTCACCAATGTTCAGCTGAGAGTAAAAAGGCTAATAGGTTATTGGGGTATATTAAAAAGACTGTAACTTCAAGGGATAAGAATATAATCTTGCCGTTATATAAGGGTTTAGTAAGACCACATCTAGAATATGCTGTACAATTCTGGGCTCCATATATGAGAAAGGACATATAATCAATTGAAAGGGTTCAGCACAGAGCTACAAAAATAATTAAGGGGCTAGCAAATTTCGACTATAATGAACGTTTAAGTAAGCTAAACATGTATACACTGGAAAGAAGAAGAAGGAGGGGGGATTTGATTCAGCTTTTCAAGTTTGTAAAACAAGGGGACACAGAGGGCTTAAATTTCAATAGGGATAACAGAACAAGGGGCCATGGGTATAAATTGAATAAGACACATTTTAATCGGGATTTAAGGAAAAACTACTACTTTAATAGGGTAATAGACAGTTGGAACGTGTTGCCTGAAATATAGTTAATTCAAAGAGAGTGTACGAATTTAAGACACTATTGGATAGTCAGTGGGAATTGGGGAATTCATAAACAAAGGACCAGCCTTGTTGGGCTTGAGCCTGTAGCTGGTCGTCAATATTTGTATTTGTATTTGTAGAATAACAAGAAAAATCGATAGAATGCAGCACAAACTGATGACCACGGGAGCAAAAAGTGCTTAAAACTGCGACGTACGTCACAGAACAAACGAAGTTTTTGTAGAACAATTTTTCCTCAATATTATTCAAATTTTGGCCGATTTTTTTTAAATCCTAAGTTACAATGTTCTGCAGTGCAAACGTGCTCCTTACCACACCTTTTTTTCTTCTCTTGAAAAAAACAACCACAGTACACCGGCCCCAAATAATCACAAACACTATAAAAAACACATCTTCTATGTAAATGACACAATATTTAACATCAAAAGTTATCAATAGAGTTGCAAATACTGAAAGTATGCCTTGGTTTTAAATAAAGTAGGTTAATTCATTTTGATGTGTGTTTTATTATAAAAAAATAATACATATTTAGCCGATAATTGTGTTTTACGTCTGTTTTTAATTTTACTGCAGTTTTCAAAATTCGGACAAAATGCCTGCAGAAAAATTGCAATCGCTTGGAGTTGTGTAGCAGAACACTGAATATAATTCTGCACCTGGGCTAATAACTGGTAATGTCAAGCCTTTTGTTTTGGAAAGAAATCGCGTTGATGCATTAGCCATCCTTTTTTTGTTAGACACAAATCGAAATAAGCCATTATGATTGCAGCGCAGTATTCGGTGAGTCAAAAAATATGCTTCTTATTTAAATATAAATTATCGTGCTTGATCAAAATCCATATATTAGATTATGTATTATTTACTTGTGTTATATGTCAGTATTTGTATTAGTTCTGTCCATTGTTAATTGTCATTTTTCGGTGTATGAAATAAAGTTAAAAGATTTTATTGGATGCAGTTAGTTTGTCGATCTTAGTTCTCAACAAGAGTTTTTATACGGATCTTTAATGAATAAAATCTATAAGCTAGCTCTCTCAAAAGCCAGTATGAATTTTGATACCTTGTAGAAAAGCAATGGATTACAGAGCAATAGTATTTTAAATCCTTCAAAAGTAAAAGCAACAATACTTGGTACAGAATCCTTGCTAATCTCAGTTATGATAGAATATAACATTTAAATTACTAATAAAAATGATTCACCTGTAAAGTCATTATTATTAAGATATTTTATTCAAAGACTTACAGGCCAAGAAGCAACTGCCTCCGGGGAATTTTCTTGTGGCCCTATCCTAGACCTACATAAACAGGTATAGCACAAAGGCAGGAAGAAAGTGTGGTTTTGTTTCATTTGCAACCTTCTAAAACGGTCTACAGGAATGAAGTGAACTCTCCCAAAGAGGAGTGTCGAACCTTCCCGGAATGGTCGGGCTGTATTTAACTGAAGATTTATTCTTTCAGCCATTTATCACCCAACTCCGTTCCCTTCATAGCTTCGGCTGTAACCTCTTTCAAACGCTTCAATTGATCTTGGGACAAGGACTTCTTTCCGTCTCCTGCGGTTCCCTTCCTGAAGAAATTAACAGTTTGTGGTTGATTTCCGGAATCCAATGGATTTGGATGCGTCAAGAACAGGTTCTTTTTCATGTAGTCAAAGCTTGTGTGCTCGATAATCTTCTCCAAAAGACTTTCATCATTGGTCATATCGCGGAAATACTCCTCATCCAGAAACCTGGCAATCCTCAATACCTCCTCTCTCCTGTTAGCCAGCAGATCTTCGTAGGATATCAGGAGCAAGTTTCCATCGTCCTTATTGTCCAGGTACGACCGGACGTGTTCGAATATGCGTCCGTAGCCTATCTCACCCGTCAGGAATCCTTCGAAGAAATGGTCGAAATCATTTAGGTCATCCCTCAGTTCTTGCATGAAGTGGTAGTACGAAACAAACGTGTCAGCGGGATTCCTATAAATGTACAGGTACTTGGCATTCCTGTTCTTCTGGACCATGTTGTAGGGATAGTGGTGCTTGTAGATCCTCGGTGGTTTCATAGCCTCCACCACTTCGACCCCAGTCATTTCCATGAAGGGCACTACTTTGTAGAGAATGTCGTCGAATGTGGGGAAGTCCTCCCCTCTGGAGACAATTTGCAGTACGATGTACTGCAACCAGGTGGTGCCCGTTTTCGGATAGGATGCGACGATGATGTCGCCATCCCGGGGTACATAATCCAGCGTGTCCTCTATGTTCTTCTTTTGGAACCAAGGTACGTCTGGGAAGGGCAGCCCTCTGATGATCTGAAGTTTGTCGTTTTCCATTGCAGAAAAGAAAACTAGTTAAGGACGGGGGTCTGAAACGAAATGGAAAAAGCACTTGGTTATGAAAATGTCACTTTGGAAAGGTTAAGAAAAACTTGGCATTACAGTGTATTCCAAGTTATGGTGGTATAACATGACAATGAACACACTGATCAATTGGCTAACCTGTAACGACAGGTGATTACGAACACAGATAAGTTATGAGAACAGTCGTTCTTTTGTTTTATTTTTTGGTTAGTGGGAGAGAGTTCGTCTTCTGAAGTTGTAATCCGATTCTTGTGCTCGGAAACTACAAACTGAGCTGTTATATTTTCCATGTCTTTACAGCGAGTGTGTCTATTTCTGGATAAAAACCTGGAACCGAACCTAGGAAACCGAAGCTTTAATGAATTTTGCTGCAGTCATTATATGATATGATTGGTAAGGGCGGATTGTTTATAAAATTTACTATGGGACATTTGTGAAGAGCCCATATTTTAAAATGTACATTTTGTCTCTTTTTTTTTTCATTTAATTTACAATGTTTAGTTTTAATTAAAATGTTTGTTTTTGTTACATTTCCTTTTATAGAGATTTTACTACACTGCTGTTTGTAAAAAAATGCAACACCATGAAGAAGCCATCCGAATGAAATGAAATTTGCCGCAAATGTCAATTATAGGATGTTATGCAAAGTAGTAAAGTTTCAGAGCCACCACGCATGCGTGGTGTGAGCAGCGCTCTCTGAACTGATGCTAAAAGCATAAATAGAGGGCTATAGCGGGACGTTGAAAATAGTGCATGGTTATTTTTTAGTGTCGAACGTTTAGTGAGACCTAAGTATGCCTCCACGACGAAATAGGGTGAAATTTCAACAACTTACGGAGTTTGAACGGAGGAGAATCATCGGCTTTCGTGAAGGAGGATTTTCCTATCGCGCAATAGCAGCTCGTGTGCAGCGGAACAGTTTCATAGTGATGTGAGTTTGGAAGCAGTGGACCGACGAGCACCGGACAACTCGAAAACCTGGGATTTGACGACGGTAGGTGACATCAGCGCGCAATGATAGACACCTGGTCCACATGGCGGTGAATGACCGTACAGCTTCCTCCAGGCAGTTGGCAGCACTTTGGTCTACTGCTACAGGTGTACTAATGTCGGCTTCGTCAATTCGCCGACGTCTGCTGCACCTTGGACTGCTTGCAAGGATTCCTTTATACAGGATCCCCTCGCGCCAAAACATCGACGGCTGCGTCTGCAATGGGCTCATGAGCACAGAGCCTGGAGGGCTGATTGTTGTCTTTTCTGACGAATCCCGCTTTAATTTGTGGTACCATGATGGCCGCATTCGTGTTAGACGCTATGCCGGTGAACGTTGCCTTCCAGAGTGCGTTATCGAACGTCATAGTGTCCGAATACCTGGAGTTATGGTCTGGGGTGCGATTTCGTATCATTAATGATCTCAGCTGCTACGAATTGAGAGTAATCTGAAAAGCAACAGGTATGTCCGTGAAGTGCAAGAGACCGAAGTCCTTCCCTTCCTTCAAGCCATCCCTGGAGCTATCTTTCAACAGGATAATGCACGCCCACATGTTGCAAGGAATGTTCGAGATTTCTTTTCAGCCCAACACATGCAACTTCTTCCTTGGCCTGCTTATTCGCCGGATGTGTCTCCTATTGAGCACGTGTGGGATTTGGTTGGTCGGCGTCTCGCTCGTGATCCGCGTCCTACAGCTTCAAAAGACAAACTTTGGGTGCGCATACAAACAATATGGAATTATCTTCTACAAGCAGACATTCAACATCTGTTTCACTCCATGCCACGTCGTATAGCAGCAGTTATTGCAGCGCGTGGTGGCCACACCAAATACTGATTTCGAACACTTAATATTGTTGTTTTGCTTTGAAAATGTATTCATTTATTTGTACTAATACAAGCCGTTTGTGTATTAAATTTCATTTAATTCTGATGACTCCTTCATGGTGTTGCATTTTTTATAAACAGCAATATATATAGAAGATTTAAAATTTGAATTTAATTGTTTTCATTTTCACGGATAGAACCACAAAATTTTAAAATTTTAATTCGGATTATTTATAATGCAAGAAAATTTGTTTTAACTTCAAAACCAGTTTTTAAAATCTATTTGGAGAATAACGAAATTGAATCAAGTTAATTGGAATGTGACAGCGCTGTTTACATGAAACTGTGGGGATCTTGAAGAAATGAACTACCCACAAGGAAACACTTAATCTCTTATTGCAAGCAGTACAAGACGGACAAAACAATAGCGGACCACTACAAAACAATAGCAGTTTGATTGTAGTAATGTTTTGTATACAATAGCATCATAACTTAATTGAACTTCGTATTATTTATAGGGTAGAGTCAATGTAAGTTTCGGAAAGGCTGGAAATTTGAGGATCAGAGATTTAAAGGAACAACAATTAATTACATTTTACTTCCCTAAACGATTTGCTTTTACAAAATTGTACACTGGATTACTTTACTCTTACTATCTCTGCATACCTGCTGTTGTTTCTCATGCTTACACTGGCAGACCAAAGGAGTGCCAGGCCCGTCGAAGACGGCAAGAGGGGTGCGTCTGCCATGTAAGTGAGCCCCATTGGGAGGAAGTCCGACTTTGCTCGACATACATGACACATCCGTTTTACAGGAAGGTCCCTTTCATACATCCATTCACTCACACATATCGTAATTTAGATCCCAATAACCCTCTGATCAGGTACCCCCAGAGGTATTGATTTGGTATGGGAACATGGGGGACTTTGTGACCACGACCTATTTAACGTGCCCCAGTCACCATTAGTGAACACGACGGACTTTAGCCAGGTCGAAGCGCCGATCTCGCAATCATCAGAATTGCAGGTTCCGCCGAGGACAGAACCCACAACCCTTCTGATGCGAGGACAACGCTCTACTGACTGAGCTACCGCGGCTCGCCAACTTCTATGAAATGCCTTAGTTTCTGATGATATGAAGGCATAAATATATTAAAGAACTTCTCTACTTTTAAATGTGAAAGAAGTAATGTGCAGTCGTGGGAAAAAAACAAACCACCCTTCTTCATTCGAATATTTTAACTGTAGAGAAAATAAATTCAGATAGCGTTTGACAGGAACTAACGTCTGCTATAAAATCAAATTCATAAAATTTGCATAACAGGCCGTATTTATATTTAATTGAGCACCAACTTCATAGTTTCCAATAGGCTATTTCAAGACACAATTTCAAATCTATATCAAAATGTAACTTCATATACCAAATTTCATGTAGTTAAGTCTTACCAATTCGAAATTATGAGCGCAGAAAGATTGGAGCTACTAATGTTAAATATGTTTCTCAGACTTTTATGGATATTTTCCAAAATAATATCTATACAGCGCCCATATTTTGAACCATGTTACTGTAAAAAGAACCCAAACAAAATATCCGCCAAAAATTTTATTTTAAAAATACTTTTTAGAAAATTTGATTTTTAGTAGTTTTTAGTAAAATTAAATTTTAGTAGTTTTTAGTAAATTTGAATTTTGGTAGGTTTTTTTTAGTAATATTGAATTATAGTAGTTTTTTTTTTAGTAAAATTGAATTTTATTAGTTTTTAGTAAAATTGAATTTTAGCAGTTTTTAGTAAAATTGAATTTTAGTAGCTTTTAGTACATTTTAAATTAATATTGGAAAGTATTCTCTAGCTACTGCATAAAAATCTCTCAAGTTTTTACAATATAGTGCAAAACACTGCCCCGCTTCTGTCTAAGTTGATTAGGTAGAATTTGACAGATAAATTTTGAAATCTGTCTAGACCAGGGGTAGGCAACCTGCGGCTCTTTTGATGTAAAGTTGCGGCTCTCCAGTTCCATGCGAAAAAATTATTAATTTATCATCAAAACCCTTAAAAAATAAGAAAATATATTTTTAAGTACCTAATTTCTCAATAGCTTCTATTTTCATAATCGTTAATTACAAATCTCTACGCTTAACATGACCGTAATGAGTAGGGCAACTTTTTGCAACAAATGCAACTTTTTTTCTCACGTCCTACGTTGCATGTAAAGTACTAAAACCCAAAATTCCTCCTTCATGGGGTGTATTTAAGTGAGTTATAACCGCAACATAAATGCAACTTTCTGCATAAATGCTACTTTTTGCATAAAAGCAACCACCTGCAACTTTTTAAAATTTAGCTTAAAATGAATTAATATGAAATTATTATTTCATTTTTTCCCCTCTGAACCATCCCTTCGGTCACATGTGTCTGATTTTGTCATCAACGAAGTATTGTGAATCAAACAAGTTCATGAAAAGAATTTGTTCGTCCTAACAGACGAAAGTGAAATAAATGGCAAGTAAGTACTTTAAACCATTGGTTGATAATCCAAATGAAACTTGTGTAAACGATTGCAGAGTTTGCGACGAGTGTAGATCATCAATATGTTCGACTTGTAGATGACGTTTTAAAATCTTTGAATGTTGAGCGAAAGGATGTTGCACTTCTGCCATCCGATGCAGCACAATATATGACAGCGGCTGGTGCATTTTCAATGTTAAGGATATTACTGGACAAGAATCGGCCATTCAACGTTCTTCTGTATTTAATGATGGATTATAATACTGTTGTATATGACTAAAATAGCCAATATATTTTGAATTTTTTCATTTTTTATGAACATTTTATTTTAGATTTCAGTGTATCAAAAATAAATGCAACTTTCTTTCCATAAATGCAACTTTAAGGAATAAATGCATCTTTTTCCATTTTTACTGCAACAAAAAAAGTTGCCCTAGTAATGAGATAAATTTGAACTATTGTTTTGTTCTTGGAGATGAGACTCCATGACCATGTTTATCTTTCAGTCAATTGCATTCCATTTCCGTCTCACCCAAACAGCCACCGTATAGAGTCTAGACAGCACGTCTAGATGATGAGATGGTAAGATCTCAGATGGTGAGTACGTCAAAGATGGTTTTATACGTGCCTCTCAAGAACTGTTTCGTAATTTTAAAAACAAAGCAGAAATCATGAAAAAAATCAAATATTTGCCATTATCTGCTAAAAGAGTACAAGATAAACTACTAAAATGTCTTCAAATGTAACACATATGCAAGTGGAAGACATTCAACTGGCTTCTGCATTATCACTTGCTATAGATGTGTCTTGCGACATTAAAGACACGGCACAAGTTACCCTTTTCGTCAGGTATATGTCGTCCCAAGGTCCAAAAGAAGAACTGCCAGGATTGCTACCGCTCTCAGGGCAAACTCGTAAAGAAGATGTAGCAAATGGTGTGCAAAAATGCATGGAAGACAATGGAATCGATATAAGTAAAATCGTTTCTATAGCAACTTATGGAGCCAGAAGTATGACATGAATACATAGAGAGGTAACATCAGTTTTCCAGGAAGAAAAAAAACCCACGAAATTCTAACGTTTCACTGCATAATTCATCAAGAAGCGCTTTGTGCCCAAACATTTCCGGCCGTAATAGTTGAGGTCATGAACTTTTTAATTAAGATTATTAACAGCATCTTGGCAAAAGCACTCTACCATCGCCAGTTTAAAGATTTCCTTGAAGAAATAGATAGCCAGTTTTCTGACCTACTTCTGCACAATAAAGTGCGGTGGCTTTCCAGAGGTAACGTATTGCAACGTTTTGCTTTGTGCTTGAGTGAAATAAAAACATTCTTCAATGAAAGAAGCATTGACCATCCCGAACTGGAAGAAGACAAATGTCTGCAAAAATTCAACTTCATGGTAGATACCACAATGAAACTAAATGAACTGAATCTAAAACTGCAAGGAAAGAGCAACCCAGCCTATGCCTTGCTTGAAGAAGTAGTTTGTTTAGGAAAAAAAAACTTATTTTTGTTGAAGACATGGAGAGCGGTAAATTACTTCATCTGAAGCAATATCGCGATGAGACCAATGCAACTATTGATACGAATTACTTCAGCATAGCTTTAAAGGACATGAAGGATGGATTCGCCGAGAGATTCGAGCAATTCAAAACAAACAAAAGTACTCTCGCGTTCATAGTAAATCCTCTCAACAGAAATACAAATGAGATCAACATTGAGTCATTTGGAATTGATACTGGATCGTTTCAAATGCAATTGCTAGATTTGAAAACCAAAGACTTGTGGAGTGGCAAGTTCACAGAACTCAAGAGCAAGTTGGAAGAGTCGGAGGTCCAGAAATGCATGCACATCGCGCAGCACAAGTAGACAGCTCTAAAAGAAATTCCTCGAGTCGAGGCCCTCATATTCGGCGCTTGGAATAGTCTTCCATAATGCTACAGTGAGGTGAAGAAGTTGGCATATGGAGTGCTGACGATCTTCGGGTTGACATATTCGTACGAGCAAGCGTTCTCTTGCATGAATATAATAAAAAGTCAACTAACAAATAAAAATCTAGAGTCGTGCTTGAAACTTAAAACAACAAGTTATAAGCCAGATTTAATCAAACTTTCAAAAGCCAATGCTCCCATTGATGTAACATTCTATAATTGTGTTTTTAAGTGAATAAATATTATTCCGTATTTAAAGCCGTTTATTTTAAATCAAAAATCAAATATATATAAGCAAATACTATAATATTGAAACGAAAATTTTTAGTGGCTCTTTAAAAACTGGGAAATTTTGTAAAGTGTAACTTTTGGCTCTTCCGTTTCAATAGGTTGGCGACCCCTGGTCTAGACCAAGGGTTCCCAAACTTATCAAAGTCGTGGCACCCATAAGAGAATTAGAATTTTCTCACGGCACCCCCTCGTCATGCAATATATACATATAGATATATTTATTTATATATATTAGAATACATTATATTTGTACAGATTTTTGAAGAAGAGATTAGGGAAGTAAGTGGTAAGAACATAGGCATAATTAATACAACTCGATTCACACAAATACTTTAATTGTACTAGAAATAGAAAATAATAGAAAAACATGTGTGGGTGAAAATTTAAACAAAGGAAATAAAATTACCTTCAACATGCTCTTGGACGTATATATATGTGTATAGTGCGACGGGTGAGTCTGCTTCTCACTGCACAATTGTTCGAATCGTGGAATTGAGAACAGCTACTCGCGATATCCTAGTGATACAGCTACTTGCATTTCTTATACATTAATTTTCGAACGATATGTGCTACTTATATAATAGCAGCTGCTTCATAGGCTCTTCGCGGCACCCCTAATCTCTCTACGAAGCACCCCAGGGTGCCGCGGCACACACTCTGGGAACCCCTGGTCTAGATTATCCAAACTGTATAGGAGTATGCAATATTAGAATAAATGATTTTAGATTACTGCTTTACCAAATGTACAGTCACGGAAAATAAACACCTCTTCATTCAACAGGCTTTAACGGAAAAGTAAATTCAAAGATGGTATTCGACAGGGAATGACGTCCTCTGCGAATTCATTAACATAAATATTGCAAATTTAGCTTTTTTCCTTGCGTTTTTTCTTTTGGACGTACGCCAAGTTTCGACTCTGCCAATTCTCCTTTAACTTCATTGTGGTTCTTTTATAATTTCCTTTCTTTTCTTCGCGGATTGTAAACTGGAATAATTACCGTTCTGTCTGATTTGAGACACTGTCTAGTGCAATCGCTTCAGATTGTATTGTTTCTTGCTTTTTTAAAAGCATAACTTGTAACTATTTCATTTGGTTTTGATTTACGAGGTTTAGCGTTAAGACTTTTAAAAAGAATGTCACAAGTGCAACAAATTCACAGGAAAACTAAGTGTAAAACAATAAGCCGAAAATTCGGCATTTTTACTGAAAATGAACTCGTGCGGTAATATTCGTAATCACTCCAAAACTCGATATCTACTTCTGTAGTAGTCACCATAGAAAATAACTTTTATAGTTTGTTTTATAATGGAGGTGCGATGAATATGAAATGGAGTATATGAATGGATACATCATGTTTACATATTTGCATCTTAACTACCAGACCGTTGGTCGGCACAAAATTAGAAGGAATCAATACCTTATACAAAAACTTACCCGCAACTTTCTTGATCTCCTTTCCGCAGCGTAGCTTCGTTTTCAAATTCTTATCAAATATATGACCTTGTTTTGCGAGTTTATCTTATCAAACGCCCAAAATTTTCCCAACAAACGGGACTTTTCATTCCAGTCTTATCATTTGAATCGGTTGTTTGAGAAACCACATAAGTCACTTTTTGGCGAAATCGAGTCTTCGGTAAAACGCTGTCCCTATCACTCGCAAATGAACCAGTATATCCAAGTGGGAAAATAAACATCAATAAGAAAGAAAATTGAAGACGTAAATAAACTGATGAAATACATCCCAGTTGAAGAAAACATTCAAGCATTCTATAAAGAAATAGTTCACCAGTGTCCTACATCTATGAATAAGAGTGGTATAAATGGTGAAATAAAAATTATTCATCATTAGCGTAGTTCTCTGGCAACTCAGAATCAGATGTAGAGAATATATTTTTGAGGTGTACTAAGTGTACTTTTTATTTTATACAGTTAAGAATGCAAGAACTTTTTGCCAAAAGTATATGTATTTTAGAAACCCCATAAGTCAACTGACTTTAAAAATCCATAATAATTTAGTTATTTATCTTTTGAGACCTCCATTGAGCACAAAGATTGTATTTAGCTCCAAACAATACATTTTATTAGAAATAATAATATAAAGGTTGCCGGTTAACGCAGAAACAGTTTTTCTCGATTTCCCAAAAGTTGTTCTCATTTGACTTATGGGGTTTCTCAAACAACCGATTCATTTGTGAACTCTCTCAAAAATACACGGATCTTCATCAATAGCCCGTTATGTTGCTCTAGTACGACGTTAATTAAAAATTACAATTACCATTACTTAAAAATGTTGGTAAATTGAACGCCAACGTCTACGTGAACATTTTGGATAATCAGGTTCTTCCTACGCTGTGGCAATTTCATGGAATGGACGAATGTTACTTCCAGGACAACGCACCGTGTCATTTTGCAGCCTCGGTCAAGCAGTGGTATCAAGATATGGATGTAAAACGTCTTTCCCGGCCTGCTCAGAGTCCCGACCTAAACCCCATATAACATGGGTGGGACGAGTTAGAGCGACGCTTACGGATCGGGGAACCACGTCCTAAATCTACAGCTGAGCTGGCGACATTCTTGCAGCAGGAAAGAACACAAATACCCATAGCGGCGTATCAAAACCATGTTGAAAGTATGCCCAGAAGGGTTGCTAGTGTAATTGCAGCACGTGGGGGCCATCCCCTATTAAAGCATGTATTCTTTCCCTTATACCATATCTTGCTGTCCGGTCCATTATTGTAGGGTAGTGTATATTCAACATGCAAGAGAAAAAGTTCATTTTTGTTAGGCTCTGGATAATCAAGACCTGATGATTCTCAATGAATCTCACCATGTTACAAGTTGTCCCTCGAGCCCTTGTTTACATGCAATGTTCCTGAGCCATGTGACGTAAACTAATACAGAATTATTTGTCAGTGAAAGGTTAAGGGCGGATAAAATCGGTTAATAAACGTGGAGCAGCACAACTGAGCCATGATCAGATGACGAGGTCAACATCCGATGTCACGACAGATTTAACGGGCACCAGCTCCCACGACAACCCTCCGGTTGCTAATCCGCTACTCTTCCACGGCCCCTGATTTGTAAAGTAAGGTGGCTTAGTGCAGGATGTGTTTTCGAGCGAGTTTGGCAGCTGAAAGACGACATTGTGTCGTTCTTCCAAGAGAAACAGTGTTCTACGGAGTGCGAAATGTTAGAAGATACAGAATGGGTTACGGACTTTGCATTTTTCACAGATCTTCTTTGTCATATGAGCAACTTGAATGTCAAGATGCAAGGGAAAAATCAATTTATTGACGATATCTGGGCCCATCTCAAAGCTTTTAAACTAAAACTTAATATGTTTGCTGGGCAGCTAGCTAAGAACGACTTGCATCATTTCTCGAGGTTAAATTCAATACCCTCAGTAAATGAAGTAAAGCTTAAGAATTATGAAGATGGCTTGAAAAAACTGCATTTTGAGTTGTTCGAACGCAGATTTCAAGATTTCAGTGCCATTCAAACAGAATTGGATATTTTTACCATGCCTTTCAACATAAATTGTGAAGCAGTGAGGTCAGATTTGCAGCTTGAATTAATTGAGTTGCAATCTAGCAATCATCTCAAGCAGTTGTTTCTAAATATGCCAAAGTAGAGTTTTACAAATCATTATCGAAAGTAAGTTTCCCAAATTTAATGTCACACGCCCAGAAAATCTGTGCTATGTTTGCTTCATCTTAAATATGTGAACAAGTGTTTTCAACTATGAACCTTAGAAAGAATTATTTCAGAAGTGGACTGACAGATGAGCATTTAGCCTCGTTCCTTAGAAACAGTACATCTCACTTCGAACCTCAATATCAGGAACTTTTTTTAAATGAAATTGCAATTTCATTCATCTTATTAACATATTTAAATTGTAATAATTCTATATTGTTTTTAAAATTTTATGCCGACCAACCGGTATAGTGGTTAAGGTGTTAGCCTCTAGATCGGAAGATTCCTGGTTCGAATCCGGGTCCCGGCATGGATATTTGTAAACGTATGGTGTAGAGGCGGTTGGTGCACCTTAAATCTGTCGTGGCCGAAAGTCCTCACGTTGGGTTGGCGTGGAAGTTTGGAGAGTGGGGTGCCAGCTCAGGCGTTGCTTCGTCATCTGACCGTGGTTCAAAATTACGAGGTGTTGTCCTCGGATCTTTCCCTTTAGGGACTGATCCCGGACCGTCGTCAATAGCCCGTTGTGTTGCTCTAGTACGACGTTAACTAAAAAATTACCAATTAATTTAAAATGTTATGAAAATTTATCTTGGCCCGCCAAACTTTTTTATTTTTTATTTTTGGCCCGCGACCGAAAAAGTTTGCCCATCCCTGTACTAGAGCAACACAACGGGCTATTGACGACGGTCCGGGACCAGTCCCTTAAGGGAAAGATTCGAGGAAAACACCTCGTAATTTTGAACCACGGTCAGATGACGATTGCGGCACCGAAGCCCAACTACACAGTCCAGTCACATTAATGTGACGATCTGTCAAAAGCCAGAATAACCACCTTTGGCAGAGCGGACCGCTGCGAGACTTGCAGGAAGAGAGTCCATTAGGTTTTTGAAGGTATTCACTGGGATGTTGAGCCATGCCGACTCCAATGCCGTGGCCAGCTGCGCTAGATTACGCGGTTGAGGATCCATGGCGTGAACAACCCGATCGAGGTGGTCCTACTGATTCTCGATTGTGCTTAAATCCGGTGAGTTTGCTGGCCAGGGGAGTACGGTAAACTCATCCTGGTGCTCTTCGAACCACGCACATACACTGCGAACTGTATGACACCTCGCATTGTCCTGCTGGTAGATGCCATCATTCTGAGGAAAATAATTCGTATGTAGGGGTGGGCATGGTCCGCAAGGACAGAAGCAGACTTGTGCTGATCCATCGTGCCTTCAACAATGATGAGTGCACCCAGTGAATGCCAGGAAAACATTCCCAAAACCATAATGCTCCCTCCTATAGCCTGGATCATTCCGGCAATTGTTGCAGGGTGTTTGCTTTCAGACGTTTCACGCCGTATACGCCAACGTCCATCTGTCCGATGGAGCATAAAACGTGATTCATCGGAAAAAGCCACCTGTTGCCACTCTGTGGACGTCCAGTTGCAGTACTGGCGTGTAAATTCCAGCCTTCGTCGCCGATGAACAGCAGTCAGCCTATGTGCATTAACCAGGCGTCTGCTGCGGAGGCCCATGAGCAGCAAGTTCGCTGAACCATTGTAGAGGATACACTCTTGGTAGCCCCTTGGTTCATCTGGGCAGTCAGTTGCTCAACAGTTGCACGTGTATTCGCCCGAACGCATCTCCGTAGCCTTCGTTCGCCTCTGTCATCTATAGCCCGTGGTGCACCACATGTGCCACGCCGCTGATTTTGGATAGTGCCATTTTGCCATGCGCGGTATACTTTTACCACGGCGGCACGCGAACAGTTCACAAAATTAGCCGTTTCCGAAATCCAATAATCATGCCCTTTTGGACGTCGGATAAATCGTTAGGTTTCTGAATTACGCCAACGATTGAAATGCTTTCCGATGCCCTAGGACATCCTTTATATACACTCCACTGCAATGTGCTGCCACCTGCCTTTTGTGATTGGTTATTTCACGTTGACGTCGAAAGTAGGTGGTGGTCACATTAATGTGACTGGACTGTGTATATGCACTATATGCACACATAACTGTGAAATGACGCAAGTACTAAATTCGAACCATTTGTGATAAATATTCAAGAGAAGAAAACGTGTTTATTTCGCTTACGTAGTGCACAAAAAAGTATATTTCGAAACAAAATAGACGTATAATCTAAAGGAATAGTGCACACATGCCTCCGGCGCCGCACGTCCAACTTGCGTGCAATTTGTACCGCAGTTCCTCACGGCGCCGCACAAGCGTCTCCGGTCTGAAGTACCTTGTTTTCATAAATAAATAGAATATAAATAATAATTAATAAGTGGTTGTATCCAGTAACGTCTATTGTATTTCAAAATATACTTTTTTTACTTCGATAGAATATTTATCGCAAATGGCGCGAAATGAGTACTTGTTGGTAGAGTGCCTATATAATAAGAGTGGCGACATACGGGAAACATTTTCTGATTGGCTTAGAGACCTTTTCTGCCGCCCGAGGCGGTCTTTTCCCAGCTCCCGTAGACTTAACATAGGAACTTTTTGTGTGGTCGAGAAAAACGTTTGTATATTAAATTAAAAAGAAAATATAGCTTTTTCATGTTCCATTTCGTGTTCAAGAATGTTTATTTATTATTATTTTAGTGTTTTGTAAGTATAAATTTGAAGAATTTTTAAGTAAATAGCTTTTTTAGAACAATATGGTGTTTCCCGCATTCTAAGTCAGCGCGTTGTGCAATCCATTTAATCAATTACGCATGTAATTGAGCGTTTATATGATTCATTTATACCGAATGTATCCATATTATAACAATCATATGCTTTTTGTTCTCCTTGAAATGATATATTAATTCGCCCAGCAACCTTCTCTGAGACGATTCTGGTAGAAAAATGTCTGCCGCGCATGCGCATTGGGCCAAATTTGGTCCCTTGTCGACACTCTTATTATATAGGCACTCTACTTGTTGGTGCATAATTGGGCTTCGGTGCCGCATGTTGAAAAATCGGATGTGTGCACCGGACCTTAATGTTCTTGATTTTCACCGTAAGCAGTCAACCAGTTTCTTCTGATGCTTCCTCCTTTCAGCTTCAAATGGTTTCTTACTATAATTGACTAGCCACTGCGTGGCTAGCCCGTGCCCATGGTGATGTAAGTTATTAATCTGGTGTAACATTTTCCGCAGATTTCAAATCCGTTGAAATTTTCAATCTATCTTTAGCGATTCCGATTTTTCGAAAAAAAATTAACAATCCCAGTCAAAATGTTTTTTATTTTTCTGCTCTCATTCCGTGAAATGGAATAGGACAGGAAATGTAATCTGTTTCTTTTTTCAACGAGAATGTTTCACGTGACGTGACAATCTCTTGCGAAAATATAAGAGATATATTCAATTTAAAAATTATTTAGTTAAAGAAAATTGTATTTGTAGGTATCGATCTAAAGTGAATTTTACGCAGATTTCAAATCCGTTGAAATTTTTATTCTATATTTAACGGTCTAGGAGATACAAAAAAGAATTAAGCGAGTCCAGTTAAAAGATTTATCGTCTGGCTGGAAAATCATTCCTCCGCGCAAAATCAAAGAGGAAACAAAAAAAAATGTTCTCCGAGTTTCCCACGATGGAAAAAACTTTGCATGGTTCCAAAGGCTGATTGTAAGGTCACGTAGGTAGAAAAAGTTCAGATTCGGGTGTTTCTTCTAACGGAAGAAACGCGTTTAAAAACCGATGGAGAATAAAGCTATTAAATTCATTTAAAAATCTTCTAGATTGAATTTTAAAATTCGGACTCCCTGTGTGCCAAATTTCATTGCTGTAAGTGCCATAGAATCGTCAGGACTTTGCGACAAGAAACAGACAAACAAGCACTTCCTTTTATAATACTATAGATTAATGGCGTTTGTCATAATCAATACCATCACGGCGTTGCCCACGAGTTCTTTACGAGGGGTCAGTTGTGATCATTGATCGCTCGCTAACCCCCGGTGATTGCTACACATTCCCATTTGGTTTGCTTCGCAAACGAAGTCCACATAGGCAACGCCGTGATGGCCTCGAAGTGGCACTACTATCAACATAGTAAATCAATACATGCTAGAATCGGAAAACTTGGCAAGGCTAAGACGAAAAATGCCTGTGACGTCAGCGGTCGAAAATCGCAAATTCGTTCCTTCTTCTTTCGAGGTATTGTGACGTCACAGTCAGAAGAAAAGAACGAATCATGAAAAAATTTTTTTTTAATGTTCTGGATTAAATTTAAAAATTCCAGGGTTACACAAAAATCGTAAAAAATTAGGACTACCTGTGTGCCAAATTTCTTTATTGTAAGTGCCATAGATTCGTAGGGATACTGATCACAGACAAACACTTCCTTTTATAATAGTAGAGATACTAGCTTCATCGGATTACACAAAATTTTGTACAGTTGTAATTTTGGGTATTTTATTTAACTTGGTGCTAAAGTAGAGCAAGACCAATTTTTACCACAAAGCCAGAATATTCTTATTATGCGTATATACATTTTAATATTTTCAGATCTGACCACGAATTTTCTACTTATGGCATAACAAAACTTTAATTTAGACAAACTTTGCCAACTGCAACATTTCGTTTTGTGACACCAACGAAGTTTTGGGAGGTGGTCAAATCGCCTATTGAATACGTGTGCCATCCAAAAGTTTTAATTAACTATAGCAGAGAATGATAGAAAACAAAGGGAAACTTTCATTACGTAAAAATACTTTTATTTACACAATAATTTTACACAAAGAAAAATAAAAACATAGAAAACAAGCATTGACTATCAATTACAATTTGTACCATTAGCCTTCCAGTCTGGCATGGATACAAACTAAGTTGAACTTCTAAAAGTTCTAGAAAATACACACCAGAGTTTCATATTAGATTTCAAATTAACCACTTGGGTAGATTTACTTGAAAAAAAGTTGTTCATATTATCGTTTGCACATTAGTTCCCGTTATATTTTCGTCTGTACACTAATTACTGTAAAATTTTTGTATTACGTTTGCACACTAGTTACTGTTATATTTTCGTTTCATAAGAATGGCAACAGTATGAGAAAGATTGCACAGCTTCTGATCTCCGCGTTCATTCCAAAAAAGAATGTCTGTTAACGCAGCCATGTAAATATTTCTATGTATGGAGTCAGATTAAATAAGGTGCATTTTTGTAGAGAACGATTGAATAATTTGATTCAAGGAGAGTCTCGCAACACCAATCACTCTTTCCATGAACAAGAACGTACATGTTTAATTTTGTCCTAGTTTGAACGACGAATTACTCTTTGTCCGTAACTTGGGCAAAACAATTGCATGACGAGTGTCAGTCTTCAAATGTACCCAAGGGGTTAAAGATAGTCTTTATTTAAAAGAAAGGTCTGTTGTGTTGCTCAAATGCGATGTAAATTCAACTACTTAACCTTTATATAAAAGACATTCTAAAATAGAAAATTTTATACTAGTGAGTTATTCTATACCATCTCAACCACTTAGACCTTCAGTGGATGCTTTTTTATAAGACGAGAGCTTACGAGTAGTTCCAACAAATTTACTCTTAAATCTCTCCAATGTTTTAAAATTCATACATTAAACTAACATAAGAAAACTTATGGCAATCATAACAAGTATTAATGTATTTCGTCACTCCTTTCAACAACGTCATGTCTAAAAAAAATTGATTTTTCAGGAGTGATTTTAAAGTTTAAAAGTAGAATAAAATGTATTAAAAATAAATATTAATTCTGCTCTCTAGAGCAGCTAAATATTGGGCGGTGAGATTTGGCGATCTCGCAGGGACATACTACTCTTTCAGGGCATTCTGAAAACAGGCAACCTAAAAATCGCCGAGATTTGACGTTGAAAGGATTGAGCGATTTATGTAAACGATGTGGCTTGTTGACAAATACAAAATTTCATTTAAAATAGTTATTTGTCACTGGACTGATAAAATCGAGAACACTATTGTATTAGTTTCCTAAGGACAATATCATTAAATTAATTTGTGCTGATTTCTAATGACGCCTAATTCTGATCACCCAAAATGTATATTTGTTGCGTCACAAACACCAATACGTGATATCTTAACACCAAAATTAAACAGTCAGGTAGGCAAATAACTTACTTTTAAAATAATATCACTCGGGTTGTGAAACAAGAAATTACACACAGCAATGCGAACTTAAGAATTCTCATTTCACGCCATTTGCGATAAATATTCAGTGGAAGAAAACGTGTTTATTTGCTTACTTGATGTAAAAAAAAAGTATTAAATTTGAGAACCCGATACATATTTCCTTGCCACTGGTTACATTGATGTTATTTAGGCATTCTGGGTTTGAGCTTTTCGAAACATTCGAATATTATCGCTTTAGAATATTTCCACTATAAAATATTCATTCATAAAAATGCTAACAAAATAAGTTATCACCTTCCAAGAACCTCTCGTGGCTTGGTATAATTGATGACAATACCCAGTATACGTCAGTGGCCATTTTACGTCATTAAATGTATACTTTTATAATGTGGAGGATTACATTTAAGATCTTTAAATTTAGACGCAGTTACTTCATTTAAAAGAATACCATGAAAGTATTCCACTCATTTGATAGACTTAGGAATACGTGCCCATATTTTATGTCATTAAATGTATTTTTTGATACTGTGTGGATGAACATTTAAAACCTGCAAATTTAAAGCTGTTTTATTTAAAAGAATGCAGCAAAAGTATTTCATTCATTTTATATTTAATTTGTAAGTAGCAATGAGATAGATTTAATAAGTACATAATACTTCCAAGGGGTCATGGATTCCCTCTGCCTATGTGTCACTCTTAATAACAATAAAATAGTTAATTTTACAAAATGAATTAAAAGTAAAATAACTGTTAATTGTAAAATATATCGTTACTACCATATAAAAGGTATGAATCAGTACTTTTGGCGATTTTCACCCAACAGTATTTTCTGAGTCACCATTTCATGCTTTATGCTATGACAAAGCTATGAATCCTGCTTCATAGTGGAAATGCTGGTTTTCATGAGAAAACAATAACCTTTGAGTCATAACTCGATTTTTCCTGAAGCACCAAAACTCTGAGCGTGTTTTGTAGAAATATCAATTTTGCAGGTTTGTGCCTTTGGCGTGATGGTAACGATAAATTTTATAGTATATTTATAGAAAATAATTGTATGCAATATGTAGATTTTATAAATCAAGACCAATACTAGTGGAAACGGAAACGCCCAAAGCAACCAAAAAAGGTTTTAAATATATAAAAGAAGTCAATGGCCATTTCAGTGGAACAGAACATCCACCATCAGGATAGAAATGAGTCACAAGCAACACGAGCATAAAATATTGTTCTAAAACAGTGTTGCCACAACCAGGATGTCAATTTAAATCAAGTGATTTGTATGAAAAATATCATTGATTCAAATCAAATTTTTAAAGGCTTTATGTCTTGTTTTATATTGAAAATATGAAACAACTGAACAAATGCATGTTATTTTATTCAAAGTTAAGAACTGCTTGCAACTCAGTTCGCCCCAAAAATGATACTGATAATCATCCTGCCCTTTGAAAACATTACATAACAGTAATTGTTGCATAATTACCAGACAAGTACTTGGGCACCAACAGGTGTCAATCACTAGCTTGTTTATCAATTTTGTTTAAAACAATTTTTGTGATTATAAATTGCACATGACCAATTTTCAACAAGATGTTCAAACTCAAATCGTTAATATTGTGTCAACTGTGGCAACATGTAAACGCAGGACTAGCTGAATAGCCTTTATATGTGGCCTGGAAAAGCAAACTAAAAAGTTAGTTGTGGCAACACTGTTCTAGAATAAATTCGTTTTTCTTCTTGTGACTTATTTATCTCAATGACAGTGGATGTCATGTTCTACCGAAATGGCCATTGGTGATCTTTACTATAAGTTTTTAATCTTTATTATACTTTTATGAACGTTTTCTAAATTTTAACATCAGCTTGATTCTGGTTTTCATCTGCTTATCTATTTCCAGGGGAGTTGGGTTCCCAAAGCCTCTTTTGGAAATGCCACTGCTGCTCAGATTTAATTTTTTTTTAAAGAAATATCAACAAATGAATTGTTTTTCAAAGGCTAAAATCTTTATAATAATTGCAATATCACACAACCATGACATACACAGTCAAATCCATCTCTGTAATGTAGACGGGAAGTACTTCAAAGTGTTTGATTCTTTGGAGGTTCACTTTACCATCCTATGTCACCTTGTCTTGCAAGTTGTTCCACTGCAGTATGACTGGCTTGGGCGGCTCGTGACGCCTCTGCGTGTCAAAACTTCCTCTTTCCGACACCGGCATGTCGAAGCAGAAGGACCATGGCCGGTGCCACCGTCTCCAGTGCCGCCGGCAGGCGTCGGAGAAAGAAATTGGAAGGCTCTTGTCCGCCGTGTCGGCATTGTCTTGCAACTGATTTTGACTCGAGGTGCCGTTCGACACTCTGATGTCTTTTTGTTTGTTTTTGTGTGTGCCGCTGCTGCCTGTGTTGACGGATGCTGTTTTCTGAAACAAAAACAAAAACATTTGTGCAAAAGAAATTCGAAAATTAATTTGTCATTGTGTACAAATAAAATTAATTGTGTTGTACAAAGCGGTTTTTATGGCACAAAATCCATATTTGGCCAAGCTGAACCTAGTACAAGATAGACAGCTTCAAGTAAAAAATGAAGTGAAAAGGTGAAAAAAAGAGGGGCTAGGAATACAGTGGACTATTCAGTAATTTGGTAATTTTTAATTAACGTCATACTAGAGCAACACAACGGGCTATTGACGACGGTCCTGGGTCAATTCTCTAAGGGAAAGAACCAAGTGCAACACCACATAATTTTGAACCACGGTCAGATGACAAAGCAACACCTGAGTTGGCACCCCACTCTCCAAACTTCCACACCAACCCAACGTGAGGACTTTCGACTACGACAGATTTACTGTGCACAAGTGACTCTACACCATATGCTTACAAATATTCATGCACTGACCCACATTCGAACTGGGAACCTTCCGATCTAGAGGCTAACATCTTCACCACCAGACCAGTTGGTTGGCAGTGGAATAGGCAGAAAAGGATTGCTTAGGTATCCCTGGAACATGACCATTGTGGTTACTATAGAGATATCAAACCCCATGGGCCATTTTGTGTTTTGGAATATAACTTTAAACTATACATTTTAATTTACTTTACTTTAGATTGTTTATTCAATTAATGGCAATATTTATATGGACACTGGCTAAATGACCATCTCAGGTTGTGCTGAAGATACAAGTTCTTTGAAGCACATATTTCAATACTTTTGGGTACAATACCCATTTGGTGATTTATTCAATCTCTTCGTGAATGTTACACTTAAGCTGTTGAATTATTGTCGGCTTGTCCGCCGCTAGGTGTCGAGCAGTGTGCGTCGCGATTTCGGAGCTCCCGCGAAATTCAAGTTTTTAATAGTTATTCTTCATTTATTTAGTACTAAGCAGTGTATTACTTCTTTTTCTATCAGTTCAAACATTTCTAATTGTTTTTAAAGTACTTGTACTTAGTTTTTGACTTGTCAAATAGTCCTAAGTCAAGTGTCGTTAGGCCTAATTCACGTATGTCTCGTTAGGCCTAATTCACGTATGTCTCGTTGGGCCTAAATATTTTGTCTTGTTTGTTTTCATTCATTTCATTCAAGTGCAGTGCTTTTTCTGTGTAATTGACTTAGTGCTTTTTCTGTGTGTTTGATTTTGTGTAGTGCTTTTTCTGTGCATTGAGTGTTACTTTGCATAAGCATGGGTATAGTTAGAATGTTCAAGGAGATGAGGACAGAGGGAGCCAGTGGGGAGTTCTATGTGGAATGTGACTTGTGTGGGAATATGGTTGAGGCAGGAAAGGGGTGTGTGAGCGGGGTTAAAATGTCAGAGAAGGTTGAATTTACATGCAAGAGTTGTTTAGAGGTGGGTGATTTGAGGAAGGAGCTGGAGGCTTTGAAGGTGAGGGCTGTAGAGGGAGTGGAAAAGGGTGTCCAATGTGTAAACTCGGGGCATGTTGATCAGGGGGATAAGGTAACTAGAGGAGTAGTGGTTGGTGATTCAATGGTCAGGGTTTTGGGAGAAATGGTAGGGCGTAAAAAGCGCAATTTTGCAAGGTGTTGTTTGCCAGGTGCCAGGGTAAAACATGTAGTTGAGGCAGTTAAGGCAGGTGTGGTTAAAGGGGAGGAAAAGGCAGTAGTGTGGGTGGGAACAAATGACGTAGAGAGGACTACAAATGTCGAGTTTAAGAGGGAAGCAGAAACACTTTTAAGAGGCATTAAGTCTCATGGGGCAGAAGTAACAGTATTAGGATTACTACCTAGGTATGGGTTAGGCAATGGGTGGTTAAATCAAAGGGCCAATAAGATGAACGGGTTGTTAAGGGATTTGTGTGAGAGGGAGGAGGTTAGATTTTTAGATGTTTGGAAGGAGTGTAGGAGGGATTGGATAAGCAGGGACAATTTGCATTTAAGCTTGATAGGTAATAGGGAGGTTGGCAAGCGGGTTTTGAATATTCTGGAGTCAAAAAACTAGTATACAAGCAGGGATGGGAAGGACATAGAGGGTTGACAGTACACAGTAATTGCTTAGGAAAACTAACAGGGTCTAAATTGCAGGAGACAAACAATACAAAGGGAAAGTGCAATGTAAGGGAGAAAAACAATACCAAAACAAATAATACAAGGGGAAAGTGCAATATAAGGGTGAAAAATAAGCAAAAAGTATTTTATTGTAATGCTCGCAGTGTGAGAAATAAAATGGATGAGCTCAAGGGAATTGCACAAGCAGAGGATATAGATATCATTGGGATTACTGAAAGTTGGGCAAGCAGTGAAGATGCACAAATTTTAGAATTAAGTGGATTCACAATGTTTAGGGAGGACAGAGAGAATAGGAAAGGGGGTGGGGTTTTGATTTATGTGAGAGAATTCTTAAACTGTACAGAAATTAAGTTAAATAGTAAAACTGAGGGTATAGAATCAGTCTGGGTGAAACTGAATACAGACAAAGGCAAAGGACTAATTCTGGGTAATATATATAGACCTCCTGTTTGTAGTGAAGAGCAGGAAAAGGGCATGTGCAATCTGATAAACGAAGCATGTCAAAAAGGAGAATTAATTTTAATGGGGGACTATAACTATCCAAATATTGACTGAACAAACAATCTAGCTACAAATGGGAAAGGGGCAGAATTTTTGGAAGTGATACAGGATTGTTTTTTGTACCAGATGGTGTATGAGGATACTAGGGACAATGCAATATTGGATTTGATTTTAAGCAATGATGAGGATAGGGTGCAGGAATTGGTTATAGGTGAGCCACTGAGAGAAAGTGATCATAGAAGTATCAGATTAAGTATAAATTTTCAGTCAGCATACACAATCAATAGTAGAATAATTCCAAATTTCAGAAAGGTAAATTTTCATAAGATAAGGGAAGAGTTAAAGGAAACATTCAAAGGGGGATTATTAGCACTGCATCATTCTGAACAATGGGAGGAATTCAAGAATAAGTTAGACATGGTGTTAAAAAAACATGTAACGTTCAGGAAAAAAGGAAAATCTAGAAAATTGCTCCCTATGTGGTTTTCAGGGGAAACACACAAAGCTTTAAAATTAAAACAAAGAACATACAGGGTATATAAAAGCACTGGTAACGACAGGGACATGGAGGCATATCAGAAAGCCAGAAAGGAGTTTAAAACTATTAGTCGGAAGCAAAAGGTGTCCTTGGAGGAAAAATTAGCAAGGGAAATAAATATAAAACCAAAAGAATTTTTTGCATATGCAAGTGGTAAAAATAAATTTAGCACTACACTGGGACCGTTAGAGGGGAAGGGAGGTGAATTAATTCAAGACGAGGAGGGAATGGCAAACGTGTTAAATGACTTTTTTCTGGGGGTTTTCAATGGTAACTATAGTTTAAAAAAGGACCCCAAGGATGGAGCCTTTGCAGGGGGTATAATTAAAGAATGCAAATTCAACAGGGAAGAAATAGTACATCAGTTGAAAAGAATTAAGCCATCTAAAGCACCAGGGCCAGACGATATTTATCCGAGAGTACTAGTGGAATGCGCGGAAGAACTGGGGGAAGTAATTCACACGATATTTAATTCAACATATAGCACAGGTTGGGTGCCAATGGATTGGAAGTTGGTCAACATAACTCCAATTTTCAAAAAGGGAATACAAAGTGATCCGGGCAACTATAGACCAGTAAGTCTAACATCAGTAATTTGCAAAATATTTGAATCTCTGTTAAAAAAGCATATAATGTTATACTTGGAGGAGGGGGGACTGTTATCAGAGAATCAGTATGGGTTTAGGAAGGGCAGATCCTGCTCTACAAACCTTTTAAAGTTCTACGAAAAAATTACTGAGGAGCTGGATAATAAGAGCAGTGTGGATATCATGTACATAGATTTTCAAAAGGCTTTTGATAAAGTACCTCATGAGGCATTACTGTTTAAATTGGAAAGGCTGGGGATTCAGGGAAAAACATTAATATGGATAAAGAACTGGTTATTGGGTAGAAAGCAGAGAGTGCAGGTAAAAGGAAATTATTCACAGTGGACAGAAGTTATAAGTGGGGTGCCTCAGGGATCAGTTTTGGGACCAATTTTATTTATAGTTTTCATAGATGATATAGGTCAGGGGATCAAGAATAGAATCAGTATATTTGCAGATGACTTAAAAATATGGGGGACAGTGGATACCAAGTTACAGATAGAAAATTTACAAGGGGATTTTGATAAGATATCCGAATGGGCTGTAAAATGGGGTATGTCATTTAATGTAGGGAAATGTCAAGTTCTGCATATGGGTTACAGGAATAGTGGAGCCGAGTACTGTCTGCAGGGAGTAAAGGTAAAGGAGGGAGAAACAGTCAAGGATCTTGGGGTGATAATTCACAGGGATTTTAAAATGGGTCACCAATGTTCAGCTGCGGGTAAAAAGGCTAATAGGTTATTGGGGTATATTAAAAAGACTGTAACTTCAAGGGATAAGAATATAATCTTGCCATTATATAAGGGTTTAGTAAGACCACATCTAGAATATGCTGTACAATTCTGGGCTCCATATATGAGAAAGGACATAGAATCAATTGAAAGGGTTCAGCACAGAGCTACAAAAATAATAAAGGGGCTAGCAAATTTCGACTATAATGAACGTTTAAGTAAGCTAAACATGTATACACTGGAAAGAAGAAGAAGGAGGGGGGATTTGATTCAGCTTTTCAAGTTTGTAAAACAAGGGGACACAGAGGGCTTAAATTTCAATAGGGATAACAGAACAAGGGGCCATGGGTATAAATTGAATAAGACACATTTTAATCGGGATTTAAGGAAAAACTACTACTTTAATAGGGTAATAGACAGTTGGAACGCGTTGCCAGAAAATATAGTTAATTCAAAGGGAGTGTACGAATTTAAGACACAATTGGATAGTCAGTGGGAATTGGAGAATTCATAAACAAAGGACCAGCCTTGTTGGGCTTGAGCCTGTAGCTGGTCGTCAATATTTGTATTTGTATTTGTCAGCATAGATGGGTTCCTTTATGTAGCCCTAAAACCTCACCTATATTTAGTTTGACAGAAAAATCCTCTTACAAATGCAAAATAGATAAAGAAAAACAAAATTTGAAAATAGAAAACTTATTGGTAAGCCATTTACCTTTCTGAAAGAAGTCAGAACCATATTCCTTGCTTTTTTATCCATCAAGCAGTGACATACAAAGATGCAAAATCCCTAAAAGACATTATCATTTTACATGGAAACTACCAAACTATCAGAAACAGCAAAAATTTGTAAATAATTTCTGCAACTTATACACACCTGGAGGGAATTAAATATTGCAAATAAGTACCCAGCAACTTCGAAATGCTTCCCTACGTACAGGAATCCAAACACCCATGTAATGCCCAGAACTGGGAAGAGTATAAAAGTTACCCGAAGCCATCTCCTGAAAGAGAAAATGTTGATAGACAATCCAAGTGTTTGTGTTCAAATAATACTGCTGTAACTATATTTCCACATCACTTACTTGATCATAGCTATGTTATCATCTTTTACAGAGACATTGCTAGCTTTCCACTGAGCCAAAGCGAGAGCTGCGGTATTCATCTGAAAAGGAACAGTAGTGATTATCTTTAAATATACCAAATATTATTTAGGATGCTAATTGGTCCCATAACTCTACAGTGGATTGCATTTTACCTAATGCAATTAGTTGTAACAAAAATAAATTTTATTGACAACAAACTTAACAATGTTGTGGATGGACCACGCTCATTAATGCTAAGGAAGCCTGGTACTAATTAGGGTTAAAGAAGCTGAGTTTTCATCAGATCTAGGAGAGCACCACTCTCCTCCATGTCCGAAGCCTAAATGTCACCTACGTGCTCACACAGCGCCCTCTACAGTATATGAGAGGTTTAACAGATGCTTTGCAGCTAATTTTAAGCACAGTGGAACTCTTATTTTATGAATCTAATTAATATATTTTAGCACAAAGTTGCAATGAAATTAAATGTCTGACTCTCATTCTAAGATTTTGCCATAGCTTTTGAACCTTAGCCATAAAACACCATACCAAAGCCCTTTCTAAGGTTGGTTGATTGATTGTTCTGGGGGGTTTTATGCCGCAAGGTCCCAAAGCAAACATTCTGCGCTAGACACAAGATAGACAACACAATGATGGAGGAAGAAAAAGTAAAAACGTTAGTGAGGGTAAAAATGACCACTTGTGTGCCTTGGGGTGGTGATGCCAATACACCCCTAAAGATGGGACCCTGAGGGCCCCATTTTAAGGAAAGAATCGACATGATTTGACAAATCTCGTTTTACTCTCAATCTTGTTTATTTTATATTTTCCAATTTTGCAGCAGTTATAGCAAAAAACCGAGCTCCAGAACTTAATTTTGAACCTTGGATTTTATCAGTAGATAAAATTCAAGGTAATTCAAACACCCAAAAATAGTTTTAACTTTACATTTTATCTACTGATGAAATTTAAGACTGAAACTTATATACTCCTGGTGCCTATTCCACGATCTTCAAGAATGCCCTATTCAAAGATATTTTTAGGCTTTAGAGATCCAGTTTTCACAAACATCAGTTTTTAGCTGACTTATAAATATTTTGCATCAATTTTAGGTTATTAATTCTTAAGGCCAATGGATACAATGGAAGTTACAAAAAATAATTTTTGGGATTCATTATTTATCAATTGTTTATTTGGGAAAATATAATTTAGGTAAACACAGTTCTTCATAAGGTATGTTAATCATAGTTTAGCACTCACTTAATCATTTCAGCTCAATCACGACATCCTCCTAATGAGTATATCTCCTAATTTTGATTTTCTCAAGTAAATTCGATGCTTACTTCCGTCAAAATGTTGAATCCAAGTTCAACTGGGATTCAAAATCAAACAGTTTTTAAACGCTAATTAGATTTGAACCTACAAAACAATCAAGTTGTACCATAACATCATGGTACAGATGTGAATCACTTCCAAAACATAGTTTTTGACAAATAATCAGATCCAGATAGCACCAGCAATGTGTAACCTGTTTTTTTTTTTTGAACTACACAAAATGCAGTGGTACATTTTGGTAGCTGACGGACCCATGAACAGAAGATTTAGTAAAAACTAATTCAATTTCAATTCCTAAATATTGATCTTACCAATAAAACACATGCAACGGGTCCCATAAATGCCCAAATGGTGCCCTTTTCTGTGGACAGCCAGCAACTAGAAACAGATTAAAACACATAATTAGATTAGAAGTTCAGTAAAATGCTAATTCAGGATTCAAAATTAGTGCATGGCTCCACTCTTGGAGCAAAAGAAAGAGGACTTTTCAATGGGTATTTTTCATTTTTTTTAAGGCTGCATTTCACAAAGAACACAATCGATTATCTACGTGCACATGAAGAAGCATTCATGAGTGTTATGTTTGGATCTCATGGATCCAGTTTTAAAAACATCAATTTTTAACAAACCTATAAATACTGTTCCTTAAGTATTGCATGACAGTGTAAGATTTCCAGGTGCTAAATAAAAAACAAACAGGAACAAACAGTGAAAAGGTTTTTGAATTGAAGAGGTGACACTACACTGGATGTCGTGATACAAAAGGGTGAACACAAACTTAAAAAAGAATGAAGATGATCCTTTGTAAGCTGTATGACCACCTTAAGGTATCTGCATAAGTTAAAAAAGCCAATTTTGACGAGTATTTGTAATTTTTTTTATTCTACTAACATTATCCTTGTATTTTTGTGCTTCTAAAGCAGTTTTAATTTTTAATGTGCAACTAATAGAAAAAAAGTTAGGTCAATTCAAAATGTGAATGAAATCGTTAAGTTATACCGAAGTAATTTACCGAAACCAGAACTAATAATAAGAATATTCTATTTTTACCATAATTACTACCCTTTATATGTTGTAGTAAGTTAGAATATACAATAATTATGTTGCTATAATTTGGCCACTACAATTTTGTAATAAAATTCACTTATTTGTAAGAAGAATTGCACAGTATCTTTACTCTTTTGGATTTTGTTTACAAGCATTTTTCTAAGAATTTCATTTTAGACATATACATTGAATGCCAGAAATGATAACTAAAAAAGTTATTGATATATTTTTTTAAAACTTTTTATGTACATTCAAAGTAGTGTTTGCTAGTGCATGTACTAGAATCATAATGATATATTTTTAATTTATTCTTATTTATGAGCTTGCATTTAAATATCAATGTTGCAAAATGGTTAAAAATCCTTTAACAATTTTTCGATGAGTCATAAAACGTTTTTTTTTTTTAATATTTTCTACTTCTAGTAGAAACATTAGATAACATCATGAAGTTTACTCTGATCATGTTTTTTTGTTGGTAATTTAAATTGTATGCCCTGTATCATTTTTCAAATTTTTGAAAAAACCTCAAATTTACACACAAAATTTCATTTTTTGTCAAATTTATTAATTTTTTTAAATTTTAATTATTGATAGCGCAAAATTAATTTTGAACACAAATAATTAAAAAAATAATATGAAATTGCTTCTGTATAGCATTTAAAAAAAAATCACTCCCAACGTATGCAGAAACCTTAACACGGGTGCAGAATTTCTACATTTGCATACAGAGAACGAGGCTGTGGATGAGATTTCCTGTCGCAGTGGAACCCATTCTGACTTGAGAGCCTGATGTCACAAATCCAGAATTTGAATATGTACCAGTTTTGTAATGAATATCGTCAGTTATATAAATCAGATGGCTGTTATAATTTTGAGATTGTAACCTTCAAAAATAAAGGTGTCCCTTAAGTTTCGCAAGTGAGTGTATTATGACAGATTCTTGATGATCACTGATCTTGATTTTAGAATGCAATTGAAATAAAATATGTCGTGTTCTAGCAAAAATTAAGGATTTGAAATATTTTTTTAGGACTTTCAGCTTTTTAAGGGCTTTTAAAAACCAAGCTAAAACATCAGGCCTTCTACAAGCTTATTTTTATCCAGAAAAACTGGAAAATAAAGGGATTTTCCATAAGACTTACAGAAAGTCTGGAAGAGTTGCTAAACTTTATGAAACTACCTTTGACATTTGGAAATATATGAATTTTAATTAGAGCTGACAAATGTAAACACACTAGAGAAATAAGTGATGTACTCACGCCTCGTCAGTCCCGTAATACATTGGTCGGGAAATGGCAGTTATGGTGACTATGACCATGGGGAAACCTACGTATAATCGAAGACTAAGATCAACGTTACACTACAAAAAAGAAGTAAAAGAATTAAATTGAACTTGAATATGCAATTTATTATTAAACACTTAAAGAATCATGAAAGTAGCTGTATTTATTTCAATCTCAATTTAGTCATAAATCTGAGCATGCACATGTCAATTTCCAGACTGAATTTTCAGTCACTGTAAAATTGAAAGTAATGGTTTTAATCCTGAAACCATGTAAAAATTGAGAATTTAACAACAGCGTTAAAAATATTATAGTTGAAAGGATGATAACTGTTAAGAAATAATTTTTGAGACGGTTCATTCAGAATTATTTCTTACTTTTATTTCTCTTACTTCCTCACTTATTCCAATCTATATATATTTCATTAACATACATGGCAAATGGTATTTGTTTATTGTCAAATGGCAACAATAAATACAAACATAAAATCATTCATTTGCCAATTTTTTAACAACCATGGAGCAGTCACCTGCCGGTTGGTTGGGGATTTGTGGTGCAAGAACCATATTTGGTCATGCTGCGGTAGAGACAAGACATACAATATCAAGTGATAGACCGACAGACATACTGATAGTTTTACTGACACAGAAAAGAGAAACACACTCAGGGAGGGATGCACCTGACAAATCGAACCGCCAACATCTCTGTTGAAGATAACATGCTAGAATCTATCTTCACATGTTTACACCTCCTTCTTGTATGGTTATGATTATGTAAACAAACAAACTGAGTTGTCATGCTTTTATGATTTTCCACAGTATGACATCACACCTTATAAATGGGTTTGGGTGTGGTCATAATATTATGGCCAATCATCTACTTAATGCAGTATTGCGATTTTATTTATGGCAATCTTTCTATTGAGATATTTATGCTAATTTATAGATATACAAGTATAAAAGTGAAAGTTCCTTTCTTTCAGATTACAATTTTTGTCATACTTTGGAAAGAGATGCATCTCTGGATTTTCAATCTTTGTTTCTTTTCTGTAAATAGTATTACAGCTTTTAATGAATAAATGTTTTAAACTCTTTAAAGATTTATTTTTTACTCCACATATCACTGGGCCTTTTGCTTCCCCACAATGTGTGGATGATAATCTCGATGGTTGGCTGTTCGATTTCGGTACACGACGACCTGGTAAACCCCATGGGAAAAGAAAAGATGACTAGAGTACCTCAGAATGGGGAAGCTTGTACACATCTAAAGGAGATATGCCCTTGAGGGTGCAACTGTTAGGAAAACCTATATTGTGATTATGGGCATTGGAAACATCTTGATACACTAGGGTGCCATCAACTGAAGATGTTTAGAATCCACTGGTCTAAGGGTAGGTATGGTGTGTATATTTTTAAATTAACGTCTCACTGGAGCAACACAATGCGCTATTTACTGGTTATCAAAACATTACTCACCATAACCAAAGAGGTAGTACTTCTCCCAATGAGAGCGGCGTGCTGCAAAAACTACAACCAATAACAAGTAGATGTGAATTCCTTCCAAAAGCATCCAGCTAAATGCAGACAGGAAGAAATAGTGCAGTGCGCCAGCTACTACAGCACAAATGCTCTGAAAAACGAAGTGGAAACCAGATTATAGAATAATTTTTGATAATCTCGAAAAAAATTAAATCTATAATTATTAGCAAGGTATGTAGGTAATTGAATTAATGTTGCACTGAAGCAACACAACGGGGTTTTGGTGACGGTATGGGATCAATCGGTAAGGGAAGATTCGTTAATTCTCGGCAAATCCGTGAAACTTAATTGTGTGTGTTGAAACTAAAATGCTGTACAGAAGGCGCTGCATGCACTTTGACGTGAGATAGATATTCATAGCTGCCAACTGGATATGGTAAAAAAACAGAAAATTTTGGGTAAAAAAACAGAAGAATTTATTATTCATACTTGGCATTGACATTTATTAAAAATATGAACCGAAGGGCAGAAATTTATGATTTAAATAAAAAATTTAGTAATATCAGTAATATAATGTATTAAAACAACCTTTAGAAAACTTAAACTAACCTCAATTTAAACTAATTTTAGAAAATAACTAAAAACCTTAAGTTGTATACATAACAGTTTAACATACATCAGGTTTCTGTTTGTATCTTAATAATAGCATTTAGTAGCATAATTTAATAATAGCATAATTTAAATGCACAATTCTTGATTATAATACTTCTATTCTTGGCTATAATATTTCTATTCTTGGCTATAATATTTCTATTCTTGGCTATAATATTTATTTACACATTACTTGGGTAACACGTAAGTTGGGAATGCTCGGTAATCTATAATCTAGCGATAATCTTTAAAAAATGCGAAAAGCGGAAAAAACTTGTTTCCGGCCGGAAAACCGGAAAAATTATGAAAAATCGGAAAGTTTACGGGTAATCCGGAAGGATTGGCAGCTATGGATATTGAAGCTCCAGTTAGTACTGCTTGTGTGTACGATGTAACACCATGATTATTAATCTGTGTTTCTTTGTGCTGTCTTTATTGTTTTTTGTGATGTTGTGTTTGTGTAAAATAAAGAATAAAAAGGATAAATCCTAGATTGTCTTTCCCATCTGACAGGTAAGAGAACCTTTTGACATGCATTTAAGAACCATGCGAATCAATGCAAATTAGAAGTTGTATCAATGTCCATGCAAATATTATTTCAGAATAACTTCACCTTGACCAGATCATTTTGACTAGGGAATATTCAAATTAAACTAAACCTTGCATAAGTCTGATGGATTGGCAGCGACATCACGATGTCTACTATAAACACAAAACGAAAAATAGTTAAAAATAGATTTTTAAAAAAGATGGAAGCGTGGATTATGATTCGCATAGCTCAGTCGAATTTTATTTACTATCAAGCCACAGGACATAAAAGTATCATACTCATGCAGCATCAAATTCCATGTGCCGAATTGCACTGTGATCAGTGGCTCATATAATGCAGTTGTGATTCTTGTCACATTGTGTTCTTCAGTTGAATCGCCCCAAGAACACAAACCAACAAGGATCACCCTTCTAAGGATGAATTACCCCAACCACATCCTCCCAGTGAATATCACAGTAAAAATGATTATAACTAAAATAAAATCATACTTTTTCTACTTTATACTCACAAAGTTATGGCTAAAAGAAAACAGCTGGGACATATTGCTAATGTCACAGATACCAGAGGATCTACCAAGAGCTTTTGGAGTGAGTAGATTACTTGTATGTTTTTACTGGACACAACTACGAACAAAATCCTCTATATCAGAGGTTTCCAACCTTTTGACTCCGAGAGCACTTTTTTTCGAATCAATTTCTATGGCGAAGCCCTCAGGCTTAACCTGTTTTACAAGTTAATGGTGTTTCTAAGTAGTTTTACAGGGGGCGAAGAGGGGATCGATAGTAGAGATATTTAAACAATTGTGTGATGTCAATGCAATGAAATTATACTTTAAAAACTTTGAAATTCACCATATCTGAATTCACTCAACTACCACCAATACACATGATACTGTTACAACTTGGCCATACATAAAAGTTCTTCCAAAATTCAATGAATCAAATCATTTGCGTTACAACAGATTTTATACTATTGGTGAGAGAAACAATAAGCCTCATACAACAAACCCAGTTCCTCCAATTTTATCACAGCATCCAATTCAATTCAAATACATATTCATTCATTACTTGTGAATTCAAAATTTTATTTAAATTTATTTTATTTTTCTGGAGCAGCAGAGGAAATAGGTTGAAAACCACTGCTATATATCAGATGCTGAATAACGAGCCAAATGTGGGACACATTTTGTGTCAGTACCAGCTTGTTCAGGTTCAACCAGCAGCGGTCATTCATACCTTGCTTGACGCTGTGTCGCCTCCACTGTCCAACATTACATGCACTATAAATCTGTGTCTTGTTATTTGTGCACAGTAGCAATGAGAGCAGGTTGCATTTGTTTCACGACTGACAATTCCCAAGATAATCCACCAAACCGAGGAGAAAGACACAATTCTACCTTTAAAAAATCACCTATGATCATGTATGATTTTGCATATTGCAACCCTTTTCCTTGGTGATCCTAGTATCGTTCTATTAGTGCACTCGAGCAATGTCATCTACTTTTTTAACACAGGCACATCAGTCAATAAAATACCATGATCTAACTTTGATAAAAATTATAATTAAAAAATATTCTACTTACTGAATTCTCTGTTTTATCCATTCCAAAAACCAACACTAAATTAGCAATAAGAAGAGTAAGGCACAGGTTGCGGTGGATCACATATCGTAGACCCCAAGAATGCTTACTGTGGTAGCTAAAATACAAAATATATACTGGCACATGGTAATGACATGAATCCTGTTATGAAACAATGATACTATTAAAGCATATTATCTACTATTATAATAGGAAATGTTTGTCTGTCTGTTTGTTTGATGCAAAATCATGACGATTCTATGGCACTTACAGCAATGAGATTAGGCACACAGGTAGTCCAAATTTTTTGCAATTTTTTGGTCGCAGCGAATTTTAAAATTCAATCTAGAACATTTTTAAATGAATTGAATGAAATTTAATCATTATTGAACGTTACAGCATAGAAGAGATCACAAATTCTAAATTTATTGTTTTTCTAATAATTTTTTTGCCTGACAATAAATTTTTTTTTTAAACGGAGTCAATTAGTTCTTTTTCTATTTCCTAGAACATTAAAGATAGAGTAAAAATTACAGCGGATTTAAAATCTGCAAAAAATTTCACTTTAGATCCAAACCGAAAAATATGATTTTCTTTACATAAATAACTTTTAAATTGAATATATCTTTTATATTTTTGCACGAGATTGTGACGTCACAGTAACTTTCCCTTTCCAAAAATAAACAGATTGCATTTCGCGCCCTTCGCGTTAAAAAAAAAACAGATTACATTTCCTGCCTCTTTTAGTGGAAAGCAAAAAATAAAAAACATTTTGAGAGGCATTGTTCAGTTCTTTTTCGTAAAAGCGGATTCGTTAAAGATAGATTAAAAATTTTAACGGATTTGAAATGTGCGAAAATTTTACACCATAATAATACTTAATACCATGGGCACCGGCAACGCCAGGCTAGCCACGCAGTGGCAAGAAGAATGATATTCATTGGGATGTGATGTTTGAAAGTATAAATACTCATTTTAAAGTAGTTGGCTTATGAATCGGCAGCAATAATTTCCAACTGATGTGCTGCAAGGATAGCACTTGTGTGTCTTATAGATGATGAAACTGCTCAAATTACATACAATTTACATCATTTCAATAGTTTAATTTTAAAATTTTGACAAAAATGTTTTATTTACAAATTTTACACACACATGAAACTTGTATTTTTAATACCAATATAAACTATTTTTAGTATTATTTTTGCTATAAAGTACCATTAATTCTGTCAAAGATTGAAAAAAAAAACAACGCTTTATAGCAAATTGGGTAGGTAATTTTTTTTGTATATCAGTCGAACTTATACCTATTACTTGTCAAAATGGCAATAAATAGAATATATTTTTGGGTGAGTCACAGAATTTGACTAATTAGTTTAACCGTGCCATGAGATGAAAAAGGTTGAAAATCGCTGATGTAGTCATTTTTTCAGCACAAGGTTTTATTGAAAAAATTATCCTTTGTTTGATTATCCTCTCCTGAAGAGTTGAAGCTTTTCAGCAATAAAGTTATTTTCTTGTGTAAGAGTATAACTGCATGGAAACTATGAAATGGACATTTTCACTAGATCACACAAAACTTCCCAGTACAATTTTTTAAACCCAGTACCTTATCCAATGAAATAATCTAAAAGTATGATTAAGCTATAAAAAGGTTGTGGTAAATTAAGTAGTAAAGTTCCATACCTGTAGCATGAGAAGATCATGACACAAAAAGTAAGACAGATAATAGACACTGAGCAGCCTATGAGGGTAATATAGTCAAAAACAGTTTGGTCCACTTCATCCAGTATTCCTTTGTAATCCATGAGCACAGCAAAATTGGTTAAATGGTCACAAATGCACAAACTGTAAGTGTCATTGCTTTCTTCTAGACGACAACCATAAGTATCCCACTGGTTACTAGAAATATTCAAAGAAATTTCACACATTTAAATATTATTTAAAGATCTTTGTATGCAATTTTACATTGCTTAACCTTTACACTGTGGCATGTAGACAATTGCTACCACTACAATTTCGTTTACACCAGCGACATGGTATAGAACTGTGTTTGGTGAATGTTATTGGGGGAAATGCAGAAGTTCGCTCGGATGATATACGTCACATAATACTATGAAAGAAAAGCGTTGGTCATAAATGCCACTTGAGGCTCTATTGCTCAAGTTAGGTAATTTGGTTAGGGGGGTTGGACACATGCAGGTGAAAGAGCTGTTCCTGGAGGCGATTGAAAAAATCTAAGTGCTGCAGCGTAAAGGTTAAGTAACCAACAAGTGTTTTCTTGCTTCCAATATTGATCCAATTTTCCTAGATGCACCTATAACCCAGAAATATTGGATCTAAAAAACAGTGTTATAGTATAGTTACTGCATGTAAGAAACATAATTTTAACGAAAGCATAATTACTAATCCTGAGTGGTTCACATCACCATTCTCCAAACTTCAGCCATCCTTGCATGATTTCTAACCAGTTTTACTTTTCTAGAACAATAGAATTCTTAACCAATGGATGTCATTATTTATTCATTATGTGTGCAGAGTACAATGAAACCTTGATTAAACGTCAGTTTCTGTTAAACATTGGTCCGTTATTAAAAGTTAATTCATCAAATATGAAAAGAGTTATTCATGCATACACTGTACTTAATGTAAAATTAGTAGTGTACAGAGACATACTTACAGTATGTTGCGCTTAAAAACAGTATTTACTTACAGTATACTTTACTTAAGTATAGTATGTACTTACAGTATACTGTACTTAAGTACACTATGTACTTACAATATACTGTACTTAAGTACACTATGTACTTACAGTATACTTTACTTAAGTACACTATGTACTTACAGTATACTATACTTAACGAAAAATGAATGTTGTTTGTTTCTATAAAATACATGTATATACAGTGCATTTCCAGTTTGTAAACATGCATTTTTTCTATCATTCGTTCATATGCATTAGATAGGGTTAGGTGTTTAAGGATTTTCTGTGATCCCCGTCTATTCGATTAACCGCCCTGGTCCTGGCGGTTAATTGAAGTTTCACTGTACTACACTACTGTTATCCGTCTATTCGATTAAACGCAATGGTCCTGGCGGTTAATTAAAGTTTCACTGCACTATACTACTGTTATCCATCTATTTGATTAAACGCCATGGTCCTGGTGGTTAATCAAAGTTTCACTGTACTATACTACTTGGAAATCTTGATGATGCTCATTGGTTCTCTATCAATATGCTGGCATGGGTCATGGCAGTAATAAACTAATCAACAAAGTACTAAGATGACGTTTCATACCTGTTTTCCTACTAGGACACAAAACATCATTGAACACTCAATGACAGCATGTTGACTGTCCTCACTATAAGTTAACTCAGGCTGAACAATCTAGCTACTATGAGCTAACTTATATGCAACATTAGAATTTTCAGTATAGCCGGATAGTGGGTTTCTTCAAGGTTTTGTGGTACAAGGCCCATATTTGGCCAAACACAAGCAAAAAATGTTGCAAAAGGGAAAAGATTGTTTGAGTATCCTGGGAACACAATCCTTGTATTTACAAGACAGTAAACTGTACAAGAAAAGATCAGTAGAGTACCTGAAGTCTATGAAACTTGTCAAACCTAAAGGAATTTGAGGGTGTAGGGCCAGTAAGAAAAATACTCATTACAAATGCTGTATGCAAGTAATTTATGGCCAGTAGTCATAGAGGCAAGTATAAATTCAAATTTCATTCATTCAAATCATTAAACAAGCAAAAGAAATCACACTCACTGCTGCATGTTCCAAAATGTACAAGCAGTTTGATTCGGCTGTGCAGTCAAATGCTCCACCAGTATCATCACTTTACTACTGATCGCAGTGGGTTTCCGATTTTGCGAAACAATGGCGCTCACAACTGCAGAATTCAACGTACCCACCTTAGAACTGGAGCTAGAATAGATTGCATAAAATGGTCATTTTTGTACATTAAATTATATTTCAACTGCAGTATCAGTCAAACCTTGATAAGGAAGCAGTTTGACAGTGTATGTTTATTCAAAGAAAATGATGTTCTGAGAACTTATCTAAGTGATAATATTCTGTAAATGGTTAACTTGGAAAGGAGCATAAAACATCAACTATAAGTTGGTTACAACAGGTCTCCCATTTAGGTAGGTAAGTGAAAGAGTTGACGTTGTATTGGAGAAACACAGCAAGCTCTTGCAGACCGTCTGGGAATAATCCCAAAGGGAACGAAGGAATACGAGGACCTCGCAATTTTTTACCACAATCAGATGACAAGGTCAATAACGGAGCTGACATCCTCTCCAAATTTCCTCACCTTGCTAATATGAGGCCATTTGAGGCCATGAGAGATTCAATGTGCACCAGCCCCCACTAACTAGTAACCCACATGTCGCTAATCCACTACTCTTTCCAACCAAGTTTTCTATGACACCATTTTGTGGTAGGACTAAACATCTGCATCATACGAAAACATTTCAAATAACATGAATGTATAATCAAGGTATATATATCTACTATTATAAAAGGAAGTGTTTGTCTGTCTGTTTCTATTATATGGCACTTAACAGCAATGAGATTTGGCACACAGGCAGTCCGAATTTTTTGCAATTTTTGGGTTGCAGCAAATTTTTAATTCAATCTAGAAGATTTTAAAATCAATTTAATAGTTTTATTCACTACCTGGTTTTTCAAACGCGTTTCGTCCGGACGAAAGACGAATTACCCCAATCTTGACTTTTCTACCCATGTGAACTTGCAATCAGCCTTGGAACCATGCTAAGTTTTTTTCATCGCCCCGTAGAACGCTCAGAAAATTATTTTTTTCGTTTCCACTTTGATTTTGCGTGGCAGAGGAGCCTTTGCGTTAAAAAAAAGAAACAGATTCCATTTCCATTCTCATTTTCAATCAGAGCAAGAAATAAAAAACATATTGACTGGGATTGCTAAGATTTTTTTCGTAAAATCGGAATTGCTAAAGATAAATTGAAAATTTCAACGGATTTGAAATCTGCAGAAAATTTTACTTTAGATTGATACCTAAAAATATGATTTTCTTTAAAGAAATAATTTTTAAATTGAATAAATTTTCAATGGATTTGAAATCTGCGGAAAATTTTATACACCAGATTAATACCTTACACTTGTTGGTTAATACTTGTTGGTTTGCGAGCACGGGTACGGGCAACATCGGGCTAGCCAAGCAGTGGCTAGTATATATGTATATAGAGAGAGAATCTTCAGACATTTGTAGAAAATATATACGATTTTCACTGTTGGGTTAAATTATCATCTTCATAATTAAATTTAATTATCATCATTTCATCATAATTAAATTTATCATCATTTTATTTTTTATCTTAAATAAATGCTATGTACCAGATTTTGGAGTTCATTCAACACCATAATGCAACATATTTTCATAAAAATACCAATATCTTAAAACGTTACAGGCAGAAAAATAAAACAAGGTTTTGGCATCAGAGGTTTAAAGAAATATAAGAAAATAAAAATGGATATTTTGTTAATTTTTATGATTAAAAATTTTACTAAGGGTTAAACATTACAAAATATCAAATGCCTTACTTTTGATTTTGTTGAGAAGAGAGTACATTTCTCAAATCAGTATAAAGAGTAAAAACAATGGACACATTTCCCATCTCAGGATTTATATTGCTGTCATAGCCCTCTTCAAGCAAGACATTCCCTTGGTGACTGTACTGGCTTGTAGAACTCCATTGGGGCAACTGTAAGGATTCACCATGCTTTGCTTTAGTGACTTGCAAAGCTGTTGAAAAAAGTAGGAAACAAAATTTTTTTCCAAATTCAGATGGAAACAAAAATGTATCTAATTTCATAACATAAAAGAAAAATGAATATGTTTATAGAAGTTGAGATTTGGTTTTTTCCCCCAATATCTTGGTGAAAAAATGTGTTCATTTTGTAAGGTTTTAAAATATGTTACACCTCGGAAAGTGTTTATTTTAAAACTTCAAAAAGATTCTCCTCTCCATAAAAAGAATACTACTGTTCATTTAGAGCAATGATTTTTTATCATGGCTTTTTATTAATTTGATAAACTGATAGTCAACTTGAATAACTTTTTTAGATTTCGTCAAAATTACATTGAATTTCAGACAATTAGTAAGTAAAATTTAACAAGTTTAGAATTTTTTGAATTTTTAAAAATTCATTGTAATTTTTTTTTAAATTTTGAACTCTTTAGTCTCCACATTGTTTGTACTATGAAACATTGCTTACCACAAAAAATGGACACAGTAAACTAGTTAGAAAGTTTAGTGTGTACCTGTAGTGGACTGAAAATGGACAAACTTTTAAAAAAAACCTTGTCTAATTTTCAATTTTGATCGTACAGGTTTGAAAATAAGCACAATGTGTTGAGCAACTCGGTAAAGTTTATTAACAGAAGGGAAAAAATTAAGTATGGAAAATAATGTCAGACAAATGACGACAATCGCTAGCAATACATTCGTCAAGGCAGTCCTTGAAGTTCATCCTTACTGGCTGCACCATATCATCCGGTGTTGCAGCAATTTCATTTCTGATGGCATTCTACAAATATGTGAGGGTTTGTGGCATGTGGACGTAAACATTTGACTTGGTTTATGTCACTTTCACATTACCATGAATGTGAAAATCATTCACCCATCTCAAAATTGTATTTCGAGAAGGAAGCACATCATGCACACACAGAGGTTAAAGTGACAACTGAAGGCATGCCGAGTGGCCATGATTGACTCGCAATTTTGAATAAATCCCTTCATGGCAAACACACGACGCTCAATGCTCCAATAATCCATTGCAACAACACTACACGTGCGGGCTATGAGTGGAAGGGGTCGGTGACCTTGTGCGACTTTTCCCCTAAAAGTACTACCCATTACAAAATCGTCCATTTTCTCTCCACCACACTGTACATGATTTCTGACATCATAGCATGCAGAAGTTTTTGACTTCAATGCAGATAAACAAAATATTATCAAATTTCTTTCTCAATTCATCAGAATGATTTCTATTCGGTTGTTTTGGGGTTTTCTGGTGCATGGGTTCTATTTGCAGTGCCAAACACGATAAACCAATGTCAAGTAAAAAAAAAGTCACATAAGCAGAAAAAAAGGGATTGGTGAATAGAGTAGGGGTGTGAAAGCGGAAAAGATCGCTTGGGTATCTTGAGAGTGCAAACACAGTGTTTACTAAAGACAGTAAACCACATTTTAAAAGAAAAGATCACTCGAGTGCTCAGGTCTGCGATTTTTTATTTGGTTTGCTGCTCAACAATTCTCTGCTATATATATATATATATATATATATACATGTACCATACTCGAAACCCCACCCACCAAACCACCTGCACAGTGGCGACACTCATAGCGATGCCAGCGTCACAGAGTATATAACACGGAGCGCAGGTGCAAAGAGCAGAGTAGAAAAGAGCGATGTCACCAGCTGCGAAGCTCTCATCGACGCTTTCGTTTATCTCTTTAAGTTAGGCTTAAGAGCCTAAAGTTGTATGCTCAACCTGAGAATATATAGTTATTATTTACAACTTGACTTGTTCTTGTCTTCAACCATCAACACCCTAGACAACCAGAACATACATACACACTAGACAATTTCTCTTTCAGGCACACATGACTAATAAAAATGTCATTAAAAGTTACCCGATACTCACTATCACAATGTTGCTTTCAACTCGTATTCAATTTACACTCAAGTCCAAAGATAAGTCAGAGGGAAAAGTTGAAAGCAGCATAAGTGTTTAACGAGAAATAAAGTTTATAGTCCTTTTTCTTACGAGTGCTAAATGAAGGTAGTTTTGCCCCCCCCCCCCATTTGAAGATATAGGAATACTAAAACCTCATAGATAAACCATAATAATCTATAACTCCTTATCTTAATATTTATTCAACATGAACATTAACCTGAAATAAAACCATAAAGTATTTACCACAAGTTTCTCATTGTAGATAAAATTTCTAAGGCCCAGAAAACTTTTAGGAGGTTGGTTTGTGGATTTAGGTTTGATGGTACAAGATCCTAACATTGATAAGAGAGCTAGGCACTCTTAGAGAACGAAATAGATTTCAATTCCTTAATATTCATTCCCATTTTTGTTTCACTACAGAAAAATATCCAATTACAGAAAACAAAAATATGGGTTGGTTTCAGATTTTGGGCCATATTTGGCCTAGCTACCCCAAACACAAGAGACAATTTTAAGTAATTGTGAAAAGAAATAAAGGCAAAAAGTAGAGATTCTTTCAGGCATCATGGGGTCACGACCCCCTGTGTTTACCAGAAAGTAAACCTCGCTGTAAAAAAAAAAATCTTCAGCACCTCGAGCCTGTACATACTTAAAGGAGATGTACCCCAGAGTATGCATTAACTGGACCTCTTAACCCTTCTTTGCATAATGGTGGAAATTTCCATCATAACATTGAATGCCCAAAAATTATATAAAAGAACAAGTTCACTTTAAGTTGATCGTGTCTGGATACCTTTTTAATGTCCATTGCATAAAAAAAACATAGCTGTCAAAAATAAGCAAGGGTCACTATCAGTAAAACGAGTTTGAAGTTGTCATTCCGCTGTTTGTTGTAGTTGCAATAAACGTATGATTTTGTTTTTAATTTTGTTTTATTATATTTGAGTTTCTATTGCTAAAAAAGTGAAAATGAGTGGAAGAAAGGTTTGTAACATGTGTTTCTGTTATTTTTAGAGCAATTTCTGAAAAAGTTTGCGTTTAATTTAAAAAATACCACATGATACCATCCTATTGTTTTTTGCTAAATTTATACTATAAATATAGACTAAGATTTTTTTAACCATTTTTCCTTTAATTTTGAACATGAATTATATCACCTTGATTTATTTCACCAATAAAGAAAAAATCATGCAAAGAAGGGTTAAGTCTAATAACACAATACGCACAAAACTTCATAAACTGTATGCAGACAGTGATAATTATTAACTTAGTTTCCCGTGACATACGCTGAGTGCATCCTTTTGTTACTTGCTGACCTGTAAGGGTAAGAGATGGAGAAAACCATCAACTTACCCATATTTTTTCCGACGATACTCTGTTCGTCAACACCTTCAGCCATTGAATCTGCAAGTAACAATCCCATTTCATCTATTGTAGACAACAAATCTGTCCCAACACCAGATCTCCTTTGCTAAAAGAAATTCGGAAAACGAAATTTTCTTAAAACTGGGCTTACACATTTTGGTTAATCACAGTGGTTCAGCAAACAATTACAAAATAAATCGCATGTGCACTAAATATTACTAGGCTTACTGCGAGATCACCACCCCTAACTTCAACCAAAAGATTGCAGTAGACTGTGAGGAGAAAAGGAGTGGAGGAGAGAAGGTTGGTTGTTTTTAGGTTTTATAGCACAAGGGTCATATTTATATTTGGCCAAGCTGAGCCAAACACGTAAAAAAAAAATGTTTGGAAACAGTCAAAAAAAGGGAATTGGGAATAGAGTAGAGGGATAAAAACAGAAAAGATCGCTTAGGTATCCCAGGAGCACAACCCTCAGGGTTTAGCCAAATGGAAAAAATAAAAGATCACTGGGGTACATCATGTCTGGAAGAGACATCCTGTTTATGCTCAAGGGAAGGCGACGGTCCGGGATCAATCCCCTGAGGGAAAGATCCAAGGACAACACCACATAATTATGAAAAATGGTCAGATGATGAGACAACATCTGAGCTGGCACCCCACTCTCCAGACTTCCGCACCAGCCCAACATGAGGACTTTCGGCCACAACAGATTTAAGGTGCACCAGCTGACTCTACACTTACAAACATCCATACACTGAACAGGATTGGAACCAGGTATCTTCCAAACTAGAGGCTAACACCTTAACCACCAGATCGGTTGGTCGACTTGAGGCAGGGTGGATTTCCTGTAGACTGCACCAAAAGTTGTTAGATTATTTTTGGCTCAATATGATGAATCGGCATCAGATTAAAAGAAAGATCTTTTTTAGGACGAACATGTCTATTTTTAAGTAGAAAAGGACATTAGATATCAAGCACAATTAATATTTAAATCAAAAACACAATAACATAATGGAGCAGAGGACAGCACATCCAACCTGCCCCTCAAGCTGTTTTCTCCCTATACTTCAGTGGAGTTTTTCGGATTCAGTTAGGAGTGGTGATCTTGTACACATATTCAAACTTTTTTCTAGAAATTCATATTTAATTTTTATTTTGCTGTTGTTGGATTGATACAATGCATATATATGAGGAACAAGTCACTGCGTGGCTAGCCTGACTTTGCCCATGTTGTTGGTTTACGGTTGGTTACCTTACACCATGGGCAACGCCGTGATGTAAGGTATTAATCTGGTGTAAAATTTTCCACATATTTCAAATCTGTTGAAGATATATTCCATTTAAAAATTATTTATTTAAAGAAAATCATATTTTTAGGTATCAATCTAAACTGAAATTTTCCGCAGATTTCAAATCCGTTGAAATTTTTACTCCATATTTAATGGTCTAGGAGATCGAAAAAAGAAGTGTGACTATAGTTAAAAGATTTATCGTCTGGCTGGATAAACATTTCTCTGTGCAAAATCAAAGCAGAAACGAAAAAAATAATTTTCTCTGCGTGCAAAAGGAAAGCGGAAACATAAAAAAAAATTATTTTCTAAGCGTTCTCCGAAGCTATGAAAAAACTTGGCATAATTCCAAGATCATGTTGGTAAAAAAGTCAAGATTGGTATTATTCTTCTTTTGTCTGGACAAAGAAGCAGATAGAGAATAAAACTATTAAATTCATTTAAAAATCTTGAATTTTAAAATTTGCCGCAACCCAAAAATTGCAAAAAATTTGGACTACTTGTGTTTCAAATCTCATTGCTGTAAGTACCATAGAATCGTCAGGATTTTGTAGTAAACAGACAGATAAACACTTCCTTTTATAATAGTAGAGATACACAAGAAGTCAATGTCGAAAATGTGACATCTATAATCAGTATTTCATACTTTAAAATTAATATTAAATCATCAAATTATAAAATTGTAAAAGTGTTTGCACATGAGAATAGTTCATTAGCTTTATCATTTCAGTAAATCAACACTGTATTGGGACTTTTTGGCTGACCACTATTTTAAATAACCCAAACGTTTTTGTATCTCAACTTGTTATTGTATTATTTCATAAGAAACAATGACATGTGAAATTGGGTGAAATAAATCTTGTGGAATTACAATTTAAAAAGCACTAAAACCTCAAACAGATGCTTTCTACTTTACTTCTCGGATTGTTTTATATCAAGCTTCCTAAAGTGGTGTGACGATTGCAAATGTTAAGTTAAGTTTTTATCCAAAGAAATTTAAAGAATAAAAATAACTAACAAACATGAGTTTTTGTTGATTAACTAACTGTAATAGTTAACAGAAAATTAAATTAAAGATCAATGATAGTGTGGTGGACACACACTGACAGCCACAAATGCAAATCAAAACACCCGAGAACAGAAAATTAAATTAAAGATCAATGATAGTGTGGTGGACACACACTGACAGCCACAAATGCAAATCAAAACACCCGAGAACCTCAAAAATAAAGTGATTTGTGCAACCACCTCAGCTGAACTCCGTATAATTAAAGAATAACCACTCACGAGTATAAAATTAACCAACTTAATTCCATCATGGGTATTGGCCAAATTCTTTCCTGTCCGAGTTCAGGAATAATCATAATAAATTCTTCCCAAATTTGTCAGGTAATGGTAAATTTAGTTAACGTCGTACTAGAGCATCACAACGGGCTATTGACGACGGTCCGGGATCAGTCCCTTGAGGGAAAGATCCGAGGACAACACCTCGTAATTTTGAACCACGGTCAGATGACGAAGCAACACCTGAGCTGGCACCCCACTCTCCAAACTTCCATGCCAACCCAACGTAAGGACTTTCGGCCACGACAGATTTAAGGTACACCAGCCGCCTTTACACCATACGTTTACAAACATCCATGCCCGGACCCTGATTTGAACCAGGAATCTTCTTATCTAGAGGCTAACACCTTAACCACTATACCGGTTAGTCGGCCCAAATTTGTCAGGAATAATCGAGTTCACTCAAAATTAATATTTATACATAGGATAATAGCATATGTACAAAAAAAATGAAACACCCACAGCCATGTTAATATACCATAATTATTGTAAGGGTTAGTATGGAGTATATAGGCATTTGGACACACAAAAGTGAAGTAATAGCATATTGCCTGTTATGTATAATTAATTTTTAATATACAAGACACTCACTTCATCTATGTCCAGCCAAGAAGAATTAAGCTCAATTATCCTATCAAATATAGAGGCTGATTTTTCTACGTAGGCCTTTGTCGCAGTCCATCTGTTAGAGTTAGATTGAGAAACTGTCACCATAAACAGTCGTTCTGGGAGGGATGTCATCAAAGAGATCACGTCAGCGAGGTCTTCTCCGAAAATTTCTTTGTTGTGATCTTGGAATGTATTTTCCAGTAACACCATTATGTCTGCAATTGAAGACTTATTGAACTGTAAAAATAACCACAAGGTACATTTGTAGACTGATTAAAAACACATGCTTTGATGAGATTTTTTTGGGATTACATAAAATTTATTTCGAGATATTTTCAAAACTTTGAGTAAGTTAACATAAAGTGTGCAAAGCAAAGAAAATGTAAAAATTCAAAACATTTAAGGAGATATCTTACTCAGACAGAAATCTGTAGCTAAGTGTTTCCTTTTTGTTTTTCAATAGGATCAAAAGGGGTGGTTTAACAACCTGAGTCGGTGAGGCTCAATGTCACCAGTTTTGTCACAGCCTTCATCAAAGGGGACAGTGGCTCAGCTGACAGCCCAATACAATGCAGATTCCAAGCAGAAGTGTTTCTGAACACACAGTTCAATAGACACTGTTGGATATGGGACTGTGCATCAGAAGTACCAATTGTGTGCCTCTGTTGACCAAGCATCATCGTCAACTACGCCTACAGTGGGCCCGAGAAAATCAAGACTGGACCATGGATGAATGGAAGAGAGTTGCTTGGTCAGATGAATCCCGGTTTCTCATTCATCACGTTGATGGCCATGTCAGGGTACGCCATCTGCCAGGCTAACAGTTGCTCCCCTCTTGTACAGCAGATCAAACACAGGCTCGTGGTGGCAGCATTATGCTTTAAGGAACGTTCTCATGGGTGACTCTGGGACCCGTTGTTGTGATAGAACAGATCATGAACGCTGCAAACTATCTGAACATCATTGCGGATCAGTTACACCCTTACATGGTGTCTGCCTTCCCAACTGGAAATGGAATCTTACAGCAGGACAACGCCCATGCCACAAGGCTCAGATTGTGATGAAGTGGTTTGAGGAGCATACTGATGAATTCCGCTTAATGTCCTGGCCACCTAACTCGATGAATTTTAGTCCAATAGAGCACATTTTGGGTGTCATGGAGTGACAGCTCAGAGCTCAAACACCACCATGTCCGAATATTTCGACTTTGCATGACCACTGCTTAGACATTTGGTACAACCTGTCGTCTCCAGTCATGTACCAAAAACTTGTGCTATCTATGCCCAGGCGAGTTGCAGCTGTTTTGCAGGCCAAAGGAGGCGCAACACGTTATTGATTAGGTGGTTATAATGTTTTGGCTCTTCAGTGATATATACATAGAGAGAGAGACGAAAAATATTTCCATAACTTTCTATAAAGATTAAGCAATTAAGTAGAAGGTCAGTTTATTTTTAATCATGTTTTGAATTCACAATACAACTTTTCATGACTTAATTGCTCTGATTTTAAAAAGCGAAGGAATTCATAGAAACATAAAACCTAAATTTTCCCATACTTTGTAAAATTATTTGCTAAACACTCTCACCCACAGAAAATCTAAAGACATATCCCATTTATATAATTCTATATGCACTAACTTTGCATTGTAAACTTCACTATAGAGTGGTCCTTGTCTACATTTTGCAATCCCATTGTATTCATAGCTTCAATGGTATCTTCAATAGAACCTATAGTATAAGTGCAATTGAGTTTCAATTTTAAGTAGACCCCAAATTTCTCCAGTAAACAGAGCAGAAACCCAGAAATGTGGTAATTCTATATGAATATGACATTTCTTTTAATTGTTTCCTGGATAATTTCTCTTTTCTTTTACTGTCACTTATAACTGGGATAGTGAAGCCTGTGGTTTTCATGTAGCCATAGAAAAATAATGTTCTGTACCTTATCTTTCAAATTCTTGATGTCATATGATCGACAGTCCTTCAAGTTTGGTCCTGTGTCTGCCCATCTTCCATTGCCAACATTATCACAAAGCCAATAAGCATTTCCTATAAGGGATAAGAAAATATTACCTGCAATAGAAAACTCACAAAACACACCTTACAAAACATATCCCTATGATAAGATTCAAACGTCCATAAACCATCTTGCATTGATTGAAAAAACTTCAAAATTGCTACTGTTCTTTATCCTTCACTATTGAAATAGCCAAAACACTCCTTTCTTTTCTTTTACCAAATTAAATTTACTCATTTACTGATGCAACTATTTCCTCAGTAATTTTAACAAAATAAAATTATACTTACATTTTAAATACATTTGAATAATGAATTTTTATGCTTACCATTTCATGAATGTACAATATATATTTCCTGAGTTAAATGTATTGCCTGAGTTGAAACTTGAGTATGTAAAAAGATTTCACAAGGCTTTAAAATACCATTAATTTAAGAGAAATATGGATCCAGATTCCATAAATTTTTTTTATTCTAATACAAATTTTGTCTAGTACTTCAATCAATAACAAGAAAATGAAATACAAAACAGATCAAATAACCATGGAAACAAAACTTATCACTTGGTTTGCTTTGCAACTTCTAAGCTTTCATTTTAATTTACTTACTTAAAATTCCATAACTATTTAATTACAAATTAGCATAGCTAATAAGCCTAGTTACTAAAGCATTTCAAACAGGTATATTTCAACAAGAACCAGGAACTGATATAATGCTAGAATATTTCCTTCAATTAACTAAAATGTTGTTATTTAGCAGTTAATTTTGATTTCTGAAAGAACACAACATTTTATACTTTTTGAGAATGAAGGTCTTCAGTTTCAATGCAAACTGAAACCTTGAATGATATCTTACCCGAGGAATAACCAGGGCATGGTTGGATTGCAGCTTTACCCACAATAGTTTCTGGCCACAGGATTCCACGTCTTTGAATACGCTTGCAAATCTTTGACTGTGAAGTACTTGTAAAAGTAGATGTAGTTGTTCTAACACTTTTGCCATTGCTGCTTGTTGTAGACTCAATTGCAGTTGTAGAGGTTGCATGAAATGTTGTTGATGTCAGGTCTACAAGATACAACATGCTTTAACAAATTTTAAAGGACATTTTACATCATTTGTTTATATAGGGTTACAACATCTTTCTTTCAAACTGGTGCATTTTAAAAAATAGTCATACTTTTTTACCACTGATACATAATGGTATGAACACAATGAGCACTCTGTCCCAGGGAATAAAAACTTAAAACCCATAGATCCTGGTCTATTTTGCTCATGTGTAATAAAACTGTATGTAGAGAAAAATTGAATTATTGTAACAATTAGAATTCAGTTTCCATGAATTACTGTTTAACGATAAAAAGGCTTCAGCAACCACAACCTTCAAACAATTTATTATAGAACTACCATCAGCTTTGTTTGATTTTTTTTCTGGAGACATTTAAATTTTGGATCTTTTTTCGCTCATTCAAAGATTAGCACTTGACCTTGTATCTGGGGCCTCTTGCAGCAGTTTGGATGGATAAAGAAACTTTTTACAGTATCCTTTCAAAGGATAAGTGTCAGTGTAACAACCATAGTAGATTCAGAACTGGCAAATTGTATTGCATTGTTGAAAGCAATGACATTAAAAAGAATGCATCTTCATTGTTTTCCTCCTGACCAAAACAACCACCTGCTGGGTCCCTGAGATTTGGGTTACCTGACATCTGAAAAGGTTTGGGCAAGTCCAAGCAAGTTTACCAGATTTATCCAGAGAAGTCATTGATTCAATCCAAATGTTGTATTGCTTGAATTGCTTTTAATACAAAAATGTGTTACCTGTCCGGCAGTTCGCGTTTGTATGTGTCACAAGGTCAGATTTTTATATAAAGGCATATTTTATTTGCAATATTGTTATTTCTTGTTTGTAACTAATTGACCTTTTCAATGTAAAAGTTTTCATATTTATATCCCATATATTGAATTTTGTCTGTACTGAAATTTCAGGAATTATAATAGAGTTTGTTCGAAACTGCAGAACAGAAATCAAGAGTTAATTGTAAAATTGAGCAGAAATTAGGTTAGACCAGGTTATTCACTAAGTTATTCAATCAGTTTCTTTGTGTTTTATGGTGCAATAACCAAAAGTGTCCAATCAGAAACTGTTACCTTTTTCTTCTTAAGAACTAATTAAGACTGGACACAGCTTAAAGAATCCAAAATATCCATTGAATCGGATAGATTCAGAAATGTTCATTTGAACAATATTACTAGAAAATGCAAAATAAAAATTTTGAAACAAAATGCGTCTTTTCACTACGAAAATTCTTATCAAAACTTTACAGCAAATTGAGTATAAATGTCTTAGGCAGAATCAATCTAAAAAAATTTAAATTTTATAATCAATTGGTTGATGGCTGAAGTCTCTCAACTATCTCTTTGGATGCACTCTGGCTTTTATTCCCAAGGCAGACCACATATTGGTCCAACATCAGTACTGTAATACTTTACCGACAAGCACAAAATAGAGTATGCATGCACATGTCAAATGTTTTGTCGCATGCTGCTGCAGTGTTTTGCAGGACTAAAGTATAAAGACAATATATATTTTACCTAAAAATGACAGATGGTTGATTTGAGGTTTTTAGCACAAGGGCCATATTTGGCCAAACTGAACAAAACACAAGATAGACAACTTCAAGTAAAAAATGTCAAGAAAAAGGAATAGAATGGGCTGAAAACAGAAAAAGATTGCTTAGGTATCCCCTAGTAAAACAACACCCATGTTTACTAAAGATAGAAAACCCCATGGGAAAAGTAAAGATCTCGAGAGTACCTGGGGTCTATCTAACCTGTACACAACTCATACCTAAAGGAGATGCGCTACAGAGAGATACAAATAAAATGAAGATGACACATTCATGGAAAGATAATTAAAGAGGTGATAATTCCTTACCTGAATCTTTAACGCAGCATACAAATGGAAAATTTCCTGAACACTCTTCTTGAAAGAAATGCCACACACGATTACCCGATTTTGCAATATGAAGTGAAAGACATTCTACCATGCTATAAAGAGTACAAAAAAATCGAGCAGTTGATTTCACTGTTTTTAATACAAAAAACTAGTGAAAACAATTATAAGAAAATTAGTAGATGGAACAGAACCATCTGGATTGAAGGGGCTTCCAAAATTAAACATACACCATGAAGAAATTTTTTAAACTCAATAATCAGTAATAATTTTTAACTTAAATTTTTTTGTGGGAGGATAAAGTACACCTTTAAAAATATATAAATTAAAAAACAATTCATATGAATATTCTAAAATATTCTAAAAATATTATTGCGAATTTGTAATGATATTTTTAGAGATAGGTTTGAACATGCTAATTTTAAATGAGTATTTAGTTATTGATGAAGTCATGGAAAAGTAATATAGTTAACTCTATCAAAGAACTATTTAAAAAAAATAATACAAAATTTTGATCAGTCAAATTTTTGTGTTTGGATAACATCTCCAGATCAGGAGATAGCAAAAGTGGTTCCATTAAAATTTTTGTACCACTGAACACTATACCCTCAGGACCTCAATGAACTTAAACATTTCTGGTCTTTGCAAGGAAAAGTGGTTAAAAATCCCAATATTCAGAGCACTGAATGTAAGAACGATTCTTTGAGAAATTGGCAAATATAAGGAATAACACAAAATTCTACAAATCCAGTGCCCCTGTTTAATAGCTGTTTGTTCTACACGCTAAATATATGCAAAAGTTTATTTCTATTTTTTTTTCCTTGTGCGGAGTGTATTTACAAATTTGTGACACAGAATTTTGAAAATATGACGAAAAAAACTATTTTCAAAATAAACAGGGATTTGTTTTTTGTGCGAAAATATTTATGAACACGTGGACCAAATGCTTTTTAAGGGTTTTGGTTTCGCAGACCAAAAAAAAGGTGGAGTGGTCGCAAACGGGACTGTAGCGCCAAGGCGTTTGTTTTGGTCGCCAAACCAAGATGGCGGAGATCGCCATAACAAGATGGCGCGGTGTCCATGTAGCAAAATTCACACTGTGAACCTTTGCATAAATGGATTTGATAGCAATTTCTATGGATTTTATAGTAATTTTTTGCGAAATGGGGTATAGAAAAATGAAACTTACCCTCATTTTGTCGCCACATTATAAATCGCTAGAAAATTCGATGCACGAAAGAATATTCGTATTTTAACGGAGGAAGATGCCCGGATAATCTCTCTGAACAACCTCAATGTCACCGTGTTTTAGCGGCAGCAAGTACATCTGCAAATTTGCTACTGCCTACATTAGTTGCGGGAAGAGTACCAAACTCCTTGAATATACCATCCTTTCGGCAATATGCTGCACATTCCGCTGGTGATCCACGAACAGCTTCAAAATGCGAATCATTGTCAAGCTTCTTGATCTCGGATATTCTTCGCCGTTGTTTAAAATAAATATAGCCCTGACAATGGACGCGTTTAGTCTTCGGACAGATCTCCCTACCGAAGCAAATATATTCATGGCAATCCGAGTTAGCGAACGGCTCATTCTCAACTTGAAAAAAAGTAAACACCAACCTTTACACAAAAAAAAACACGGTAATTAGCTGGTAATTTTTAGTTAACGTCGTACTAGAGTAACACAACGGGATTCAAAAAAAAAAAAAAAAAAAGACGGAGTAGTTAAACAAGAAAAAAATGCACGAGGAACGATAAAACACAGACCACGGTGAAACGATAAAAAACAAAGTGGTGGATTAAGCATCGTTATCTCTTATCGTTAAACGAGAAAAAAAATATCTAAACCAATCAGAGCACGTTTAATTTCACTTCAAAACACGGTTTAATTCCAATCAGATAACGTCTTTAAAATCCTAATCTTCTTAATAGGGTTGCCATAAAAAAAACCTAAAGGAAAGGTTACCACTTTGGCGAGAAAAAAGGACTGTCCCGTTTGCGACCACTCCACCAAAAAAATATTTGGTCGCCTCTTATATCGAGCGTGAATTTCAGTCAAAATTGTGTGTTCTACAAAACGAACAAGCATTGGGGAAAAAAATCCTTTTAAGAATTTATTTTGTGAATGAATCCGTTGGCAAAACAACTTCAAAGCTTTTTTTTAAATACGTACCGAACGCGTACTATTTATGTTCAAATCTTTGTATTCGCGTTTCCCGGCGGTTTCTTTTCTTCGTATACCAAAACAAATCGTATTAAAGGATGTTGAACGAATCACAGAACTTCTATTCAATCACGGATACTCTAGAATCACAGTTCTTATCTGTTACTGAATGATAAAAATAGCAGTGATTTCGTAACAGTGATTACCGGTAGATGGGCCTCCAACAGTAACAACATGTGGGCTATTGGCGACGGTCCGTGTTCAACTCTGAAGGGTAATGTAATTTTGATTAACGTCATACTACAGCAACAAGGGGGCTTTTGACGACGGTACAGGATCAATCCCCAAAGGGAAAAATTCGAGAACAACACCACGTGATTGTGAACCACGGTAAGATGACGAGGAAACACCTGGAGTTGGCACCGTACCCTCCAAATTTCCACACCAACCCAACGTTAACCCGAAGGGAAAGATCGCAGTGTTTACTGGAAGAGTGATTCCGGATATATCTTATTCGGCAGCACTGATTGACTTCCCTTTGGGGTAATCCATTCAAATTCAGGCAACAGAAAACAAATGTTCGCCTCAACATATCGTCAGCCGGGACAATTTTGTCGGTTTTTGAAAAATATGATGTTTGGCGCCCTGCCAAGTTCCTGAGCCAAACAATAGAGGTTCCAATGTTTTCATGGCACAGGTAGGAATTTTAATTAACGTCATACCGGAGCAACACAGCATACTATAGAGAAGACATCGAACGATAGCCTTTTAATGCGTTTTGAGCCTCAACATTGTTTACAGGTCTTTATCAGGTAAGTATTTTTAATTAACGTCGCACTGGAGCAACACAACGAGCTGTTGACGACGGTTCGGGATCAATCCCCAAGCGAAAGAGCCAAGGACGGTCTGTATTATACCTACAACGTTCTATTTTTAAAAGCAATAACATTTCATTGTGTGCAATTATACACTGCTGTTTGTAAAAAATGCAACACCACGAAGGAATCATCAGAATGAAATTAAATTTACAGCAAATGTCAATTATAGGATTTTATGTAAAGTAGTAAAGTTTCAGAGCTACCACGCATCCATGGTGTGAGCAGCGCCCTCTGAACTGATGCTAAAAGCGTATAAATTGAGGGCTGTAGCGGGACGTTGAAAATAGTGCATGGTTATATTTTTAGTGGCGAACGTTTAGTGAGACCTAAGTATTCCTCCACGACGAACTAGGGTAAAACAACTTACGGAGTTTGAACGGGGAAGAATCAGCAGCCTTCGTGAAGGAGGATTTTCATATCGCGCAATAGCAGCTCGTGTGTAGCGGAACAGTTCCACAGTGATGCGAGTTGGGAAGCAGTGGATCGACTAGCACCGGACAACGGAAGGTGACGTCAGCGCGCGATGATAGACACCTGGTCCACATGGCGGTGAATGACCGTACAGCTTCCTCCAGGCAGTTGGCAGCACTTTGGTCTACTGCTACAGGTGTACTAATGTCGGCTTCGTCAATTCGCCGACTTATTCTGCACCGTGGACTGCGTGCAAGGATTCCTTTATACAGGATTCCCCTCACGGCAAACCATCGACGACTGCGTCTGCAATGGGCTCATGAGCACAGAGCCTGGCGGGCTGATTGGCAACAAGTTGTCTTTTCTGATGAATCCCTCTTTAATTTGTGGAACCATGATGGCCGCATTCGTATTAGACGCTATGCCGGTGAACACTTCCTTTCAGAGTGCGTTATCGAATCTGTGGTGCGATTTAGTTGGTCGGCGTCTAGCTCGTGATCCGCGTCCTGCAGTTTCAAAAGACGAACTTTGGATGCGCATACAAACAATATGGAATTCTCTTCCACAAGCAGACATTCAACATCTCTTTCACTCCCTGCCACTTCGTATAGCATCACTTATTACAGCGCGTGCTGGCTACACCCAATACTGATTTCGGACACTTAATATTGATTTTTTGCTTTGAAAATTTATTCATGTATTTGTACTAATACAAGCCGTTTGTGTATTAAATTTCATTTAATTCTGATGACTCCTTCATGGTTTTGCATTTTTTACAAACAGCAGTATATTTTGAGGATATTTATTTAGTAATCTGTAAATTATTTTTTCCTCTCATGAATCAATAATAACTGTCATTCCATACGAGCTTCATATAGAATGTTAGATTTTACTTAGTTAAACAATGTTCATGCAATTAAGTAAACTACTTCAATTATTGCGCTTATAGCAAAACAAATGAAAATGTGGCAACGGACGAATATAAATATTTGAATACTACTCATCTCTACAAGGAGTGTTTGTCATACGACATCCGTCCTTTCCAAAATTCAGTACCAATCCCGAAGAACAGAACCCAATTTCCCAGTTTAACACCATACGAGAGAAACGATTTGCAGGCCATTTGAAAGACGCTTCAGTTCTCACATCTGCAAAATCGCTTAACGAAACTTTCCCCTAATGAGAAAACCAGATGTGTGAAGTTACCATGTCCGTTGGGGCCGACAGAATTGGAGTGGAATCGCACAGTGCTTGGCGTATAACGACATTCCACCCAACCATAGCACGAGCGCTGTCGCCAATCTTTTCGCTCCAAGCATTGCTTGGCGAGAGAAATGCTGAAGCGCGAAAACGAGGGTTTTCGATTTTCCAGTCTTCCCTTCGTTTTTCGGACCGCCTGGCGTGGCCCAACGACTCAGGTATTTAAATGTTTTGAACTACACTCTCCCCTCCTTAAATTTTGACAATTTCATATCTCTAGTGAGACTTGTCACCTCCCACGGAAGTAACGATTCTATTCTTGGACGATTTCTGTGGCTTGTTAAAAAGACTAGAGCATTATAAGTATCCATTTCAACTCCCGCTGGAACACCACCAGCCCTTAAATAACTTTATACTGACCACTATCATTATTACCTGTACAACTCATATATGCATATATTCTCAAATGAATAAACAGGGGTTCATTTATCACCAGTACTCTGTCTTCCTTAGTAAACATTTTTAAACTCACACTATACGATCCTTAATCTGAAAATCACCATTGTAATCATTGTTACAGTGTTCAAATTAAAAGGTACGAAACGCCGTAACAACGTAACCGTTAACATATTTGATTATGCCGCAATGGGAGAACGTAGCGATACATCTAGGGATGCGATTGGAATCTCCGGCGTGGATCGGAGCATGCGCGGGCGCCCGCATGCGCAGGAGAGAGCAGAGGCTGTTATAAAGAGCGCCGTCCAATTGACGCGGCAGTGCATGTGAGGACAGGATGGAGTTCACATTGCAAAATTCGATGATTGAGGAGCAGCGAGGCGTTATCCGATTTCTGACAGAGGAAAGTGTTAAACCGGCCGTTATTCATCGCTGGATGGTGACCGTATACGGGGAAGACTGTGCGTCCGACAAGTCAGTGAGAAAATGGAGCGCCCGTTTTTGTGCAGGCCGTGAGAGTTAGGTTGATGACCCGAGACCAGGCCAGGCAAACACAATCATCACGGCCGATCTCATCGACAAGGTGGTCGACATAGTGAGTGAGAAGTGATCGGCGTGTCACATTGCGAATGTTGGCGGTGAAGGTGGTTGTCAGCGTTGGAACAGTGTGGACAGTTGTTCACGACAGGTTGCGTTATCGGAAGGTGTGAGCGCAGTGGGTTCCGAAGCAGATCACGGACCAGCAAAAGGAACTGCGTATGGGGCTAACACTTCAACATCTGTTTCGGCATCATGAAGATCCCGCTTTCCTGGAGAGGATCGTCACAGGTGATGAGAGCTGGTGCCATCACTACGAGCCAGAAACAAAGCGGGACAGTATGCAGTGGAAGCATGCGTCGTCACCTCCCACTAAAAAGTTCAAAGCCGTGGCGTCAGCAGGGAAGGTGTTGCTCACCGTCTTTATCGCCGTACAAGGTCCGCTACTTGTTGAATTCCTCCAGCACAGAAGAACCATTAACACCGATGTGTACTGTGAGACACTCCGAAGCCTACGCAGGTCCATCAAGAACATAAGACCGGGGCTGCTCACGGAGGATGTGGTCCTGCTCCATGATAACGCGCGTCCACACGTCTCCAGGGTCACACACGCGGAACTGGCCAAGTTCAAGTGGGAGCAGCTTGACCATCCGCCCTACAGCCCGGACATGTCGCCCTGCGATTTCCATGTGTTTGGTCCCCTGAAAAAAACAACTGAAAGGGAAGAGCTTCAACTCGGACGACGAATTGAAGGATGCTGTGAAGGACTGGGTCTCGTCACGGCCACAGGAATTCTGGAAACAAGAAATTCTTTGGCTCGTTAATCAAAGGGATCGTTGTGCTCAGACCTATGGTGTATACTTTGAATAAAGTATTCATTTATACCCACAGTGTCGTTTCGTACCTTTTCATTTGAAAAACCTTGTACTATTATAAAAGGAAGTGTTTGTTTGTTTCGCGGCCAAAAAATCCTGACGATCTATGGCACTTACAGCAATGAGATTTAGCACACAGGTAGTTTGAATATTTTGCAAATTTTGGGTCGCGGTGAAATTTTAAAATTTAATCTAGAATATTTTTAAATGAATTTAATAGTTTTATTCTCTACCTGTTTCTTCAAATGCGTTTCGTCCGGACGAAAGAAGAAACCACCTAAATATTAACTTTTCTACCCACGTGACCTTCTTTTATGTTTTCGCAAGAAATTGTGACGTCACGTAAGCCTTATCTTTAAAAAAAAAAAAAACACATTACATTTCCTGTCCATTTTTCGGCGAAAGAGAGCAAGAAATAAAAAACATATTGAATGAGATTGTTAAGTTTTTTTCCGTAAAATCGGAATCGCTAAAGATAGATTGAAAATGTCAATGGATTTGAAAGATGCGAAAAATTTTACACCAGATTAATACCTTACATCAAGGCGTTACCGGGCTAGCCACTCAGTGGCTAGTAAGTTATAGGAAGGAAAAATAATGTTCAATTACATTACTTTTTTCTCCCTGAATTAAATTGAAGAACCAAGTCCAACCCCTTTGTTTTCATAATTTGATTGAAATTCAAAATAATTTAAATAATTTGAAGGTGCCCGTAATAAAAATAATTTTGATCAATTTATAGGCATGTGTTTTTTCGAGAAATTTTGTTAATCAACTGAAAGCGTTCTGGACCTCGGTTCAATATGCTCTGGTTTCGAATCTTGGTCGTAGCCTGGATGTTCGATCTGATTTGGAAATCACTTTTAAAGCCGTACATTGCCGATCGAGTAAGAAATGTCAGTTGAGTCACATTTCTTATCTATCATTTGACATCTCTCGGAGACGGAACAGTTAGCAATACAACTATACAAATCGCATAATCGTATTGCTAACTGTTCGTTTCCGATACATATTCATAACAATTGCATAATACTACAATTAATATGAATATCTTAAAAAGGCATTTTTTTTTAACTCACTATAATCTCTAATATTATAAAAAGAAGTGTTTGTTTGTCTGTTTATTTGTATGATTTCTTAGACTCAAAGTCCTGACGAATCTATGGCACTTACAGTAATGAGACAGGTAGTCCGAAGTTTTTGCAAATTTAGGACCGAGGCGAATTTTAAAATTCAATCTAGAACATTTTCAAATGAATTTAATAGTTTTTTTCACCTTTCTTCCTTTTTCCGCGTTCTTTCGCGAAATGAAAAAACATCAAAATTTAGACTTTTCGCCCTCACGTCACCGTTTGGGACCATGCCAAGGTTTTTTCATCTCCCGCCTCTAGAATGGGAGAGAACACATTCGAATGACCATCGTTTGCTTCGAAATTCATTCATTTTGATTTTCAGCGAAACGGATTCCTGTGAAGCAAAATATATTACTAAAGTTATCACTGGTGTTCTTCAGTGCTTTTTTTTCTATCTCAGTGATCCTTAAAAAGAGAGTAAAAATTTGAATGGATTATTTGAAGTCTGCGGAAAATTTTACACCATATTAATACCTTACACCACGGGCACGTGCAACGCAGTGGCTGGTTATAAATGAAAAAGAAGTGTTTGTTTCTTGGACGCAAAGTCCTGACGAATCCATGACACTTACAGTAATGGGATTTTTCACACAGGTAGTCCAAATTTTTTGCGATTTTCTTATCGCGCGCGTGTCCGAATTTTATAATTCAATCTAGAACATTTTAAAATGAATTTTATGAAATTTAATTATTACTGTTGGTGGAGTGGTAGCATACGTGACAGTGGCGATTTCTCGCCAAATGTGGCAATTTATGCTGTTTTAAGGCAACTCTATTTAGAATTTTCTAGAATTGAAGACGTTCTGTGATTGGTTTAGATTTGTGTTTCTTGGTTGACGATAAGCGATAACGACGCTTAATGCCAAGGTTTATGGAAGGGGGCTTAATTCGCCATTTTTTTTATCGTTGTTGCAACATGCAGTTGCGTAATATCTTTGTATCGTATTTAAAAAAAAATAATTTTTTTGCGATTACGTTTCACGTTTTTGGAAGTTAATTACACTTATTCATCCTTTTGTTCGTCGTTCCGATATTAGGTGTGACAATATATATGGTTAAACTGTTGTAACCATCAGTAGCAGTAGATCTTTCACTTTTCTAAAAGATTAGTTTGACGGCTACCTCGCCGAATACATTTGGGAATGGAGGTGCAGAGGAAATTTCTGGCCTTCGTCCAGGAAATAAACCGGATTTACAACGTAACGGAGGAAACAAAATGGGGGTTCATTTTTCATTTTTCTATACCTTTTCGCAGACTTATCTGCCAAAATATTACTATCAAATCCAGAAAAGCAAAGGTACAGTGTGGATTTTGCGACATGAGCGCCGTCATCTTGTTATGGCGACAAAAAAAAACGGCTTGGCGACACTGTCACGTATACTACCACTCCACCTTATTGTTTTCTTTGGAATGGCAACAGCGTAAAAGATCGGATTCGAAATTTATTTTTTCCGTTTTCATTTTGCGCGGAGGAATGATTTTCCAGCAGACGATGAAAAACAGAGTTTTAACTGTAGTTATGTAGTTCTTTTTTCTATCTCCAAGATCGTTAAAGATGGAGTAAAAATTGCAACGGTTTTGAAATCTGCGGAAAATTTTACATTAGATCGAAACCTAAAACTATGATTTTCCTTAAATAAATAAACATTTTCAATTGAGTATCTTATAATTTCACAAGGAATGTGACCTCACGCCAACATTCGTGTTCCAAAAATAAATAGTTTACATTTCCTGCCCTCTTACGATTTGAGCGAAAGAAAGCAAAGAAAAGAAAAACATTTTTAGCGGGCATTATATAGTACTTTTTTGTAAAATCGGGATCGTAAGAAAAAGATTAAAAATTTCAACGGATTTGAAATTTGCGGAAAATTTAACAACAGATAGAAATCTAATACATTTGATTTTCTTTTAATAAATAATATTTCAGTTAAACATTTATATTTTCGCAAGAGATTGTGACGTCACGCCAAATACTTATTTGGTTTGCGAAGCAAACCAACACCATGGGCAACTCCGCTATGGCTGTTATCCAATTTCCGAAGCAAACCATAGTTCATGATATTCATATTCGCAAATCAAATTGAAATTCGCATGGAATTCATTCCAATAGGCTACAAATTTCCATTTGGTTTGTGAAGCAAATCAACACCATGGACAAAGCCATGATGGCTGTTAAGCTTCGGTTTCCTAAGAAAGCGTAGCTGTGATCTAGCAGCCGTGATGTATCGGTGGGTGACGTCACTAAAACGTTGTTTATACTAACACATGGTGTTGGTTTCCTAGAGTGCGTTGTTTGTGAGTGTAACGAAAATGATCGGAGCCGCCATTTCTATGACTGTCGTCATAGTGGTCTCAAACAGTTCGGGGAACGTTTTTTCTCTTGTAGCGGCAAGATTTCATTTCGTGCTCCAAACAATTCCAGCGAAGAGGAGCAAAATAAATAAAAATTTTGACTGCCATTGATAAATTCGTTTTTGTAAAATCGGGATCGTTACACACAGAATAAAAATTTCAACGGATTTGAAATCTGCGGAAAATTTGACACCAGATCGTTACTTTAAATGGGATTTTCTTTAAATAAATAGTTAATTATTTAATAAATAATTAAATAATCAAATGGTAAATAATTCAATAATAAAACTGTTTTTGATATCGATCTGGCGTAAAAATTTACGCTGGTTTGAAATCTGTTGAAATTTTCACTTTACCTTCAACGATCCTGAAGTTAGAAACTTTGAACTAGTGAATAAAAAACCACTTTGTTTTGTTTCTCGAATAAAATAAACCACGACAGCCGTCTGTGTTGCCCATTCTCCAACGTGTTCTGTCCGTCTAAGTTGACACCTCTGGATTCTTGTTCAGACGGCCGTCTAGTTATGCCCGCGGCATCATGACGTATCACGGCTGTTAGATAACGGCTCCACTTTCTTAGGAAACCAAAGCTTTATCGAATTTGTCTGCATTTGACAATGACGAGGCCATCACGGTGTTGCCCGTGGTTGATCGGTCCAGGAAATGTGAGCCTCCGATAGGACTGAAAGTGGAAACATATAATTTTTCTCCTACGGACTCTTGGAAGCAGAACTACAGGGGTTGGACAAATAATATGAACGCTTGTGAAAAAATAGCACTCGAAAGAAACCTCTCGCATACTTCTGCCCTCTAGCGTTGAAGGGTGCCACCTAGCGGATGAGAAAGTACACACATCAGTCTGCTACTAGCAGTGATAGAAGTCGGATGCGAAATATATTTCTGTGTTAAAATTGCGTTATGGCTGACCTCTCTGATTTCGAAAGAGGCATGATTGTTGGGGCCCGTGTTGCTGGAGCCTCAGTTACAATAACGGCCACCCTTCTAGGTGTTGGGAGAAGTACAGTGTCGACTGTAATGTCAGAATATTTGAAACAGGGAAAAACATCATCAAAAAGCACAACAGTGGTCGAAAATCGAAGCTGAATGACAGACAGAAGGGTTTTCAAGCGGATTGTGGCAAAGAAACACAAGACAACAACACCCCAGACAGGGCCCGATTTAGAAAATTTGGTATAGTAGGCACAACACGCAGGAAGCCCCCCCCCATGTTATTTGTTCATCACAAAAACTAATTTTATAACAATAATTGGTACTTACGTATTTGACTGTTGACCGTTTCACAGATGTCACCAAAAAGTTTGAGAAAATCGTGACATCACTTATAACTCTTGGCAAAACAAAATAAAGCAGATGAAAATCAAAAACATAATAGTTAGATAATTAATGTAATTACAAGAATGTGATAGTGGGGGAAACGGTCGACGGACATTTACGTAAATACCCAATAATTTATGTAACTACTTAAAAACTTTTTAAAATTTTTAGATACCTTTGCAACTTAGGGGCCCTCTAAATTATGGGGGCCCTAGGCCCATGCCTCACGGGCCTAATGGTAAAACAGGGCCTGACCCCAGATAACATCTGAGATGAACAAACATCTACAGGAAGCAGTTTCATCAAAAACTATCCGGCGTGATATTCATGATATTCATGGTAGAGCGGCTATTTCAAAACCATTGATTACACCATGCAATGCCTTGAATCGACGAATATGATGTCGCGGGCATAAAAATTGGACAACAACAATGGGAGAATGTAATATGGTCCGACGAATCTTCGTTCACATTATTCCCGACAAATGAACGTGTTTATGTTTGGAGAATGCCACCAGAAGCCTATCATGTTGACTGTCTTCGGCCTACGGTTAAGCCGGTTCAGTGATGATCTGGGGTGCGATATCACATCGTGCTCTTGGCCCACTTGTTGTTCTGAATGGCCGTGTTACAGGAGAGGATTATGTCAGTCTTCTGGCCTACCATCTTCACCCAATGGTGTGCAAATTGTGTTTCCTGATAAACGACCAGTCTTCCAAGATGATAATGTCCCCATTCACTCCTGTGGAATTACCCGAGACTGGTTTTATGAACACGACGATGAAATAGAGCACATCATCTGGACCCCTCAGTCCCCTGATCTCAATATAATTGAACCTTTGTGGGGTATTTTGGAAAACAAGCTGCACAGTCGATTCCCCCCTCCCCCCCTCCAAGGACACTTTCTGAATTAGGGACTTTTTTGAAATTTGAGTGGGAACGTATCCCTCTGACTGTTGTACGTGACTTGTATTTGTCAATTTGACGTCGGATACAAGCTGTATTTCATGTTAAAGGAGGGCCAACGGCCTATTAATAAAAAAAATTCTCTTTTCACAGGTGTTCACATTATTTTGTCCAACCCCTGTACAATCGCTACATGATTAAAATTAAAAAATTAAAAAACAATTTACGTCACAATCAAGGCTGGGGAAACTATCCTATCCCAAAATGAATTAGAAGTCGAGGCTCTCTCCTCCCCTTCAACAAACAAAAAACCTAGTGCGAACACTCATCAACAGACTGCGCTGCATGTACCAAAAAAACCAAAAGAGTTATTTCTGGTGAACGACTTTTGGGGGTAACAAATCCTTTTATTACTCGATTCGAACGAATCTTGTCAAAAGAATCTATTTGCTCACCACATAGATGCAGGTTAAGAAGTAGCAAATTATTGATGATGTACAATTGTTTATAAGTATTCTTTTGAAATACTAGTGGCTTTGTCTCGAACTAAAACGATTTCCAGAGTAAAAAAATAAATAATTCTCTCCTTATGGAAAGCTATAGCTCTCAAGGCTACCACGAAAATTGCTCCAGATATTAAGATGGATTCGATTCATGGATACATAGCCACATAAATTCGTTTAACTGCATTGTTTCGAATTTCATTTTGTATGGATATAAAATAAAGAGAAATGTGTTTTCCATACTTTAAATTGATAAAATCTCTCCTCAAAGACTTGTTTTATATTTCCTGTATAATCATTAAATATTTTTTGTTTGTATTTTCTTGAACGTCAAGCGTATTTTTTATTATTATTGTGTTTTAAAAATGTTTTTTCCAATTGAGGAAAATATTTCATATGATTTTCATTTCCAAATCAACAGTAAAGATGTTAAGTTTCGTCATAAATATCCTAATATTATCAAACATCATTAAAACAATTTGTCCATTTCCTTGAAGTTTTTTATTCCGTTCATTAAAATGCTGAGTGATGTCGCATAAAACATCAAATCATTTAACCGATCTATATTTGAAAATTCGTCAAAATCATTGCTTTTTTTTTTTTTTTTCATTTAAAAAGAGGTATAATCAATAAATCTAAAACATTTTACAAAAATCATTTTTGCATTTTTGTTTTCATTTTTTAAGTTTTTTAATACATTTGTACTTTTTTCAATTTTTAAAAACAGGGGTTCTAAAAATAATTAAAATTCTTTATGTATATGATGAAATGATGACGATAAGTTTGTAAATATCAACGCGTGGGTCATTTAAAAAGCCTGCGTGGGTCAGTGTCTGACCCGCGGATCATAGGTTCGCCATCCCTGGTCTAGGAGATAGAAAAATAACTAATTGACTCCAGTAAAAAAATTGTTTGTTTTTATCGTCTCGCTGTGGAAAATCCGCGCAAAATCAAAACGGAAACGAAAACAATAAATTTGGAATCTGATCTCTTCTATGCTGTAGCATTCAATAATGATTAAATTCATTTAAAGATGTTCCAAATTGAATTTTAAAATTCGTCTCGACCCAAAAATTGCAAAAAATTCGGACTACCTGTGTGCCAAATCTCATTGCTGTAAGTGCCATAGAATCGTCAGAATTTTGCGGCAAGAAACAGACAAACAAACACTTCCTTTTATAATAGTAGAGATAGAGAGATAAGGATATCTTCTCCATGATGTATTCCTGTGTGGGATTTGGGAGGAGCTTATTTGGGTTTCTCTCTAGGAGAATATGATTTTCAAGGTGCTCTGTAACTCATGACATTCCAAAGTGCCGCGTTTATTTGTTGCTAAGCTTAGGTTTAGTGCTGACTAAATAAAAAAAAAGAAGTTGAAAGGTGAGGTCGGAAGAAAACGTTTTTAAAAATTGCTATTCTAAATGACAAATTTTTATTATTGATATTCAGTTTTTTATTGAAGTCAAACATAGAATTTCTTTGTCCTGTTCGAAATTGTTTTCAATTATAGAATAATGAATTATGTATGAAGAATTGGGATAAGTTTAAAATAGGTACCGCTGAAAGATTATACGAATTGAATGATACTAAATCAAGGCCATCAGATGTTTATTTGGAATTTCTAGTGAATCGAACAAGAACATGGAAGTACTCTGTTTTTTACACTGAGAAATTCTTTTATTCTTCAAGACAATTTTCTCAGTTTTGACTACGTTTCGTTGTTGCTTGAAATTCCCAAGGAAAAAAGGGTGCAAACAAAAGGTTTGAAAGTCGGTGAAGGTATATATAGGATAAGAAATGTGTACAAAACTGTGCTAAAAATCTAATACGTGTTGAAGCAAAGGGTTCATGCCACACTCTGAATCCACCGTTGCGTTTGCCATTTCTCTGATACGTAATCTTTACTGCATTTTTTATTGTTTTACGGGTTTCAGCATTATTTTAGAAAGAATAAATTTTAGGGTTGATAACAAACACAATGATGTAAATATCGGTAATGAATGTATTCTGAAATGGCAGTGCAATTTTTGTGACTGAATGTTTTATTTTCTATTAAAGCGTGTAATTTTAATCTGCATTTCTTAAATTCAGACCACAAGAGTGAACGTACCTTTGACTTGAACAATTCTTACTGGACATCCAAATGTCAAGCTCGGCATCGTTGTAAGCTGACAACCTGAACGCTTCGGTGATGTCATCTACCTCCTTGCGTGACTTGTAACAGAGCAGTTGCTTGTTGTCCCGTTTGCACGTGTTGACGGCAGAATGCCAGTCCACCTTCCAGTAGTAGAACGTGCATGTGTTGAAATCTGAAGAGATACAGTACAAATAAGGCAAGGTTGGTTGGTTTGAGTTTTGTGATGTGAGATCCAAAAATAGATCTGCTACACCAAACACAATAGAATAAAATTCAATAAAATAGAATTCAAATACAGAATAGCACAACCCGAATGCTAAAAGATGGTATGTAGGTATTTAATTAACTTCGTACTGGACTGGTTATTGGCAACGGTCCGTTATCAAATCACATAATTTTGAGCCACGGTCAAATTACGGTCAAAGGATTAAAGGAATAAAATGAAATGAGCGATCTCAAATTCAAATATGGAGACTAAAAGTTGATTTACAAAATTAAAAAAAAATGATTGGATGCGTCGAGGTAATGGTACTGGTAATTTTAGTTAACGTCATACAAGAGCAACACAACGGGCTATTGACGACGGTCCGGGATCAGTCCCTTAAGGGAAAGATTCGAGGACAACACCTCGTAATTTTTAACCACGGTCAGATGACGAAGCAACACCTGAGCTGGCACCCCACTATCCAAACTTCCACACCAACCCGACGTGAGGACTTTCAGCTACGACAGATTTAAGGTGCACCAGTCGCCTCTACACCACACGTTTACAAACATCCATGCCCAGACCCGGATTCGAACCAGGAATCTTCCGATCTAGAGGCTAACACCTTAACCCCTATACCAGTTGGTCGACTGGATGTGTCGAGAACAAACTTTAGATTTGGCGGGAATACTAGGTCCTGATGTTGGATTGTAAAATGAATGAAGCAGTTATAGGAAGTTTGAACGATTGTTCATTGTGAATATTCACGAATTAGTTTACAATTTTAACGATTAAAGTGCAGTTTGTATTAATATTGAAGGATAATTTTATTGATCAAAGGACTGAGATTGGTAGCGTAGTTTGAATTATTTTACGATTTTAACGATTAAAGTGCAGTTTGATATTAATATTGAAGGATAATTTTATTGATCAAAGGTCTGATTGGTAGCGTAGTTTGAATTATTTTACGATTTTAACGATTAAAGTGCAGTTTGATATTAATATTGAAGGATAATTTTATTGATCAAAGGACTGATTGGTAGCGTAGTTCGGTAGTTTTGTGATGACAAGACTTCGTAGTCCTCACTCCACGCAATCCAAAGTCATACAGGACAACGCCTTGTAATTTTGAACCACGGTCAGATAACGAGAACACATGAGCTGGCATCCCACTCTCGAAACTTCCATAAGCACGCCAAAGTAAGGAGATTTGAGACCACGACTTGTTTATCGTATACCAGCCTCGTATACACGACGGTCTTTTGGCAGGACCTAGTTTCGAACTCCAACCCTCAGGTTGCTAATACGTTGATATTTTAACTTGGCTACCGCGGCCCGAAAATGACTAAGGAAGGCAACGAAAAATGGATCAGAGGTTGACCTAACAGATCCGATAAGATTTATGATGAGAAATTAAAAAATCGAAAGATATCTATATAAATAAGAATGGAGTGTTTGTTTGTACATTCAATATTTTCGACCCATTTCAAGTTTTCTATCCGTTTTGGAACCTTCTGATGCCATATTTGCCCTTTTCTCGTTTGGTGTCTGTCTGTCCGTCTGTATGTATGTATGTGCCCTATACACGTCCACACGGTTTAATATATTTTCATGGATACTTGCATGCAGTGAGTACTTATCTTCATTTAGTGAGTGGAATTGGTTGCGAAAGTCTGTCTGTCCGTCTTTCTGATCTCTGTTCGATTTTGTGTTTGTGTGTTTGTGCAGACATCGCATGAATTTTATTCCAGATATTTGATTGCAATGTATTTTATTTTATACATTATCTATTAGTTTAGTGAATGCAATATTAAACATTTCTTTATTGCAATATTTAGCTGAGTTTCATGCTAAAACACCCAAGTGAGTATACTTAAATAAACCATAATTTGGTAGTTTTGGAAAAATTGGAATGTATGTTGAATATTATGATTACTTCGATTTTTTTACCAGTACTGTTAAAAAAGTAATTATTCTTCAAAAATGTTTTTTTAATGGAATTTCAGTTTTGATAATTCATTTATTTCGAGTTTTATTTTTGTTCTTTGCGCAATGAAAACGATTTCCGAATATTTGGACAGACGATATTTTTCAACGAACGGGAATGAACATTGAACAAGATATCATCACATCTTTAGTATCACCTTTCGTCATTTTGTAGCTTTGTCATACAGCAAGAGTGCGATGTATGTGAAATGTATTTCATGAATGGATATGCATGTGTAGGATTTGTGTCCAAAGTAAGTTCTACAAATTATAAAGATGGCGAAAGGTATTCAAATAAATTTTTATTCTACAAAAAACATGTCATTATATATTTTGATTATCTCTTCAATTTAGAGTAAACCAGTTCAAACCGAGTAAGGTCGGGTATTTTGCTAGTGGTAAATATATTTCAAGTTTTGTCAAACGTCTATCCACGCCTCTCCTTTCGAGTACATCTCCGGTGAATCGAGAGGTGTGGGTTATGCGTTTGAAAGCTTAAAATGGATCATGCTGTACATGGAAAAGATTTATTGGCCACCTAAAAATAGTTCGTTGATTGAGTTGCAAATGAAAGGCATGAAATGAGGCCTTCATGTAGAGCTTAAGTGACGTCAGATCTGGAAAACGTTCAGGATAAAAGCGCCACCTACATTTAAGCTACTACTACTACTAACTTGGAGGCAGCACTCCCCGCATCTCAGTGTAGTGCGGAGGGGATCAATATACTCATTTTCTCCATGGGTTTGGTTGGTAGTAGTAGTAGCTTAAATGTAGGTGTCGCTTTTGTCCTGTACATTTTCCAAACGTGACGTCACTTGACTTGTTTATCGAATACGATTTCAGCACTTTATGGATAGAAATTCCAAAGAATGGTTTCCGAATTGATATGTGACAGTTAACTGATCAATGGTAATAAGATTACCCCCCCCCCCTAACGAGGCCAAAAACGGCGAAAAACTACATTTTAAGACAACCCCGATAAGTATCATGTTGGAACATTTGGGCCGATTGGATTGGGATTTAAGGCGTATTTAGTCACATCTGACCAAGTTGCGCCAAACATCAAAGTGAATGGACACACACACAAAGTTTTACAGATACAGATATATACCCCTGGAGGAATCGAGTCTACGCCATCTACAACTCGCGTATTGCTAGCGCAGTGCGAGAGTATTTGGGTTAAGGTATCTGCATACGTTCGGAGCAGTTTTTAAAAAAAATACTATTCGGAAGCAATTTAATGTTATTTTTATAATGATTTGTGTTCAAAATTAATTTTACACTATCTACAATAAAAATTTTAAGAATATATTTAACAAAAAGTGAAATTTTGAAGTTTTTTTTCGAAATTTTGAAAAATGATACAGGGCATACAATTTAAATTAGAAGCAAAATAACATGATCCCAGCAAACTTCATTATGTTAACTTGTGCTTCTTCTAGAAGTAGAAAGATAGTAAAAAAAAATAATAATAAAGGTTTTATGACTCATTGAAAAATTGTTAAAGGATTTTTGATCATTTTGCAACATTGGTATTCAAATGCAAGTTCATAAATAAGGAAAAAATAAAGCTATCAATTTGATTCTAAAGCATTCACTAGCAAACACTATTTCGAATGTGCATAAAAAATTTTATAAATATACATCAATAACCTTTTTAGTTATCATTTCTGGAATTCAATGGTTATGCCTAAAATGTAATTCTTAGAAAAATGAGTAATGAGAGTAAAGATAATGCGAAATTCTTGTAACAAATAAGTGAATTTAATTAGAAAATTATAGTGGCCAATTTATTGAAACATAATTATTATATGTTTTAACTTACTATAACAGATAAAAGGTAGAAATTATGATAAAAATAGAATATTCTTATTATTAGTTCCGGTTTCGTTATGCTACTTCCGGTATAATTAACGATTTCGTTCAAATTTTAAATTGACCTAACCTTTTTCTATTAGTCGCACATTGAAAGTTTAAACTGTTTTAGAAGCACAAAAGTACATGGAATTTGTTAGCAAAATAAATAAAATTGCAAATTTTTGTCAAAATTGTCTTTTTTAACGTATGCAGATACTTAAAGGAAGTAAAACCCCCGGTCGATTCCGTCTCATTTATTTGTTTGCCTGTTTACACTTCATTTTTAGAAGGAAAACAACACAAATAGGAGACACTCGATGCATTTGTGTTATCGAGAAAGTCCTAATTGAGTTCAGCCAATTTAACTGACGTTTCTATTAAACATGTTTCGTGAAGGACACAACTTTGATTTGAGGAAATACGAGGTTAATGTACCTAAAATCGTTATTTCAAAGGAAAATAAGATGTCACTGAATTATGCCAGCAGTAAATATCCTTAAATGCCATGTGTCCTTACTGTCAACCTATTTATTCAAATCAAACGCTTTTGATAAATTCATTCGGTAATTTATAAGTACACAGTAAATCTGAGACAGACAATAGGAAATTTAGTACTTGTCAAGTGTAAAATACTTGGTACAGTGGATGTAAATCCTCAAAATAGTAATTCCTTTATCAGTTAGAAGAAATCTTTTAATTCACTCTTTTAAAAGGTACGGTTATTGGACATTGTTTTAGACACTTAATATATTTACTGTAAAGAAACTTTTCAAATTCTACAAGTAAAATCAACTTGGATGACATTTGTTTTTAGAATAGATTTTACTTACAGCAAGAATATTTTGATTGGTTTAATCCGTGAGATAGAAAATTTCTCCAATTTTTACAAATTAAATTATTTGTCATCTAATGTAGTTATGTAGTTCTTTTTTCTATCTCCTAGACCAGTGTTTCTCAAACTATTTTGGTCGAGGAACCCCCAAATTTGTTGCCAATGATCGCGGAACCCTGAATATTTTTTATATAACGACTTTTCAAAATTTAATATCTGATATTAAATGAAACAAGAATTATTTTGGTATTTCGGATTATATTGAATTAAACTAAACTAAAAAAAAATTATTATAGAAATAATTAATAAAAATACGAAACATCAACTAAAATAAATGAAAAAACTTTAATGTGAAGAATGCACCTGCTTCTTTGATTCCATGATTCTCTTAAAATTGGGCGTTATGTTTGATAACTGAACTCGCATATCTGGTGCAGCATCAAGTTTGTTACGATATTTGGTTTTTGTCGCAACATATTTTTAAAACCCAGCTTCATACAAATAAAAACGTAGTAAACGGCAATAGAATTCGAATACCCTGTTTTGATAAATTTGGATATTCATCGAATACATCTGACCAGAATATTGTTAACGAAACTGTTCAAAATTTGGTTTCTAATTGTGTATCCGAACTCAATTCAATCAATTTTTCATAATCCATGGAATGAAATCCTTTTGGTTTTTCTTTTATTTTGAAAGGATTTTGTACCCAGTAATTATCTTTATTCTCTAGGTTTGGAAAGTAATCACTGAGTGATTGCTGTAAACTGGACAGATGTGTTTTTATACCATCGGGGATTTCCATATCTAAATTCACTTCAGATTCTTAGAGAAAATCACTAAGCGTCTGGAAACACTCGAAGTTGTTTTGCTCCACAGCTGAAATCCAATATTGTATTTTCCTTGAAAAGGCAACCAATTTATCTTTTGTTTGGAATATGTTGACTTGTTTTCCTTGCAGAGCCAAACATAATTCGTTCAATTTTCCAAATATGTCAGCAAGGTATGCAAGTGTAGATAGCAAGTAATATTATTTAATCCTGTCTGATAATTCAAAAATTTATGACCAATATAATACGCCATCAGTTCCTTTCGCAATTCAAATATTTTTTTCTTCTAATGGTGGGCACATTTGACCTAAGTCATTGGCCACTACAAGGCCGGAAGTGATGGCCACTTGTGAAGGAGCACCCAGTGGGAGGACCATCGTTGCCCCTAACAACTTATACTTCGTAATTTTGAACTATGTTCAGATGACGAAGCAACACCTGAGCTGGTATACGCTTACAAACATCCATGCCCGAACCCGGATTCGAACCGGGGACCTTCCGATCTAGAGGCTAACACCTTAACCACTATACCGGTTGGTCAGCGCAATTCAAATATTCGCACAAGCATTTTACCTCGCGATAACCATCTAACATACGTATGAAGAAGTAAAGTGGTGTGAAGACTACCCATATCTTCGCAAATGTCTTTGAAAATACGTGATTGCAATGGTTTACTTTTGATAAAATTAATAATCTTCACTGCTTCGTCTAGAACAGATTTAAATGTCACCGAAATCCTTTTTGTTACTAATGCATATCTGTGAAGAATGCAATGAGTACTGTTACAGTTTTTTGCAACATTTTTAATCCGGGCTACAGCACCACTCACTTTTCCTGTCATTGTTTTTGCTGCATCGCTGCATACTTCAATACATTTTTCCCAGTTAATTTCATGCGTTGTCATAAAATTATCAATGCAGTTAAATATATTTTCCCCCGTGGTGTTAATGTTCACACTATCAAATAAAAGCAAATCTTCTTCAATTTTTTTATTAAAATCATACTGAATGAAAACAAGCAAAATTGCTAATCTAGCAATGTCTGTGAGCTCATCTAGTTGTAGTACATAAGCGTCACACGCCTGTAACCATGAAATAAGTTCTATTTAAATGTCACCGACAATATCGTTAATACGCGTTTTTACAGCATTGTTAGAAAGAGACAAACTTTCAATTTGTTTGCTATACCCTTCGCCGAATACACACGAAACGATGTCTTGAACGCAAGGTTTAATAAGTGATTCACCAATAACATGTGCCTTGCCTGCAAGAGCAATACGGCAAGATACTTTATACGATGCTTCCGTTATCTTTTGATTATTGTTTTGAAATTTTTTATCATAAAACTCTTGCTTTTATTATGGTTTCCAAGTTTTCTTCTTAAAAAAAGAAATATCCTTGCCTTTATTTGTTGGTTGATTTTTTTTCAGTCGCCTTATTTAAAATTTTAAGTTTAATGCGTTGGTCGATTGTATACTTTCCAAGGAAAATGTGAATATATATATATATTAGACGCCATTCTTATTTTTTTTATAAAATAAAATTTGTCACGCGGAACCCCTAAATTTTTTCGTGGAACCCACTTTGGGAACCACTGTCCTAGACCGTTAAAGATGAAGTAAAAATTTTAACGGATTTGAAATCTGCGGAAAATTTTACTTTAGATCGATACTTAAAAATATGATTTTCTTTAAATAAATAATTTTTATCTCCTGCCCTTCGCGTTAAAAAAAAAAAAAGAAGCAGATTACATTTCCTGTCCCCATTCAATTTCCACGAATGAGAGCAAAAAATAAAAAACATTGACTGGGATTGTTAAGTTTTTTTTATGTGAAATCGGAATAGCTAAAGACACGCTGCTGTTAGTAAAAAATGCAACACCAAGAAGGAATCATCCGAATGAAATGAAATTTGCAGCAAATGTCAGTTATAAGGATGTTATGCAAAATAGTAAAGTTTCAGAGCCACCACGCATGCGTGGTGTGAGCAGCGCCCTCTGAACTGATGCTAAAAGCGTATAAATAAAGGTTGTTAGATTGTATAATAGAGACTGTTGGCGATAACAGTTACAGAAATGAGACGGAGCACGAGAGACGATGGAATTTGAGAACAAATACTGATATGAATTTGTGTACTGTAATTAACCCCTTCCGGTACGATTTAATTAACCTTTTGACCTCGGCTTGAAATATAACTGATATGATTCGTTATTGGTGCGGTTCTTATAACTTTTAAGGTAAAACTGATGTACTGTCCGTTGTCTAAATTCTTTCATGGCGCGATTCTTGTAACTTTCAAGATACAACTGGCTGTACTCGTCATTACAGTAATTTTAGTCGCATGACGAGACTAGCTCGTCATTTTGCGGCATGGCATGAAAAACCAATGACGAGCTATGACGGGCGACGAAAAACCAATGACTAGCTCGTCATTGGTTTTTCATGACCAATGACTAGCTCGTCATTGGTTTTTCATGCCATACCACACAATGACGAGCTAGTCTCGTCATTTTACCGGAAGGGGTTCATGATACGATGTAAATATTGTACATATTCTTACGTTCTTCAAATAATAAGAACTTAAAATCTTAGCTTTTAGCTGTCCTCTCCATGAGTACAATTCGTACTGTTTTCATGCTACCGTTTGGGGCGACGACACTACACCTCCCTCCTTAGGTGCACTCCTGGCACTACCTACGACTCACAGGTTGCAAACGCAGTGGACATATCCACCGGGTCACGGTGGATATAGATGTTTTGTGTATATCTATGAAATCAACTGAAAACCATTTGCTGGAGCCTGGTGTCTATTGTTCAATTCGCGAGCTGCTAGCTCGCCAATGAATATCTCTAGTATCTCATATAGTCCACTATTTGAAACCTAAGAAATTGTGGTGAAGTTACCCTCACCACATGTCCATTAGACCTTAAATATAGCACATTGATGCAAGCCCTTCACTAGCTTGCCTTTTCAGATGACCCCCCCCCCCTCATCCCATTTGAAGCCGGTGGGATGACATCCAGTTACCCTTTCCTTCAATGAGGGTTTACCCTTTTCTCCCGCGAAACTTCAGACCCAGACGAGCTGGATGCACGGGGTTCACTTCAGAACGCCAGTAAAAGAATGAGACGGGATTCTGACAGAAAACGCGATTTCACCGTGAGTCTTTAAACACAAATCTTTACTTTACTCATAATTAGGGCGTCCGCAAGATCAGACACACGCGATCGGAGGGTTGGTTCAGAGGGCAAAAAATGAAATAGTAATTTCATATTAATTAATTTTAAGCTACATATTAAAAAGCTGCAGGTGGTTGCATTTGTGCAAAAAAGTTGCATTTAGGAAGAAAGTTGCATTTATGTTGCGGTTATAACTCACTCACAATACACCCCATGTAGGAGGAATTTTGGTTTTAGTACTTTACTTGCAGCGTAGAACGTGTGAAAAAAAGTTGCATTTGTTGCAAAAAGTTGCCCAACTCATAATGATTATTCTTCGGTAAAAATAGAAATTCCCGATCCCCCCTATGATTTTGAACAAAATTAAAAATGTATTTGTTTTGTATTATTTAATATATGTATGGTGATTCAATGCCTTTGTACTGATAATTCGTAAGCCACTACATTGTCACATCTCAATCTTCTATAACCACGACATCAAATACCCATCTTACAGGAATTATCCAGAGACCTCGTGTCCAATCACGTATGCGGGACTTATCCAACTGCCAATTTGGCCCTCACTATTTTCCAGAAAGTGGCGCGCTCAAGTGAGGCAGGTATTTAATTAACGTCGCAATGGAGCAACACAACGGGCTATAGGCGACAGTCCGGGATTAACCCTCGGAGGGAAAGAGCCGACTACAACACCACGGAATTTTGAACCACGGTCATATGACGAGGTCACATGTTACCAACCTCCATACCACGCCAACGTGAGGACATTTGTGACGAGGACATATTTAACATGCATCAACTCCCTTTTAGATACTAACTCGCAACCCTCAAGTTGCTCCAAAACTCTTCCAGCCGGGATACCGCACGCCAAAACAAAATGGTAAATATAGATTCTAATTACAGTAAACTCCCGATTATCCGCTTTTAGGCTTATCCGTGGTCACTTTGTTTTGAAGAAGTTCTTTACATTTGTAACATTGTTTTGTAAATGTATTGTTGAAAAAACTTCAATTCCAAATAAAAGAGTTATTGAAAACCAAAAACAATTAACCCCTTGGGTACAGATTTATTTGAAAAAGTAGTTCGGATTATCGTTTGCACATTAGTTACTGTTATATTTTCCTATTATCGTCTGTACATTAATTAATGTAATATTTTCGTATTATCGTTTGCACATTAGTTACTGTTACACTTTTGTATAATTTCGTTTGATAAGAATATCAATAGTATGAGAAAGATCGCACAGCTTCTGATCTCCGGAGTTCATTCCAAAAAAGAATGTCTGGTAACGCAGCTGTAAATATTTCTCTATGTATGGAGTCAGATTTAATAAAGTGTATTTTTGTAGAGAATTAGGATTGGATAATTTGATTCAAGGAGAGTCTCGTAACACCAATCACTTGCCATGAACAAGAAAGTACATGTTTAATTTTGTCCTAGTTTGAATGACGAATTAGACTAGTCATCCATAACTAAGGTAAAACAAGTGCATGACAAGTCTCAGTCGTCAAACGTACCCAAGATGTTAAAGATAGTCTTTATTTAAAAGAAAGGTCTGTTGTGTTGCTCAAATGCGACATAAATTCAACTACTTAACCTTTATATAAAATACATTCTAAAATAGAAAAATTTTTACTATAGTGAGCATTCTATATCATCTCAACCACTTAGACCTTCAGAGGATGCACCGTGGATTCTTTTTTATAATACGAGAGCTTAAGAGTAGTTCCAACAAATTTACTCTTAAATCTCTCCAATGTTTTAAAATTCATATACATTAAACTAACATAAGAAAACTTACGACAATCATAACAAGTATTAATACATTTCGGCAAAACAAGTGTGCATGACGAGTCTCAGTTGTCAAATGTACCCAATGAGGTTAACTGATTTTGTTTTTAACTACTTTATATTTGATTAACTTTTAAGTACACAAATCTACTCTTTATTAATTCATATTAGTGTGTATAGGCACACTACTGCAGATAATAATTGTTATAAAAACATTTTCGTGTTGATTTGTGCCCTTTTTAGTCATTTTGCAGATTATCCGGGGTTTGCCGCACCACTCAATTCCACGTATAATCGAGAGTTTACTGTATATTAATCCCATTAAACGAGTCATTCTCGCGAGTTACTTTCGATGTAGTGTGGAAAAGCGCATCATAATCAATAAGACGTCGAGCAGCGGAAATGGGTTGTCGCGTTTGCTTAACACTACCAGGAAGTTATTTGCAATGTGAGTAGATAATTATTAATATCATGTCCTATCTTTTATACTTGTATCACTTTTCTGACAGGAGATTTCGCTGAACGAGTTCACGGGTTTCGAAAGAATAGCCAGCCCCCCATAAATCCCGATATTGGCGTGTTGTCCTTTCGTAGACCTGTACTGAACTTTGATGTCGGTAGTCTGAATCCGTCAGATAAGATAGACCTGTCAGTCTGGAATGAGATTTAGGAATGCAGATAGACACCGCTTATCTTGTGTGGAGCTTGTCACTTGGGATTATACCTGATAGTGAATTTGTTTTTATTTCGCCCAAGAACTGCAAGAGCAATTTTGTCGGGGCTTTGTTTACTCGTTTCATGACACTAGTGCCTGGACATAAAATACACGGCGCCACTTGATCAAACCAGCTCTATGATCATTTTCTGCTACATACACGAAGGATAATTAGACCGATTGTTTGGCCAAATATGGCCCTTGTGCCATATTTGGCCAAGTGGCGTCAAACACGAGGCAACATCCACTAAAATACACTACCCTACAATAATGGACCGGACGCCAGGGGATTCGCATAAAACTTGCATACTTGTTTGTGGATGTTTTACGTGGTATGATTTGGGACCTTTGAGCTGGCACTCCACTCTCCAAACTTCCACACCAACCCAACGTGAGGTCTTTCGACCACCACAGATTTAAGGTTCACCAGCCGCCTCTACACCATAGGCTTACAAACATCCATGCACTAAACCGGATTCGAACCAGGAACCTTCCGATCTAGAGGCTAACACCTTAACCACCAGACCGGTTGGTAATTTTTAATTAACGTCGTTCTAGAGCAACACAACGGGCTATTGCGACGGTCCGAGATCAATCCTTTAAGTCAGGGATTCCCAATCGGTGGTACTCGTACCACTGGTGGTACGCGGTAACGTTTCAAGTGGTACGCAAGGATGATACGAGCGACCCAAATATTCTACGAAGTTTGTTCGATTTTTTAGTACGTACAACCACGTTATTTGAAAAATGGGATGATATGAAATCAGTTTTGGGATTAACGTTTTTATTACATTGTAATAAATGACGCTAACAGTAGCACATTATTTAAAGAGGAACTTCGTTGCTGATTATCTAATGCTATTCAATGGCTGTCTCGGCGAAATTAAGTTGATATCTCTTCCTGTCAAACCGCTTTACGAAGAATTCCTTTATCTTTATGTATGAGAAATACGCACGGAGATAATTCGAGATAATTATTTGTTTTTAGACCTGTGAGTAAACAAAAACTGTAATTTTCAACAATCGTTTTATTTTTTCCTTTATTAAAACATCATTAATACGAAATACAAGTGTATTAATCACAAAATATGAAGCATTCTTAGAATTTTAATTAAAATAAAACAAGCCATAAGGCACTTTTCTGACATTAGATATATGTTTCTAAAAAAATATAGGTCTGGTGGTACGACAAAAGTTTCTAGAAATTTCAAGTGGTACGCAGTTACTAAAAGGTTGGGAACCTCTGCCCTAAGAGAAAGAACCGAGGACAACAACACGTAATTTTGAACACTTGAGGAACGGAAACGGTGATTTAGTCAAAAACATCGCCGATGTTTCTCCATCGACTTAAAAGCAATTATTGGTCACGTGTTCTACTGTCCCACAAAAAAACAATGGCCCCAGCGACGTTTTTCATTCATAAGCTCTTGCAAGAGAAAGGCGTGACAGATATAAATTTAGAGAAGCGGGTAAAGTTCGTAATACTTCCTATTTCGCTTTGTCACGCGCTTTGGCATTGCAAAATATGAATGAACGGGTGGAGAATTCAATGAATGCGTAATGCTCGGAGCTGTCACGGAGGTGCAAGACGATGCACTGTACGCCGATTTGATTTGCGAATTTCGTGGAACGACCACCCTACCTTCTACTGACCGAGAGGTCACTCGGCCATTTGTTTCAAGCAAGAATACCGCAATCGATTTATACATACACCTGGCGTATGTAAAAGGGTTCCGGCGATTGTTACTTCAGTTGCACAATTGAAAGATTTTTCCTTGTGGTAGTATAAGAGTGTTTTCACAAACACCGGCAAAACCAGTGCCTTATCACGCGTCGTGGCTTCCGTGGGCTAGCAACCTACAAGTTAAAGGCGGTGCATGTTTCTCTCCTCCCTGGATGCATTTCTCACCTGCAGTAGATAGACTTTCATTGTGCATGTCAATTAATGGTAACGGGATATTGACGACGGTCCGGGATCAGTCCCTTAAGGGAAAGATCCGAGGACAACACCTCGTAATTTTGAACCACGGTCAGATGACGAAGCTACACCTGAGCTGGCACCCCACTCTCCAAACTTCCACGCCAACCCAACGTGAGTCAATTAATGGATGTTACCTGTCTAGTGATTGGTAACTTTTAATTCACGTCATACTAGAGCAATACAACGGGCTATTGATGACAGTCCGGGATCAATCCCCTGAGGGAAAGATCCGAGGACAACACCACGTCATTTTGAACCACGGTCAGATGATGAGGCAACACCTGAGCTGACACCCCACTCGCCAAACTTCCACACCAACCCAACGTGAGGACTTTTGGCCTCGGCAGATTTAAGGTGCACCAGCCGCCTCGACACCATACACTTAGTGGTTAATCACACAAACATCCCTGCTCTTACTCGGATTCGAACCAGGAACCTTCCGATCTAGAGACTAACGCTTTAACCACCGGACCGGTTGTTCGGCTGTCCAGTGTTTGGAGCAGCAGAGCCAAATATGACCATTGCGCCAGATAAAAATCAATGCAACGAACCTACTCTCAGATATGCCGACATTAACGGAGCCAATAACTAGTTAGTTTCAGACTCTGATGAAAACAAGTTTGCTGCTGGCAAGTTATCTCCTGGGGAAGTGACAATGGTACTTAATTAACGTTGCACTGGAGCAACAAAATTGTGCTTTTGGTGACGGGGTCCGGGATCAATCCCGAAATGAAATGATCCGAGGACAGCACCATATAATTTTGAACCACGGTCAGATGACGAGGTCACACCTGAGCTGGCACACCACTCTCTAAAAACATGAGTACATTTGAAGCTATGACTGATCTAACAGTGCACCATCCACCGTGTACACTATAGTCTTTGTAATCCGGGTACCTAATGCGTAACTTACCGATTGCAAATCCGTTGCTTGTCTAACCCAGCTTCCTTGCATGGATTAATTACATTAGGTGAAAATACAGAAGATACAACAAACAAAAGAATATATATATATATATATATATATATATATATATATATATATATATATATATATTTTACCAGTAGGGAAAATTCAAAGAGATGGCGTTCGAAACGGGTAATGGTAATTTTTAATTAGTAGTACTACAGCAACAAAACGGGATATTGACGATGGTGTTTGACAGGAACCCCCAAACGTCTTCTATAAATTAAAATACAATTTGCATAAGGGGCCGTCATCCTATTAAATTGAGCACCAACATCGTAATTTTCAATGACACTCCCCTATTTCGAATCAATATCAAAACTTAATTTCATATACCAAATTTCATGTCATGAAGGTCTTACCGTATCAAAGTTATGGGTATAGAAAGATTGGAGCACCTAATGTTAAATCAGTTTCTTACACTTTCATGGATATCTTCCTAAATAGTATTTTTATAGCGCTGATATTGTGTACCATGTTACTGTTAAATAACCCAAAAAAAATCCACCTAATATTATATTTAAAAATAGAATTTAAAAATGAAATTAAAAATTTTTTCCAACGGATGCAACGCAGAATTTTAAAACAGCATGTGGCCTCAAGTCTTTGTCGATTCGAGGTTCAAACTTGAGAATCTGGTAAGAAATCGTTTAGAGAATGAAGAGCGCCTTTACCAACGAGAAGTTTGGAGTGCTTTGAACCGATTACTTGACGCTTAGCTCCCTGCGGTGGCTTTACTCACAATTTTACCCTCTACATTCTTCGTTGAGACCTTATTCTCTCGGCGTTAAATATTATTAAAACCAATATAAAAAACCGACTGACAGATGAAGTGAGTAGCGCTTGCATGGGCTTGGAAGTACACGAAATATCAACCTTCAATTGCAGATTTAGCAAATGCAGTTCAGCAACAAAAAAGTCACAAATGTAAAGGTTTGTTTTTGTTTTTGCTTTTTAATAAATAACTATATCAAAAATATAATTTTTTTTTTACTAGGGCTGCCAATATCACAAAATTATGTTATTCAAAGTCTTTTTGTACACGGCTTAAACGTTTTTTCCGCCTTAAACAATTGGAAAAACTTATATACAATATAATTTTTGATTTATTACTATTAGATTTTAGATTTATTACGATTTGATTACTATGTATGTAAGAGGACCATTAGGTGCTTATATATAATAATTCAAATTAAAAAGTAGATTTATAAAAAAAAAATACATTATCATTTTTTTACATAAAAAAAAATTCATTGGAAAACTATGTATGTTACGTTAAGAGGTTTCTCAGTGGAGAATATTGTGAAAATATATATTGTAGATTTAAGTTTTGGGTAATATGTCCCAGAATTGTCTCAGAAAAGGTTTCAACCCTACACTCGAGTTAAGCTAGGTTTTTTCCGGTTAGCCTTTGCTGCCCTAGAGCGTTATTTCTACACTGAATTAAACTGTTTGACTATGATTACCCTGTTAGTGGTTATTCGATAGTTAGAACATTTACTCCGTGGAAAAGGTTGGGTTGGTTGGTAGTTTTTAGATTTTATGACGCAAGGTCCATATTAGGTCAAGCACAATACGGGCGTCAAGTAAAAAAAGTATCTTCCAAAAGGAAAAATAGGAGTATTGGGAAACAGAGACGTTGGATGAAACCAGAAAAGGATCACTTGGTTATTACAGGAGCACGACCCGATGTTTATTAAGACAGTAAATCCCAGGGCAAGAAAAGATCACTAGAGTACCTCGGGTACGTGAAGCCCGTACACAGCTAAAAGAGGTGTGCTCCTCAGTGCTAAAAAAGTTTTGGAAACGATGTACTATAAGTATATATATAATCTAGGAAGTCATCTACACAGTTAAGTATTTCTTGAGCAAGATAGGGGTGTTTTAATGTCTACTGCCAGATAAGAATGTCCTTGAATGCAAGCGCGGTGGTCTATGCTAGCTCGAGAAGTAATATTTATGACTCCTTTATCATTGTTAGTGTCACGGGCAATGAGACCCATCGCAAATCTACTTCTGAAACTGGAGATAAAACTTAACCCACCGCGTAAGTTCATACAATTTGATACGATTTCAAAGACACCAATGGTCGCGCGTGACCCTTTTAGAACTACCTCTACCTGTTGCTTTTTCTAGATTCCAGTTCCATTAGCCCTTGTGTGACAAAAGATAGCCGTAGATGGACAAATCAATCCTCTTAGGTGTTTAAACCCTCCTAGCGATTGTCTTGACGTCTCTAGCAAAACCATCGGCAGATATCGATGGACAAGATATCTCTAGTCATTATCAAAATTGGTCGAATCTTGGTGACGATATATTTTGTCATTATTAAAATTGGTCGAATCTTGTTGAACGAGATATCTCGTCGAAACCATTTGGAGGGTTAAGCAGTCTGTCCAATCTATATAAATAAGAATGGCGTTTTTGTTTGTTCGAGTAGTACATTGAATATTTTCGATCCATTTCAAGTTTTTTATCCGTTTGGGACCCTTCTGATGCCAAACCCGGCTCTTGCGTGTTTGGTGTCTATGTGTTGTGTGTGCCCTATACACGTCCACACGATTTAATATATTTTCATGAAACTTTGCATACTGTGAGTGCTTATTTTCCATTTAGTGACTGAACTTAGTTGCGAAAGTCCGTCTTTCTGTTCTATGTTCGATTTTGTGTTTGTGTGTTTGGATAGAGGCCTCACATGAATTTTATTCCAGATATTTGATTGCAATGTGCTTTATTTTTAACATTATATATTAGTTTAATGAATACAATATTAAACATTTCTTTATTATTATATTTAGATAAGTTTCATGCTAAAAAACCCGAATAAGTATACTTAAATCAACCATTATTTGGTAGTTATGGAAAAACAAGAATGTATATTAAGCCTTACGATTACTTGGATTGCTTTACCAGTACTGCTGAAAAAGCAGCTATTTTTTTTTCAATTTTGTTTACATAATTTTAGCTCTGATGCTTCATTTATTTCAAGTCTAATTTTTGTTCTTTTCGTTTTATAAAAATGTAAATGCATGAAGGCATACAAAGGATACGTCACAAAAGTGATTGTACATCGAAACATATTCAGATAGATTCATAAATTTAACTATCGTCTATATCGCTTTTACTTGTTTTGCATTGTGGTGACATTTAAAAAATCGTTTGGTTTTAATCTCTCTCTTTGCTTATTAGCTTCGTAATATTCTATTTATTATGTAAAATGGCTCGTAGTCGTAAGGAAACAACGAATTGCATTCGAAAATTGATTATCTTTCGTCATAGAAGTGGTTAATCAGTTCGTAATATCGATAAATTAGTATATTTATTTCATTCTACGGTGCAGTATGTGATAAAATGCTCTTTTAAGAAAATCGGATCGAAAATAAAGTAAGCAAAAGTCGTCCGATAAAGTTAACTCAACATAATCAGAGATTTATAGTTAGAAAATTTGTGAAAAATCTTCTTTTGAATGCTGTAAAAATTTTCTACTTCAATTTCATCTGAAACGGTTCGACGAGTGCGCAGATTATTTGGACTAAATGGGCGTTCTGACCGAATAAAATTTTTTGTAGGAGTGAAAAATAGAAAACTCGGGCTTTCCTTCTCAGTTAACTAGTCAGATAAATAAGCCAAAAAAGTATTGGAATCATGTCTTATTTGCAGATGGAAAGCAAATTTAACATTTTTGTTTCCGATGGGCGTATAATTGCATGGAGAAGAAAAAAAAGGAGGAACTCAATCCCAAGAACTTAGTTTTAACAGTAAAGCGAGGCGGTGGATGTGTCCTTGTGTGTGGGGGTGCATGTCAGCATCAGGACTATGTAATTTAGTATTTATTGATGGCATAATTAATCGTGCTCTTTATTTAAATATTTTAAGACCTTTTGAAATTATCAGTCCAAAATTTGGGTATTGGAAAAAACTTTTTTTTTTTAATCTAGATAACGATTTTAAGCACACGGTACTCAACATTCGCCTTTGGTGTCTATAACTGTCCGCAAGTTCTGAATACACCACCTCAGTCATTGAATTTAAACCCAATAAAACATATTTGGAGAGAACTGGAGGTTATAGTACAAATACGATATTAAAAATTATTGTCTATCTTTTTTTTTTTTTTTAAATTTTCGCATTGTGGTTAAATTAAAAAAAAAATCGTTTTGCTTTAATCTTTGCTTGCTTGCTTGCTTTGTAATATTCTACTTATTATTTTTAAATGGCTCGTAGTTGTAAAGAAACATCAAACAGCATTCAAAAATTGATTATTTTTTATCATAGTAGTGGTAAATCAGTTCGGAATACTCTAAATTAGTAAATTTATCCCATTCTTCGGTGTAGTATGTGATAAAACGCTTTAACGAAGAAAATCGGATCAAAAACAAGGTAAGAAAAAGTCGTACGGCAAAGTTAACTCAACGTAATCAGATTTATAGTTAGAAATTTTGTAAAAAATCCACGTTTGAGTGCTGTAAAAATTTCTACATAATTTACTAAAAAATTTTCGACTTCAATTTCATCTGATACTGCTTGACGAGATTTAAACCCAATAGAATACATTTAGAGAGAAAAGGAGGTTCGAATACGATGGCACGACATTAAAAAGAAAAGCTAACTAAAAACTATAATGATTGAAGAATGAAGGAACATTGAAGCAGAAATTACAAAAAAACTAGTGAACTGTATTCCCAGACGTTTAAAAGCTACTAAGGATATATATATATATATATATATATATGTTACTAGCAGAAATACCCGGCATTGCTCGGGTTGAATTAATAGCACGTTGATTAAAAAGTCATCATAAATTATTTTTTATAAAAAAATGATAGCATCATTTAAGTGTACGGGAAAAAAATTTAATATCAATTCAACTTCTCCATCGCTTCTACAATTAATTTCGGACGCAAATATGCATATATGTTGTATCCAACCATATACACCATTTCATATTCGTCACACTTCTGCTGAAGTTGATTTTAAGTTTTCGAGTGACTACGAATATTCCCGTGCAGTCAATTTCAGTAAAAATGGCGTAATTTCGGTGGTAGTCTTGCATTTAGTTTTCCTATGAATATGTTTTCATTGTGCCATTCTTTCACCTAGTATGCGATATTTTCGAATTTCATCATCAATATGAGAAGATGGAAAATTAAATTGTTACAGCATTCGTGACATTTAATTTGAAGCCAACGGGCACTTCTCCCAGAAAATTCCATTCAGTGGCATGTGGAATAACAGAGCTTTTGTTAGAAATACATGTTATCAGCGTAGACAAATTAAACCCAATCAATAACAATTTTTTAATAAACAGAAGGTTGATTTTACAGCGCTTTTACTAAAAGAAAATAATTTTCAACGAACGATTCACATGCATCTAAGTTGCGTAAGAACAGCTTCCATAAATAGAGTAAGAAACCTCGACTTTCTGTCTCTTAAGACATAAAATTTCAATTTTTCAAAATTACTTAATTTGATATTATTCCAAGATCAACAAAGTCTTGTTAAAAATTCCCTTTTCTCCAACACACATACAGCACGTATCTATTTAGAATGATAGATGTAGTTACTTGACTATGGATTACAGCCCATGAAACACGAAAAACAAATGAAATTTAGTATATTTTGATCGTCTTTCAATGAAAAGCTGTATTAAAATTTTGAAATTTTTTTTGAACTACAAAGTATGACTACTAGTTGTAATTTAACGTAACCCATCTTATTAAAAGTTATTTTTGAAATTTTTCATGTCATTTTAAAATAACAAACTACACACTTAAAAAATATTTTGATTTGTAAATTTTATTTATTTATTTTTTATTTACACACTATTACGTATTCAACCAAAGATTTAAAGAAAGTTAGCGGAAATATACATATACCACCACGAAAGTACCCATGTCTAGTGATATTTTGCAGGAAATAAATAAAATTGGACTCCTAAATAATATTTCTGGAATAGGTAATATACCGGAACACATAATGCAAACAGAAACAAAATTCCAATCCTTAAAAAAGTCAGTATTTTGAATAAAAAAAAATCTGTTCTAGCGTGTTGATTTTCAACTTCCTGAATATATTCTGAAGTAAAACAATTCGACAAAAAATTTGAACAATATTGATAAAGACAGTGATTTATAAGCATAAAAGAACACATATTTATAATACTTGGGAATCCTCAAATATGACGGCAACCATCTCGTTTTCAATTCAAATTTTAAATACCCAAAAAAAAAGAACTACAAATTATAAAATTAAACATTAATTCTGAGGTTGCCAGATACCGAGTAGCAAAATTACGCTTTTATGATCAATGAGTTGATCGTTTGGGCTTTTCGTGCTCCATTATAATAAGTAAATATAAAATTAACTGTTCTAAATATTATTTCTTCATCAATCAATTATTTATAAATATTATTTACATCAGGGAAAGAAGTAAAAATTCAGTTCAAACATGAATATTATAATTTAATTTATTTTAAGGAAATTGTTTTTCGATCAACACTGGTAAAGCAATCTGAGATGCGTGTAGCAATCGTTTTATACTCAATGTTGTTTCGATGGCGATTTCAAATGAATTTTGGCTTAGGCCTTAGGTCAATTTTAGGCCTCTTAGGATTCGAATTTTTCAAAATCCTTTCTTAGTGCACACCTACGGTATAAGAAGAATCACCCTGCAAAATTTCAGCTTCCTAGGACTTGTAGTTCTTGAGATACAGTGATGAATCAGACAGTGAGTTAGTGAGTGAGTGAGTGAGTGGTATTTGAATTTTATAGATATAGATAAGGATATCCTACTAAGTACAAATTTACCAAAAAATATTACAATATTTACTATTTAGATATTTTCTTTCAAGTGTACGAAGACTTTTGTGAGATTTTTTTTGTTCCTTTTTGACTATTGATTTTCCAAAAATAAAAAGTTTTACTATGTTAATAAAATATTTTATGTAGTTTTGTTAAGAACAAGTTATTGATATTATTAAAAAATCCCATTTTGAAATATTAATTTTTTCAATCGTTAGAGCCGTATTTCATTGAAATTCGTAAGTGTACGAACACTTTTTGGAGCCACTGTAAGTAAAGATTTTTTTTTAATGTACAAAGATTTTTTAATTATTGATTTTCCAAAAAAAAAAAAAACGTTTCACTACGTTAAAAAAATATTTTATGTAGTTTTGTTAGTAACAAGTTTAGATATTATTAAACGTTGTTGTAAGCATGTTTTATTTTAACAGAGAAAAAAATAATCCAAAAAGCAATTATTATCTTTCCTTTATTGCTTCTCAGTTATAAATTTAATGCCTATCATTGTTATTAATTTTGAACTTCTCTCACAATAATAGAATAAGACAATGTCCATCTCAATAATGCTTTATCTCATAAACTCTGCTACGAATACTATCTTTTTCTTATGGAAGCAAATATTGTTAATTCTTTGCGACAAACTTTCTAAACCGAATTAAATATGGATAAATCTGCGGTAATTGCAGGGTTATTTTTATGTCCTTGGATATGGGGACTTTTTCAGCTTATTATTCTGAGTAATTCAGTATATATTATTCTATTGACGGCATACTTTATGTTGGTCTTGACTTTGGACAGTGAGACGGCGGAGAAATTGGATACGGAGTCGTTGGAGGAAAATATTACAAAAATGGAGACCGAAAGAAAAGTGATAAAACGCACCCACCCAGAATCAGACCAAGATGCCTTAAAGGTGAATAACAGAGATAAATATGAAATACGATCAATTCAAGTTGTGAACGAAATCTTTGAAACGAAGCCATTGACCACAGAAGCAGTTGAAGTGACAAATGAGATTGATGAGATTGTGTTTGCATCCAAAGGACAAACAATAGAAAATGTCGGTTGCGGAGATTCTTTGAATGCCTTCATGAAAGCAGATAAAAGTGACAATGTTTTGGATACGTTTAAAGAAGAAAGTAAATTCAACAGTTTTGCCAGTGGAGATTCACTAAATGCTTTCGTGGGGCCAATTGAGAATAAAGTGATACTAGACACTTTCAGAGGACCTAAAAGAGTCGTAAGTTTAGCAAGTAGAGATCATCTGCCTCCATTTGTGAAAATGGGTACGAAAATGATTGGAAAATATATTCAGTCAAGAAATAGCCCATCTGTGCTTGGATTAAAGAGCCCAGAAAGGCCTAAAAGCATAGAACTTAGACATCCGTGGACTTCTGATGGCAAGGAACTCATACCTAGTCCGGATTTCTTCTTGCAGAACAGATACTTTTATATCCAACACCGCTTCAATTGGCGCAATCAGAAGAAAAGAATTCAATTCATAACTGGTTTAAGATTCATTGAAGAAGGAAACGAAAACGAAGAGACAGATTCTATCAGCATTGAAGACGTTAGATCTGATGAAATTGCCAATGATTTGATCATCCCGTTTAGATCACAGAAGTTACCATCTACATCAGGAAAGAGAATTGGATGCACATTGAAAATAAACAAACTTTTAAAAAGAATCAAGAAAAAACTCTTTAAAAAGAATATCTCTAGACTTTTTCAAAGTAAAACTAATAGAGATATTAAGGATTAAGATAATTTTGTTATGAGTTTGTATTTTTTTTATGATATACGTTTTGTATGAATGTGTAGCAATGGTTTAAGTGAAGTATGTCAGTAGATATTAGTTGTACACTAGGAGGATTGACAGCAGTTTGATATATTTATTTGAGAGAGAATAGAGAGAAGGACGAGAAAGAAGAGAGGAAAGAGAAGATAAAGAGGAAGGAGAGAGAGGAGATGGAAAAAAGAGAAAGAGGAGAGATGAAAGAGAAGGGAAATGAGATGGAAAAAAGAGAAAGAGGAGAGATGAAAGAGAAGAGAGATAATAGAGAGAAAAGTGAGAAAAGAGAGAGAAAGAAAGAAGAGAAACAGAAAGAAGAGAGAAAAAGAGACAAAGAAGAGAGAGGGGAAGAAGAGTGAGATAGAAATAAGAGAGAGTGAAATTAGAGAGATTATAGAGGTAAGGGAGAAGAGAGATATAAAGAGGAGACAATAGAGAGGTAAAGAAGAGAGATAAAGAGAAGAAAGAAGAGAGATAAAGAGAAGAAAGAAGAGAGATAAAGAGAAGAAAGAGAGATAAATATGAGAAAGAAGAGATAAAAAGGAGAGATAGTATAATAGAGGAGAAATAAGAGATAAAAGAGAAGGGAGAGAGAAAAGAGAAGAAAGATAAAGATGAGGGAGAGAGAAAAGAGAAGAGAGGGAAAGAGAAGAGATATATTAACATATTCATCATGAAACAGAACTGGAGAAAAAATATGTAATCTATTCCAAAAAAATCACATTTTGTATGAGTAGTTTATTGTAATTATTTATTTAATTTGAACATAGAATGTGCAGCAAATCGTTTGGAATGCAACACTTCTCTAAATTATTAAATTAAAATCCATGTCATGATTTAATTAATCTTTAAAAGTCAATAAAAAGTATCTTAATTTTCTTTTCCCAACCTATTGTGTTCTTATTTCATGGATAATTTATAATTATTAATGTTAGGACCTTCGACATATTTTAATATACATAGATTAATCACGGTATTCGCCCCCAAATTACATTTTCACTTTTAAAAATACTACATCACGCATTTTAAAAGCCGCAATTTCATTTTGTATATTTGCAAATAATGTATAAAATACATCAGTTTTAAAAAGTATTTTTAAAATACGATTTCACAAGCTCAGAGATGTCTTACAATTTATTTACCTCTACAGGGTGTAAAACGCCGTTAAGCACCTGAGTAAGTATACTTAAATCAACCATAATTTGTTAGTTTTGGAAAAACTGGAATGTATATTGAGTATTACGATTGCTTGGAATGCTTTATCAGTACAGCTAAAAAACAATTATTTTTCAAATTATTATTATTTTTTTTTTAATGGAATTTTAGCTCTCTGATACTTCATTTATTTCGAGTCTTATTTTTGTTCTTTGCGCAATGTAAACGATTTCCGAATATTTGGGACAGACGATATTTTTTAACGAACGGAAATGAAACGGAAACTCGTGTTGGTGGATCGCGCACGTGCAGTGATATTTTCTGTTTCTTTCGCTCTGAATTAATTATCGCATTTCTAAATTTTGTGCACTTTTTAGCTGTAAGTGGCAACTGTGCACGATCAAGAGACAAAAAAGAATCACGAATTAATATAATTAAACAACTTTTATTTTGTTTTATTTCGCTGTTTTCTGTGTTGTTTTTAAAATTTATTATTTTAATAAATTTTATTTTCTGTTTATCACACAACTTTTTCCCGACAACTTTTATTTTGCTTTATTTCGATGTTTTCTCTTGCTTCTGTTTTAAATATTTATTACTTTTTATAATTGTATTTTCTGTTCATCACACGCAACACAACTACAAAGTATTAGACTTAAAGTGGCATTTAAGTAAGAATAAAGAATTTTAAGTGTAATTATGCCGTTACAGAAAGAACAATGCCTTTATTTAAAGAAGAATAATGTTTAAAAAATCCGAACTAGAACTTTTCAAACATTAAAAAATTATTAATCATCATGACAGGAGAAAATGACGAAATTCCGCATTGTCGCATGCATGAGTGCCACAAGTAAAAAATGTTCTTTTGTTGATTATGAGTGCTAGAGCACTCGCCTTAACTGATTATTTTTATTAATTGAGCTGATCATAAAAAGAACTTAAGAAAGGAATTTCCAAATCTCCCTGATAATCGTCTTTTACAGAGTAACCTTTCGTCATTTAGTAGCTTTGTCATACAGCAAGGGAACGATGTATGTGAAATGTATTACATGAATGGATATGCATGTGTAGGATTTGTGTCCAAAGTAAGTTCTAGAAATTATAAAGATGGCGAAAAGTGTTAAAAAATTATTTTATTCTACGAAAGACATGTGATTATATTTTTATTTTGATCATCTCTTCTATCTAGAGTAAACCAATTCAAACCGAGTAAGGTCGGGTATTTTGCTAGTATAGATAAACAGCTAGATTTTTTCGGTTGGTTTTAATGGAGCAATGGTCCTATAGGGCCACAAGCTGTGCTAAATGCAATACAATGTCAGTATTGAATGGTCTTTTAGTATTCAAATTAAAGTCACTCTGGAGCAACACAACGGGTTGTTGGCGACGGTGCAGGATCAATCCCGAAGGGAATGATACAAAAACTCCTCGTAATTTTGAACCAGTCTGATGACGACGTCAACAGATGAGATGGCACCCCATTCTACAAAATTCCTCATCACTCCAACGTGATTGGACAATTTGTGCAACCTAGAATCTTATATATACTGAACATTGGTACGAGTGCCCTGTTTTAGTGATTTTAAATAGTCCTGTTGATAAATATCGGTATGTAGTTAATACCCCATTGGAGCAACACAACGGTCAATTCCGAAGGGGATAGGATTCTTAATTTTGAACCCCGGTCATACGACGATGTCAACACCTAAGCTGACACCAGAAGAACATTGGGGATCACGTGTTTTAATTGTCAATGGGCCAAACGACCATCAACAGCACAATTGAACTCATTGGATTTAGAAGGTGGAAAATGAAAATAAAACTAAGTCGCACATTTCAGCCGGAATTGAAAACTATCCTATGATCTGTGCAGGTGGTTTCACTCAAATAATTTGGGTTGCTCAGAAGCGCATGAAGATAAAAAATTTCTATTTTCCTTCTGCTTTCAGCGTTGAACAAAACATTAAGATCATTAGCAAACGAAACAGAAAGCAAAATATGTTTTCTTTCAAACATTTCCTCAAAGGCTGTCAACTAATTGGCACGGAAAACAATAAATGGATCACCAACATCCTGCGAAAACGAATAATGAACTGAAATTACAGTATTTTGAAGGTTGGTGGGTTTTGGCGCAAGGTCCAAAAACACACAAGCTGCGCCAAGAGCAAGATAGAAGAGAAAAAGCAATGTAAATATAAAAAAATCATAAGTGGGTAATAGGGGAACAAGCGCAAGGATTTTATAGCAATGAGAAACTTGTTGAAAGAGTTCGCGATCAAAAATATGTTGAATAACAATAAAACTAAAAGGGTATGGAAGCGATGAAAATTAAATGAAATCTGTTGATAAACGACATGAAGGATAAAATTGTAACATATGAAAACAAAATTTTAGCATATTGGTGAACAACATGATGCATAATATAAAAGTATGAGTTATGAATATATAAGTCCTGATGGGTAAAATATTTGAATGGGGATCCCCCTTGTCTGTTGTTCCGAGTCTGCGGGGAATTATAAATTAGTACTAGAATTTTTCAGAGAAATTACTTATACAGTTCAAGTGTTGTATTGCTTGAATATTTATATACAAATATGTTAGACATTAACGGCAGCTCGCGGTAATTTGGTAATTTTTAATAACGTCGTACTAGAGCAACACAACGCTATTGCCGACGGTCCGGGATCAATCCTCCAAGGGACATTTCCGAGGACAACCCAACGTAATTTTGAGCCACGGTCTGATGAGGAGGCAACACCTGAGCTGGCCACCCCACTCTCCAAACTTCAACACCAACCCAACGTGAGGACTTTCGGTCACGACAGATTTAAGGTGCACCAGCCGCCTATACACCATACGCTTACAAACATCCATGCACTGATCCGGATTCGAACCAGGAACCTTCCGATCTGAAGGCTAACACCTTAACCACCAGAACGGTTGGTCGGCTGGCTGCTCGTGGACTGCGTTAAGACAAATTTTTATTTTAGAGATAGTTTTTATTTGAGTAACAGCGTTATTTCGTAACAGTTTATTTTACCATTTCCGTAAAATTTTTTAACACCTCTCAGTTGATTTTTTTTTGTGCAGTTTCCCTGAAATGTCAGGAGTTGCAATTTAATTTGTCAGGAATTACAATTTAATTTGTCAGGAATTGCAATTGAATTTGTCAGGAATTGCAATTGAATTTGTCAGGAATTGCAATTGAATTTGTCAGGAATTGCAATTGAATTTGTCAGGAATTGCAATTGAATTTGTCAGGAATTGCAATTGAATTTGTCAGGAATTGCAATTGAATTCGTCAGGAATTGCAATTTAATTCGTCAGGAATTGCAATTTAATTCGTCAGGAATTGCAATTTAATTCGTCAGGAATTGCAATTTAATTCGTCAGGAATTGCAATTTAATTCGTCAGGAATTGCAATTTAATTTGTCAGGAATTGCAATTTAATTTGTCAGGAATTGCAATTTAATTTGTCAGGAATTGCAATTTAATTTGTCAGAAAATGCAATTTGTCAGGAAATTCAATTGAAATTGTCAGGAAATTCAATTGAAATCGTCAGGAAATTCAATTGAAATCGTCAGGAAATTCAATTGAAATTGTCAGGAATTGCAATTGATTTGGCAGGACTGGTTATTTAATTTGTCAGGAATTACAATTGAATTTGACAGGAATTGCAATGGAATTTGACAGGAATTGCAATGGAATTTGACAGGAATTGCAATGGAATTTGACAGGAATTGCAATTGAAATTTTCAGGAATGGTAATTTAATTTGTCAGGAATTGCAAGTTAATTTATCAGAAATTGCAATTAAATTTTTCAGGAATTGCAATTTAATTTTTCAGGAATTGTAGTTTAATTTTTCAAAAATTGTAATTTAATTTTTCAAGAATTGTAATTTATTTTGTCAGGAATTGCAATTTAATTTGCAAGGATTTTCTTTTTCAGTCTGATAATCCCGATTTGAATACATTCTGATTAAAATTTAAGTTTCACAATACATTTCGTTCTTCGTCATGATCAAGAGGGACGTGATATCTCGTCATTAGAAGAAAACTGACATAATCTTGATATCATCATCATCATAGAAAAATCGGTAATATCTTGTGATGTCTGGTCATTGGCAAAATGGGTCAAATTTTGAGGGGCAAGATATATCGTTAAAACCACTTGGGGAGTTCAAATTTTTAGGGTAACGTTTTAGAATTAAAAATTACAAGGAACACCTGTTGTTTCTGTGATATGTTAACTGTAACTATTAACTGAAAACTGCTGTGTGCTATAGATATTTGTAGTGTACAGTTTTTGATTTAACCAAGAGAGCACGTTAGGCTTGGTTCAATAAAGTTAAGTTTGTGAATTTTCAGCTATCATTTTAATACGATTATGAAACTTGCCGAATAATTGACATAATCAAAGAAGAATGAAACATGGTAGCAGGAATCTGCTATAACCTTCGTATTTAAAAAAAAAAAAGAACTTTTGTGTTCTTTAAAGTGAACTCTGCCTAATCCGTTATCATCATTCGCAATGGCCTTTAAGCCTCCTGGATAGTTGTGTTTCGGCAGGAATACCAGTGAAAATTGGCTGAAGTGGAAGCTAGAAGGTTTTCTCATGGCGTCAGAGAAAGTGGAAAAGCCGGACAACATCAAAATTGCCACATGACTCATGTAAGCCCAGGGTACTGCGAAAGGAACGGTAGCAAAACAGGTCTCCGAATGTCGTCAACATACCGCTGTGCAGTAAGTGTATCTCTAATGACGACTAAAGGGGTCCGGCTATCAAGGGAAATGGCACCCCAGACCATAACTCCTTGTTGAGGGCCCGTGTGGCGCGCAATAGTGAAAGCAGGATCGGCACGCTGCCCTGGGCGTCTCTAGACACGTCTTCGATGATCGTCAGGACACAGTTGGAAGCGGGATTCGTCGCTAAAGACTATACGTCCCCAGTCAGCATCATTCCACACTGATCGAGCCAAGCACCACTGTAATCTGGCTCGACAGTGTGCAGGCGTGAGTGGCAGGTGGCGTAACGGTCGGTACGAGCGTATATTTCGCTCTCTCAGCCGTCTGTGAATGGTCATGGTGGACACTCGTGTGTGGGTCGCACGACTGATGGTTGATAGCGATGAATCAGGCGCTGTGACAGCTGATCTGACAATCACTCTGTCCTCGCGATCTGTTGTGGCCCTACGTCGACCGCTACCATCATGACGCTGAAATCTGCCATTGTCCACCCACTCTTGCCAGCATCTTCTAATCGCCGCATCGCTTCGACTCACATGACGAGCGATACTCCGATTTGCCCAACCGACCTCTTTCAAACTCTGAAAGTTGCTCGTAATGAGCTCGGCGAGGCATTTTTTCAGTCGTTGAAAGGTATTCTAAATCGCAATGCAGCAGAAATTTTTAACAACAGTTCAAGAACATGTCCTTATATACACCTGCTGGATGCGCAGTTCCGATGCGCTGCAGATCGCACTATTCATTCATTGGACGCCAAATTTTAATCATTTGCATATTTGGTCAAAACATTTTTGCATACGAAATTTCAAAGCAATCGGATGATTCCTTCTTGGTGCGTCGATTTTTTTTGTTATAGAGTGTATTTTAATAACAGTGACTATCTAGTATTAATTGATTATAACCCAAAGTGGATTGAGTCGGTACCTATTCGAAATAAGACTACTACAGAAATAATTCTCAAGTTGGAAGATATATTTTCCAAATTTGGAATTCAGAAATTATTGTTTGTGACAATGTTCCATTTAACAGCTATGAATTTAAAATTTTTGGAAAGAGAGGGGATATTGAAATTATATTCACTAGTCCTAATTATTCCCAAAGTAATGGGATGGTTGAGAAGGCAGTTGGAATAACCAAAGCAATTTTTAAGAAAGCTTTCGAAGATAATCGTAGACCTTCAGTAGGATTATTAGAATATCGTAATACACCCATTTCTGGATTAGGATTATCACCAGTTCATCTAATGTTTAATAGACGATTACGAACTAAGTCGCCCATTAGTAATAAACTTCTATACCCTAAACTTTTTAAAGAAGTCGATATAAAATTGTTGAGAAGTAACACAAAATCAGAAGCAGTATTATGATAGATTCATCAAAAACTTGAAAGAACTTCATCCTGGAGGCAAAATCACTGTTCAGAATGTAAAAAATAAATTATGGGCACCTGCTACTGTTTTGTCTACAACCAATAACTCCAGGTAATATAAGATTAGAACAAACTTTGGAAGAGTCTTAGTGAGAAACCGAACGTTTTTAAGGTTACACAAGACCTCCGATCTATGTTACAATAATATTCTCGATAATCTTCCCGATAATAAAAAAACATTTATTGATACAAGTATCGCGCCGTTAACCAATACAGTAACTAAACCTCATGTTCCCCAATCAGGTCGTACTATAAGACGACCCAAGTATTTAAGTGATTATATATGTTATTGATTGTCTCTTGTATTTCATGGTGTTTTTTATGTAACTTATTTAACGATACAAATTAAAAAGGAGGATGTGATATGTTAACTGTAACCATTAACTGAAAACTGCTTTTCTATAGATATTTGTAGTGTACAGTTTTTGATTTAACCAAGAGAGCAAGTTAGGTTTGGTTCAATAAAGTTATGTTTGTGAATTGTCGGCTATCATTTTAATACGATTATGACACTGGCTGAATAATTGACATAAAAAAAAGGAGAATGAAATAGTTTCTGAGTGTAAAACAGTGAATACGTTTTCATTGTTAAAAAGTTTTTATCTGTTAAAATGTGTTTGAACTCTGACGATTACGTTATACTGACGAATTGTATGGATGATATATACGTAAAACACATCGTCAATTGTTAACTGGATAATCACTGAAATCAGTCGGTAGTCGTGATTTCCATTGTCAACGCGTTTGTGAAAGTAAAACGTTATTGGGTCACTAATATATAATATTTTAATTATCACTTGTGCTGCTAAGCTCTGTAAATAATGATTAGATAACAACAAAAGGGAATTCCTGTAGATTGAAAGATGTGATTTGCACACATTATCACAGGAGTAACAAATGTTTGATAGGTAATGGTAATTTTAGTTAACGTCGTACTAGAGCTACACAACGGGCTATTGACGAGGTCCGGGATCAGTCTCTTAAGGTAAAGTTCCGAGGACAACACCTCGTAATTTTGAACCACGGTCAGATGACGAAGAAACACCTGAGCTGGCACCCCACTCCCCAAACTTCCACACGTACACAACGTGAGGACTTTCGACCACGACAGATTTAAGGTGCACCACCCGCCACTACACCATACGCTTACAAACATCCATGCCCGGGCCGACCAACCGGTATAGTGGTTAAGGTATTAGCCTCTAGATCGGAAGGTTCCTGGTTCGAATCCGGGTCCGGGTATGGGTGTTTGTAAGCGTATGGTGTACAGGCGGCTGGTGCACCTTAAATCTGTCGTGGCCGAAAGTCCTCACGTTGGGATGGTGTGGAAGTTTGGAGAGTGGGGTGCCAGCTCAGGTGTTGCTTCGTCATCTGCGCAGGATCAATTCCTCCCCGGTGTATTTCTGTTTTCTGTTAGTAAAAGCCGAACAACTGGTCTGGTGGTTAAGGTGTTAGCCTCTAGATCGCGGAAGGTTCCTGGTTCGAATCCGGGTCCGTGGATGGATAGTGCACCTTAAATCTGTCGAGGCCGAATGTTAGGATGATGTGGAAGTTTGAAGAGTGGGGTGCCAGCTCAGGTGTTGTTTCGTCATCTGACCGTGGCTCAAAATTCCGAGGTGTTGTCCTCGGATCTTTCCCTTAAGGGTCTGTACCCGGACCGTCGTCAATAGCTCGTTGTGTTGCTCTAGTACGACGTTAACTAAAATTACCAAATTACCATTTTCCATGCCCGAACCTGGATTCGAACCAGGAACCTTCCGATCTAGAAAAATGTTTGAAAAGATCGTCCAAGTAACGAGAAACTGAGTAAACACATGATAGTAGTATTTTTATTTAGCGTCGTATTGTAGCAACTCAACGGGCTATTGACAACGGTACGGGATCAATCCCCAAGAGAAAGATCAGAAGATAACACTACATAATTTTGAACCACGGTCAGATGACGAGGCAACACCTGAGCTGGCACCTCACTCTCCTAACTTCTACACAACGCCAACGTGATGACATTTGACGATACGGCGGATTTAACGTGCACCAGCCCCCTTTGTACGCGAATGTCTCTGGTTGGATTCGAACTCGTATCCACCGATTGCTAATCCGATGCTCTTCTAACAGGGTTGTCATCTGACCGTGGTTCAAAATTACGAGGTGTTGTCCTCGGATCTTTCCCTCAAGGGATTGATCCCGGACCGTCGTCAACAGCCCGTTGTGTTGCTCTAGTACGACGTTAACTAAAAATTACCATTACCATCTAACAGGGCTACCGCGGTCAGAATAAACACATGCATTAAAAAACGGGCGTTTCGTCGCCAATTCCAAAGATTAACATCCAAAAAGTTAAAGAAGACGCCAGCAGGCAGGTAATTAGAACTATCGATAAATCGCTCGCCAAATCAAATATCTGTGTACTGCATGTCTACCGGCAGGTAGGTCGTGTCTAGAGCAACACAATGGGCTATTGGTGACAGTCCGGGATTAATCCCCGAAGCAAAAGATCCAAGGACAACACCGCGTAATTTTGAGTCACGGTCAGATAACTAGGTCACATCCGATCTAACACCCCACTCTCCAAACTACTGCTCCGTATCAACATGAGGACATTTGAGGCCAGGACAGATTTAGAGCACCAGCCTCCTTTGTACACGACGGTATTTAGTTGGATTCGAACTCGCAACCCTCTGATTGCAGCGGCCACTGATATTGATATTCATTTTGCAATATAACTTTATGAATTAATATTTATTTTGTAATATTTAATTGTATTTATAACTAACGTCACACTGGAACAACATAACCGGCTATTGGTGACGGTAATTTTAGTTAACGTCGTACTAGAGCAACACAACGGGCTATTGATGACGGTCCGGGATAAGTCCCTTAAGGGATAGATCCGAGGACAACACTTCGTAATTTTGAACCACGGTCAGATGACGAATCAACACCTGAGCTGGCACCCCACTCTCCAAACTTCCACGCCAACACAACGTGAGGACTTTCGGCCACGACAGATTTAAGGTGCACCAGCCGCCTCTACACCATACGTTTACAAACACCCATGCCCGGACCCGGATTTGAACCAGGAACCTTCCGATCTAGAGGCTAACACCTTAACCACTATACCGGTTGGTCGGCCTATTGGTGACGGATTAATCCCCGAAGGGAAAGATCCAAGGACAACACCGCATAATTATGAACCACTGTAATGTTTACTTTATTGTGCATTCCGATTACGCATACTTTGGGAAACTAGTATGACACACAGTGAAAAATATATCTTCATAGAAATAACCGAGATAGACACAAGATCGCATGATTCACAAAAACAAAGCACAAGTATAAAATATCAAATGTAATAACTCGCCCTTTCAATAATAAATCTTTTCAAGTTTCCAGAGATGCGATTTGAATATTTGTTTTATTGGGTTAAATGCTGGTTCCGCTAGCCGACATTGCAATCCGACAATGGATAGCCAAATATATCACAAGGTCGCTTCACTGGAGTGTGCTTCAATGGACGTGATATATCTGTAGCCAAGAAAAATAACTGGATAAGTCAAAATTTGGAAAAAATGAGATAAGTGCGTCTGCTGGAGGATTTGTCGGGGTCTCACTCGTTGAGGAAAAATAGATTAGTAATGTGCATGCAAAAAGAGTAACAAAGAATGCAATCAAAATAAATTATTACAATAACTCGATTTACATGAAAAAGGCAAATCTTAAAAAAGCGCTCCGGAGAAGCAGTTTTTAGATCTACGAGCTTCCCTTGACCAAATATTATTTGGTAAACCAGTTTTTTTTGTTTTTGTTTAATCGGTAGCCAAACATCGCGTCTTTCAGAAGTACGAACCATGGGTAAGTAATGGTAATTTTAATTAACGTCGTACTAGAGCAACACAACTGGTTATTGGCGACGACCTACGAGAAGCATTTACAGTGAAACCAAACTGTCTGCTAATATTTTACTTCTACTGAACAAGTGCCCTTGCGAAAAAAACATGCCGGGGTTAATCTAAAATCTAGTTTATCACATTTTTGGCAGTCTAAAGTTTAGTTTAATTTAATCGGTGTTGTCCAATCAATTAGTGCCGACTAACCGGTATAGTGGTTAAGGTGTTAGCCTCTAGATCGGAAGGTTCCTGGTTCGAATCCGGGTCCGGGAATGGGTGTTTGTAAACGTATGGTGTAGAGGCGGTTGGTGCACCTTAAATCTGTCGTGGTCGAAAGTCCTCACGTTGGGTTGGCGTGGAAGTTTGGAGAGTGGGGTGCCAGTTCAGGTGTTGCTTCGTCATCTGATCGCGGTTCAAAATTACGAGGTGTTGTCCTCGGATCTTTCCCTTAAGGGACTGATCCCGGACCGTCGTCAATAGCCCGTTGTGTTGCTCTAGTACGACGTTAACTAAAATTACCATTACCATTACCAATCAATTAGTATATCAATTCGATAGGTAGACAGGTATTTAATTCACGTCGCACTGGAGAAATATACCGGGCTATTAGCGATGGTCCGGTATCAATCTCCTAAGGAAAATATCACAGAACAACGCCTCGTAATTTTGAACCACGGTCAGATGACGAGGCAACACCTGAGCTGGCACCCCACTCTCCAAACTTCCACATCATCCCAACGTGAGGACTTTCGGCCACGACAGATTCAAGGTGTACCAGCTCCCTCTACACCACACGCTTACAAACATCCATGCACTGAACCGGTAATTGGTAATTTTTTTTATTTAACGTCAAACGAGTAAGGTAAGGTAATTTTAGTTAAAGTCGTACTGGAGCAACACAACGGGCTATTGACGACGGTCCGGGATCAGTCCCTTAAGGGAAAGATCCGAGGACAACACCTCGTAATTTTGAACCACTGTAAGGTGACGAAGCAACACCTGAGCTGGCACCCCACTCTCCAAACTTCTACGCCAACCCAACGTGAGGACTTTCGGCCACGACAGATTGAAGGTGCACCAGCCGCCTTTACACCATACGTTTACAAACATCCATGCCCGGACCCGGATTCGAACCGGGAACCTTCCGATCTAGAGGCTAACACCTTAACCACTATACCGGTTGGTCGGCTCACTTTAGATAGAAGCGATGATTAAAATATACAATCACATGTCTTTCGTAGAATTTTAACACCTTTCGCCATCTTTATAATTTCTACAACTTACTTTGGACACAAATCCTATACATGCATATCCATTCATGTAATACATTTCACATACATCGCACCCTTGCTGTATGACAAAGGTACAAAGTGACGTAAGGTTACACGAAAAAGATGATTATCAGGGAGATTTGAAAAATTCCTTTTTTAAGTTATTTTCATGATCAACTCAATTAATAAGATTGACGATTTACGGCGAGTGCTCTCGCACTCATAGTCAAGAAAATAACATTTTTTTTTACTTGGGTCACTCTTGCATCAAGCATGCGATATTGTGGAATCTGGCACCCTACTCTCCAAACTTCCACACCAACCCAACGTGAGGTGCATCAGCCGCCTTTACACTATACGCTCACAATTATCCAAGCACTGACCCAGATTCGAACCAGGAATCTTCCGATCTAGAGGCTTCCTTAACCACCAGACCAGTTGTTCGGTCATTCCAGTGTAGAGAACGATGTTATTACAATTAGAAAGCAACTGTTATCGAAAATATTAAATTATTGATAAATGTCTAAAATGACTTAACTATTCACCAAAAAATTAATAGGGCCGTTGTTGCCCGGTTGGAAGAGTGGGTAACTAGCAATAGTAGGGTTGTTAGTTGGAATCTAACCAAAGACTCGTGTACATGAGCGGCTTGATGCATGTTAAAAAAATTCTGTCATTGACTCAAAGCTACTGATTTTGGCGGAATGTGGAACTTTGAAGAGTGCCTCAGATGTAACTTTGCTATTTGACAGTGGTTAAAAATTACGTGTTGTTCTCGGATCTTTCACTTCGGGAGTGATTCCGGACCGTTAATAGCCCGTTGTGTTGCCCCCACGGGACGTTAATTAAGATACATACCTACCCACGCAAGGAAAATTTTACTGACATTGGTCATTTTTAACGTCGTACTAGAGCAACACAACGGGCTATTGACGACGGTCCGGGATCAATCCCCTGGGGGAAAGATCCGAGGACAACACCACGTTATTTGAACCACGATGACGAGGCACCTGAGCTGGCACCCCACTTTCCAAACTTACGATGCCACGATCTTGAAAATATCCGAAATATTTTTCTAGTTACAAGGATTTTCCTTAGGTACTGTCACCATGAACATGCGTGTTTCCAAAACTTTAAACTCAATTTCTGAAGAAACAAGTTTTTGCAATAGGATGCCTTGCTCAAACAGTGATAACTCAATGAAAATTTAATATATAATAATTATAGTTTTGTATCATTATAATCTACATAATACAACGGATGTTTTGACCCTCAATCAGAGTTATTAGTTAAGAAAAAAAATTAAAGGATTTTTAAATCCTGAATTTTCAGAAAACATTGTGATTTTTTATGCATTCTCGGCGAAAAAAGTTGTAACAGAAAACTTTTTCTCTCAAGAAACTTGATTGAAGATCAAATCATGAAGAATAATAGCGGAAATGATTTCCAACTAGAATTCTCTTTCTATACAAATTAGAATTTGTGACATCACTGTTCAAAAAACAAGCTAATTAGCTCATTATACTTAATTCGCTAATTAATAATTAGTTGAACATGATTTTGTTCATTGAAATACACAGTCCAGTCACATTAATGTGACCACCATCTACTTACGACGTCATAGTGAAATAACCAATCACAAAAGGCAGGAGGCAGCACATTGCAGTTGAGTGTAGATAAAGGATGTCCTAGGGCATCGGAAAGCATTTCAATCGTTGCGTAATGCAGGAACGTAGCGATTTATCCAACGTCCAAAAGGGCATGATTATTGGCTTTCGGGCCAAGAATGGAAGCATTTCGGAAATGGCTAATTTTGTGAACTGTTCGCGTGCCGCCATGGTAAAAGTATACCGTGCATGGCAAAATGACACTATCCAAAATCAGCGGCGTGGCACAAGTGGTGCACCACGGGCTATAGATGACAGAGGAGAACGAAGGCTACGGAGATGCGTTCGGGCGAATAGACGTGCAACTGTTGAGCAACTGACCGCCCAGATGAACGAAGGGGCTACCAAAAGTGTATCCTCAACAACGGTTCAGCGAACGTTGCTGCGCATGGGCCTTCGCAGCAGACGCCTGGTTAATGCACCTAGGCTGACTGCTGTTTATCGGCGACGAAGGCTAGAATATTCACGCCAGTACCGCAACTGGACGTTCACAGAGTGGCGACAGGTGGCTTTTTCCGATGAATCACGTTTTATGCTCCATCGGACAGATGGACGTTGGCGTATACGGCGTGAAACGTCTAAAAGCAAACACCCTACAACAATTGCCTGAAGGATCCAGGCTTTAGGAGGGAGCATTATGGTTTGGGGAATGTTTTCCTGGCATTCACTGGGTGCACTCATCATTGTGGAAGGCACAATGGATCAGCACAAGTACGCATCTGTCCTTGCGGACCATGTCCACCCCTACATGCGAAATATTTTTGCTCAGAATGATGGCATCTACCAGCAGGACAATGCGAGGTGTCATACAGTTCGCAGTGTAAGTGCGTGGTTCGAAAAGCACCAGGATGAGTTTACCGTACTCCCCTGGCCAGCAAACTCACCGGATTTAAACCCAATCGAGAATCTGTGGGACCACCTCGATCTGGTTGTTCGCGCCATGGATCCTCAACCGCGTAATCTAGCGCAGCTGGCCACGGCACTGGAGTAGGCATGGCTCAACATCCCATTGAACACCTTCAGAAACCTAATTGACTCTCTTCCTTCACGTCTCGCAGCGGTCCGCTCTGCCAAAGGTGGTTATTCTGGCTTTTGGCAGGTGGTCACATTAATGTGACTGGACTGTGTAATTTTAAGCCTACTGTGAAAAAACTGGATTTTTAAAGTTAAAATTTAAAAAATAAGTTCCTAGTTTGTACGTACACCTTAAGGTGCACCATCCATCCACGGACCCGGATTCAAACCAGGAACCTTCCGATCTAGAGGCTAACACCTTAACCTCCAGACCGGTTGATCGACTTTTGCTAACAGTAAACAGAAATACACCAGTGAGGAATTGATACTGCGCCGACTACACTAGAATTAAATTGGTTCTAGTTTGTCGAAATACCCGGTCCAGCCAAAGACCTTCGTGTACACGGAGTTTACTAGACGTTAAGACCGTCGTGGTCGCAAATGTCACGCTATATAAGCTTCGTAATTAACCTCATATTAGAGCAACGCTACGGGCTATTGACAACTGTCCGGGATCAATCCCTTAAGAGAAGGTAGTGGTAATGGTAATTTTAGTTAACGTCGTACTAGAGCAACACAACGGGCTAGTGACGACGGTCCGGGATCAATCCCTTAAGGGAAGGATCCAAGGACAACACCTCGTAATTTTGAACTACGGCCAAATGACGAAGCAACACCTGAACTGGCACCCCACTCTCCAAACTTCAGCACCAACCCAACGTGAGGATTTTCGGGCCACGACAGATTTAAGGTGCATCAGACGCTTCTACACCATACGCTTACAAACTTCCATGCCCGGACCCGGATTCGAACCAGGAACCTTTCGATCTAGAGGCTAACACTTTAACCACTAGATCGGTTGGTCGGCTCTCTATAAGCTTGGAGAGTGTGGTGACTGCTCAGGTGTTGTTCCTATCATCGGACGGTGGTTCAAATTTACGAGGCGTTGTTATTGGCTTTTTGCTTGGAATTGGGGGGTCGTCGTGGCTCAGTGGGCATGCCCACTACTTTAGCTACCTTCGAGTTGCAGTCGGTGTAGGTTCCATTCCTGTCAGGTGCATTCCTTCCCTGACTGTATTTATAGTGTGTCAGTAAAACTTTCATTGTGTGTGCATCTATTGCTTGATATTGTATATTGCCAAATATGGCCCTTGCGCTATAAAACCTCAAAACCAACCTTACGGAATCGATCCCGGACTGTCGCTAATTTCCTGCAGTTGCTGTAGTATGATATTATTTAATTACCTACCAAATACCTGGTGCAAACGTAAGTCTAGACCAAAAAATGGGAAACAAATCTCAGATATTTGATTTTTCATGTTTTTGTAAAATTTTTGTACTTTTGACAGATAGTAATGGCAATTTTAGTTAACGTCGTACTAGAGCAACACAACGGGCTATTGACGACGGTTCGGGATCAGTCCCTTAAGGGAAAGATCCGAGGACAACACCTCGTAATTTTGAACCACGGTCAGATGACGAAGCAACACCTGAGCTGGCACCCCACTCTCCAAACTTCCACGCCAACCCAACGTGAGGACTTTCGACCACGACAGATTTAAGGTGCACCAGCCGCCTCTACACCATACGTTTACAAACATCCATGCCCGGACCCGGATTCGAACCAGGAACCTTCCTATCTAGAGGCTAACACCTTAACCACTATACCGGTTGGTCGGCGTACTTTTGACAGAAAGTGAACGAATAAGGATGTGTGCCTGAAAACATAAGTTGTCACTTTTGGCAAAACCTTACTATAGTCCTAAGCAAATTTCTAATTTTGTTTCTCGAAATTAACTTTTAAAAGTTTTGTTACAAATGCACAGTTGATGCGATAAGGTTAAAACAAATCCAGCCTTCCTAATTTTCGCAGTAACACCTGATTAATTTGACATACTATGTATTGATTCAATAATCATAAACTAAAAAAGTATATTCTGCATCTATAATATTTAATTCTAAAGGTATAAAAATAAAAGACCAATACCTTCGGTGAACTCGGATCCTCAACTTCAACTCTGAATGCGCAACAGAACAGTAATGTATATTGGTAAGATGAATAACTCAAGAACTAAACGTTTGTTATTAATCATCCTGGTGGGTATTTTGACAAGGTAATCTCGTTAACAAAAGTGAGATATCTCGTCATTAGAAAGAAGCTGACTAGATCTTGATATCTTAACAACTTGATAAAGAGACATTATTAAGCAGAATTGGTCAGATCTTCATAGACGATATATCTCAACGAAGCCACTTGGACGCCTTTTAAGCAGAAAGTGCTTAAAACTGCTAAGTACATCGCATAACAAAGTCTTTGTAGAAAAAATTTTCATAAATTTTATCAAAATTTTGGACGATTTTTTTTCTCAATAAGTTGCGATGTTCTACAGTGCAAAGCGCACTACTTGCCACGCCTTTTTTATTTTCTAGCTAGGGAACAACCTCCCTACACCACCCTAATAACCACAAACACTTAATAAATAACATCTTTTATATCAATGACAAAATATTTAACATCAAAACGTATATCGATACAATTGCAAATTCTGAAAGTATGCCTTGGTTTTAAATAAAGTAAGTTGATTAATTTTGATGTTTTATCATAAATATGCAATACATATTTAGCCGATATTGTGTTTTACGTCTGTTTTTGATTTTTCTGCAGCTTTCAAACTTTGGACAAAATACCTGCAGAACAATTGCAATTGCTTGGAGTTGTGTTGCAGAGCACTGAATATAATTCTGTTCTTGGGCTTGGTGGATTAAAGCATCAGATACGAAACTTGTAATTGAAGTTTGTTATATTTTGCGAGCACAAATGGAAAATTAAAACATCTGTTTGTTTCGCCAAATGTAAACGCCAAACTTTATCTAGCTAGTCGGTACTCTTTTCGACGAATCTCCAATAGATCTGGATTACCACACGTCAGACAAGCTGAGTGAACCCGGATCCTGGTCCCTGAATTATAAATTGACCAGATTTGTCAGTGAAATTTTATTAATTCAATACAAATCTTGTGTTACTTTAATCACTGTGCAAAAAAATTAGTCGTTACGAAAAATTTCTATGGAATGTGGTCTAGTATTACGGCCCATTTTTTTTTCTAAGCGCTCCATAAAGTAACTATATAGAAGGTTTAGAAACCTCTAGAATTGTGTTGAAGCTCATTTCTTTGTTGCACAAATTTTCTTTTCTCTGGATGCCACAAGAATTTTTCTATAGAAACGAAATTTGGTTTCACACATTGTTATTTCTTGTTTATTCGACAGTTTCAATCATGGAATGACAGAAATTATTAAGTATCAGGAACTTTTATTTTTTGTTACCTTACAAGGGACCTATAAAGCTCGTAGATAATTTTTGAGTTAGTTTAAAAGGACTTAAAATGTGATCTGGTTTTAGGAAGAAACTAGAAAGTTCTCGTAAAACTGAGTGAGTTCATTACAACGAGCATCGACTGTATGGAATGAGAAATACAAACATGACTATTAATAATAGATTGTATAATAGAAGCTTCACTGACAGGTGAAAAAATTTTACAAAGTAAAATTCTACGCTGATTTCACATTTCTTCAAATCATTACAATCAAAGAATTTGATGCCGTGATATTATTTTGACAGAACAAAAATCCAAATTAAAAGAAAAATATATAAATATAATCCTACCTTTTTCTGACCAGCATTCATCAAGAATCCACGTAATTCCGAATACAACAAGAATTTGAATTCTTCCTGCCAGACGCATGGCTGATAAATTGTTTTTCCACACATACAACACGCTCTAATCCGAACGCGACAAGCAGTTGGAAAGATATTCGCAAACGATTTTCTTCATTCGTCCAGTGTTCGTTGGCAACCGCTAGTAAAGTGATGTCACTGACGAGATGCGATTTCTTTCGCGCTATTTGCTTGACGTTTGTTTGTTTTTTCCACAACTTCAGTTTTTATCAGAATGTAAAACAATGAAAACGTGATTGTGGAGGAAAGGGCAGATAACGGCGTAGCAACCGCAATTTTTCATACAAAGTAGGAAAAGAACAAGAAATACCAAAAGTACTTTTATCTTGATATTCTAATATTTTTTCAAACCTTATCGAACTTTTCGACACAACGAAAGCAAATCGAAGAATTTCGACACATAAACAACAAAAAATTCGGTGTTTATCCAAATTAATCAGAAATTCAGCTTGCATAAAATTATTTCAGAATTAATTACTTGAAACGACAAAGAACTGTTTTTTGAGTTGTTGCTTTAAAAAATAAAAAACGAACAATAATTTTGACAGTTCAAATTTGAAAGCTCGGTCTATTGATTTTGATTAATAAACATTTTTGTTGTTTGAAAATTGTAGAAATATAATAAAAATATAACTTTAATTCTAAACTTTTATGTTGCTCGTATTGCATTCGCTTTCTCTTGTAGCGAAGCAGTAACAAGACGTTTTGTCAGAACTCTTGTCAAATTAGTATAAATGAAACATAACTATTATAAACCCAGTAATGAAAACAAGAAGAGATCTTTTTAAAAATTCTAAATTATCACGTGAAATGTGTTTAATAACATTTTAATTTGATCTGGTTTCAGGGTTAAAATGTAAAAAGAAAATATTTCCAAAAACTTTCATCTTACCTTTTAGCAATATTAAATACGAAAACTTAACTGCACCATTTTTGTCAGAATAAATATAGAAATTTTAAAGTCACTAGTAAATTTAAGCGTGTAGGCCATTTGTGCTGTTTATATTCTCACTAAAAAACAGTAACTGAACATAGAATGACAAACCAAAACTTTTCAGAATGTAGAATCAAAATCCAAAATTTTTATTTAAAATAACCGGACTTCTCTCTCTCTCTCTCCTTATCTATAGATGTCAAGTACGGTATTTTACTTAACGTAAGCTTATAAGCAACACATCGGGCTATTGGCGATGGTCCAAGATCAAACCCGAAGGTAAAGATACGAGAACACGTAATTTTGAGCCACGACAGGCGACGGTTATAGCTGTTAAGAGACTGGTATCAATAAATTTATTATTCTTCAAATTCGTAATAAAAACTTGCAATATTGGAAACTGTTATCTACGACTTCCGATGACTTGTCTAGAAGAAAATCTAAGCAACGACATTTCAAAATTAAACTATCCAACCACACAATAAAAAATGCTTCGCCACAATTAACTCTTTTTAAATCAGAGCGACGAAAACAAAATCATTTCGAACACCAGGCGAACAAACACGGAATGACAAAACCAAACTTTTCAGAATGTAGAATCAAAATCCGAAAATTCTGTTTGAGGTAAGATGTCAAATGACTGATAACTTCAAAACAAAAACTTGCAGTATTGGAACGACTTTCGATGACTTGTCACGCAGCGAATCAAAACGCAACGTTTCAAAATTAAACTATCCAACCACACATTAAAGTTCGCCACTATTAACTCTTTGCATCAGCGCGACGAAAATAAAATCGTTTGGAACACCAGGCGGCCCAGCACAACACAACTCACGTTCACGAGACACTCCAAATGACACAGTAGATTTCCAAGCTCTTGCTTGCCGGCTCTCTCCCTATTGCCTGCAATTATTTAATCATGATCATGAAGAAGGAAGCACTGCTCTGCTATTGAGGAAGAACGCCGCGCGAACAAAGCATCCATAAAAAGAACGCTTATTTTATTTTTTTCTGCCATTGCAGGTTTAGAATAGATACAGTTCTCCGTGATATCGAAGTGAGAAATTAAATGGAGTAAAAAGAATGTGAATAAGGATGACTTGGAATCAAATTTTATAGTAATTTGTTTTCTTTATTGTCTTCAGGTTAATACATTCTCGCATTTTCCCTGGAACGTTATGGTTTTATACAGGGATGCCAACTCCTAAGATTCCGATTTCTTTGGACTCCCCACCCCCCATATTTTTACTGTTGCCACCCCAAGGCCATGAATTTAACCCTCTTGATGGTTTTCTTCACGAGATGTCATCAGTAAAACTGGCCACATCTTGATGGACGATACATCTCGTCGAAAGAAAAACTGACCTCACCAAAAAATGGCAATATCTTCATCATTCGGAATCCAATCGGCATTATTGATGACGAGATATCTAGTCATTAGCAAAATTGTTCAGATCTAAATGGACGAGATATCTCGTCGAATCCACTTGGAGGGTTAAGGGATATTTAGTAAAGACAAATCTTCATTATCTTCGTCATCAAATCTTTTTCGGCCGCTTCATTCAACAAATTATTTATGGAATGAATAATATTTAACACAATAATTAATTTAAACTTTGTATAATTTTGATTTCTTTGATCAGTTGATTTATTTCTCATCAGTTTGTAATTTGACAGCTCATCAAAGTGCATTTTGATATTAATACTGAAGTAAAACTTTATTGATTAAAGGTTTGTGGTTGTGTAGCATAGTTCGGTAGCTTTCGAATGACACCACTTACTTAATCCAAAGGTACACTGGCCCAAAGCTCGCCCAGCACAGAAGCATTAAGAATATCACGGACCCCCTTCCCTCGCTCAGTGTGCCTGCACACTCGGTCCGATGGTTATGTCAGGTACGCACATCCTCGTTCTATACGATGCTATATTTATCTTCTGGGTGCTTCTAATTCTGGAATCATTACACAAGACAGTTATAACGCTTTTCTTTTTGTAACGCTCGACTTTTCATGCATGCCACCAGTACCGTTCCGAGTTTAAAGACGTGTTCACGTCAAAAGTGGTATACCCGTTCAACACTTGGTAGGCCCCTCACGAGAGCGTAGAACTCCAGAAATAGCGCTCTGGAGCAACATAACGGGCTATTGGCTATTGTCCATGCTCAATCCTCACGGGAAATATCGAGGACAACAACACGTAACTTTGAACCACTTTTTTGAAACGCTCGTCTTTTTATGCATGCCACCAGTACCGTTCCGAGTTTAAAGACGTGTTCACGTCAAAAGTGGTATACCCGTTCAACACTTGGTAGGCCCCTCACGAGAGCGTAGAACTCCAGAAATAGCGCTCTGGAGCAACATAACGGGCTATTGTCTATTGTCCATGCTCAATCCTCACGGGAAATATCGAGGACAACAACACGTAACTTTGAACCACTTTTTTGTATCGCTCGTCTTTTTATGCATGCCACCAGTACCGTTCCGAGTTTAAAGACGTGTTCACGTCAAAAGTGGTACACCCGTTCAACACATGGTAGGCCCCTCACGAGAGCGTAGAACTCCAGAAATGGCGCTCTGGAGCATTCATAACGGGCTATTGGCTATTGTCCATGCTCAATCCTCACGGGAAATATCGAGGACAACAACACGTAACTTTGAACCACTTTTTTGTATCGCTCGTCTTTTTATGCATGCCACCAGTACCGTTCCGAGTTTAAAGACGTGTTCACGTCAAAAGTGGTACACCCGTTCAACACATGGTAGGCCCCTCACGAGAGCGTAGAACTCCAGAAATAGCGCTCTGGTTCAACATAACGTGCTATTGGCGACGGTCCAGGATCAATCCCAAATGGAAAGATCGAGGACGACCCCAGGTAAATTTGAAATACGGGGTATGGATTCCATTAGCTCGAGGAAGTATCATATGATCATTGAACACCATACTTCCTGCTGAGAAGTCCACAATTCTGCTGTATTGCAAGGGGTGGGTATTCTGTGTTAACAAGCGCGTTGCGTGTCATCCCAGATGTGCTCGATAACGTTGAGATCTGGTGACTTAGGCGGGGGATAGCAAGACCCCAAACTCAGATGAGTGTTCCTGTAACCATTATTTGCAACTTAAAACTTTAAAATTATCTTCCTCTGAAATTCAGTCATCTGGCCGTGGTTTAAAAATACGAGGTGTCTGATCTTTCGGAATTGCTGTTGAACCGTCACTAATTCCCCATTGTGTTTCTCCAGTGCGACAATACTTCAACTACCTACTTACCTACCGAAAATGCCATGACCCATCCCCAACAATTAGATTGCATTAAAAATCGCTTAAATCGTAGTAACTTGTCATTCTCACAGTTGATATTGCTCTAGGTTTGTAGATATCTTAATCAATGTCACTTCGAGACAACATAACGGTTATTGGCGACGGTCCGGGATCAATCCCCGAGGTAAAGATCGAATGACAATGCCATGTAATTTTTAACCACGGTCACACGTGATCTGGAAATCTGACGAGGCAACACCTGAGCTGACACCCTACTCTCCAAACTTCCACACCACGCCAATGTGTGGACGTTTGAGGTCACGACAGATTTAACGTGCACCAGCCTTTTTGTACACTACTGTCTTTCGTTGGATTCGAAGTCACAACCTCCGGTTGGTAAAGTGTTACGAGCTCCGCCTGTGCGAGTTTTCTTGCACTACTGTGTACTTTCACAAACTGCTTTGGCACAAATCTCCAAGGCAATTTTTCAATACCCACTGGGAGACGAGGTAGGAAAACTATATAAACCAATAAGTTGTTAAACACGAAGCTGGGTCCATAATCTTTGCACTTCACCAAAATATTTATGTTGCGACGCGTAGAACATGGAAATAAAACAACTTGGAACTAAAATTATAAAGCTGGCTATTGAAAGCATCCTTTCGTACCACCTGAAACATTGCCGCGTACCACCAGTGGAACGCGTACCACCGGTTGGGAATCCCTGGTATAGAAGATCCAAACGCTATCTTAGCGATTGAGTTTGGCTTACCGTTCTCCCCCTCCTTACGCTTCCTTGTTTCTGACACCGGCCTTTCGCCCTCTGCTTAATTTGTTCCAATTTACGACCCCGTCCCTTGCAGAACACGTAAACGGCGTTCCGCGGCCTTGTGGACTTTAACAAGCGTGTTCTTTCCAGATGACAACAACCTTGAGACAAGGTTCATTGTCTTTCATTCAGATTTGTTTTATTTTAAAATTCGTGCGCGTCGGGACACTAAATGGCGTTGATGGATACATACAGGAAGCACGGGGTTCTAAAAATAGGGGCGCGTTCGGGAAGCCATAAAATTGTGCGGTAAATTCTGTACCTGAGTGTAGAAATAAATTTGGATTTATTTTCCGTTATGTGAGAGCCATTTCCTGCCAAGCTAAATGTGGAAGGCGAAAGTGTTTCTGCTGTGGAACGTGTATCTTGTAAGTATTCCGAACATGATGTTGCTTGGCTTGTTTTCATTTTACGATTTCACCAATTACCATTCCAAATATTGAATAAGTTGATTGGAGTCAACGCCAAGGCGCGGGAAAACGATATGAACTGCATTTAAGGAACCTCCCCCCTCTCCCCGATATGTATCATGCGAAACCATTTGAGCAACAGAAAAAAAATCCTACCTTCCACCTGGTTTATAAGGATGGAAGTATTCGTATACAAAAGTAGGTGGTGTTGCTCTGTGCTCAGATGGCAAATTGTTATAAGTCATTTTTTTTTCTTCGTGACAGCGATTTAAGATTCAACATGTGGTTCTGTGGTTTTTGACTTATTACAATTTTTTCCACCTTTGTTTTCTCATAAACTGAAAGAGAAAGACCTACGACATTTTGCCACCTTCTAAACATTAACAAACCGGACTCCAGAATGGGACTTACTCAATTTTTTTGGGAAAAGTGACTCATAACATTTTGCCATCTGAGCACAGAGTTAATCTTAAAAGTATGCGTTGTACTCGATCTTTCTCGAAATATTTGATTACCAAAGTATTCATCCAAAGTAATCGAATAATAAACTACTCGGATATCAAGGTATTTGAACCCAAAGTATTCATCCCAGGAATTGAAATACCGAAGTATTTATTCTAAATAGCAGTATTACATTGTTATGGGCAGAATCGAGTACTTTTATGGATAGAATACTTGGTTTCTCAAGCACTTTCAAGTATCGAATAAGTATTCCAATACATACAGAAAAAATATTAATTGATAGTAAAAAGCAGACGTTACCCTTACAGTTTTAAAATAGCAGCTATCTAATTCTTACTATCGATTAATTAGGTTTTTTTATGCATTCAAATACTTATTCTCGAAAATTTAAAACTCGAAAATCCAAATATTCGATTCTTAAAAGAACTCGATTCTACATACCTGCATCACAACTGATTTGTTTATTTACACTTACTCAAACTTTCAGTTTCCATCATTGGCATAGTGTCCATGGAAGTCGAGAGGCCTGGCATCCCCCTGTTCGAAAAAAATACTGTCATCGTCTGAATCAAGAGAGGATGTTAAAAAAAAGTTTATTTTCGATTATTAATTGTTTATATTTGAAGTTAACCGTTAATTTTAATAGTTGATAGCTATAAATAAACCGTAAATAGGTTTTTAAAATTTTAGGGGAAAAAAAACAACTTTTAATTTTTTTTTAGGATTTTTTTTTTTTTGATAATAAACAGAAACAAAGTAAAAAAGTGGAGCAAGTACAAAATATAAGAGAACAGATATGAAATACAAAAAAATTATGTATAAAATACTAAAAGCAGACAGATACGAAATACAAAAATAGAAATTCCAAAAAGAAGACAGATGCAAAATACAAAGAAAACAGATACCAATATAAAAAGAGAACATACATAAAATACATAAAGAGAACAGGTACAAAACAAAAAAGAACTGATACAAAATATAAAAAGAGAACAAAGAGTAAAAGAGAAACACATACAAAATTTAAGAAGAGAACAGACAGAAACAGTAAAAAAAGGGAAGAAATACAAAAAGTAGATAGATACATAATGCAAAAAGAGATCAAACAGAAATTGTGTGTATATAAAGAAACAAATACTAAATCTAAAAAGAACAGATACAAAACAAAACTCGAAAATCAGAGTAAAAATAAGAAAAAGTCAAGAATCTACCCTTGATTGTCTCCTCAAAAGTTCTCGCCTCCCAATATCAGGAAGCCTCAGAACTACCATGGAGTGCTTTACCAAGAAACAGTTGGGATTACCAAGGAGCAGATGTGATATGCTTCTTCGTAAAGCAGTCCAAATCAATCTCTACTATTATAAAAGTCTGTCTGTTCTATGTGTTTAGTGTCCATACGCATCTATAGGATTTACAGTAATGAAATTTGACACATAGGTAGTCCTATTTTATGCGAAGCTCGAATTTTAAAATTTAATTTAGAACTCTTTTTAATTAATTTATTGGCATTTCTTTATTATTTGTTTTCCTTAGAATGGCAACACTTTCATTTCCTGAGCACAAATGATTACAGTGAAGCGAATTTTTTCTTTTCTATTATAAAAAAAATTTTGCGGTACTTTACAGTTTTATTCGCTTTGTGATTGGTAGATAGCGAGTCTTGTGGTTCAACGGGCTAATCAATTTGGAGCACGTGCATACGATAAACACAGTTGTAATTTTTAATGAATTATAATTCATAAAATTTGAGAGTATGCGCTAGAAAGTTTGCAATGTTTTCAGAAGAACCAGTAAATTCGGTCGCCGTTTCCATAGCAACAGTCGAATACGAAAATCTTAAAAAGTACTGTTTACAACACGGATCAGCTAAAACATTTAAAATTATGGTGAGATTTCCTCTGAATTTTAACAATATGTTATTTATTTAACAATTTCCTTTTTATGTGGAAATGAGATGTTTTTTTCTTGACATTTTGAAAAACATTTTGTTTTTTATTTAACGTTATTTCCGTGTATAAGCCAAGAATTTTTGGAACGTTCTCTAAAGCTTAAGTACGGGAGTTATCTTATATACGACTCCGCTAATCTCGCAAAAAAAAAGTAGGCAATTTTCTGTTTCTCGGGCGCATTCGATAGATATTGCAATGGTAAGGGAAGGGAACCTTCTTGTTGAAGAACGTGAACGGACTCAATGGTTGTGACTTTTGTTTACTAGTGACTTTAATTTAACATGTTTTGTAATGAAAATGTTTGTGGCAACAGTTATGTTGTTCTGATTTTTCTAATGAAAAATATTGATATTGTTTTTGTAGACTGTTCTTATTGCTGTTAATTAAAAAGGTTTTCGTTTAGTTCCATTGTCATTTATTAAAGAAAAAGATTTAGATCCAATTTAAACAAGTGGCGTCCGCGACAGGACAAATGGCGATCTAGAGAAAACGAAACAGCGAAGATATTACAGATATTCGAGTGAGTTTAATAGTTTGAATATATCATTCGAAATATTTATGTGTATAAGTATGGAAGTTTTATTAAGAAAACGTAAGCCTTTAAGGCAGTCGTTTACAACTACAGAGCCAATGCTTTAGAAGCAGAAATTCTAAAGGCTGATATGAATATTGATCAGCTCCAAGTATTGAACTTGCAATTAGAAGGTAAATTTAATAGATTAAATGAAGTTCAATCAGAAATTTCTGAACTTTTGCTGGAAGCTGAAAACGAAAGCGACTATTTGACTAATTTTGAAAATAATGAATCATACCGCGATAAATATATCGGTTTAAAAACAAAGGAGAACATAAAATGGTGAATTTGATGCCTGTAGTTACACCTGCAATTTCAGAAAATTCCACGAAGAGGAATTTTAAGCTACCGTAGTTGGAGCTTCAAAAATTCAATGGGGAAACTCAAAATTGGTTAGGATTTTGGGGACAGTTCAAAAAAATCGACGAAGATGTAAATATAGATGATGATGATAAATTCCCGTACTTATTACAAGCGACTGCCGTTGGTTCCCCAGCAAGAGAAATCGTAGATAGTTATCCTCCCTCAGGTGCGAGTTATAAAGAAGCTATCAAGCAGCTAAAATCCAGATTTGCACGCGACGAATTACTGTTAGAAATATACGTTCGTGAATTATTAAGGTTGGTTTTAGCTCAAGCCGCCAAAGATGGAAGTATGACTCTATCCAATTTATATGGTGTTAGAAACTCAGCTCAGAGCTTTGGAGACATTAGGGGTAAAAAGTGAGATTTATGCAGCTATGCTATATCCCCTTGTAGAGTCTACACTACCGAAAGAAATTCTGAGGGCGTGGGAGCGATCTTGACAGCGTAAGGAAAGTTTCGCGCACTCTGAAAACTTAGGAAATTTGTTGAATTTTCTACGTATTGAAGTTGAAAGTGAAGAGCGTCTCCAATTGGCACGTACAACTTTGTCTGCAGCAGAAAAGCTTGTATCTGTTCCGGCTACCGCCGCCTGTATTTATGCGGGAGACTTAAAGAAGAAACAAGTTCATTCTTGTATATGGTGTGATAAGGAATCACATAATTCCTCCGAGTGCTTTAAGGTGCGCAATCTTTCATTTGAGGATAAGAAAAATTTACCAAGAAAGAAAACGACTTGTAAAGGTTGCTTAAAAACTGGGCATGGTGCCGAAAAGTGTAAAAGTTTTGTGAAAGGTTTACTTTGCAACAAACGTCATGTAACGGTGATGTGCAGAGAACTAAAAGGTTCTAGAAGTCTCAAAAAAGAACAACCTAAACTGCTAATGAAACGTGTGAAGTTTTATTGTCGAATCAAAACATGCGAACAACTCTTCTGCAAACTATAATGGTGAAGATTGTTCACAATGGAAAGACGGAATTGGTGCGAACACTTTTTGACAGTGGATCACAGAGATCTTACATACGGAAAGAAATAGTAAAGAGACTAGATTTAGTCTCGTTAGATCAAGAGACTTTGAATCACAAACTTTTTGGAGGAGTTGAAACTGAGTTGCAGGTGCATGGGATTTTTGATATAGAGATACAAAGTGTGGAAAACGAATTCAAATACAAGTTATCAGTTTTAGATAAAGATAAAATTTGTGGATACATTCCGAGGGTGAAATTCAGACATATAAGTTCCTCACTTCGGAAACATAAAATTAAAATCAATGATTCTGGTAGAGATACTATAGAGATCGGATTGTTAATAGATGCCGATTATTCAGGACAATTGATGACGAGTAATATCATGACGATCGACAAAAGCCTTATTGCTATAGAAACTAAACTGGGTTGGATACTACAAGGTCCGGTGAAGAGTCAATCTACCTTGCTTGATGCTGTCGGACTTTGCTATTTAGATCTCACAGAACTGTGGAATTTAGAAACAATTGGTATAAAAGATCGGGCAGAAGTGAGGTCAAAGGAGAATTTAGTTAATGAAACCCTTAAATTCTTCCGAGAAAACGTCAAAGTAATAGAAGGTAATAGGTATGAAGTCTGTTTGCCTTGGAAGGACGGTCATCAGATTCTTGGAGATAGTAAAGATAAAGCGGAAAAGAGGCTTTTTGCTAATACAAAAAGACTTCAGAAAATGCGATATTTCGAAGATTACGATGATACTATAAAAAGCTGACACGAGGAGAGCATAATTGAAATAGCTCCAAATAATGGTACGATTGGTCACTATCTATCGCATCAATCAGTAATCAAGAATTCGAGTTTGACTACAAAAGTTCGTCCTGTATTCGATGCATCGTTAACGGATGAAAAAGGGAATTCGTTAAATGTTTACCTTGCAGAGGGGCCGAATTTGATAGAAATTCTGCCCAAACTTTTGCTGCAATTCCGGCAGCATACCATCGGTGTTACCGCCGATATAAAGAAAGCTTTCCTGCAGATTGCCTTGTCAGCTAGGGACAGAGACTTTTTGAAATTCCTATGGTGGAAAGATGCAAGCCAAAATGAAATTGTTACCTATAGGCACTGTCGTGTCGTGTTCGGCATTACTTCAAGTCCATTCTTGTTGGGAACAACAATTTCCCACCACTTGGATAATGCTCCACAAGGGTTAAAAGGAACAGCGCTTAAATTGAAGAAATCCTTTTATGTCGACAATTGTACCACCAGTTTTGAAACCGAAGAGGAAGTAGTCACGTTCAAAGAAGAATCCCGGACTCTGATGTCTTCAGGAGGGTATGACCTTAGAGGGTGGATTGCTGCACCATTCAAAGGCATAACTTCCACTTAAAAGATCATTTCAATTCTGGGACTCTCATGGTACACAGAGACTGATGAAATGTATTGCAATTTAACCTCTTTGACCTTTTCTGAGAGTGTCAATACCAAAAGGTCTCTGCTGTCAGTTGCACAGAGAATCTTCGACCCTATCTGATATAATAGTCCAGCTACGTTAATTCCAAAACTGATTTTGCAAAAAACATGGAAGATGAAACTTTCTTGGGATGAAAATCTTCCAAAGGGAGTTTCAGACCTGGCTAAAAAAGTTGCATTTCTTGAATTATTGTAAAATTTCAAGACGACTTGTGTTTGGATCCTTTGACGCATGCTCTATTACTCTACATAGTTTTAGTGATGCTAGTAAGGTATCTTATGCAGCATGCGTTTTCTTAAGTGCATCTTTTGAGGGAAAAACTTCGGTACAGTTAGTATTATGTAAGTCAAGAGTAGCACCTGCCAAAGAAGTAACCATTCCTAGATTAGAGTTGCTTGGAGCACTCATAGCTACTCGTTTGTATTGTCAAGTCATTGACGCTTTCAAATTGACAAGTTGCCAAGCGTATTTTTGAAGTGATTCATCTGTAGTTCTGACTTGGATAAAAAGATATTCCAACTGGAGTATTTTGGTGGCAAATCGTGTCGCTGAAATTAGAGGATGCACCAAAACTGAAGATTGGCATTATGTACCGGGTTCAATCAATCCAGCAGATCTTCCATCTAGAGGGTGCGATGCCAGAAAACTACTGCAGAGCAGATGGTGGGAGGGGCCCGACTGGCTTAAACAAGAGCCGGATAAATGGTCTATGTATGGAGTGTCAGAAGTGGATGAAGAAACAGTTAATTCAGAAAGAAGGAAAAACGTGGTTTCTTGCGTTTCCTGTATGACCCCACACTTTACGGATACATTCACTCGATTTTCTAGTTATTATAAGAATGTGAGAGTGTTAGCTTGGATCTATAGATTTTTCAATAACAGTCGTCATGAGAAGGATGCAAGATTAAGATGTAAAGAGCTAATCTCGGAAGAAGTGAATTTTTCAGAAAAAAGTTGTTATATTTGATTCAAAGCGAGAGTTTTCATAATACTGATGCTATGGCTTTAAAAGGGATGCATAAATTTAAGGATGACTGTGGACTAATTCGAATAAGAACTAAACTAGTTTTAAGTGACGAAGACGAGATCTTCAAGTGTCCAATTCTATCAACAGTAAACGATACACTAGTTCATCGCTTAATAGAACAGAAGCATCGACGACTGCAACATCCAGGTGCCGGAACCTTGATCTCCAACTTACGAGAAGATTATTGTATTGTCGGTGTGAGACGACTTGTAAAAAGAATTTGCTCAAAATGTGTTATTTGCAAAAGATTCAAAGGGAAATCTATTCAGCCGCCAATCGCACCCCTATTAAAAGACCGTATAAAATATGCGGGAGTTTTTGAGGTTACTGGAATTGATTTGGCTGGCTCACTCTATGTGTATTGTCTAGTGAAAAGGCATGGATTGTGATTTTTAAATATGCCATTTATCGTGCTGTACACTTCAAATTAACAAAGTCTTTATCAACAGATTCCTTTATAATGGCACTAAGACGATTCATAGCCAGAAGGGGTAGAATAAGCGTTATATATACGGATAATGGTACTAACTTTGTGGGAGTCAATAGAGCGTTAAACGAGCTTGATTGGGAAAGAATACTAGAGTTTTCGACAGTTGAGAAGATTAAAAGGAAATTCAATCCTCCAACCGCTACCTGGTGGGGTGGTTTTTGGGAGAGGTTGGTGCGGATGGTAAAAGAGCTTTTAAGACGAGTTTTAGGTTCTAAAACAATAAGTTATATTGAATTAGAAACGGTGCTATGCGATTGTGAAGCAACGATGAATTCAAGACCATTGACTTATTTACAAGACGAGACGACGGAATTAAAGCCATTGACACCTGCATATTTTATACAAGGAATTCCACACATTGATGTGCAGGATCTGGATAATATTGACAGTAACAGCTTGAATCGTCGTCTGCGGTATCTGCAAAAGCTCCGAAATGATTTACGCACAAGATTCAGAAATGAATACCTAGCCATGCTAGTGCATAGAGGAGAACGAAGAGGAGACACCTTACAAGTGGGTGATGTGGTGTTGATTGGCACTCCGGACAAGCGCATCTGACCTTTGGGTCTCGTTCTTCAGGTATTTCCGGGTACAGATGGCCATGTAAGAGTGGCGAAAGTAAAAGCGGCTCAGGGTGAAAAAATAAGACCCGTCCAAAACCTTTTTTTTTAGAAGTAGCTCGTCCTGCAGATCTACCTCCGAGTTGTCAATCTCAAGTGTTGCCAAATCCAGATCAAGCCACAGATCCTAAAAGATCATTCCCACTAAGTTCACCTACGCATCAACAGACTGGTGCATCAGAGATTACTGAACCTTTTTCGGAGTCCTTTATACTAGATGGACCTATAACCACTAGAATCGTGAGACAAGTAAAAGTTCCTCATCGGCTGAATCTTTGAACTGAAATAGTCTATAGTGTTGCAATTTTACAGTGGGAGAATGTTGAAGAACGTGAACAGACTCAATGGTTGTGACTTTTGTTTACTAGCGACTTTAATTAAACATGTTTTGCAATGAAAATGTTTGTGGCAACAGTTATGTTGTTCTGATTTTTCTAATGAAAAATATTGATATAGTTTTTGTAGACTGTTCTTATAGCTGTTAATTAAAAAGGTTTTCGTTTAGTTCCATTGTCATTTATTAAAGAAAAATATTTAGATCGAATTTAAACACTTCTATTAAAGTCGTACTAGAGGTCCGGAATCAATCCAGCACTGATTCATATGGGGATGGATTGTGAAGCAATCCCATCCACCTCATTGTTGAAAAGTATAGTTCACGAAGCGAACTAAATATGATTGCGTAGCACGCATCGGGGGTTGACGAGCGATAGCGAGCAAGGGCCGGAGTAAACTAGGGCCCCCGAGTAAAAATAAAATTTTTGATTGGCGTTATTTCTTTTTTATTCTTAAGTCCAAGTTTCTATCTTCGCAATCGTTAAAAGATAGAGTTAAAATTTCGACGGATTTAAAATCTGCGGAAAATTTTACACCTGATCGATCCTTAAATGTGTGATTTTCTTTAAATAAATTATTTTTCAATTGTAACTTTTATATTTTTGCAATACGAATTTGGCCACATTTGACGAAGATATTCATTACGAACACAAAAAAGACTATTTGAGGTTTTTTATCTTCGCGATCGTTAAAGACAGAGTAAAAAATGTCATCAAATTTAAAACTTGTGGAAAATTGCGACATGCCCGCGTCATGTCTGGGGGAAGTGGGACTCATTCTTAAAATTATTTTGTGTTCTTTTTATTGTTTTCAGTATCAGTAAGGACATGAAAACAACGGTCACGGGCAACGCCGTTTTGACTTTCTAGTATACAGGGTGTCCATAAAAGAATGTCCCAGTTTCAATGGTATATTATAACAGTTTAGTTTAGACTATTTACAGCAAATCATCTATCAAATTGAAGGTAAACTCACCTAGTTTTTCTTACAAATGTTCAATATGTGCATCTTAAGTTATACGGCACACATCCAACCTAAAATCCAATTATTCCCACACTTTGGTTAATAAGTCCGGATCAATAGCATCTTCAATTCTGTGTTTCAACTCTGGCAACTCATTAGGTAGCGGCTAAACGTAGACGCGATCTTTTTTAAATCCCCAAAGGAAAAAATCGCATGGCGTTATATCAGGTGAACGTGGAGGCCATTGAAAAAGAGCTCTGTCGTCTCGACCATTACGACCCATCCAACGGTCAGGGACTTCGACGTTCAACCACTCTCGCACAAAGATATTCCAATGGGCAGGGGCTCCATCCTGTTGCCAAAAAAAGTTTACAGGTTCACCCTCAACTAATTGAAGAAAAAGCCATTCTTTCAACATATCCAGATAAGCCATCCCTCTTACAGTAAGAATTGGACTTTAGGTTGGATGTGTGTGTGCCGTATAACTAAAGGTGCACATATTGAACATTTGTAAGAAAAACTAGGTGAGTTTACCTTCAATTTGATGCATGATTTGTTGTAAATAGTCTAAATTAAAATGTTATAATATACCATTAAAACTGGGACATTCTTTTATGGACACCCTGTATTGTATACTAGCAAGCAAGTTCATTTTTTACAGAGCGGTCAGGATGACTCAGTATAAATGACAATGCGATACAACTGAACAGCAAGGCAGACATGCTTTGACGGTCGGGTGATTCCTTTGGCGAGGGTATTCTTGGTATTATAAACCTGTTATTCAAATGTGGCTCTTGCGACATAACCACCTAACCCAACGAACCTGATTTGATTTCATGGGTTTATTTGAGTTCTTTAATTCAATACAATTGTTAATTACATGAAAAATATTTGGAGTTGCAACATTTTGGTCTAGATGCTATATGCAGTGCAAGAGAAGTTAATATGTGTTATGGTGAACAGCCATGTCTCACTGGGTTTCGCCCCCAGGGGCATTCCTTCTTTAGATTTGTACGGGCTTCACAACCCCGGGGTACCTGAGTGATCTTTCCTACCTTTCGTTGTTCTCCTCCCCTACCCTTTGCTTTTTGCTTTTTCTTCCTCCCTCATTGTGGTTGCCTCTTCGGAGGTGAGGGCTCCCCTTGAGAAGCTTTTCGCCAGTCTGGGCATTTAGCTCCTCTTGGGGATTATATCACCCACGTGTTTGCCGTGCGTGGAGACCTGTGTCTTCGGAAAAGGTGATCCTGGTGATTGAGGGACAACATAACGCCCCAATACATTGCTTCGGCTCCTGCTTCGAATAAACAGGAGGTGTACTTTGGTCCCAGTACATTGATCGGCTGGTGGGTATATCCTGCTAGGACTAAGGACCTGCTCACCAACTAGCTCCTTAGGGCAGTCATAGAGGTGAGTTGGGTTCGTATAGTCCCTGGCTAGCACCGGTACAGGAACCTGTATCCCCTCGTTGGACTCCATGGTGGATGGTGCCGCCGGGGACTGAATATTTAATTTTCAATCATGGAAAACCAAAAATCAACTTCTCCTTCAGTGGAGCAAATATGTAATAATAATAATAATAATATAAAAACATAACAGAACAAAAAAATTTTACAATAAAAAGTAACGAGGGAAATCTTAAAAATATATCTGCGATTTTACTTCATAAAACAATATTAGGTATGATTGGAGAGACTAAAAACATAAAAAAAAAACCTAGCAGGAGATGTACTCGTTGAAGTTTTAAATAGAACACAAGCTTTAAATATAATTAAAATAAAACCCGTTGGTCCAATAGGAGTAACTGTCACACCCCACAGAACTTTAAATTCATCCAGAGGTGTTATATCTGAATCAGATTTAGTTCATGATACTGAACAAGACATCTTGGAATCCCTATCCGAACAATATGTAATTAACGACAAAAGAATCACGATTTCAAGAAATAATCAGAAAATACCCACTAAACACTTAATATTAACTTTCAATACACCAACCATACCAAAACACGTTAAAATAGCTTACATTAATTGCCCAGTGAGACATTTCATTCTGTTGTTTCAAATGTCAAAGATTCGGCCACTCTTTTCTTTCTTGCCGCGGCAAAGAGACCTGTGCGAAATGTTCTAGTACAGAACAGAAGACAGATATATGTACATCATCATCTCTTTGCTGTGTAAACTGTAAAGGTGAACATCCAGCTTTTGCCAAGTCTTGCCCTAAATTCCATACAGAAAAAGAAATTCAGTCCATTAAAGTTCAACAAAACATTTCATTTCCGGAGGCCCGAAAAATTGTAAATGATAGCACCCCGAAACCTGGAATATCTTACTCATCAATAGTAAAAAAAACTTTCAAAGCCAACGGAACTCAAACCGATGCAACTATGTTTAAGCCATCTAACCAACATAAAACTTCAACGAACCAACCTAAAACGACTTCTTTCTCTAAAGCATCACCTACAACCTCATAGAATACAAAAATCATAAACCAACCAAATCAATCTAAAAATACTTCTTTAAAAAGAACAATATCATCTGAACAAAATAACATTAAAATTCAAAAAAGTTCTCAAATCTCTCTTCACCCTGACGTTTCATCCAGAAACTTGATAACTAATCCTTCAACCAGTGATCTCATTAATCTTTATAACACTGAAAGCGATATTTCATCTGTAGAAGATGAGGACTTGGAGATTTCGCCACTGAAGCCCAAGAAGGATCCTCGGCAAGACAAACATCGTCCTAGGACGAGAAATCACAAATAGTTTTTCCTTCTCTATTATTCTTTATTTTTATGGCTTCCTTTCTTTCCTGGAACTGCCGGGGTTTTCGTCCAAAAATTGCTGACCTTAAAGACATCATAAACAACCACAAGCCAGCTGCAATCGCCCTCCAGGAGACCTATTTAAGAAAGAATGATACCACCAACATTCGTCATTTCACTATATTTCGAAAAGATTACGATGATGGCCAAGGAGCATGTGGAGGTGTTGCTTTGCTTGCCTCCCATGACTTTCCAGTCACTCAAATTAACCTTAAAACAAATCTACAAGCTGTTGCTGTAAGACTTCATGTCAAAATCTTAATTACAATATGCAATTTATACTTACCTCCTAACACCCATGTCGCCACTTATGAATTAAATAATTTAATAGATCAACTTCCTCAACCATTCATTATACTTGGTGACCTAAATGGTCATCATATTCTCTGGGGCAATTCAGACATTAATCGTAGAGGCAAACAAATTGAGAAACTAATAACGGACAATGATTTATGTATAATGAATAACGGCCAACCTACTTATTTTCACTCACCTTCACTTACTTACCATTCAATAGATCTGGCAATCTGCACTCCTTCAATTTTACCATTTTGGACCTTCTCTGTGGATTCTTACCTTTACAATAGTGACCATTATCCTATTAAACTAAAATATGACGGCCAATACCAACCTCACTCTGTCAGCCAAACTAACTACATCTTTGAAACTGCCAACTGGCCACTTTTTACTAGCCTTGCAGATATTTCTAACACGGTAGAAATTGGTGACATCGATGAAGTCACCTCAAAAATAACAAACATAATTATAGCAAGTGCTGACGCTTGCATTAAAACAGTCAGTAATACATCTAAAAAACAAAAGAAACCTTGGTGGAATGAGGATTGTAGCGATGCATATCGGAAACAGAGAAAAGCCTGGAATATCTTTAATAGATATCCAACACGTGAAAACTTTATCTCTCTATATTAAAAAAATGTTACCGCCGACGCCGCCGCAGAATTGAAAACTGTGTTGTTTAGCTCGATTCTTAGACGGTTTCCCGAGAAAGTACTGATCGGAAAAAAACAAAATTGACATGGTTTGTTCTTCATCGTATTCCCTGGACAATTATAAAGATTTTTTTTCCGATGCGGCTATTAGTTTAGGGTTTATTAAATGTTAAAATTGAAGAAGCGAAATTTCTTCCGCGAGTGAGCAAAACACATACAAAATTCGGCGAGCGTAAGCGAGCAGGGGGAGAAGCCCTCACTCTGACGTGATGGACCGTAAAGGGAAATCAGGATAATACAAATTATTCAGATAGTTTCACTCTGCGAAAGGAATGTTGGTTTGCGAAGCAAACCAAATGCCATATGTAAAAGGAGTGTTGGTTTGCGAAGCAAACTAAATGGGATTGCGTAGCAATCCCGGGGGTTGGCGAGCGTAAGCGAGCAGGGGGCGGAGCCCCCTAGTAATTTATAAAAAAGCAAAAGCAGCATTTCGAAAAATACAAAGACGTAGTCAGAGGGATTCTTGGACGAATTATGTCAATAGTATCAATAGTAAAATTACAAGTAAACAATTATGGAATAGGATTAAAAGAATTTCCGGTGTTTACCCCAATAGACAAATTCCTATTCTAGAACATAACAACCAAATACTATCGGCACCCAAAGACATAGCAAACACAATTGGTTCATGCCTTTCCTAAATATCCAGCTCCAGTAACTACTCTGAAAGTTTAAAAAAAATTAAAATTGCATCTGAAAAGAATAAAGTTAATTTTACATCAAATAGTATATTATCTTATAATTGTGATTTTACTTTTTCTGAATTGACCAAGGCTTTATCCCTAGTTCACAAATCAACTCCTGGCCCAGATAATATCAGTTACATCATGCTCAAACATCTTTCAAATAGTTCTCTAAATCATCTCCTGAAATTTTACAACAGAATTTGGACAGAGCATACTTTTCCGCACTCTTGGAGGTATGCTACTATAATACCCATACTGAAACCGAACAAAGACCCCAAGAATCCTTCGAACTACCGTCCAATAGCCCTAACAAGTTGCTTATGCAAAATTTTAGAAAAGATGGTCAACGCGCGGTTAATGTATATCTTAGAAAAAGATAAATGTCTCTCCCCACTTCAAAGTGGCTTCAGGAAATATCGTTCGACTTTTGACAATCTAGTCGCTTTCGAGTCTGAAATCAGAAATGCATTTGTTGAAAATAAACATATCGTCTCGATTTTCTTCGACATCGAAAAAGCTTACGATCGAACGTGGAGACATGGGATTTTAAAAGACATTTTAAAAAATGACATAAGAGGAAATCTGCCTATTTTTATCCAAAATTTCTTAGAGAAAAGATATTTTAAAGTAAGGATTGGATCGATTTTATCCGATGTTTTTATTCAAGAGGAGGGAGTGCCACAGGGCAGTGTTTTAAGTGTTACTTTATTTATTTTAAAAATTAATGATATTGTTTCTCAATTTCCTCCATCAGTGAAAGGTCTTATTTACGTTGACTATCTGCAAATTTCATGCGCAGCTAAAGACATTCGTTTAATTGAAAGACAACTTCAACAGGCCGTTAACAAAATCACTCATTGGACTAACGAAAATGGTTTCAGTTTCTCACCTTCCAAAACCGCGTGTGTTTATTTTTGTAAAAAACGGAATCTTCATCTTGACCTTGAAATATTTTTCAAAGATATTTTAATTAATGTTGTGGACAGTTTTAAATTTTTAGGTATCATATTTGACAAGAAGTTGACTTTTCAGCCGCATGTTCTGTTTTTACTTCTGAAATCATGGCCATATATAAAGCATTAGAAAATATATCTGATCATTATCATAAAAAATTTATAATTTTCACAGATTCGTTAAGTGTTTTACAGTCATTGAAACATCCTGATCATGACAGTCATCCCGTTGTTTTGGAGTCACTGAGAAAAATTTATCATCTTTCATTAAAAAAATTTTAATTTGGTATTTTGTTGGATCCCATCTCATGTTGGGATATCGGGAAATGAAATAGTTGACCAAGCCGCCAAATCGGCCGTAACTAATATTAATCATAACATTCCTTATCGCGACTTAAAATCATTCATTTACAAATTTTTAGAAGAAAAATGGCAGAAGGAATGGAATGAACAAACCGAGAACAAACTTCACACTGTTAAACCAATTATAACTCAATGGAAATCGTTGCCTCTAAGAAGACAAAATGTAATACTAACACGAATCCGTATTGGACATACTCGAATAACACATAGACACCTCCTCCTCGGAGAAGATCATCCCATTTGCAATTTCTGTATTTGTCCACTAACCGTAAAACACATCTTAATAGAATGTTCTCATTTTAACAGTCAACGACTTAAACATTTTAATTCTTATACCTTGGTTTTAGATGACATGATCGGAGAGAATCCTCATCGAAATATTTTTAGCTTTTTATATGACATTGGGTTTATTCATCACATATAATTTTATATGGTATTCATTCTATTATGACATGACTCATTTCATTTAATTAATAAATTTTATATCTGATTTCTTATCTTGAGTTTGGCATAATATGTCCCAGGAGGACTCAATGCCACAAAATCTAATCCAATCCAATCCTCACTGGGTTTGACCACTGTGCTAGCAACCATTGAGTTGTAGGGGGTCACAGGTGCGATTTGAATCTTTTACATCTCATCTAACAATGAAAATTTTGCCGCTCATAAAAAAACTACAGAATTTTGGCTCTCTGACAAAATAATAGCTATAATTTTGCTTGATTTACAAAAAAAAAATACTTTTTAAGTTTATCTACACAAGGATTCAAAAAAATCTTTTACAAACAATTTACTTGCAATCTGCAACAAAAAGTACTCAAAATTATTTAAACATTGATATTGCTTATAACACACGATCTATAAATTATAAGCGGTTTTTACCATCCGTAAGGCACGGATTAGCAACCGAAGGGTTTCGAGTTCGAAACTCGGTCCAAATAAAGACCGTGGGGCTGAAATATGTTAAATATGCCGTGGCCTCAAATGTTTTCACGTTGGCGTGGTATGACCATGGTTCAAAATTACGTGGTGTTGTCCTCGGATCCCCTTCGGGTTTGATCCCGGTCCATCGCCAATAGCCCGTTGTGTTTTCCACTGTGACGTCAGTTAAAATTCCTACCTACCGTCGCCAATAGCCCGCGGCTCTAAATTGAAGTATTTAAATTATTATTTTAAAATCGCTCTATTTTGAAGTATTCGAACCTAGAGCCTGTTGAACCCAGGGCAAATAATGTGTATAAAATACCGATTCGAAAGAGAAAAATAATAAGGTAACCCCTGTCCTACGTCATCGCATTGTCCAGTTGAAAATAATATCGGCTTATTAACAATGCGTGTTCACATAAAGTATTTTGTTAGGTGAAAAAGCTTTCGATTCGAGCCGCATTGTATTTAAATGAATATACTACTCGAGAAAGTATATGGAAGCATTTGCAGTCAGTTATTTGCCAAAAGTGTCCACGCGTTCCTAGAACTACGTCCAACTTGTTTACGATTTCGTATCAAAACACCCTAAGGAGGAAGATCATGTTTTTGATGAAGCAATCAATTGAAAAGCGGAACACTATTTGAAGAACATTCTAAAGTATTTCGAAAGATATTCTGCATTTAGGCACCCACACAAGGAAATCGGTACTGTCAGATTGTCCTAAGCGTCATTTTGTCGCCTAGAATTATTTAAAAACACGATATTAACGTTATAACCCTCTGCTGCACACGCATAGTTACACCTTGCAGCCTTTCCCTCCCCCTGTTATACTTCAAGCCAATTTTTACCTTCTTGACCAAAATATTCTATTCTAAGAAAATGAGTAATAGTATATTTCCAAAGGATTCTAAAAAAAGTAGCAATATCTTTCCAGAGGATTCCTTTCTAAAGAAAGGAACGATGAAATCTTTCAAGAAGATTCTATTCTAAGGAAATTAGCAATAAAATCTTTTCAAAGGATTCTAAAAAATGGAGCAATATCTTTCCAGAGGATTCTATTCTAAGGAAAGGAACGATGGAATCTTTCAAAGATATTATATTCTAAGAAAATGAGCAATAGAATCTTTCCAAAGGATTCTAAGAAAAGGAGCAATATCTTTCCAGAGGATTCTATTCTTTGGAAAAAACGATGGAATCTCTCAAAGAGATTCTATTCTTTGGAAAAAACGATGGAATCTCTCAAAGAGATTCTATTCTAAGCAAATGGGCAGTACAATATTTCCAAAGAATTCTATTCTAAGAAAAGGAGCAACATAATTTCTCCAACGGATTCTATTCTATTTTAAGGAACGATGGAATCGTTCCAAAAGAATTTTTTATGGTGAAAATCAGCAATAAAATCTTCCCAAAAATTATATTCTAATAAACGGAGCAATAAAGAATCTTTCCAAAGAATTTTAATATAATAAATGGAGCAATAAAGAATCTTTCCAAAGAATTCTATTCTAAGAAAAGGAGCAACAGAATCTTTCCAAAGGATTCTATTCTAAGAAAATGACAAATAGAACCTTTCTAAAGGTGTGTGTGTGGAAATATTCTATTGATTATCTTGCCTTATAGATGTGGTTATTTAGTAATTAATTTTGTGTGTTGAGGCACAAAAGGAACACTAAAATACTCGGAAATTTCACGATGCTGAAAGGATTCCTACTGTCACCAAAACTGTTCATTCTTTCTTCATAGCGCATGAACCACATCAGTGCAAGCAAGTTGATAGATAGTAAAAGAATTTTAACATTTGAACATCTTGACGCAATCTTATTGAGAGCGGTGGTATCTTGAAGCCCGATGTGAAAAGGGTTTTCTACAATTTTCAAATACAGAGGACGCCATTGTACGGAGGTAAAACGAAGTTCTTATTTTATTCCGGAAGCGGTGTTGCATTGTATGGTTTTTCAGGCGAAGCAAATAGACAGTAGGTAGGTAGTTTAATTAATGTCGCACTTTAGCAGCACACGAGCTATTGGCGACGGTCCGGGATCAAATCCAAAGGGTAAGAATAGAAGACATCACGAAATTTTGAACCACGGCCAGATGACGAGCAAGTATGGACGGAGTCTGCGTTTTAAGATTCCAGAAGTGTAGGTGAATAAACAACTGTCTCGTACAAAAATGTTCCAGTGATGGAAACTTTTGGTAAGTAAATGGTTTAATTAATTAGTCGTTGTGTAAGCTACAAACTAAATCCGACTGGTCAGTAAGTAAATTTCCAAAAAAAACCTCTTTTGCAACATTGCTGTGAAACGAAACGTTTAAGTATTTAAAATTTTTGGTCATGAAATCAGTCTGTAATCGAAAATTTGTTCTCATCGAAAGAATGTCTTACATAATTAGGACAGTTTTGGTATACTTTAAGTCATTTTTCACTTTTTAGCATATTTTGAGTCTTTTTTCCAATGTTTTACGTAATATTTTTCTTCGGTTTTTGTGAAGTTCCCGGTCGCCTCACCAGAGTTAGGTAGAGCCGTTGGACACCATGGGGGGGGCTCTTGTATGGGGAAAGGAACCCGTTTGGAGAAGGGGTAGAAAAGAGGGACTTGCACGAAGGCCAGCGAGGAAAGCAGACAGGTTGGTTTGAGCTGGAAATGCATTGGGATTTTTCCCGAACGTGTATGATAGACTAACGGCCATATTCACAAGTCTCGAGTTAACTCGAGGATCAGTTGATCCGCGAGTAACGGCCGTATTTACAAGTCCGAGTTAACTCGAGGATCAACGATAATCCGCGAGTTATCGAAAAAACCGTATTCACAAGTCCTGATCAGTGGTTTAAACTGCCAGTTCGGTGTTACATTTTGATCCTCCGAAATCGGCGAGTTAACTCGCGAGTAAGAGTTACGCATGCGCAGTACTACCTTTTCAGCGATACAAAATGGATGACACATTTCATTCTATGCTAAATTACAGTTTTCTTGCGACGACTGTACTGGATCTGTCATTACGGAGCACCTTCTACACAGCAGCTCATGTCCTCATTATAATATTGCTTAAATGGAAAATTTAAAACATAATTTTATTGAAATTCAAAAGAAAAATGAAAATAAAAGTAGCTGCTTAATCTTAAACAAGCAGCTTGCCGAAACGATATATGGCGGTACCTCCGTCAGCAAAGCCGGAGAGAGCGAACGTTAGAATATGACCATGGCAAATACAAATTCGTCGAAGAATAAAAATTATTTTCCCAACTCATATTAAAATCCTGTGTGAGTCCTATTTATTCACAATTTGGAATCAATTCTACGGCGAAGTACGTGCTTGATCAGTATGAATGCAGATTCGGGCGTCGTAACCAATGTAAACAATATAATGTGAGGAGACGGTAGTAGCCAATCACAGCGAGCGTCTCATTTTAATCCCCGGATCACTTAACACGCCGTTTGAGAATACCGTTTCTGATAATCCTCGAGTTAACTCTTACTCGCGGATCAACTGATCCTCGAGTTAACTCGAGACTTGAGTAAGAGTTAACTCAAGGATTAGCAAGAACGGTATTCTCAAACAGCGTGTTAAGTGATCCGGGGATTAAAATGAGACGCTCGCTGTGATTAGAGTGCCTATATAATAAGAGTGGCGACATACGGGAAACACTTTCTGATTGGCTTAGAGACATTTTCTACCGCCCGAAGCGGTCTTTTCCTAGCTCCCGTAGACTTAACATTAGAGAAGTAAAATTCCCAGATTTTTTGGGAGGAGGGAAAAAACACGGGATTTTTGGGAATTAACCGGGAATTTTGGGGGAACATTGGGAATTTTGAACGTAAACAAACACAACCATATTTTACCATCAGTTTTCATTTTCTAGGTATTCTTTTGAGGAGTTTAAAACAATTTTTGATATAAATTCACTGAAAAACTATTCTGCAATTGAAATTCTTATTAATATTGAAGTAATTTAAATAGTTTTAATCTGCCCATTTTCTGTTTCAATTAGCTAATTCAGATAACAAAGTGTTGCATTCTAAAAAGTGATGTCGTACAATTTGCCTTTCACTCTTTTTGAAATATAAGAGAAACTTTTTTTAACTCATTACTTATAACCTTTTTACTCTTAAGCAAATCAGCTATTTAGTCCAATACTTCTTTATTCTGTGGATTTTATATTTCTTATTCTTCTATCTATTTTATTTGAAAAGATAGCAGATCAGCATCTTTCATCTTTAAGATTGTTTGCAAATAGCATTAATCATACAATAAAACTGCTAACTAAGAGTCATTGTCTAGGAAAAAACTTGTCCAGAACAGTATCTATCAGATCTCAAATTAAAATTAATTCTTAAACTAAAGTAGTAAACAGATATAAATTGCAACAAAATATTTAAAGCATAATTAAAATGAGTTTCTATAAAAAGATGAAACTTATTTACTATTCTTTTAATTTGATGTAAAATTATAACACCTACAATAAAACCTAAAATTATACTATCTGAAAAATGTCATTACTCACCTTTACAATTTCATTCATGATGAAAGACAGACTAGTTGTGCCATTTTAAATATTATATGTATAATTTTAACAAACGTGAATTTTTTTTTTATGTATGATATCATTGGAGTAGACCTTTCTCAAAAATATGTATCAAACTACATTTACTATTAACATTTTTCATACCGTTAAATAATAACTAAATAACCTCGAAATTCATCTCAACTTGCCCAGTACAAATTTAAACAAATTTTGTAAGAATAGCAATGCAATGAGTTTTTTCTAATTAAGCATGATACATTTATTTACTTACAAAGTAATAAACAAATTAAACCCTGTTTCAAACTATCATTAAAGACAATAATATAAAACATTTCAAAGGTTATATCAAACAAAAAATAATTGTATTGTAAAAACTATGCATCATCACATCATCCTGAAAAATCAACTTGTTCATTTACTAAAAAGGACAGCTGCTGAAACCCAAGCTGAAAGAAATTCTATATTATGTTTGATTTCATCTCAGTAAGCATTTAAACAACACACATAGAAAAAAAAATTTTTATTTTCACACTTTCCATCAGGGTTATATCATACACTTTCCATGAAACCAATTGGTTTAAACCAAATAACAAGTGGTAATTAATATCAATTAATCATAACCTTTTCATTAAAAAAAAGGCTTAATTACATTAGAATATCAACCAGTTGACATTGACAATCAGCTAATTTATTTTACTTTAATTAATTTTTGCATATATTTCATAATAATAACCAATTTGAATTATTTTTGCTGCTTTGTTTTTCTAAAAAGAATCTTGTTTAAACCAAAAATACCTGGTGTCAACCAAAAAAAAAAAAATCCAACCCTGCTTTCCATGTTATTGGTCCCGATCAAATCTACTCTAATTTTGATTGCAAGAGTAGATTTGATCTGACAGAGACAAGCTTAGACACTCTTTCATTACCCAACCTGTTTCGGGTTGCAGAGTGAGTATCAGAAAACGCAGAAAAGATTCTCTCACAAGCAGCTGAAGAAGGTGGGATTGAAAATAACCGCAAGGCAAGAGAACATAAACTTTGACCCTTAAAAAAACCCTTCCACCATACTTGAGGCGGTAACAATTTTGCACTTTGCCAAACAGAAACATTTTTATGTGCCCCATACTGTGCTTTAAAATGAGCAAAATCTGTCATGATGCTGGAAGTTAATTCCGCCATAGCTAGATTTGATATAAAATCCAAACCGGATATAAAACTGTCATCAGCCAAATCCTTATCAAAGTAACGAGGATCTAGAATATATCCTGCATAATGAATTGGCATACAAATCATTTCACGGCGTGTTTCAACTAAATTTTTAACTGCTTCTTCCTCTTCTGTCTGTAAAGGAGTTAAAACAAGCGACTCCAGAGATTCTTTTACATTTAAAAAGACATAAGGGACATCAGACAATGTGGCAGAGTCGGACTCAATAAGCTTGATTCCATCACAAATAGGCCTTATCATATTTACAAGACTATGAATACTCATCCAGAACAAATCGTTATCAAGAACTAATTGCCTAATATTCTTGTCAACATCGAGTTCTTCAATAAGCACAGTCTCTTGAAGAGATTCTTTCCCATTTAGAAGACTCTCAAACATAATCAAGGTACTACACCACCTTGTCTCTGCTGGGAGTTTAAGCGTAGATGCAGCTGAACCTTTTTTAGCTTTTTGCTTGGAAGTAAAAACAGCTGATAATGCCTGCGTGTTTTTAAAGTGTTTGACCACTTCTTTGGCATTTGAAATAATAACTTGAAAAGTTCGAACCTTGTAGATGTCAATAGTACATATTTGCGGGTAATGTTCTTGGACCAGAACCCATGCTGCTTTCATGTTACTGGCATTATCAGTTACCAGTGCTACTATTTTCTGAGGTCCAATCTCTTTTATAACATTGATTATTTCCTGGCAAATGTATGAAGCTGTGTGTCGGTTAGCCTTAGTTTCAGTAGATTTGAAAAACAGAGGTTCAGGCGTTGTTACAATGTAGGATATAACTCCTTCGTTTCTAATGTTGCTCCAGCCATCGGTAATAATAGAAACGAATTCAGCACTTCTTATTTTTTCTTTAACACATTCAGTTACTTCATCATACTCCTTATCTAAGAGCCTGTTTCTTAAATCATAACGACTTGGAACATTGAATGATGGCCTGATCTGTTTGAAGAACTGTTGCCAATAACTGTTCTCTATAAATGATAGAGGCAAATTGGACGAATATACTGCCTTGGCGAAAGATGACTCCAATTTCTCCGACTCAACTTTGGTCATTGTGTCAAAGAATGACCTAAGAATAGGTTTCCTTAAAGGTGATTCAACCACTGAAAAAGCAGGAGAAGCTAGAGAATCTGTTGTAGGAAGAGTAGTGCTGATTTCTCTTGGTTGGTCTTGATCCGAAACACTCCCTTGTTTAAGAATTAGTTCTTGGTTTCCCACATGTGATGATTCACCATCAATGTTTGAAAAAACAGGTACGGATAGAACTATGGGCTTTTGTTTACAAGTTTCCAAATGTTTAGACATCTTAGTTGCATTTGGGACTGAATACTTAGTTCCACAGTACTTGCACTTGGTCCTTCTTTTATTACCTTCACGGTATTCTATAAAATGCATCCACACATCAGATAATGGTCGAACCATGATGTCTGAAAAAAAATAATGCAATTACATTTATTATGATTGTAATAGTAACATAACTATTTTGAAAAGCTACTGTAATGTGAAAGTCACAAGATAACTTCTGGTTTCTTCCCATGGTTATAAGTACTTTCTCTTAAGTAAACTATAGTAGAGGAATCAGTACAACTTTAGTATAGGTACCCACTGGCAATATTTCTGATTTGGCGATTTTTTACAATGTGTAATTCGGAGAAAATCTGAATCTGGTAACTTAGAAAGTTGAAGAATATAATTACAAAACACTCGTCAAACTGAAATGTTGCGAATACCTATAATAAAGCTATTCAGAGGAATCAAACTGCTATTAAGACAGAATGCTTTAATTTCTACTTATGTTCATTTAAAGCTCTTATTACAAATGGTTCACAATAACAAACTTAAAAATCGCTAAAAATATGTTTGCATGAATGAACAATTTTGAATCGAGTCATGATCTCAAATGAATTGATTTTTTCATTCATGATTTAGATCATATATTTTAAATTTAAATGCTTACTAAAAATCTTTGTCATTCTTAATATAGTCAAATGATAATTTTAATCCAAATAAAATAAACAGGCAATTTTAAATAGCTCTGGTGCTATGAATCTTTTTTGTTTCCCTATGAAATAAATGAAATTTATTTTGCTGCACTGAAAACTTATTGTTAATGCTCCTAATGTTTGTTTTATTTTCGGCTCAATATGTAGTTTACTTTTTAAAACATTGCAAATCGTACGATGAAGTAATTTTATTTCTTGAGAGATTTCAAGCCAAAGGAATTTCTCTGGATTTAAAAATGCAAACAATCAAAAGAAATGCACGATCATCAACTAATTTTGCTACTTATTGAGTTTATATTTAGATTGTGTGAATTTGTAAACTCTACTTTAGAATGTTTTTAGACGACTTCATTCGTTTGACTTAACTGCACTCAAAGTTGAACAGATATTACTAAAACAAAATTTTATTTATAACAATGGATCTTTTAATTAGTGAAACAGTAACTGTAGATGTATAGATTCTCTAATAATTTAACCATAGTACACAAGGTGGCAAGTAATTGTCAATTTCAAAATTAAAAATTTTCCCCATGTTTTTCTGAGAAAAAAATTCTTTTGCAAATTAGCTCAAATGAACATCAAATTTAAAAATTGCTAAATTTCCCGTCTAAAGGTAATTGTTTTTCTGAGAAAAAATTCTTTCTTCTAAAAAAACCTTTAGCAAATTAGCAAAGAGAATATCAAAATGAAAAATTGCTAAATTTCCTGTCTAAGTGTAATTTTATTTTTGCATGTCGAAAAGTGTAATCAAGAATTGATATTTTAAACATGATCAAACACTAGTAATTTAAAGTTCTTTCTTTAAATTATTTAGATTATTTCAGGAGCTTTATAATATATCGCTTACTTCTGTTTCTGGCTTAAACCGAAATCCAAGTCATAGAATTAAAATTATACAAAAAAAGTACAAGGATATATGAAAAATACTGCAAATCACTTACCTTTTACAACAACCAACAGAGTAATCAAAATTTTTGTGGAAGAAAAACTCTAAAATCGTGAAAACGTGCTTTAATATTTGAAAACAGTGGAATGTAAATCAGGAGTTGAGTTGTTCTTTTCTGAAAACTTCCGGGAATATTCAAAATTCTCATCCCAAAAAACCGGGTTTATTCCCGGGAATAAACCCGGTTTTTTCCAGCCTTTACATCTCTACTTAACATGGGAACTTTTTGTGTGTTCGAGAAAAACGTGTGTATATTAAATTAAAAAGAAAATATAGCTTATTGGTGTTCCATTTCGTGTTCTAGAATGTTTATTTATTATTATTTTAGTATTTTGTCAGCACAAGTTTGAAGACTTTTTAAGTAAATAGCTGTGTTTTGCTGAAACAACATGGTGTTTCCCGCAATCTAAGTTAGCGCATGTGCAATCCATCTCATCAATTACGCATGTAATTGAGCGTTTATATGATTAATTTAAAGCGAATATATACATATTATAACAATCATATGCATTTTGTTCTCCTTGAAATGATATATTAATTCGCCCAGCAACATTATTTGAGACGATTCTGGTAGAAAAATGGCTGCCGCGCATTGGGCCAAATTTGGTCCCTTGTCGCCACTTATTATATAGGCACTCTAGCTGTGATTGGCTACCTCACGATCACGTGGTATTGTTTACACTGGTTACGACGCCCGAATCTGCATTCATACTGATCAAGCACGTACTTCGCCGTAGAATTGATTCCAAATTGTGAATAAATAGGACTCATACAGCATTTTAATATGGTTCTGGGAAAAGTAATGCAAAGGTATTTAATTTCAAATTGGATTTTTATGGAAACCTAAATTTTGCAAGAAAGAATTGTACACAATGTCTTGACAGATGTATGTAATCCAATTATCTTTGTACTTGCCAGTATGGGTGTGTGTTGGTGGTGTGAAAAGTGACTTGCATTGTCAATTTTCTTTCATTCGTAATAATTCAACAGAATAATTTTAAAACTACGACGAATTAGTATCTGCCATGGCCGTTTTCTACCGTTCGCTCTCTCCGGTTTAGAGGACAGAGGTGGCGCCATCTAACTTTTCGCTAAGCTGCTTGTTAAGATTACGCAGCTACATTTAATTTCATTCTTCTTTTGAATTTCAATAAAATTATGTTTTAAATTTTCCATTTAAGCAATATTATGATGACGACATCAGCTGCTATGGAGCAGGTGCTTCGTAATGATACGTCCAATCCAGTGACCAGGCGTCGCAAGAATACTATACTTTAGCATAGAATGAAATGTGTCATCCATTGTGTTTTTGCAGAATATCCTTCGCAAAAAGGTAGTACTGCGCATGCGTAACTCTTACTCGCGAGTTAACTCGCTGATTTCGGAGGATCAAAATGTAACACCGAACCGGCAGTTTAAACCACGGATCAGGACTTGTGAATACGGTTTTTTCGATAACTCGCGGATTATCGTTGATTCTCGAGTTAACTCGGACTTGTGAATACGGTCGTTAACGTTCTAATAGATTTACGGCCGTATTCACAAGTCCGAGTTAACTCGAGGATCAACGATAATCCGATAGTTATCGAAAAAATCGTATTCACAAGTCCTGATCCGTGGTTTAAACTGCCGGTTCGGTGTTACATTTTGATCCTCCGAAATCGGCGAGTTAACTCGCGAGTAACGGCCATATTCACAAGTCTCGAGTTAACTCGAGGATCAGTTGATCCGCGAGTAAGAGTTAACTCAAGGATTATCAAGAACGGTATTCTCAAACGGCGTGTTAAGTGATCCGGGGATTAAAATGAGACGCTCGTTGTGATTGGTCTCCTTACGATCGCGTGTGTTGGCTTCTACTTAAAGCTATCAGGGAAGGCATGATAGGAGGAGGCGTTGCTTGATAACAAATAACAAGTTTATTAATTAAATGACATCACGAATACAAAGCGGACCACACGAGAGAGTACGTTAAGTGTGTCCATACTCATACATACATTCTAGCTCTCTCTCTGATACAATCGTCATTACAAATCCCGTGCATACGTTTGATGACTCTAGCGCCATCTATTGACCGTTAAAATTATTGTGCTACAAATAAGAATATAACACGTGGTATTGTTTTCATTGGTTACGACGCCCGAATCTGCATTCATACTGATCAAGCACGTACTTCGCCGTAGAATTGAATCCAAATTGTGATTCAATAGGATCACACAGCATTTAAATATAGGTTTGGGTAAAGAAATGCATAGGTATTTAATTTCAAATTGGATTTTTATGGAAACCTAAATTCTGCAAGAAAAAATTGTACACAATGTCTTGACAGTATATGTAATCCGATTATCTTTGTATCTGTCAGTATGGGTGTGTGTTGGTGTCGTGAAAAGTAACTTGCATGGTCAATTTTCTTTCATTCGTAATAAATCAACAGAATAATTTTTATTCTACGACGAATTTGTATCTGCCATGGCCAAACTCTACCGTTCGCTCTCTCCGGCTTTGTTGACGGTGTTGCCGCCATCTATCTTTTCGCCAAGCTGCTTGTTCAAGATTACGCTGCTACCTTTATTTTCATTTTTCTTTTGAATTTCAATAAAATTATGTTTTAAATTTTCCATTTAAGCAATATTATAATGAGGACATGAGCTGCTATTTAGCAGGTGCTCCGTAATGACAGATTCAGTACAGTCGTCGCAAGAAAACTGTAATTTAGCATAGAATGAAATGTGTCATCCATTTTGTATCGCTGAAAAGGTAGTACTGCGCATGCGTAACTCTAACTCGCGAGTTAACTCGCCGATTTCGGAGGATCAAAATGTAACACCGAACCGGCAGTTTAAACCACGGATCAGGAGTTGTGAATACGGTTTTTTCGATAACTCGCGGATTATCGTTGATCCTCGAGTTAACTCGGACTTGTGAATACGGCCGTAAGAGTTACGCATGCGCAGTACTGCCTTTTCATTGATACAAAATGGATGACACATTTCATTCTATGCTACATTACAGTTTTCTTGCGACGATTGTATTGGACGTATCATTACGGAGCACCTGCTGTATGGCAGCTCATGTCCTGTGTGAGTCCTATTTATTCACAATTTGGGAACAATTCTAGGGCGAAGTACGTGCTTGATCAGTATGAATGCAGATTCGGGCGTCGTAACCAATGTAAACAATATCATGCGAGGAGACGGTAATAGCCAATCACAGCGAGCGTCTCATTTTAATCCCCGGATCACTTAACACGCCGTTTGAGAATGCCGTTTCTGATAATCCTCGAGTTAACTCTTACTCGCGGATCAACTGATCCTTGAGTTAACTCGAAACTTGTGAATATGGCCGTTAATGTAATAATATATAATTTGTTTAGCATATAGTCAAGATGTGGTGTTAATAAATTTGAAATATGCTCATGGACCAGTTTTAATGTTTGGGGGACGACAAGGCAGAGGATTAGGAAATATAGCCCAAAAATGGTTGACATGTTTATACATAACAAATTCCAATTTTTTTTAAGCCAGAATGCGCACTGTACAGCTTTTACTAGCAAGTTCAGATTTGTGTCGGTTGCCTTTAACCTATTGTTCAGAGGAATATTTTGCTCCATTGGTGATTTTCTTTTACGCTGCATAGGAGCATGATGAAATATAGTAGCTTCATCTGCTTTTGTTTTCGTTCAGAATCAGCTCTTTTTGCCTCCCATTGATCAGTATCAAAGTGAACCTATGACACAAAAATAATCATTAAATATTTGTTGACTTTAATATACAAGTACCATTAATTTTTAGTATGCTTTCTGTGAAAAAAAAAGTTAATTATTTATTTGATATGTTCTTCCTTCAATGAAATATATATCTTCAACCAGAAAAGTGGGCATTTTCTATCACATTGCTTACTGTTATTACAAGTACTTAATTTTTAAATTAGATAGTTAAGTAATGTAGATAAAGGAGTAATATCTTGAGAAATTTGTTTAAGATGTCAAGACTGATGCATAAATAGTAGCATGTATTTACAAGAAGGGTTATTTTAGAACACGAAACTAGTAAATCTTATATTTTTAAAGGCTTTTAAAATAACAAAAATTTGAAATTAAGTACTTAAAATGGCAGCAATTTAAGTTAAATTATGTGCACAATTGCTGCAAACACACTTAACTCTTACTTCACATAAGTAACATCTGTCAGTTAGTAACCATTTCTGTATTTTCACCTTGGCTGCCCATAAAGCTGTGTTCAGGATCCCTTGGAAACACTTTTAAAATATATCCTTGCTCTGACATGTTAGTGCAATTCACTGTAGAGCAACCAGGTATGTTTATTCTAATCTGTCTCAGTTATTCTAGAAAAATAAAGACCAACATAAGCTTATGTAGGTCAGGACAAAAATAGTCAACAGCATCAGTATACATTTGTTAAAAAAAATCTATCATATTTTCAGATGAAAAAATAGAACAGATTAAAATTTGAGCAAATGAACAGATGAATGTTTGCATAAAAATAACTAACAGCATCGGCACATATTTTTATCCAAATCCACAGATGAATGTTGGTGTGGTGGTTGTTTTGTTCTGAGACCTAGCAGCAAGAAAAGATGAATGTTTGCATCAAAAATAACTTTATATGAAGCATGGCTACAATTTACTCTCAAATTGACTGATGATTCAATTTGGCTCCGCCAATTGTAAACCTTTTAAAAGGGAATCGCTGAAAAAATCGCCAAAGTCGAATTTCAATGTCGTCTGAAAGTTGAACACATCAATTTTAATATCATCCCCGGGAGGACAAAAAGCATTGGATTATTTAATATGGATACATTCGTATAAATGACTTTTTTAAAGCCCACTTACCTGAGTAATTGATGAGATGGACTGCACAAAGTGCTAACTTAGATTACAGGAAACACCATGGTGTTCGAAAAAAGCTATATTTACTTTAAACATCTTCAAACTTATACTGACATAACACTAAAATAATAATAAATAAACATTTGAGAACAAGAAATGGAACATGAAAAAACTACATTTTCTTCTAAATTTAACGTGGACTTTTTTTCCTTGTACACACAAAAATTTCCCGCCGACCAACCGGTATAGTGGTTAAAGAAGACCAAAATCCCAAATTTAAAAAAAAATAATAATAATAAATTTCGTTTGGATAAAACGATTTACAAACACATGTAGACTAAGAGAGATGGACCACTTTTATTTACCCCAAATTTACCATAAAGTTTGTTATGTGTTTCAGAATACCCTTAACCAACAGTCTTCAGAAAGGCCTTTCTTAAGGTTGGCGAGTGGTGGGGGGCCGAGTGATGACGTTATCAATATGGCTGCCGCGCAAACGTGTGACACTTTACTTAAACGAATCTAGCTCCTCAACGAAGCATCGTAGAGCACTGTTCTTTTTTTTAATTGCTCGTAATGAAATAACTATTGCTTGTTTTATGTAATAACAGTATAGAACGTACGTATAATAGTTTTCCTGATATTTAGCCCGAAACTTACATTTTACGAATTTTTTTATTTTATAATGAATGTTTAAAGCCCAACAACTCTTAAACCGTTAAGAAAATAAAATATAGGTAAGATTTATATAAAATGTTTGCTAAGATTGTGGGGATTTATAAAATGCCATTAACATGTCTTTGGATGTATAACGAGATAGTAAATAGAGGTTATTGTCCTACTCTTGAAGCCAAGAGCTGCTTGACCAGCCCGCTGTGGCGGGGACCTTGAGAGTAAGCACTGACCTCTCTGATGTATTAGTATGGACTTCTAATGTATTATAATCACAAACAAAGACTAAATAACAAACAAATAAAATAACTAATTTTTATGTATATTTCTTCTATTGTATTCTGCGAGTCTTCACATAAGTTTTTGGGACTTATGGACCTCTAAAATATGTCTTTATAACTACTCTAACGTAATATTTATCTGCTAATTAACTAAATCTAAAACTAATGCTAAATCTTACAGTAGATGTCAAATTGGAAAAAATGTTTTAAACAAAAACAATTTAAAATTAGCACTTGCGTTCTTGTTTAAGCAGTTTCACAGCATCATCTGAGTCTGTCACTATCGTTACTTTTTAAAGCAACTTGATCCTCTGCAGAAGTCTCGTCATTTTCAGGCGGAATATTACCAGGTTACATAAGCCCTTCATACCACTAAACCTGGTATTCTATTCCCGTTTTCTAAATTCCATCTATTGCAGGTTGGGTAAATTTTTTCCAGAAGTTTTTACGTTTCCCCATTCAAGATACAGCATTGCACCGCTCGACGTTTTGTTCCAAAGCAGATTTTGAAGGAGGAAGAAGGGTAGGATCAACAGGCATAAGTTTTGTCAACGGTTTAGTTGTTAGCAGAAGATAGACGTTTTTCTTTTAAAAAAAACTGAATTTCACTTCTGATACTGAGACGTACGAAGGGTAGCCATACACACAAATGTCTCTACACTAATCAGCAATGATTCATCCACCAAAGCGGATTCTACTAATTTAGCCAAATTTATTGATGAGCCATGCTTTTTGTAAGAATATTAAATGGTTTGATTTTACCTTGTCTGGTAAAAGCATCAGTGTAATCTGAACCAGTCAAGGCGTGAAAGCCTGGCAGGCCGTCAGCTATTTCACTTCTTATTTCTTTTTCTATTTTTAAGACGTTAATATGTCTTCTAGAGTTGTTTGAAGATGCATCACATTCAAGCCATAAGTGTGCATTCATTAAGTTCTTTTGGTGATCGATTATTAACACTAAAATATCCGAATCGTTTGCTCGCGCCAAAAATATTTTTTTCTTCATCATTTCGAGTCGTGTGTGTAACATGCCAAATTATCCTCGTATCTGCTTCTTTGTGTTGGCAGACAAGTTCTCTCGCCTCATTTACGTTCATGTCGGTGCCTATACATGAGTACAAGTAACAAGTCTGTTCTACAACAACATATAACTTTATATTGCCTAGCAAGTGACATATTTGGAAGATTTCCATTCTTTGCATAAAAACTTTGTTAAAGATGTCTTGAACGACCCGGTTCGTAGAACCACTCAAGACTATTTTGGAGTTTTTTGTTCAGGTCTAAACACTTTAATTTCACTCCCTAATGTTTTAGCATTACGCATGTCATGTTCCGTATCCTTGATAGATGGAGTGCCAAAGACGTCGAACACTAAGAGAATTACTCTGGCTTCTCCTTTACAGACTAATCCCATATGTTGTTGGGAAGAGCTCCATAGTTATCCGGGAATTGAATTGTGTGCAGGATGAACATGTCATCAAAGACTATTGTGTACACAGTTACTGGAGTAGATACGATATTTTCTTTTTGATGCTCTTCCAACTTATGCATCAGTCTTGATTTGCATGTTTTATTCAGTGAGCCATCCATCTGTCCAAGAGCTAGGGTAACTGGGGTAAGAGGATAGGCCCAAACATCTCCATGCCATATTTCTGCTCAGAGGTAACATTGAGAAGTCTTGTAAAACCATCACGTGTGCATTTTACGACATGGAGTTCTTTTATCTGATCCTTGGATAGATCTAGAAGCACACACAGAAGCACAGTTAAAAATAATTTTTCTTGGTATTGGAAGTTCAACATTTCTTGGATCAATAACGTACAGCGTCTTAAAATTTTCAAAGGTCTCTGTGCCTTTGAAGTATGCTCTTAGGAGATCTTTACTTACATTATCGTCCACAACATGCACATTGAATATGTTTCTAAAAGGAGTTTCTCTGTCCATTTCTTCAAAGGATCTGAAAAGCTCTGGAGTGAAGATTTTACACACTCAACATCTTTGTTGTCTTTTTCGATCCGACTCTCTTGAAGGTCCTGTTTAGAGTCTGGTTTCCTGGAGACACCACTGCCTTCTAACAAACTTATTACTATTTTGCTCCGTAATGATCTAGTTTTCATCCACTTAGCCCTAGTTGAATCCTAGTTGGCAAACGATGTAATACCAGTAAACCTTGATGCTGCGTCAGCGTTCACTGTTTGTTCAAGAGCCATTTGTGAACTGGAACTCGAGAAAAAGCTGTTTCAGAGAGTTTTATAGACAGACCATCTTGAGAAAGAGCCTGTTTTGCACCAGGGCACACTGAGTCAATATTTATCAAGTTCAGAAGGTAAACAGTTATCCAGCGAGCATATAGTTAGGTCTACTGCAAGCAACAAATAGTAGAGTTATTTTCTGTATAGCATCTATGTACATGTTCAGATCATTCGATCTTATACCTTCCAATTAAGATTGAAATAATTAAGATCTTCGGGCATTACGTGTCCCTAATCACTACTCGGAGGGATGGGCTTGAGAGACATTTCCTCTTGAAAATGTTCTTTCTCTATTCAAATACTTATCTAGATAGCATGTGATCATTTATATGTCCTTACTACATTAAGATTTATAACGAGTTAATTAGCAGGTAAATATTACATTAGAGTAATTATTAAAACATGTATATACTTTAGGTCCATAGGTACTAGAAAGAACACACGTACAAAAAATACAATAAACGAAATATACATAAGCATTTGTTATTTTATTTCTTTATTATTTAGTCTTTGTTTGTGATTATAATACATTACAAGTCCATACTAATACAACAGAGAGGTCAGTGTTAACTCTAAAGATCTCCGCCACAGCGGGCTGGTCAAGCAGTTCTTGGCTTCAATAGTACGATAATAACCGCTATTTACTATCTTCTTATGCATCCAAAGTCATGTTTATGGCATTTTTTAAATCCCCACAATCAATCATTTTAAATCTTGCCTATATTTTATTTTCGTAACACTTTAAGAGTTGTTGGGCTTAAAAACATTCGTTATGAAACAAAAAAAACTCGTAAAATGGACGTTTTGGGCTAAATATCAGGAAAACTATAACACTTACGAACTATATTGTATACATAAAACAATAGTTACTTCATGACGAGCAATTTAAAAAAAAAAGAACAATGCTCTACGATGCTTTGTTGAGGAGGTAGGTTCGTTTCCGTAAAGTGGCACACGTTTGTGCGGCAGCCATATTACTGACGTCATCCCCCCCCCCACCTTAATAAAGGCCTTTCTGAAGACTGTAGGTTATGGGTATTCTGAAACACGGATCCAAGTTTATGTTAAACTAGGGTAAATAAAACGTGTTCGAATGGATAAAATGTCAGAGTCGAAGGAAATTGCTACCAGCTACTTTTTAACTTTTATTTGACCTTCCAACTTCATAATCGACTGCCAACCATTGGCTTAGGTTTCCATGAAAACCTCCATTGTGCAACATTATATAATAGTGTATCTACCGATGATTATCCCAAACATTTTAAATACCCTTAAGGTATAGTGTCGCGAACAACTGCGAACTAAACTAATTATTTTGCTGACTGTAGGTGGCGGCACTGCTGCGAAAACTAACCTTTGTTTTTGAACTCCCTTTTGGCGGCAGATTATGTTATGTCACGAGAGCTGATGCTTGCCAACATGATAATGCTTAAACATGTACATATTCTTGTGTAAATATTTAATGATAGCAATAAATGTTTTAAGTTTGTAAATATAAAAAGGCCTTTTGCTTTCATTGCTAATTTGTGAGTATAGATTGCTGTAAAGCAGGGCTCGAAATACCCAGGTGCACTGTGCACATGAAAATATAATTGTGCACCTAATTTTTTCCCACTAGGTGTACACAGTGTACCTTGTGCACCTAATTTAAAAACTTAAGTGCACTAGGTGCACCTGTATTAAAAAATCTATTTCGAGGCCTGCTGTAAAGTATAAAACAGAAGTTATTCTCATTCAACGACCCGGGTTAAAGTAGAAGTTGAAGCAAGACAAGTGAAAAAGAAGGTAAGGTAGATTAATTGCCTTTCTCTTAATAAGTATTGTTTTCAACATTAAAATGGCATCCCTGCCGGGATAGTTGAATTTATAATTTCATAAATTGATCAGAATTAGTTGTGAATCTGAAATCGAAAGTAACGTTAAATACTTTACAGTAAATTATTAGAAATTGAAACGTGCAATAACGATGGCGAATGAACAAACACAAGCTTTGATAAATGCTTTTAAGAAAAAGCGAACTGTTTTGAAATCATCCGTTAGTAAATTTCTTACTAGATTAGATGATGAAATTAATAAATCAGAAACGGATGAGAATGATATTGAGTTATTATTAGAACAGTTGCATAATAAATTCGAAGCTCTCAAATTAGTTGACAGTGATTTAGAGAAGGTTTTAAATATAGATGATCTTGTGAAAAAGAAATTGAATCTGCCGAAGAATATAGTGAAAGAGTAATCACTTGTAAATTTAGAGCAAAGAAGTGTCTACAAAAATTGGCTTTAGTTCGTGATGTTCCACTTTCACAATCATCGCATGTTCATAGTGATGAAGTGAGCGTTAAACAACGACAAACGATAAGTGTTAAATTGCCTAAAATTACTATACCGAAATTCTCTGGCAATGTAAGCCAATGGCTTACTTTTTGGAATTCATTTGAGACAGCAATTCACAAAAATTAACACTTAGATCAAGTAGACAAATTCAATTATTTGAAAGCACATTTAGCTGGAACAGCTCTAAATACTGTTGAAGGATTTGCCATTTCAGCAGAAAATTATGTGAAAGCTGTTGATGTTTTGAAAGATCGCTTTGCCCGAAAAGACATTTTGATAAACACTCATATGAGTAATTTGATGCATATGTCCCCTCTTAAGCGAACTAATGATGTTAAAGGTTTTCGAATAATTTTCGACAACTATCAAACCCAAATAAGAAGCTTAGAAACCTTAGGTGTTTCAACGCAAACGTTTGAAAATTTAATGTTCCCTATGATTCTGAAATTACTTCCACATGATTTGGTTTTCGCATTTAACAAAGAATATGATTGCGGAGAATATACCATTAACAATTTAATAGAATTTTTGGGTAAGCATTTAAATGCTTTGGAAAGAGCTGACGATAGCATTTCCGAATAATTTCGTAATCAAAATATTCCAATGATATTGAGTAGAAGAAATGACCTTTCCCCCCTACCTCACCGCCGACACACTGACGAGGTGTTTCATCGTAGACATAACGCGGAAAGTAAAGAAAAAACTAAATTCGAAAATAATAAAGGTTTTTCATCTACAGCTGCAGAGCTTTTGAGCTCGGAAATAAATACTGAAAAGAAGAATTCTGCGATGTGTGTTTTTTGTAATGAATCAACACATAATCCAAACGAATGCGTATATGCCTCTAATTTATCTTTCAATGAGAAAAGAGATGTTTTAATTAAACGGGGAGGTTGTTTTAAGTGTCTGAAATTAGGTCATGTATCTCGGTTTTGTAAAGTTAAGATTATTTGTTCTATGTGTGGAAAAAGACATTTATCTATAATGTGTTATTCTAAAACTTATTCCGACAGAAATGAAACTGAAAATGATAAATCAATTAAAAATAAAGCCTTGCAAATAGTTCTTGTTCTAAGGAAGTGTATTTACAAACATTAATTGTCTTCGTTTCAGAAAATGATAGCAACCATTTTGTGAGGGTTATCTATGATACTGGAAGTCAAAGATTATATATATAACTAAATTTCTTGCAGAAAAAATGAAATTAAAATGCTTAGGGGAAGAAACTGTTACTCATGGACTTTTTGGCGGGATAGAAAGAAAGGAAAAACATAAAAGATATTATATTGAATTATGTAACATAAATAAAACTTTCACTTGTAAATTAGAAGTTATGGATCAAAAAAGGATTTGTGCTTCCATTCCTAAATTGGAAAATAATGATATCATAAATAAATTAAAAAATCGGGAATACTTTTGAGTGATGTTTCCGTTAATGAAGAAGTTTGTTCATACGAAAAGGATCCAAACGAAATTCATACTTTGATCGGAGCTGACCTTTGTGGGAAATTATTTACTGGGGAAATCAAATATTTATCAACGGATCTTATAGCGATTAATACACGTCTAGGATGGACGATTATGGGGAAAACTCAAGAAACGGAAACGAGTTCTTTAAATACTCTATTAACGTTACACGTTAATGATTCTAGTATAGCTAATTTATGGAAACTTGACACTCTTGGAATTACTTATCCGGGTGAAAAGGTCACAAGAAAAGAACTTGAAGATGCTGCAAAGGAACATTTTCTCCGTACAGTTATGAGAAACGAAGAAGGTAGGTATATTGTCAGCTTGCCATGGATCAAAGATCATCCAACTTTACCAGATGGTCGGAAGATAGCCGAGAAACGTCTAAGTAGCTGTGTCCAAGCATTAGAAAGAAAAGGAAGGTTGAATGATTATGAAGATGTCTTTAGAGACTGGAGGAATGAAGATATTATTGAAGACATTTCCTTGAACCAGAAATCTGAAACAGAGGAACATTCTTTACCTCATCGTCCCGTTTTCAAGACACATTCGACGACTAGTGTTAGACCAGTGTTTGATGGCTCAGAGAAAGAGAAGAATGCTCCTTCTATTAATGATTGTCTTGAGAAAGGACCAAATATTATCGAACTTCTTCCGTCAATAATGAATAGATTTCGCTTTGGGACGTTCGGAGTAATATCAGACATCAAAAAGGCATTTTTGCAGATTGAAGTTCAAGAGAACGATAGACGATATTTGAGGTTTTTATGGTGGGAAAATGGACAGAAAAGTAAACCTAAAATATATCAACATAAAAGAGTTGTCTTTGGAATCACTTCCAGTCCGTTCTTATAGGGAGCCACTTTGGAATTGCATTTGAAAAATGCTCCATCCCAGCTGCAAGCAACAGCTCAAATGCTATTGAAATCATTCTACGTTGACAATTGCGTCTGTAGTGTCAACACGGAAACAGAAGTCGAAAAATTTGTCTCAGAAGCTCGCACCATATTAAGCACGGCAAAATTCGATCTTCGAGGGTGGGAGCATACTCTGACCAACTATTCAGAAGAAATTCCTGAATCTACAAAAACCGTTCCAGTTTTGGGATTAAATTGGAAATTGAAGACGGATACTTTAGCCTTGGACTTGAAGGAATTTCCTAAAGAAGACAAGCTACCCACAACAAAAAGAAAAATATTATCTGCTGTCCACCGCATTTTTGACCCTATTGGCTTTTCGTGTCCTGTAACCTTAGGACCAAAAATTTTACTGCAAGATTGTTGGAAAGCAGGAATCACTTGGGACGCAGAACTACCAATTTTGATGTCTACAAAATTTGATAAATGGAAACATGAATTAAATAACTTGAAAGAATTAGAAATTCCTCGATGTTTGTTTAAAGACTCTTCATTAGATTCTGCATTATCTGTGCATGTATTTTGCGATGCCAGTAAGTCGGCCTATGCGACTTGCATATTTCTACGAACTGAAAGTGAGAGAAGAATAGAGTGCGAATTGATACAAGCTAGAAGCAGAGTTTCTCCATTAAAGCCGATTTCCATCCCACGATTGGAACTTTTAGCCTATCTGATAGGAGCCAGATTGGCTAGTGCTACTAAAGGTGATTTGGGTCTCGAAGATGTCCCGACCTATTACTGGTCAGACTCAGTAGATGATCTTTACTGGATCACGAAAGAAGAAAATTGGGCTACGTTTGTTCACAACAGAGTACAAGAGATCCGACGTTTGACTGATCCAAAGGATTGGAGACATATAGCAGGAATTTTGAATCCTGCTGATCTACCATCCAGAGGGTGCAATGCGACAACATTGGTGAAATCTAGATGGTGGGAAGGCCAAAATTGGCTAAAACGCTCAAAAGAAGAATGGCCTGTTTCTGAGGCTTGCCCAAATTTAGAGGTAGTAAATGCTGAAAAGCGAAAAATTGTCATTTCTGCCATTGACACAGTTGTTGAAAAATTTGATTTTTCAAAATTTTCTTCTTATAGAAAAATTGTGAGAATCATGGCTTGGGTACTCCGATTTATTAGAAATACCAAGAACAAAAGAAGTGACAAATTTGTAGGAGAATTAGAGGTCGAGGAAATATGTGCTGCAGAAAAGGTAATTCTGAAAGATATTCAGAAACAATGCTTCAGTAAGGACATGAATATCAAATTACAGACATACGTGGACTCTGATGGACTGTTACGTGTTAAAACAAGAATCTCACTCAGAAAAGATGAGGAAGCTTTTCGTCACCCTCTATAATAACCTTCGAAACATCACATGGTAAATAAACTTATACTTGAGAAACGTGTTGAACTGTGCCATGCAGGAATACAAACCTTAATGTCAACTTTACGGGAACAATTCTGGATTATCAAAAGTAGGAAAACGATACGCCAAGTAATAAGAAAGTGCATTAAATGTCAAAAATTTAATTGTAAGCCGATCGAAATATCAAGTGCACCTCTACCCGAGGACAGGATTCGAGAAGCTTTGGCTTTCGAAATAACCGGAATTGACTTGTGTGGTCCACTTTACTTAAAAAACAAAGTGTTGGGCAGTATTATTTACTTGTGCGGTGTACCGCGCTGTCCACATCGAGTTAATAACTTCATTATCGACTGAATGTTTCACCTTGGCTTTGCGAAGATTTATTTCTCGCCGAGGACGACCATCCACGATTTATTCTGATAACGGAACGAATTTTGTCGGATTGTATAATGAATTGAAAAATATTCAATGGGAAGAAATTCAGAAATTTGCTTCCATAAAAGGTATTAAATGGAAGTTCAATCCTCCTTCTGCTCCTTGGTGGGGTGGATTCTGGGAAAGATTAATTGGATTGCTCAAGCGAATATTAAGGAAAATTCTTGGCAATGCCCTCTTACATTATGAAGAATTATATTCCATCATTTGCGACGCTGAAGCTATAAGCAACTCCAGACCACTGACTTATCTTTCTGAGGACGTAGAGGACCTCATAGCTTTGACACCTGCAATGTTTATTCAAGAGATCGTGGAAGTGGGCGTTCCTGACCTGGACAATATCGATGGAAGGAAATTAAACAAAAGATTCAATTACAAGCAACGACTGCGTCAAAATTTACGCACCCGATGTAGGAATGAATACCTAGGCCAACTTAGAGAAACCTTTAAAACTCAAAAGGAATTAAATATTAAAGGAGACATCGTGCTCATTGGAGATATTAATATCAAAAGAGTGAATTGGCCATTAGCAAAGGTACCTCATCTTTATCCTGGAAAAGATGGTAAAGTGAGAGTTGCTGAAGTAAAAACCAGATCTGGATCTCTCTTGAGACCTGTACAGAGACTGTACCCTTTAGAGGTTCGCGAAAAGGATTCGCCAGATGCAACGCACTATCAACACCGTGCCCAATGTGACGATCGTCATTCTCGTTTCGGGAGACTCCTCAAGAGACCTAAAAGAATGAACTTGTGACTTTGAGTTTCATATTCCTACGAGAAACTCAAGGTGGGAGAATGTCGCGAACAACTGCGAACTAAACTAATTATTTTGCTGACTGTAGGTGGCGGCACTGCTGCGAAAACTAACCTTTGTTTTTGAACTCCCTTTTGGCGGCAGATTATGTTATGTCACGAGAGCTGATGCTTGCCAACATGATAATGCTTAAACATGTACATATTCTTGTGTAAATATTTAATGATAGCAATAAATGTTTTAAGTTTGTAAATATAAAAAGGCCTTTTGCTTTCATTGCTAATTTGTGAGTATAGATTGCTGTAAAGTATAAAACAGAAGTTATTCTCATTCAACGACCCGGGTTAAAGTAGAAGTTGAAGCAAGACAAGTGAAAAAGAAGGTAAGGTAGATTAATTGCCTTTCCTAATAAGTATTGTTTTCAACATATAGACTCCTGTTTTTTTCTACAATCGGCTAGAGCTAAAGGACAAAATCTAGGTCCTCATTTAAAACATGCGGTGCCTCCATTGAAGGAAACACGTTGAAAAAGGAAGACGCTCATCTTTGTCTCTGTAAAAATACTTGCTCATGGGAGCAGTATATACAATGTCAACTCACTTTGAATCGTTACAATAAATCCATATTTCACCAACATACAGTCCACTTCTATTTCTTTCGGCGGAACATTTTGGTCAAGCGAGCCACAGCAACAGCACAATGGATATACTAGTATCATGCAATCGCCAACGAGGCATCCTCAAATCGAAAGTGAAACGATTACGGAACTTTATCACTTACTTCAAAGCAACTGGTGATGTCGAAGCTGCTATTGCGATCAAATCAAAACTAGAAGTTGCCGCGGGCTTAAAGTGTGCAACAATTGAACTTCTTGCTAACTACATTGGACTACCTGAAAACGCTGATGTTAAGGATTCGCTATCAACCTTGGAGGAAATGGAAAGTAATATCGAAGAATTGGAGGTAAACCTCAAAATCCTCCTTTCTGAAAATACAGAACATGTAAACTGTGAATCGAAACTAGAACATGGGCCGAAATCTATGAACTTTAAACTTCCAGAAATGCCGCTTCCTCAATTCTGGGGAACATACGAGGAATTTCAAAATTTCAAGGGCCAATTTATGTCCATGATTGGTAACAATGAAGACTTAAATGAAACTCAAAAATTGTTTTATTTGAAAGCAGCCCTAAGAGGCGAAGCAAAATTGATTGAAACGTGTGAGGATACTTTCGAATCTCTATTCTCCGCTTTGGAAATCAGATATGAGAATAAAAGAGCTGTTGTTGATGCTCATGTAAATAGTTTGTTAAATATTGAAAAAATTAATGAATCGCCTTCTCAGTTAAGATATCTAATAGACAACGTAAAACGTAACTTACGATCATTAAAAGTGTTAAATTTCGATAGAAATAGCTTATCGGATGTTTTAATAATGAATAATTTATTGCAAAAATTAGATAAAGAATCTCGGAACCAATTTGAATTAACAATCAAAACAGTTGAAGTACCAAATTTGGATGATTTTCTTAACTTTTTAGAAGAACGAACTCGCATTCTTGAGGGTCTAGCGAAAAGTAATATTTTACACAAGGTTACTAATGTCAAAACGCCAGTTCATACTAATTATTCGAATCGCTACAAATCACTATTCATCAAATCGTACAAAGAACAAAGTTGCCAATTATGTAATAATTCACACCCTCTATACCATTGCCCTGAATTTAAACAAATGAAATTTTCGGACAGATTTGATTTTGTGAAAAAAAATAAGCTTTGCATAAATTGCTTAAATTCTTCTCATATGCTATCTCAGTGCAGATCGAAAGCAGCTTGCTTTGTCTGCAAACAAAAATCTCATCATACTTTGTTGCATAAATATTCTCTCGAGACCGTAGAAAGCCAGTCTCGAATGTCATTGCCTTCGCAGGAAGAGGGAACCTTAGGTTGCCAGAATCGGCAAGACCAGACTCCTCTTTCAACTCTGCTAACGAACGGTAACAGCACATTTGTTTTGATTAACACAGCTGTTGTTTATATCAGGGATGCGCAAAGCATCAATCAACCACTTCGAGCAGTTTTAGATTCTGCTGCACAGTCAAATTTTATAACAACAGAAAGTGCTCATGCATTAGGCATTAGAAAAGAAAGAATTCTTGTTCCAATCAGTGGATTAAATTGTTGCACTCAGCTCGTTAAATCGCAAATACGGGCTCACGTGTCTAATGTGAATAACGATCTCGAAAGGGATCTAGATTTGCTTATCGTTCCGAAAATCACTGACATAACACCTCCTAGGCGTCTGAATGTTTCTAAACTTCAAATCCCAGAAAATATACCACTTGCAGATCCAAAGTTTTATATACCTCATAAAATTTATCTGTTGCTGGGAACAGAACTCTTTTTTGAATTCCTGAAAGGAGACAAAATACGCTTAGAAGATAATCGATTGTTATTACAAAATAGTTGTTTTGGATATTTAGTCTCTGGTAGCATTCCCCCCCCCATTTTCCAGGTTTGAAACCAATAAATTATCAAATAGTTGTCTCTTGTCGACAGAGTTGAAAACTCTGAACAAAGCTATATCCGCCTTTTGGGAAACAGAAAGTGTTGATGAACAGGAGCCCATAATTAGTGAAGAATTAAAATACTGCGATGAGCATTTTAAGGCAACACATCAAAGAAAACCTAATGGAAGGTACGATGTAGAAATGCCACTGAAACTGGATAGCGACGAGAAAATTAACTTGGGTAATTCTAAAGCAATTGCTTCCAAAAGATTGGATCAACTATGGCAACGCTTAGAAAGAAATCCTACCATGAAATAATTATATTTAGATTTCTTGCGAGAATATAAAGATTTATGTCATATGGAAGAGGTTGAGTGTGCGGAAGTTTCCGATACCGATGGTGGTTACTACCTGCCACATCATGGAGTTTAGCGGCCTACCAGCGCAACTACTAAACTGCGAGTAGTGTTTAAAGCGAGCGCTAAATCTACAAACGGCGTTTCTTTGAACGATCTGTTTGTACAAAGGAGGAATAATTCAGGACGATCTTTTCTCGATCATGATTAGATTTCGAAAACATATTTACGCATTTACTGCGGACATTGAAAAGATGTTTCGACAAATTGAGATAACGCCATCACAAACATATCTTCAACAAATTTTGTGGAAGGAAAATCTTGACGACCCGGTTAAGGTATTCAAACTAAAAACTGTTACGTATGGGACTGCTTGTGCACCATATTTAGCAACCAGAACTCTACATCAACTTGCAATAGATGAGAAAAATAACTTTCCTCTGGCTTCTGAGGTCATGTTGCAGGACTTTTACATGAACGATTGTCTTTCAGGCTCATCAGACTTGAAAGTGTACATCAAACTCAAACAGGATTTAATTGAATTACTCCAACGAGGAGGAATGAGACTGCATAAGTGGTGCAGTAATACTGTCTCGCAAAACTCTGAATCCTGTATATTCCCAATCGATCATAACAAGGAGGACCAGACAGTCAAAACCTTAGGTATGCTGTGGAATAGTTCCTGTGATACATTTGCCTTCAAATTAACAATTCATCAAACATCTAGTATTACTAAGCGAGATGTACTGTCGCAAATCGCATGCATTTACGACCCACTAGGTCTCCTTGGGCCAGTTGTTACCAAAGCAAAAATCTTTGTGCAAAGATTGTGGCTAATTAAATTAGATTGGCATGAGACGCTTCCAACCCCAATCTCGAAGGAGTGGGAAACATTTACTAGAACTCTTCCATCTATCGAAAAACTCAATATTCCTAGATGTGTTACTTCTGCTAACACGAACTCGATTGTTCTTCACGGGTTTGCTGATGCTTCAGAAAAGGCATTTGGAGCGGTTATTTATGTGGTGACTGGGTCAGAGTCCAAACAGTGTTCCAGCCGACTTCTCTGTAGCAAATCTCGCGTGGCGCCATTGAAAACCATGACGATACCTCGACTGGAACTATCAGCTTGTCTTCTCCTAGTTCAGCTCCTGGACAAGGTTGTAAGAGCTCTGAAAGTAAAGGTGGATAGCGTGCAGTTATTCACAGATTCACGGATAGCTTTGGCCTGGATCGGTACCCCGCCTCACCAATTGAAAATATTTGTAGGCAACAGAGTGGCACAAATACAGCGATTGTCCAAAGACTATCATTGGAGACATGTTCAATCGGAACAGAATCCTGCGGATATTCTTTCCAGAGGACTAGATGCCGATTCCTTTGCCGTCACCATTCGATGGTGGAATGGACCGGACCTTTTGAAGCAGCATCTCCAAGATGAGACTATTTCAGATCAGAACATTTCAATGAACTCTCTTTATCTTGATGAAATTAAAGTTCAAACTAAATCTGCGTTAACTCTAACAACTGATCAGACTTTTTTGGATAGCCTGCTTGCACTCACAAATATCTTCCAAAAGCTAATCAGAATTCTAAGTTTTATTTACAGATTCATCCATAATGCGAAATACCCTTTGCTTGGAAAAAACGGATCCTTGACCTCAGAGGATTATTACCAAGCTCGCAATAGTTTAGTGCATCTTATTCAGGTAAGGTATTTTGCAACTGAAATTTCTGCCTTGACAAAAGGATTGTTAGTTCCTGTCAAAAGTAAGTTAAGGTTCTTCAATCCATTTTTGGATAAAAGGGGTGTTATTAGAGTAGGTAGTCGATTATCTACCTCCAACTTATGATCAGAAGCATTCAATAATATTACCATCAGGTAATAAATTAACTAAACTTATATTTGAGTATTATCATAAAAGAGATTTACATAACGGACCTCAATCTTTACTAAACACAGTTCGGCAAACATTTTGGCCTCTCAATGGGAGAAACATTGCGCGACAAGTAGTTCACGAATGCGTAACATGTTTTAAAACTAAACCAATTACTGTTGACCAAATCATGGGTGACCTGCCTCCTGAGAGAGTAAACCCGTGTTCACCATTTATCAACACCGGTCTCGATTTTTGTGGACCTTTCCCAATTAAATACAAGAACCAGAGAAAGGGTATACTTCAAAAAATGTACATAGCTATATTTGTATGTATGGTTACCAAAGCCGTACATTTGGAATTTGTTTCCGACTTGACTACAGAATCGCTAATAGCAACCTTGAAGAGATTTTGTTGGAGCTCGTAGAGGTAAAAGCTCAACCATTTGTAGTGACAATGCAACAAATTTTGATGGAGCAAATTCAGAACTCAAAAAGTTACTTTATTCGATCCAGAAAGGCAGTCAGGATTGCTCGAGTTTCTTAAATTCAGAGGGCGTAACTTGGAAATTTCTCCCCCCAAGATCTCCTAATTTCGGCGGTTTTTGGGAGGCAGGAGTTAAATCGTTTAAATTTCATTTTAAAAGATCTGTAGGCAATACAACTTTAACTTTAGAAGAATTTTTAACGGTTACAGTACAAATTGAGGGTATATTGAATTCTCGCCCCCTCACACCTTTGTCGTCAGATTTGGATGATTTCGAAGTCTTAACGCCAGGACACTTTCTAATTGGCAAACCAATTAATGCTATTGCAGAACCAGATCTCGTATAAAGGAAAGATAACTTACTCAGCAGATGGCAAAAAACACAAAAAATTGTGCAAACTGTGTGGAAGCATTGGAAAAATAGCTATCTAAGTCACTTGCAACAGAGAAATAAATGGCTATTTCAAAAACCAAACATCACTCCTGGTATGCTAGTTCTGATAAAGGACAATCAACTGCCAATATGTAAATGGTCTATCGGTCGCATAAGTAACATTTTCCCTGGAGTTGATAATAATGTTAGAGTAGTTACTGTTTGTACACCCAGAGGTGAATTTAAAAGATCTATTTCAAATTTATGTATTTTGCCTATTTTAGATAACTTGGAAAAATTATATGTACAAAATTCATAATTTATGTATGTTACTAGTTATACAGTTCTTGTGGTATTGATTGAGTACTAATTATTGTGATTGTTTACATGTATCATTTTCTTATAATTGTCTAAGTTTTGATCTGAGTATTTACCTAAACTGTAAAGATATTTTGAAATATACTTGTATTATTTCAACGTCGGGCGGTATGTTCCGTACCGAGATAGTTCGCATTGGCGACATCTTGGCTACTTAAGCATGCCAAGAGAAAAACTAGGTCAGTGTTCTCTTCCCAACTGTGTGAGGAAGACGCTCATCTTTGTCTCTGTAAAAATACTTGCTCATGGGAGCAGTATATACAATGTCAACTCACTTCGTTTGAATCGTTACAATAAATCCATATTTCACCAACATACAGTCCACTTCTATTTCTTACGGCGGATCAGTTATAAATAAAATTTTGTTTTAGTAATATCTGTTCAACTTTGAGTGCAGTTAAGTCAAACGAATGAAGTCGTCTAAAAACATTCTAAAGTAGAGTTTACAAATTCACACAATCTAAATATTCACTCAATAAGTAGCAAAATTAGTCGATGATCGTGCATTTCTTTTGATTGTTTGCATTTTTAAATCCAGAGAAATTCCTTTGGCTTGAAATCTCTCAAGAAATAAATGTTTTAAAAAGTAAACTACATATTGAGCCGAAAATAAAACAAACATTAGGAGCATTAACAATAAGTTTTCAGTGCAGCAAAATAAATTTTATTTATTTCAAAGGGAAACAAAAAAGATTTATAGCACCAGAGCTACTTAAAATTGCCTGTTTATTTTATTTGGATTAAAATTTTCATTTGACTATATTAAGAATGACAAAGATTTTCAGTAAGCATTTAAATTTAAAATATATGATCTAAATCATGAATGAAAAAATCAATTCATTTGAGATCATGACTCGATTCAAAATTGTTCATTCATGCAAACATATTTTTAGCGATTTTTAAGTTTGTTATTGTTGTGAACCATTTGTAATAAGAGCTTTAAATGAACATAAGTAGAAATTAAAGCATTCTGTCTTAATAGCAGTTTGATTCCTCTGAACAGCTTTATTATAGGTATTCGCAACATTTCAGTTTGACGAGTGTTTTGTAATTATATTCTTCAACTTTCTAAGTTACCAGATTCAGATTTTCTCTGAATTACACATTGTAAAAAATCGCCAAATCAGAAATATTGCCAGTGGGTACCTATACTAAAGTTGTACTGATTCCTCTACTATAGTTTACTTAAGAGAAAGTACTTATAACTATGGGAAGAAACCAGAAGTTAGCTTTTCAAAATAGTTATGTTACTATTACAATCATAATAAATGTAATTGCATTATTTTTTTTTCAGACATCATGGTTCGACCATTATCTGATGTGTGGATGCATTTTATAGAATACCGTGAAGGTAATAAAAAAGGACCAAGTGCAAGTACTGTGGAACTAAGTATTCAGTCCCAAATGCAACTAAGATGTCTAAACATTTGGAAACTTGTAAACAAAAGCCCATAGTTCTATCCGTACCTGTTTTTTCAAACATTGATGGTGAATCATCACAAGTGGGAAACCAAGAACTAATTCTTGAACAAGGGAGTGTTTGGGATCAAGACCAACCAAGAGAAATCAGCACTACTCTTCCTACAACAGATTCTCTAGCTTCTCCTGCTTTTTCAGTGGTTGAATCACCCTTAAGGAAACCTATTCTTAGGTCATTCTTTGACACAATGACCAAAGTTGAGTCGGAGAAATTGGAGTCATCTTTCGCCAAGGCAGTATATTTGCCTCTATCATTTATAGAGAACAGTTATTGGCAACAGTTCTTCAAACAGATCAGGCCATCATTCAATGTTCCAAGTCGTTATGATCTAAGTAACAGGCTATTAGATAAGGAGTATGATGAAGTAACTGAATGTGTTAAAGAAAAAATAAGAAGTGCTGAATTCGTTTCTATTATTACCGATGGCTGGAGCAACATTAGAAACGAAGGAATTATATCCTACATTGTAACAACGCCTGAACCTCTGTTTTTCAAATCTACTGAAACTAAGGCTAACCGACACACAGCTTCATACATTAGCCAGGAAATAATCAATGTTATAAAAGAGATTGGACCTCAGAAAGTAGTAGCACTGGTAACTGATAATGCCAGTAACATGAAAGCAGCATGGGTTCTGGTTCAAGAACATTACCCGCAAATATGTACTATTGGTTGTGCTGCTCATGGCTTAAATTTGTTACTAAATGACATCTACAAGGTTCGAACTTTTCAAGTTATTATTTCAAATGCCAAAGAAGTGGTCAAACACTTTAAAAACAAGCAGGCATTCTCAGCTGTTTTTACTTCCAAGCAAAAAGCTAAAAAAGGTTCAGCTGCATCTACGCTTAAACTCCCAGCAGAGACAAGGTGGTGTAGTACCTTGATTATGTTTGAGAGTCTTCTAAATGGGAAAGAATCTCTTCAAGAGACTGTACTTATTGAAGAACTCGATGTTGACAAGAATATTAGGCAATTAGTTCTTGATAACGATTTGTTCTGGATGAGTATTCATAGTCTTGTAAATATGATAAGGCCTATTTGTGATGGAATCAAGCTTATTGAGTCCGACTGTGCTACATCGTCTGATGTCCCTTATGTCTTTTTAAATGTAAAAGAATCTCTGGAGTCGCTTGTTTTAACTCCTTTACAGACAGAAGAGGAAGAAGCAGTTAAAAATTTAGTTGAAACACGCCGTGAAATGATTTGTATGCCAATTCATTATGCAGGATATATTCTAGATCCTCGTTACTTTGATAAGGATTTGGCTGATGACAGTTTTACATCCGGTTTGGATTTTATATCAAATCTAGCTATGGCGGAATTAACTTCCAGCATCATGACAGATTTTGCTCATTTTAAAGCACAGTATGGGGCATATAAAAATGTTTCTGTTTTGCAAAGTGCAAAATTATTACCGCCTCAAGTATGGTGGAAGGGTTTTTTTAAAGGTCAAAGTTTATGTTCTCTTGCCTTGCGGTTATTTTCAATCCTACCTTCTTCAGCTGCTTGTGAGAGAATCTTTTATGCGTTTTCTCATACTCACTCTGCAACCCGAAACAGGTTGGGTAATGAAAGAGTGTCTAAGCTTGTCTCTGTCAGATCAAATCTACTCTTGCAATCAAAATTAGAGTAGATTTGATCGGGACCAATGAGATGGAAAGCAGGGTTGGATTATTTTTTTTTTGGTTTAAACAGGATTCTTTTTAGAAAAATAAAGCAAAAATAATTCAAATTGGTTATTATCATGAAATATATGCTAAAATTAATTAAAGTAAAATAAATTAGCTGATTGTCAATGTCAACTGGTTGATATTCTAATGTAATTAAGCCTTTTTATTTTATGAAAAGATTATGATTAATTGATATTAATTACCACTTGTTATTTGGTTTAAACCAATTGGTTTCATGGAAAGTGTATGATATAACCCTGATGGAAAGTGTGAAAATAAATTTTTTTTTCTATGTGTGTTGTTTAAATGCTTACTGAGTTGAAATCAAACATAATATAGAATTTCTTTCAGCTTGGGTTTCAGTACCTGTCCTTTTTGTAAATGAACAAGTTGATTTTTCAGGATGATGTGATGATGCATAGTTTTTAAAATACAATTATTTTTTGTTTGATATAACTTTAAAAGCAACCTTTCAAATGTTTTATATTATTGTCTTTAATGATAGTTTGAAACAGGGTTTAATTATTTTATTACTTTGTAAGTAAATAAATGTATCATGCTTAATTAGAAAAAACTCATTGCATTGCTATTCTTACAAAATTTGTTTAAATTTGTACTGGGCAAGTTGAGATGAATTTCGAGGTTATTTAGTTATTATTTAACGGTATGAAAAATGTTAATAGTAAATGTAGTTTGATACATATTTTTGAGAAAGGTCTACTCCAATGATATCATACATAAAAAAAATTCACGTTTTTTAAAATTATACATATAATATTTAAAATGGCACAACTAGTCTGTCTTTCATCATGAATGAAATTGTAAAGGTGAGTAATGACATTTTTCAGATAGTATAAGTTTAAGGTTTTATTGTAGGTGTTATATATATATATATATATATATATATATATATATATATATATATATATATATATATATATATATATATATATATATATATATATATATATATATATAATTTTACATCAAATTAAAATAATAGTAAATAAGTTTCATCTTTTTATAGAAACTCATTTTAATTATGCTTTAAATATTTTGTTGCAATTTATATCTGTTTACTACTTTAGTTTAAGAATTAATTTTAATTTGAGATCTGATAGATACTGTTCTGGCCAAGTTTTTTCCTAGACAATGACTCTTAGTTAGCAGTTTTATTATATGATTAATGCTATTTGCAAACAATCTTAAAGATGAAACAACTGCTGATCTGCTATCTTTTCAAATAAAATAGATAGAAGAATAAGAAATATAAAATCCACAGAATAAAGAAGTATTGGACTAAATAGCTGATTTGCTTAAGAGTAAAAAGGTTATAAGTAATGAGTTAAAAAAAGTTTCTCTTATATTTCAAAAAGAGTGAAAGGCAAATTGTACGACATCACTTTTTAGAATGCAACACACTTTGTTATCTGAATTAGCTAATTGAAACAGAAAATGGGCAGATTAAAACTATTTAAATTACTTCAATATTAATAAGAATTTCAATTGCAGAATAGTTTTTCAGTGAATTTATATCAAAAATTGTCTTAAACTCCTCAAAAGAGTACCTAGAAAATGAAAACTGATGGTAAAATATGGTTGTGTTTGTTTACGTTCAAAATTCCCAATGTTCCCCAAAATCCCGCGTTTTTTCCTCCTCCCATAAAATGTGGGAATTTTACATCTCTAGTTGACAGTTGTCCTCGGATCTTTAACCTTAAGGGATTGATCCCGGACCGTCGTCAAAAGCCCGTTGTATTGCTTTAGTAGGAAGTTAATTATAAATTACCAATTATAAAAAATTTCCCATGTTAAGTTTAGTAGAGCTTGGATAAAACCGCCTAGGGCGGTAGAAAAGGTCTCTAAGCCAATCATAAAAGTTTTCCGTATGTCGCAACTCTGATTATAGGAAAGTTTCTTTTGGGTGCGAAAATGCAGCGCCTAGGGGCACACTAGGTTGCTATAGAATTTCGGAGGTTGCTATAGATTCGCGGTCTTGGCTCAAAAACTTTTTTGGCATGGGAGCCAATTCGATTTAAGCCAATTTCGATTTTGGAATGCATTGTAGTGGTAAATCACGCCAGTCGCTCACGACGCTCGTCGCTCAGTGCCTGTCGGTGGATTTGATTACGCTCCTTGATATCGCGAAGCTTGCCTGGAATCGTTTATCCTTTTTTTACAAAATATTACGTTATTTTAAAAGTTATTTTGTTTATGATATTCATTTTTGTGTAATATGTATTCCTTGTGTTTGTCAGTTCTCAAATTTTTTTACTATTTGCTTTTCATTTTGTTATGTTTCCATTGTTCGTTTTCGTGAATTTTACTCTTGGTTGAATTATTTTATGAGTTCAGATTGCATTTTAAAAATTGAGTGCAGTTTTCATTTCTGGTGCAGTCTTTTTTTTTCTTTGACTAGTTTCTGCCCTTCTCTTAGTTGCTCTTCCTGTCTGTAAATTGTCCAAAAATTATAGTGTAACTATGAAGGTTTTAATTACTGGTGTGGATTCGATGGTCAAATACAGAGTAAAATCGGAAATCAGTATGGAAAAATCAGTATTTGCCATCACAATGACATGGTAATGTAATATATATTCTAGCTTTTCCAGGAATCACCATTGAGCGTGTAACAGAAAAGGTTTCATCTTTAAAAGAATCGTGACTTGATTCTGGTTCATGTAAGTACCAATAACACCTATATTGCCTTGAGAAATGCTTCTCAAAATTTGAGGACCTGTTGCAAAACATAATAAACTGTAATCAAGAGACGGGCATTGTGATTTCAGCTATATTATCTCCCGATAACTACCTCTCCCTTGAAAAGCAAGCTATGAGACCTTTTCTTCAGAAAGTGAACACAAAAAATTATCTTCTAAACCACAGGCTGTTTTTCTACTGCCAAAAGAAGCAAGATATTTCTTTTTGTAGATCCCAGTCATTTGGAAAGGTGGTACGACAAGGCCCGGTCACTTGGAAAGGTAGTATGGCAAGGCTGCTCAGTTTACATCTCAATTCTTCATCTGAGAGTTTAATTCAATCTGTGATCCACCTGAGCCCAAGGCTGTTGAACTGAATTCTACAATTGTTACAGAAGGTTCTGTTCAATGCAGGTATTAATTTCTATAATATTGTACATCAAATATTATTAAATGTGTAACATTGTTTCCATATTCATTCTTTAGATGAGACTTGGATAACAAGTTCTTTTTTTTTTCACTAAACTTCCTAGTTTTCAATGTAACAATATAGCCTTCCAACTTCCAGTAGTAAGAACCCTGGAGGTAGGATCACTGTTTTGTCAAAGCATTCCAGGATTGAGGAGTCTCAAATTTTCCTGACAGTGTTATTGATGGATTTTTATTATTCTTTCTGGCACGAATTCCTCAGCTGCCAGGTGCTTAGAAACATATTATATCTACAAGACTAAGGAAATATTATCTCAATTGGCTGGAGAACAATTTCCCCATAATGAATATTTATTTATACCTTTAAATGAAAATAATCTGGGTTCTATTGGTTGGAAAAGTTTCATTTTTATGAACCCTGCTGTACAACTTCTGCTCAAAATTAGAAAGATTACAGATTTGATTTTTCCGTAATTGAATGTAAAGCTTTAAATCTTCTGGAAGATTGGTTGATTTCATGCCCCCTCCTCACTTTAACCAGACAGATAGAACTAAACTCTGTAGCTACTGATTACCCATCTAGCAATAAATTAATTTAATTTAATGTTGAGAATACAAGACAGCTTCTGGTTGTAAATATTTACTTCAATAATTTGCTTTGTCAAGATCATAAAATGTAATAAAACTTCAAGATTATTGAATTTTAAAAAAATTGTCGAGAAATATTTCAACTAAGCAGCAAATAAGTATGGATACAGTAATCTTGCATGTTCTTTAGTCTAGCTACTGCTAAGAATTAAAGTGGAAAATTCGATATGTAGCGATTTCAAAATATGCCAATCATTTGCATTGTGATGATTATAAGATGTAATGAGGTCAAGATTGTTGGATTAAATTGTCAAGAAATATTTCACATAAGTAGGAAGTGAATACGAATTATCTTAAAGTAATCTCAAACATTCATAATACTCACTACTGCTATGATTTTAAGTGGGAAATTTGAGATGTAGCCATTCAAGATATGCCCTTAAAATTCAGGTAGGTGAAAAACATGGCAACTACTTGAGTGTAATTATAAAAAAAAATCCGTGTGTAAAAAGAAACGATTCTTGTTTTTAAAATTCTATTGGAAAAATTTGTATTTTTCAGGCATGAGAATCTTCCGCGTTTACGCGGATTTCCGCTTTTTGTGTTTTTTCCATGTTTTTTCCGCTTTTCAGTAATTTTCCGCTGTTTTTTTAACGTGATTATGGTCGTTTTTAAGAATATGACATCAACAGTATATTTCAAGCTTTGAAAATCGGATGTTCTTGAGACGTTTTTATATACTCAGAGTTGCCAAGTGCTCCGGAATTTCTCCGCGAAAGCATCGAAAATCCGCAACTCCGCGTCATATATGGTTCACTCAAGAAATCGCTTCAATGCAGGCTCAGGCATGAAAATCTTCCAGATTTCCGCTTTTTGTGTTTTTTTTTTCCCATGTTTTTTGCCCTTTTCAGTAATTTTCCGCGTTTTTCTAACGTGATTTTAGCCGTTTTTAAAAATATGACGTCATCAGAGTTTCTAGTCAATGAGAGTATATTTCAAGCTTTGAAGAAAAGAATGTCCTAGTGACGTTTTTATGTACTAAGGGGTAGGCCTGGTCCATGCATCGATACATCGTGAAAAACCGGTGTGAGGTCGACATCGGCACATCATCTTCACGACATCGGCACATTTTCACGATGGCGATGCATCGTGCCATCCCTTAGCTTGTCCAAGTCTCGCGGTCATCGTTACATCGCGATTTTTTCAGATCTTACACAGCCATCCTTAAAGCTACGGTTTCCTATGAAAGCGGAGCCGTTATCTAGCAGCTGTTATTGGTCATGATGCCGTAGGCATAACTAGGCGGCCGTCTTAACAGAACAGAGGTGTCAACAAAATACGGTAGAGAATTGGGCAATACAGACGGTTGGCGTGGTAAACAAATTAAAGCTTTTTTATTCTCTAGAGTCCAAGTTTATAACTTCGGGATCGTTGAAGATGGAGTGAAAATTTCAACGGATTTCAAATCAGCGTAAAATTCTACGCCAGGTCAATACCAAAAACAGATTTTTGTTTCAATTATTTACCATTTGTAAAATAATGAATTATTTATTTAAATAAAATCACAATTAAGGTATTGATCCGATGTAAAATTTTCCGCACATTTCAAATTGTTGAAAATTTTAATCTATTTTTAACGATCCTGTTTTTAAAAAAACAATCTAAACAATGCTAATCAAAAATTTTTGTTTGTTTTGCTTCCCTCCGCTCTAATCGCTTAGCGCGGGAAATGAAATGCTGCCGCTACAGGAGAAAAAACGTTCCCCAACTGTTTGAGACCACTTTGACGATCGTCATGCAAATGGCAGCTCCGCTAATTTTCGTTACGCCCACAAACAACGCTCTCTAGGAAACCAACGCCATCTGTTTGTATAAACAACGTTTTAGTGACGTCATCTACAGCTAGATATGCTTTCTTATGAAATTTTCTCCGCTTTCTTATGAAATCGTAGCTTTAGCTACCACAGATCTCGCGGTCATCGTGACATCGCGATTTTCCCCGATCTCGCTCTTTTCCGGTGTCACGATGTTGTCGCTTACGCCAACGATTTCGATGCTATCTTAGCGCATTTGCGATATCTGAGTTGCCTAATCAGTATTTCCAGCAGAAATTTCGTGTTTTTTAGCATCATTGGGGAAAAATTTGGGTTTTAGTTTTGGTTTAGATCGACACAACAATTCCGATGTTTATTGCTTGCATGTGCGATTTTTCACCATGGTACTTAGATGGCTTACTTTGTGATAGTTAATTTTTTTACTTCTGCGCTGTTTTTTTTGGGGGTTTTTTTTTTTTGGGGGGGGGATAAAGTTACAGGTTACACATATAAAGATTGAAAATTAAAGTTTCAAACTGCGAGGGAGCGAATAATTCTTCTCTACTTGCTGAATTTATCTAGATTTTTTTTATTGCATTTTTTTAATTAGTTAATATTTTTTTTTCTTTAATAGTATTTGATAACAAAATAGTTTTGCAAAATCTGGGATTTTAATGGGCTGTTTTCATTTCTTTTTAATAAATGAGGGGGGAATTTTTCAAAAAACTATTTGTATCCTAAAGATGACTTTGCAATTCTTTTTTTAACGAAATTGAAATTGAGTATAATTTAAAACAAAAGTGATTTTTTTCAATTTTAAGTTGAATCCTAAAACCCCATTATTGTTTCTTGATGTTACAATCAATCAGTTTGCATCCTTTTTTGTTGCAAACTTCTGTGACAATCTAGTTCATATATGTCATCATCATTACTTAGAGGAATCAAATGCCCCTTTATTTCTATTTATGCTGAAGTTTTTCTCCTTCAAAGTAAGCTAATTTTTTAATCTCTACTTTAGCAAATATGGTGTGTGGAACACACATACATATATATGCAAAATCTTGTTTTAAATCATCCTTGTCTCTGCTATTATAAAAGGTAGTATTAGTTTGTTTTTTCCGCGGCCGCAAAATCCTGACGATTCTATGGCATTTATAGCAATGAGATTTGGCAAACAAGTAGTCCAAATTTTTTGTAATTTTTGGGTCACGGCGAATTTTGAAAATTTAATCTAGAAGATTTTTAAATGAATTTAATAGTTGTATTCTCTTTCTGGTTCTTCAAACGCAGAGGACTCTTTCTACCCATGTGACCTTGCAGTCAGGCCTTGGAACCATGAAAAAATTTTTTTTCATCCGACAGAGCGCGGATAATTTTTTTTTTCGGTTATACTTTGATTGTGCTTGAAGAAATGATTTTCCAGCCAGACAATAAATCTTTAAACTGGGGTCAGTTCTTTTTTCTATCTCCTAGATTGTTAGAGACAGAGTAAAAATTTCAACGGATTTGAAATCTGCTGAAAATTTCAGTTTAGATTGGTACCTAAAATACGATTTTCTTTAAATAAATATTTTTTTTTTAATATATCTTCAATGGATTTGAAATTTGTGGAACATTTTACACCAGATTATTTCTTAAATGCACAATGCAGATCTTTCTTTGTTATTTTTTTGATACCACGATTTTTTATAGCAAAAAAAAAGAACTTAAAAAAATTATATATATGGTGATTTGGAACAAGGTTTTGCTTTTACTATGTATAAAATGCATGGTTAACATTACGATATATCGTGATGTTAGAATGCTGATGTATTGCATTGTAAAAATTTTAACATCGTCAGATCTAATAGGGGGTTTGCCCCCAACAACAAACCATGTTAGTTTCTTTTGTATAAGGATCAAGCTAAAAAGGAGTTTTTAATCCGGCGGCGGCGATAAATTTTCCTCTTTTTTGAAATTTTGCATTCTCATGCCTGATTTTTATGCAAGAGGAAACATAATTAATTTTTCTCTTTCAGGATAAGGGTAAACAGAATGAAATTTTCTTTTTCAGGATGCAACTCCAGAGCTTTGTATCATTGAATTTATGAATAATAAATTTCCTTTACGTAAGATGGCTAGTAAAAGATTTTGCAAATTCAGGAACAATTCACCTGAGCCTGTAAAGAATTTCCCTGCACCATGATTATAAATTCACATTGTTGGCTTTTTCATTAAAACAACTGTTATGTTTCCATCTAAATGATGTTTGTTTTTGGTGATCATTTCATATGTCATCAATAATGAATTTCTTTTGGTTTAGATAATCATAATAGAAGTGCAACATTGATAAACATCTGATCATTTCACTCATTACATACTACTCGGCAAAATATTATTTCCTCATTTGGTTAAGGGAGCAGACAGCTTACTGATTATTATTAGTTGGTGGTATATTCGGTAGGTTTTATATTTTGCATGTAGCACCTTTTCAGAAATACAAAGGCAATAATGATTTATCACATAATAGTGCAAAGCTTCAAATTGAATAAGTTATTTTAGAAAGTAAACTTATAGCAGCTTTTGGCTACAGCCTCCCTAAATCTGCAACTGTATATAGCATGTGTTAAGCACAGTAATCAAATAATGAGTGTACCAAATTTGTTGTGAATTGGTCGAATTGTGATATATATATATATATATATATATATATATATATATATATATATATATATATATATATATATATCTTTAATATTTTATTCCAATTTGGATCACGGAATTGTTTTACCCCTCTCAAAACCTAAGAGAAATAGAACAGGGGTTAATATACAAGAGCCAATGTTTTCTACAGGATGAATGTACCTACCATATAGTTGGTGTGAATTATTCAGTGATCGTAAAAATAATCTAAAAATGTAATTCCCTTGAGGATTTCGAATTGTTTTTAAATCCCACTGAACACCTAGGTCAAATAGAACTGGGGTTAATATGTTGCCTACGTTACCCCCAGAGTTATGAAGAATAAGTGTTTTCCAAATTTGGAGTGGACTGGTCAAAACCGTGTAGATCTGTATAGAGGACAGAGAGACGTCAACTCTGCTGTATCCCCTTGAGGCATTATGCGACAAATTTATCTTGAAACATATTTTGCTTCTTATCTGAAACTGAAATGTTTATAATTAAATGGTAGTATATGGCAGAAATAAAATAAAAAAAGCTTACACTTTTGATTTGAGGAATTCAGATTTTTAAAAATTTAGTCACCTGCTAGCATGCTGTTAAAGAATTTTAAAGACAGGTATGTAACGAACCAGCTTTTGGTTTAATCACTCCTTAAAGGTCATTAGCATAAGTTTTTAGTATAAGACTGGTAAAAATGTTAATACTTTTAGGGTGGTGGAACGTCTCATTATCTTCAGTACTATAAAATATAAATGTGCCAAATTTGGTGTGAATTAGTCAAACGGAGTAGATTTGTATGGAAAATATACACAAACACATCCTTTTTTTATATAAGTAGATTATAATCCCTTTTTTTTTGCGTTTTGTGTTCAAACGGTGCTACGAGTTAAGAAACGATACAATTATTTAATCAGACCAAATTCTTCATTTTCAGAAATAACGAGAAATCGCGAGTTTTATAAGAACGCTTATGTAAGTCCTCCATTAACTTATGCCTCACTATCGGACAGGTAAGTGTTTAATATTGAAAAAACACCTTACATGCTTTCTTTGGGGTATGAATATGTTTTGCATCCACTAAATTATTAAATGTTTTATTTCTATTTCTTGAAAAATTGCGAGAAAATAATCAGTTTTATTTTCTTTGATTTCAGGTCATTATTGAATAGCCAGAAAGGCAGCTAACATGAAATTAAATATAAAATTGATTCCAAAACACTTTCTGTTACTTCAGAAGGAACGCCGCAACATGGAAGTAAAGCACATTCCACAAGTCTCAAATAGTTTTATAAACAGCACTGGTGTTTTGTTTTTTAAACCAAAAACCAGAACATTTTTGCGAGAATGAAACAAGAATTCGTCAATGAAAAATTACAAATGTTTATGTCTAGAGTTTCATGACGACAATTAATTTGACAATTCATACACCCGAGAGAGATTTCGACAATTTGTATATGACATATGAACCTAATATGAGGTTAATTAATGTCTCACTTCAGCAACGCACTATTGGCGATGTTCCAGGAAAAATCCTAGGACAACGCTTCGTCCTTTTGAACCACGGTCAGAAGACAAGAACAACACCTAAGCTGGTACCTCATTCTCCAAACTAAGACACCATACCAATGTGAGGACATCTGAGGCCACAGATTTAACATGTACCAGCCCCTACGTTCGCTAGTCTTTAGTTGGATAGAGATTTGAACTCGCAACCCTCGGGTTGTTAATCCGCTTAGATCAAATCTGACCTGATGTTATTACGTCAACAGCAAGGATGCCTACCCTAGGGACCCTACCCCTTTGCCTCACCAATATCTTTATGGATGGATAGGTGGGTAGTTAATTAACGTCCCTCTGAAACAACTCAACGACCTATTGGCGACGGTCCGGCCGTTATCCCGAAGGAAAAGTCCAAGGATAACGCCTTGCAATGATGACAACACTTCAACTGGCACCCCACTCTCTAAACTTCCATACCAAGCCAGGACATTTCAGCCACGATAGATTTAACGTGTAGATGACGGTCTGAGACTGGAACAAGTTTCGAATTCGCAGCTCAAAGTTTGCTAATCCGTTGCTTATCCAACAGGGCTACCTTTTATTGATGGGATCGGCCTCATCAAATTAATTATGAAATAAATGAGTATTGCAAATATACGGGTAATATGAATAGCCAAACATAGAGAAGACTTTACTCAATAGGTCGTAAAGCCATTGTATCCGGCGACAGCGGTACAAATTTAAGAGGTCCAAACTCCTTGCCCAATCCCAATATTTTTATAGTTTATGCAGAAAGGCATGGATAACATGGGTAGGAAGATGTACACACTCAACCCTTCTGGCGATTGCTCAATGAGGTACCTCGTTAGTAGCAAAACCGACGGACGAAAAATTTCATCATTGTAAGAAAAGTCTTCAGATCTTGATCTCCTATCCAAAAATATCGGTAATACAATATCTTGATTACAAGATAACTCGTTATTGGCACAATTGGTCAGCTCTTAATGGACTAGATATCTCTTCATTAGCAAAATTGATCAGCTCTTGATGGACGAGGTATCTTGCCACTAGAAAAAGTGGTCAGCTGTTGAAGGCGTCATTTTCAAAATTTGTCAGTTCGTCAAATCTATCGTCATTGGCAAAATTAGTTAACTCTTGATGATGAACGAGATATCTCGTCGAAACCCCACCACACACACACTTGGAGGGTTAAACAAAAAATAACTACTATTGTCCCAGTAATTACTTAAAATGTTATATTGTACACACTCCCAGATCGTTTATTTGCACTGTTACTTGTTCAAATTTGTCATTGATAAAATTTGAATCCCATGCTTTTTCATGGGGTCGCCCTCAAGATGAGGCATCATAGGCTGTTTGCAATGAAATAGTATTGTGAGTAGAGCAAGAGCGTATCATTTCATATATGCTTTTCTTTGGTCTGTGTCTTTACCTTCAAATGTAAAATGTTAAATCTATAGGACCCCTTCAAACATTTTCAGCAGGTGTCAGGCCTTACTGCAATAATAGACATGTGTCATATTCAGTGGCCACACTTTCTACATAGCTTCACCTTACAAAATACATATATATATATATATATATATATATATATATATATATATATATATATATATATATATATATATATTTGGGATTCCCTAATAATTTTCCCACGTTGGGACCATCCATCAACGTGTGCTACCCTTTAACTGTTACCTAAAGGTCAAGATATAGGTATCTTGACTAGAAATAAACTAACTGCATCACTACTTCAAAATAAAAATCGAATTGATACTTATTTTCGATAACTCTCGAAGTTAAATATTCTGATTTCGATTTAATTTCTATTTATTCCATTGCTAATCCGATGTTCTTTCAGCTGTTCAAATGGAGAAGTTTACTTTTAACACTACTATGACGGCATCAAACATTTAAGTATTGCCGTTAAGGATTTGTTTTGATTTTTCAATACTTTTTCTGTGGACACTCTAAACAATGGCCATAAAGAAATGAAATCCAAAATAAACATCTTAGCTTGTCTAAGAAGCACTCCCCCAAACACTATAATTTTATACAAAAACAAATAGTGAAATCTGAGCGAGTGGGAGGGAAAATTTCCAATCACTGTCATTATATCTTCAAATATGCAACACTTTGATCCATTAATAATATTTCTGTAGAAATTTCTTAAATTATCGAAATACTTTTTATTTTAAAATTGAATTCGAAGAACCTATTAGAATTGAATTTGAACAAATATAGTTTTGATATTTCATCAGTTCTGACACAGATTTATTGTGCCTCTTTTGTGTGTTCTGTGCCTATAGACCTCCCTTCCCTTCCATAGCATTGGGTTGCACCGTGGCTTAGAAATTAACACACTGTTCTTGTAAACTACGAGTTGTAGGCGATGCTGGTTTGATTACTGTAACTTACTCCGGGAGTATTTCTTTCATCTGCATTTGTAAAAATTCACATGTACTTTCATTTATTTGATGTTGTCTGGACAAATATGATCCTTGCGTCTTAAAACCCTAACATCTAATCCAATCCTCGTCCATTCATAAGCCAAAATTAAATAAAACGAAATTTCATGCCCCATCTGTTTATATGTAACTGGTTTTATAATACAAAATTTTGTTAATTGATCACTACTATTGAAAACAGTCATAAAAATTAACTGTCCATTTTAGAAATTAAAAATTGACAGTATTATTTTTATTCAGTACAACCCAGTGTATAAACCATATGTATAATTATGTATAAAATTGATGTATATATAACAATTTTATGTTTTTATCTAACCGTTAGTTACATACGCTTCAGTTCGCATCGTACGTAGTTGAAAACGAGCAAGCAACTATAATAACCAGTTAACCACCAACCTAAATTCTAATCTAGTCTAGACGATCCCGGTGCAAAGCAGCAAATGCAACTAGAGCTAACAAAGACAGGAATGCCGGGATTGGGATCTTTATCTCTCCTAAGATCCGGACCCCTCACATAAGGGGGGGGGTCTCATTAGAGGACACGAAATTTGGAACTTCTGTGCAGGAAGAATGAGCTATTGCCTACGGGGATAGATGTCCGCAGCTGTCTTGACAAAAGGCTGGACGGCTGACCTAAGTAGACACTTTTCTGAGAAATCTTCTGTACCCCCATTGGGAAAGATTCCAATTGTACATCCGGTCGGTGCTACTGAGCCCTGAGGGGCAGAACGTGAAAAATCAGGGCATACTCTGAATCAATTTTGGAGTGGAAAAGGAATGAACAAACATCAATTTAATTTATTTAGAGTGGATCTCGTTTGTTGAACAACTTTTTTTTCTGCGGTAGTCGTATCTGGGATTTGGAGTATAGCTTCGTTATTATGGTTGGAGAGTTTTGCGTAGAAATTGGTATTGAGTTTAATTATAAACTCTTTGATCTCGCGTACATATTTAGTTATTCCCTAATTTTTATATTGCGGTAGAATAATGGGCTGTCTGTAGCTATTCGAAGGGTGATGTTTTGGAGTGATGCTGTTCTTTCACGTGAGTTTCAGCGCAGGAAATCCCCATACAGGACTAGCGTAAGTGACCATTGGTAGCAACATGGAACTGCGAAATCGCGGTCACAAGGTAGAAACGAATGTCTCTGAGAAACTAATGCAAAGCACGTGCTAACAATGGAATGGATTTTTTTGTGTTTGCCCCACAACCGTCTGAGAAAATGTGCAAGAGCTTGACCGATTCGATGATTGTTGTTAAAATAATTTGACTTTACGTTTAATTTGAAAAAAGTAAATGTCTCAACAACTATCCATACTATACTTTCGTTCAATCGGAATAATTTTTAAGTTTTGTTTCTCTCGCATTTATTATTTGGAGCTGCTTTAGTTAAGGGGTAGAGACATCGCAAATTAATGACGTTTTATAGTATTTTTTAAAAAACTAAACTTACCGGAAGTAAGATTTTAAACAAATGTACAGAATCTTTAAGCAAAACTCAATGTGGAATAAAATCTCAAAACTAAATTTATAACTCAACGTCTGGGAAAATTACACAATTCTTTGTGAGTTTGCGTAATCAAGAACTGATCTAGTGTTGTCGAGTTCACGGGATGCCAAAACAAATTATCTGTCTTCTCATTGGAAATGTGTAACACGGCTAACCATGCGACTACGAGAAGGTTTTTAAAAGTATTAGAAACACACACACACACACACACAGTTTCTTTATCATAGCCCGCCTTGTAGGGGCCGCGGTAACCTTGTTTGATAAGAGTCGCGGATTAGCAAACGGAGGGTTGGGAATTCCAACTAACTAAAAGACCGTCGTGCAGGTGGGGACTCGTGCAGGTGGGGACTCGTGCACGTTAAAACTGTCGTGGCCTCAAATTTTCGAATTTTGGTTAGGTGTAAAACTTCGGAGAGTGGGTAAACTCAGGTGTTCACCTCGTCATCGGACCGTGGCTCAAAATTACCCAAGTATCGCCCTCGTATCTTTCCCTTTGCGATGGATCCCGGACTGTCGCCAATAACCCGTGTGTTTGTTGCTTCCAGTGCGAGGTAAATTCAACAACCAACCCCACACATTACAAAAAAATATTCCACGGCTTACAAAGCCTTGATTGTTTTAATTTAATAATATAAAAATAACAAACCAATACTAGAAGGAGACCCCCCGACTATACTGTAATATGCCGCCTTTCTGTATGATAAAAGAAACCTTGGCTCATAATTTAATAATTCACCTCCCCTCAGTCCCCTTTCCATAGAAATTTATGAATGGTTTAAACATGTCCATCCTAACCACAGGGTTAGTTTGTAAAGTTTCTCTCGCCTTTATTATTTGAAGTTGCTTTAGTTAATGGGTAGAGGCATCACAAACAACAATTAATGACGTTTTATAGAATTTTTTAAACAAACTCTAAACTTACCGGGTATGACATTTCAAACAAATGTTCAAAATCTCTAAGCACTCTACTCTAATGTGGAATAATATCTCAAAACTAAACTTATTAATCAACGTCTGAAAAATTACACAATTCTTTGTGTGTGTGCGTAAATGAGAACTGATCTAGTGTCGGCGAGTAATGAAGGAGCGTAACTGTATCGGAAATTGGAATAATCCCTTATCCACGCACGTCTTCTTTGTCCTTGGTTCGAATCCCGGTCTAGGAAGAGATGTTCATAATATTTCGGAAGAGTGTTGAAACACAAAGTGTAAACACATGAATTTTATTATTTCATAAACAAAATGGAGCTAGCTTTCTTATGAATTCTTCGTGGGAAAAAATGATAGTCCCAATGCCATATTTCGTGTAGTGTTTTGTTTTTTTCACATCACACTTTCTCACGTTCTTCTCAAGAGAATGCACGATAACTATGACACACTTTACTGTTCTCTCATTTGAATGTCCCCAAACAGACACAAACCAAAAGGAAAGCCTCCGAAGTAGCCTTTGGTTGGTTCGAGTTTCGAACTCCAAACCTTTTGATTGCTAATCCGCTCCTCTAGCAAACAGGCTATCACGGCCCTTCGGTGATGATATAAATTCGGTTTTAAATTTTTTGCTCTATTTACAGAATGGGCACATTAATTAATCTTTCTTTTCCCATAGTATTAATTTTTTACAAGCTTTAAAACAAAAAACGATCTCTCTCCTAACGCCCATCAAATAAGGGAACTGTTAAAAAAAATTTTAATAATATTTCAACATTCGCAACTGCTGTGCAAAACATTTCTTTGAAGGCTCGATAGATGTCTGGTGTGCTTTTTATGGTCTCCTCGTGTTTTCCTTTTAGAAATATTAAAAACTTGTCAACTTCATCTTCAAAAGTACTACCATCAATGCATTTTTGTAAATTATATATTTTTATAGTTTTTTATCCAACTTCCAGTTAAAGCCTCTTTTACATCTATGGTTGAAACGAAGTTTTACAGCTAATACAGCATCTGCCCCTCTTGCTGATCATCTCGTATATTAGAAACTCTTTTCACTGAACTTATAGAAGCACATTGTAAAGACGCTGTCACATCTTTCCTCGAACACTAATGAATAGACATTTTAAGACCTCGTGGGCCACTTCGTAATCCGGGGCCCTACGCGGATTTCCTTCTCCACAAAGGAAATAAATATAGTTTTGATATTTATTGTTTTAAAATTTTATTTATGGATTATTGACGATTATATTTTCTATGAATCGCTAAACAAGACTCCAATAACTCAAGAATTCAACACACACACACACTTCAATGGAAACCTCTCGAAACTCTAGTACTCCTCACAATATGTCTTGGCGATACTTTCGAAATAATAGATACAACCTGTGCTTCATTTCTATTCTTCTCTTCAAATTTGTTTTAATTAAAATACTTTCCACTACGCCACATTAGGTATTCTGTGGAAATTGTGATAAGCCCCTTTAAACTTAAAGTTAATTGTAGAATATTTCCATTCACGTCTAAGAACTCTTCCTGCGGTTTGGTTGCTCTAATTTGTAGTTTTTCATAAAAACTCTAGTTATGTTCCCCTTAGTACTCGTACTCATGCACTTTTCAAACAATACTGTAGTTAATTATTTCCAATTAGTATAGTTGTCCTTTTATATTTCACAAGGGATCTGCATATGGTGAGTAAAGGTTAACAACTACGATGACCCTGATTTTTTTAAAAGAATAAATCCTCTACGTAATCTGTAGTTACAAACTGGTTGTTTTAAAATAAAATAGTATGTCCTTAATAGAGTGTTAATCGCGTTCAATGAATTGTTAGTTCAATACATACTCAAATATGTGTAAACATAACTAAATAACATCTGTGTGCTACGCTAATTAAACACAAGAACTTAGCGCATAGGAATTATAATCTATTTATATGATGCACAAAAGATGCTCTATTTTTTTATTAAATACAGCAATAAAATCAAATAAAAAAAGTCATGCTATGTTTTCAACGATTCTTATTTTCAAATCATATTAAATTTTATCGTGAAAAAAACGAATACTACACTGTTGAATAGCGAACAATCGCCTTTCACAAAGCAAATCCCTTGAGGATAGACAGATGCCTGGTAAAACCGCGAAACAGGGTTTATGGCAAAACAGTAGTTATAGAAAACTACAATGTATAGCTACCAGCCAAAATCATAAAAGGGTATGAAAACTTTTTCTGGACCCGAGACCTTTTATAGCCCGTCGGTCAAAAAGGTAAGAAAAATTATTTGACAAATTTTTGTCTTATCTGATCTAATATCAAAGGTCAAAAAAGGTTTTATTTTTTCCCGACGGAATATAAAAGGCCAAGCTTGACATGAATCTGGACCAGGCCCGCCGCTAACTGTTTGAACGCCTGTGTGCAATACCAATTACGCCGCCTCCTGTGTGATTGTGACGTCATGTCGATTGGATTTCTTCGCAATTCGAATTTGGCCGCATCTGGCAATGACGAGGCCATCACGGCGTTGCTCGTGGTGTTGGTTTACCAAATGGGAATTCGTAGCAATCAAAGGGGGTTAGCGAGCAGTGGTCTCACCTGACCCCACGAAAAGAACTGTCACGGGCAACGCAATGCTGGCCAAGCAGTGGCTAGTTACCATATAAATATTGATCTACAGAAATTGAACTCGTCTTGAATTTATGCTATCAGCTATAAGTAGGCTTTTCAAGTTTACGAGTAATAATCCACCCACTTAATCGCGTAATTGAGTCTGTAAAAAGTTTATAGAAATTCCGTATAAATGAACTGTAAAATTAAATTTGTATTTCTAAAATACATAAGAGTTTTGGCTCAGATGTTTTGTAAGAATTTTGTATAGCCTGTACTGACTACGGAACCCTACACTGTGCGTGGTCAGACACGAACTTGGCCGGGTTCTTATTTCAAATTTCGTAAATATTTAATTGTATATGTGCTACAAACAGATGATTACTAGGCGCAGTAATTATTATGATAAGCCGATAAATAAACGTAGGTGTTAACTGAAACGAAGCTCTGTGGGGATTCCTAGACTTTTCTAGACGGGGAGGTTTCAACCAGATTTCGCTTTAAGACGGGAGAAATGGAAGAATAGATTTCCCCCTTTGTTGCGCGCATCCGGTCCTTATCTTTACTATGGTCAGGTCCCCTGAGGTAATTGGAACCGCGGACGGTCCGTTCGTGTCTCCCTACGTGGAGAGTGGAAAGGGACACCTCTTCCAAATTCCCAGTTCTGAGAAATTTCCGTTTTCATACTGCCATTGTAATCTTTCTCAAGAGCGCTGCAACACGCGACAGGTTTTGTAAACCCCTCTCCAAGGACGATGGTTTTATTGTCCTACGGAGGGGCACATCCTGTCAATTGGAATTTGGAGAAGGGATACTTTGAATTTTGGAAAGTGATTGCGAAACATAATGGATCAAGAAACTGCTTTACAGCTGAGGCTACTTAATAGTTTTAAAAATTAGTCCACAAATTATTCAGAAATAATTTGCTGCTGACCTCTAGCGGTGACCCCAGAGATCCACGAAAAAGATACACGCCAAACGAGAGGTTGGAAAGGAAATGAGTGACCGAAATATAGGAGAGTCTCGTCTGTTTGGGAAAAAGTAGAGTGGCCGAAATTTTTCGGATACCCGTACTCTAAAGATTTTGCCAGTTTTGTCATGGCGGAGCCCCTTAGTAATATAAAATAAAATAGTAATTGCGTGCCGGTCAGATTTTTTCCTCAATGCGATGACATTTCTTATGCTAAAGGTGGGTATTATGACAATGACTTTGAATATTACGTGATCGATCGCTAGATTTGCCCCCACCTGGACGTGCGGTCTACGCCCGCTTACGGCGGGCCTGATCTGGACACGGACCACCTGAGTCACCAATCGCTTGACATGGGTGAAAACAAAAGTAGAGAGTGCATTGGGGTTGGTGCACGTTAAATCTGTAGGTGTCAATTGAATGGGAAAGATACCGACCCATTTTGATGAAGCCAGTGGCCTCGAATTCAATTTCCGACCCAGCCAATTAATCCTACAGACGGTGTTCAGATTCTGCGATTGAAAAGGTTAACATAATGTTCTTCGCACCAAGATTGACTACGTTTCATCAGCATCCTTTTTAGAAAACTAGAGTTTCACTGCATCAGTAACCCTTTGCAGCCATTCCCATGTGTTCTTTTTAAACAATATTTGCTCAATGAGTGTATCATAATTTGTTCAAAGCGTTGATAGACAGGAATGAAAAAGATACCGGCCTCGAATTCGATCCACTAAATAATCCGATGAAGGGGTCTGCGATTGAAAATGAAATTTCAATTGGCTCATTCGATCGACATCCTGAAGTTTTTAACTAAACGTTTTTCTCACGCATCAAGCAAACTCAGGCACCGCATGGTACCAAGTCTCTGAAAAGGTAGGTATGCCCTTTCCAAGTCGGCCATTTGCGATTGGTCATCCGAAAACATTGGCATTGAAAACATTCAACACACAAAATTATGATGGTATTTTTTAATTAACGTCACATTGGAGCAACACAACGGGCTATTGGTGACGGTCCGGTATCAACTCCGAAAGAAAGAGGGGTCTGATGACACCACCTTGTTATTTAGAACCATGGTCGGATGACGAGGATATACCTCAGCTGGCACCAGACAATTTCCACATTGTCATCTGACCGTGGTTCAGATTTACGTGGTGTTGTACTCGAATCTTTCCCGTCCACATTGATCCTGGACCGTCGTCAATAGTCTGCTGTGTTGCTCCAGTGAGATGTTAATTAAAATACATACCTTCCAACTTTCCACGCCAAAGTGACGATATTTGAGACCACGACAGATTTAACCTGCACCCCCCCCCCTTTGTACAGTATGGGCCGACCAACCGGTATAGTGGTTAAGGTGTTAGCCTCTGGATCGGAAGTTCCTGGTTTAAATCCGGGTCCGGGCATGGATGTTTGTAAGCGTATGGTTTAGAGGCGGCTGGTGCACAATTACATCTGTCATGGCCGAAAGTCCTCCCGTTGGGTTGGTGTGGAAGTTCGGAGAGTGATGTGCCAGCTCAGGTGTTGCCTCGTCATCTGAACGTGGTTCAAAATTACGAGGTGTTGTCCTCGGATCTTTCATTTAAAGTATTAATCCCAGACCGTCGTCAATAGCCCGTTGTGTTGCTCTAGTTCGACGTTATTTAAAATTACCTCACCTTACTTTGTACAAGATGGTTTTTGTTGGATTCGAACACGCAACCTTCAAAAATTAAGTGTACAAATTTATTGTGAATTGGTTAAATTGTGATAGAGATACTGAACATTATTTCTATTTAGATCTCGGATCTTCCCCTTCGGTATTGATCCTGGATCGTCGTCAATAGCCCGTTGTGTTGCTCTAGTTCGATGTTACTTTAAATATGTAACTACTTACCTATTTGGATTATGAATTGTTTTTACCTCCCTCTCGTCCCAAGACAAATACAGGGTTCATACATAGCCTGTTTCTCGCAGGATTCTAAAGAATGAATGTATAAATTTGGTCTGGCATCGTTAAAATACTCAATATTATTAATATAGAGATTTCGTATTGTTTTTAACCTCTCTGCACGCACAAGAGAAATATAATGGGGGTTATTATGTAGCCTATATTACTCGCAGGGTTCTAAAGAGCAAGTATAGCAAATTTGGTGTGGATTGGTCAAACGGTGTAGATTTGTATAGAGAACAGGTAATTGGTAATTTTTAGTTAACGTCGTACTAGAGCAACACAACGGGCTATTGACGATGGTCCGGGATCAGTCCCTTAAGGGAAAGATCCGAGGACAACGCCTCGTAATTTTGAACCACGGTCAGATGACGAAGCAACACCTGAGCTGGCACCCCACTCTCCAAACTTCCACGCCAACCCAACGTGAGGACTTTCGGCCACGACAGATTTAAGGTGCACCAGCCGCCTCTACACCATACGTTTACAAACATCCATGCCCGGGCCCGGATTCGAACCAGGAACCTTCCGATCTAGAGGCTAACACCTTAACCACTATACCGGTTGATCGGCTGTATAGAGAACAGAGAAACGAGAATTGGTTTATGTATTTAATAGTTTTGTAATATAGATTATAGAGACAACTAAGAAGTGGTTTTATATATAGAACTGGTTTTAGATTATTAAAAAGTTAATCGATATTTTACTATTTGTAATTTGATTCAAGTTAAATTTATGGGCTCAGGTTTAATACATTTTAATTTCCTGATTATGCATAACTTTTATTTTCGACTTCGAGGTTATGCATCGCATTTTTATTTAATGTTTCATTAATTATTTTGTTCAGAGATTAGATTTTAGAGAGTTGGTATCTGATCATGACCTTATTGCCTCTCCTTGTTCTAGAATAGGTGCTTTTTATGAAGACTAGATAACTTATTTTTATGATAAAGGCAAATATTTAAACTATCAAAAAATATTGTTCACATGAAAATAAAGATATTTATTAATTTATACTATGTAAATATACACTGGAAAATGAATTGAATTTTACATTGGACATTTAATCTCGGAATTTGTGAAAACAATTTGAATCAATTTAAAACGCCATAAAAAGTTAATTATTCGACCGCTTAGTACTTTTCAATCAATGGAGGTTTGACCATTTCAGTCTGAATAATGACTATCTCCGTAATTCGTTATATTTGTGGAAAATGTGTATGAAATATTAAAACTCCAACTTTTGATACATTAAATTTATCTATTTTATGCTAAAATTCCTGTGTCTAAACTCAAAACTTATAAATAATTATAATTAATAACGTTTGAAATATTTGTTATATGACCAGCTAACACTAATGTTATGCAAAATTTGAGACACGACATTTGAAATTGTCAGTACTAATTCATCAATTCTAAATGTAATTACAAAACGCGAATACACCAGTAAATGAATTTTCGACATATTTATTAATTTTATCTCAGTAAATAATGCATTCCCAAATATGTGAAGACAGTTTAAAATAGTTCAAATTCAATGCAATACAAAATAGTTTCGAAAACGATAAGCCCGCTATGTTAGAATTTTAAACGTTCAAACAGTTTTATTTGTCCGAAAAACACTTGATAAAATTTTTCTTTCTTATCAGTCAAAAATCTTGCGAGGGCTGGAAATATTCCTGTTTTCATACCCGTGACAAAATCTGATGTCACTGCTTCTTGCAAAAAATTGGTTTTAGTGTTTTTCCCTTCATGTAAATTTATCTTCGAAATTAAAAAAAAAAAGGAATTGCATGTTTTACAATCAAGAAAGTTTTTGGACAGCTAACAATCAAAATTAAGCCAATTTTGTCAGCATTTATTCTGAGCAAAGTGGATTTTGTATTTTGATCAATCAAGGGGGGTCGTAGCATTTTGTCCACTCCACAATTTAAAAAGATGGAGAGCTGTACAGTTTCTCCTTTTCAACACATGAACCCACACAATGCTACAAATAAATGATGCAACACTACCCCGATGGTGCGTCCCCACTCCCCTGAAATTCTTCCTATTTCGAAAGACGGGGAAAATATGACACACTAATGACTTCCATGAGAAAACGTCTCAAAGAAGCCAAAGCCATAAGATGCGCCAAAGTATTTGCCAAGGAAGCGATAACTAATGAAATATGATAGTTGCAAATAGCGATAACTCGCCAGAAAAAATTACCATGAACACACACTAATTACCCTCCTCGGGCGCTGCATTTCGCACCCGCTCGATAGATTATGGTATACTCAACCCCGCTGCCACCAAATTAATAACTGTACCGTCATGTAAGAATTTGACGGACAGCTGGTTAAAATTAAACTATTTATTTACATAAATTAAATATTTACAAGAAAATTTAAAAAGATAATTATGGGCACAGCCATCGACAACCGAAACCTGCCTGAAGCCAAAATAACAAAATTGGCAAAACAGAGACGTCTGTCTCTCGTCGAAGCTCGAGTCCGAACCCTCTCAAAATCCACGTTCGCTTCGCAGAACCGCCGCTGACAACGAGAGGGGGGTGAATTCCGAGCCCTCTAGAGATGTTTATGTCCTCTCCAGAACAGAAACACGGGACTTACACATCCTAGTAAAACTTTGGGGAAAGATAGAATGTGTGACGTCATAATGTGGACCGGCGAGTGTTCACGCTATCACTGGGTTACAACCGAGTTGATTCACTCTGATTGGTTACGAAAATTGGCATTCTCTCTTTGGCGTTTTACTGAGGTTCTAGTGAAGTGACTCATATCCGGGAGACGCTTAACTCAAATTGCCGCGCTTTACAATTGTTTATTGTTTGTGAAATCAATTTGGCGGACGCGAATCTTTGGATTGCTTATTTTTGTGCTTGCTCTCAAATATTATATATTTTATCCATTCATTATCATAAACTTGCATTTTGTTTGATTTGCATTTTATTCTGTGTTTGTTCACATTTGTTGATCACCGTATCTCAGTGTTAATAATGAGACTTCTAATAATCGGCGATTCAATGGTTAAGTATTTGAACGAATACTTAACTACCGAATTGCAGGATCATGAAGTTGATCTCATTTCTTTTCCAGGTGCGAAGATAGAAAGGATATCAAGAAAACTTGGTAGTTTAGGTAATTATGAATGGATGCTTTTTCATGTAGGGACTAATAACCTTGCTGGTGATGTTTCTGAAATTCTTCAGAAATACACCAGCCTTTTTCAGGAGCTTTCTGTTTTGTATCCTGCTGCTAAGGTGGTTATTTCTGGGATCATACCACGTGGTCCCAATTTTTTTCTGGATTCCGAGTCCCGTTCTTCTCTGGCATCTCAACTGGAGTTCCTTAACCAAAAGACATCAATTGTCAATCGTGAACTAGAAAAGGTTTGCCTGGGCCGAGAGACGTTTTATTTTTGTCAGTCTCTTGGTTCATGGAAAGGCCTCTGGGGACGTGATGGATTACATCTCAACAGAATTGGGAATCATCATTTGGCGAAAATGTTTTCACAAACATTACTAGGGCTGATTGCAATGGAAGCTGCAATCACCAAGAAGCAAAGTCTTGCAGTAAGTGCAGTTTCAGATGTTATGCCAGTTAAATGTAACTTTCAATCTTTTTCTAAGCCTAATCTGTGTTCTGTGACCCCTTTCAAACCTGTACCTTCTAATAATTTTAATGTTCCTGACATCTGCTCATTACTAGAATTTCCTCTTCTGCCCAAATCTATTTCTAACACTATCATGAGTAATTTTCAACCTGTTATTCCTCCTGTTCTACCTGTAAGTGCTAAGATTTCAGTTATTCAGTATGTTCCTCCTCCAACAATAGCCTCTACTACCTCTTCTAATGAACCTAACATTCCTGACATCTATTCTTTGCTAGAATTTCCTCCTTTACCTAAACTTATTTCTAACACTAGCATGAGTAATTTTCAACCTGCTGTTCCTTCTCCAATAATTACCATTACTAACCCTTCTAACAAATCTAATGTTCCTGACATCTCTTCTTTGCTAGAATTTCCTCCTTTACCTAAACTTATTTCTAACACTAGCATGAGTAATTTTCAACCTGCTGTTCCTTCTCCAACAATTACCATTACTAACCCTTCTAACAAATCTAATGTTCCTGACATCTCTTCTTTGCTAGAATTTCCTCCTTTACCTAAACTTATTTCTAACACTAGCATGAGTAATTTTCAACCTGCTGTTCCTTCTCCAACAATTACCATTACTAACCCTTCTAACAAATCTATTGTTCCTGACATTTCTTCTTTGCTAGAATTTCCTCCTTTACCTAAACTTAATTCTAACTCTAACATGAGTAATTTTCAACCTGCTATTCCTCCTGTTCCTTCTCCAACAATTACCATTACTAACCCTTCTAACAAATCTATTGTTCCTGACATCTCTTCTTTGCTAGAATTTCCTCCTTTACCTAAACTTATTTCTAACATTAGCATGAGTAATTTTCAACCTGCTGTTCATTCTCCAATAATTACCATTACTAACCCTTCTAACAAATCTATTGTTCCTGACATTTCTTCTTTGCTAGAATTTCCTCCTTTACCTAAACTTAATTCTAACTCTAACATGAGTAATTTTCAACCTGCTATTCCTCCTGTTCCTTCTCCAACAATTACCATTACTAACCCTTCTAACAAATCTATTGTTCCTGACATCTCTTCTTTGCTAGAATTTCCTCCTTTACCTAAACTTATTTCTAACATTAGCATGAGTAATTTTCAACCTGCTGTTCATTCTCCAATAATTACCATTACTAACCCTTCTAACAAATCTATTGTTCCTGACATTTCTTCTTTGCTAGAATTTCCTCCTTTACCCAAACTTATTTCTAACACTAATATGTGTAATTTTCAACCTGCTGCAATTCCTTTTCTTTCTCTTACAATTACCAGTATTACCCCTTCTAATGAACCTAATGTTCCTGACATCTCTTTTTTGTTAGAATTTCCTCCTTTACCCAAACTTAACACTAACATGAGAAATTTTCAACCCTCTATTCCTACTGTTCTACCTGTTACTACTAATATTTCAGCTGTTCAGTCAGTTGCCACTCTTCCATTTTCTTGTAACATAGAATGTTTTAGCGCAGTAAAGGTATGTGATTGTTTATCAGCACAACTATGTAAGGAGGAAGGTTTGATTAAGCATTGTATAACAGGTGGAGGTAGTGTTGGGCATTTTGAGGTGGAAAAGGAATTATATCCCAGACAATGTGCATGTTGTCAAAAAATTTACAAGTCAAAGTTCACTTTTAGAAACCATCTTGAAACATGTAATGTTAGGGTTAAGATATCATATCCTCGTCAATGTGAGATGTGTTTTAAGTCCTACAGTTCAAAAAAATCATTTTCTAATCATAAAAGCAAGTGTAAAATGCAAGAAAATAGTGGTTTACTGAAGGATCTCCCCAAAGTTTCTGATTCTACTAGAGAACATTGTTCAGCTGATGCTTGTTCAATTTCAGAAATCTGTGTTTCTGAATTATCTAGCAATTCTGGTTCGGAAACTATGTCTAGTGTAACCTCCTATTCATCTGTATCACCTAAAACTAAGGACATCCCATTAACTTCTTCAATCAGTACACAAGAATTTCGATGTAACTCGCCACTCACTATTTCAAAATCGATCGATATCCTATCTCTTGCTAATTCATTAACTAGTAAATGTTTACCAAATTCTAATTTAAAGACATGTGAGAAATGCTTTAAAATATTTTCAAATAAGTACAGTCTTCAACGTCATAAAATGGTATGTACTCATGAGAAAACCTTAACGGCCAAAAAGTGTTCAGTTTGTGGAAAGTTTTTTAAGATTGAGGCAGAATTTATTGGGCATGAGCAGTTATGTCATTTAAATAATGAACGGGAGATACATTACTGTATTTTTCAAGATTGTAATAAGCCATTTAAGCACCTTGGGAATTTAAATAGACATATGTTTGAAGTACACAATTCAGATTCTCTTCAAATACTTTCATTTGATTCAATGGTTAGTTTCCAAAATTGGTTAGAGATGGAAGGAACAGCAACTTTTACATCCTTTACTAAAACAACAGGAGGCAAGCAGTATGGCTCTAAAACATTTCATTATTATTCTTGTCAGTTTAATTTTTTATCATCTCGGTTTCAAAATCCCAGGAAAACAAATCGCAAAAATAGAAAAGGTACAATTCCTAATCTCAACTGTCCAGTCAGAATATGTGCTTGTGAGCAAAAGGATTTGGTTACTGTCTCTTACAGCACTAATCATAACCATCCACTACAGTTTAAAAACTGTAAGTTTCAACCATTGAAGCAAAGTACACGTGACTCTATCAAAGCACAGTTATTGTTAAGTATTCCTGTGCAAAAAATTCAATTAGTTTTTAGAGAAAAATTTGGAGATCGTGATTGCAGGGAGTTTTTTCCTGTAAAAGAAGTGTTCCTTTCACGGAAAGTAATTAAGTCCTATTCTCGTCATGGACTCGCATTACAACCAAAGAGTGATGCAATTTCCATTGCTGCTCTTGTTGAGGAGTTAAGAATTGAGGAGTACGACCCGGTGTTAATTTTTAAACCTCAAGGCTCAAATACACTGTATGGTCCTTCTGATTTAGACCTTTTAGTAAATAGTGACACCTCTTTTGCTTTAGGGATTCAAAGTAAAGAGCAAAAGGATATGATGGTGAAGTCTTGCAATAAAGTATTATGCATTGATTCTACACATAAAACGAATCAATATGATTTTTATTTGATTAATTTGGTAGTCTCAGATGAATTTGGTCATGGGTATCCAGTAGCACATTTTATTACAAATTCTTTAACATATAAAACAATGGTTTGCCTTTTTAAAAGTCTTTTGTGTAGAATTCCTAATTTAAATGTTAATTGCGTCATGACTGATGATGACCACACTACTTTTAGTGCATTTCAAACTGTGTTTGGAAATGAAGTAAAACATTTGCTGTGCAAGTGGCATGTGTTAAGATCCTGGAATAGGAATTTAAATTCTTACATTTTTGATAAAATGGTACGAAATGAAATTAAATTAAAATTACAAAATCTGCTAAATGAAAAAAACCTTACAGAATTTCATAGGCTTCTTAATGATTTACTGAACTGTTCTGAAAATTGCGAGTTATTTGTAAATTATTTTAAAAGGGAATATTCTAACCGTTGTGAATTGTGGGCTGCTTGTTACAGGAGATATTATCATGCTTCAGTTAATACAAATAATTATTGTGAATCATTTCATAATCAGTTAAAAACTGTTTACTTTGGGCGTAAATTTAATAGAAGATTAGATACCTTGTTAAAAGTATTACTTGATATTGAAAAGGCTAACTTTTTAATGTACAAAAGTAGGATTTTAAATGGCATTCCACCAAAAGAAAAAAATCCAAAAATTGAAACCAGACATAAAAAAGGTAGCAAAATTCCTGACACAGATTTGTTTCTTCACAATTCTAATAGTTGGTCTGTGAAGTCCCAATCGGTGAAACATAAAGAGTACACTGTAAAGCTTGTAAACACCAAGTGTCCCATGATTGATCACTGCTATTTTAAATGTCTTGAAATTACTTGCATGTCATTATGCTGTCATTTATATATTTGTAACTGCCCAGATACTTCCAATTTATGTAAGCATATACATAAAGTGCATTCCACTAATCCCAAAATTAATCTTAATACCAGTGATCTTTTTGATGATGCTTCTAGGATAGATACTGATCCTTTTAAAGAACCCTTAAGGTCTACTTTTATTAAGAAAGATTTTTACAATCCTCGTTGCAAGGCTGGTAAACTAGAAGCATGTCAAAAGTTATGGGATTCTTTATCGCAAAAATTACACGATCCACGAGTTCAAGAATTCATGCTTGACAATGTATATACAACATTGCAAACATTAGTTGCTGGATGCCGTGGCATTATAAACTCAAAGACTGATAACAGTTCTAATCTTTTTCCTCCTTCAAAAGTGGCTCCCAATCAGGCTATTGAACGTCAGATTCTGTTCAAAACAAGAAAAAATCGCAAAAGTGCAATACCTTGCAAGAGTGATAGTACTAAACGGTCCTTAGATTTTGAAGATGTTGACGATTCTCTTATAAATATGTCCCCATGCAAAAAGGCAAAGGTGGCTTCCTATGAAGCATTTACTACAAAAATAAACAATGAAATAGGTGAATCTTTTACGAAAACCATTGGGGTCTTCAAATTGTGTCAAACATCTTTAAAGTCTCTGGATCCTTTTATTAATTCTATTGAGGAAAGAGCTTTAAAATTAAAGTCTAAAGATTTTGTCAGAGGGTGGTTATTTGATGTTATCATTGATGCATTTCTTCATGTGCTGTGTACTGTTAATCCAGAATTTGTTTTAATTGATTCTGCTACTACAAGCCTAATTATAAATAGTGTATCATTAACAGATCTAACACCAGCTGGCAGTCCGTTAATTTTATCATCAAAAATTTTTTTTCTGCCTCTGCATAGAAAACCATTGGTGTTTGATAGTTATTAATAAAGCAAAAAAATGCATTGATTTTTACGATCCATCAAATAATGATACTTCTGACAGGTATTGCATAATTTTAGATAATGTAAAAAATTATTTTAGTTGTACAACTGTGGATTCAAATAGGGTGTGGACTGTTAATTTTCCTTTACATGTGCTGCAACAAGATTTCGTCAACTGTGGTGTGTTACTTTGCCCATCAGATAATATACGAGTCTAGTGTTCAAGAACCATTTGATACAAATAAATTTCGGGAATACATTTATTGTGTATTGTTAGGAACAGTGACTCCTTCAAAGTACTCGTTTAATAAACCAACTGTAAATAATGTTCTAAATGCTAATTCCTTTAACTTTTCAAAATTTAAGATAATAGATAAAAGTAATGTTTTAGCATGTGAAGTAAAGGTTAATGACATAGAGATAAAGACATACATGCTGAAGTCTTTAGATCTCTTTATTTCATTAGAAGAAGAAACACTATTAAAATCAGCTTCTTCTGCTTTTTGCAAAGGTTGGCTGTATGATGCAATAATTGATGCTTTTGTTTTTAATGTTATTAGGTATTCAAACACATTTGGGTCACTGAATGCAATATGTTCCTCTTGTATATTAAATCGTGGCAAGTTAACTAACTCAAATATTGAGCTATTAAGAAAACATAGAATTTTGCTCATTCCAGCCAATGTCAATAAACATTGGATTCTAATTGTTGTTAATATTGATAGCAGTACCATAGAGTTTTATGATCCATTAAATGACTCCATAGATAAAACATCATCACTTTTATTGCTTAAATGGTGTTCGATATTGAGTAGTGTATTTCCTAACTCAAATAAGTGGACATTTACATTCCCTCCACATGTCAAGCAAACTGACAATTTAAATTGTGGTGTTTTTGTCTGTTATTATGTTTATAAAAAAGTAAGTAATACATCTTTAAATTCAGATTTCCAAATACCAATTTTTAGACAATTTATTTATGATACTATTATTGGAACATAAAGTATGTATACATACCTTCACAAACAAGAAAGTAAACAGATGCCAAATTAATGTGTATAAACAATAATTGAGAAACCATACAGTTACAGTTAATTTTATCTACTTAAACCTTAATAATTTTTTAAGTAGTTCTATCGAGATTTTTTTTTTTTTTGGTTTGTAACAAATTTTCTATGTCAAGTCTGAATAGTTGGTTTATATTTTTAGTATTAATTGCTTTTTTTATGAAAACTAACAAACGAAATTAAGTTAGCTTGAAACGTGTAATCAATTTTTCAGTTGTTTGTTTTCATATACTTGGGATTTTGCTTGCTTTTCTAACCCACTGTTCCATGGATTTTATATGTTGTAATTTTGCTGGTGGTTTCTGCTTTGGTGACAATTTTTCGTTATTTATGTAAAGAAGTTTGCAAAATTAACCAATTTAAATCAAAGCAGAAATCTGGTATAGAAATGTTTTAACAGAATATAACAAGATATTTTAAATTAAGTTTGCATGAAACCTGTAATCAATTCTTAAGTAATTGGTTTTCACTTATTAAATATTTATTTCTTACCCACTGTTGCATGCATTTTATGTGCTGTAGTTTTACTGGTGGTTTCTGCTTTGGTAACAATTTTTCGTTATTTATGTAAGAAGTTTGCTAAATTAACCAGTTTAAACCAAAGCAGAAATCTCCTGGTATAGAAATGTTTTAACAGAATATAACAAGATATTTTAAATTAAGTTTGCATGAAACCTGTAATCAATTCTTCAGTAATTGGTTTTCATTTATTAAATATTTATTTTTAACCCACTGTTGCATGCATTTTATGTGCTGTAGTTTTACTGGTGGTTTCTGCTTTGGTAACAATTTTTCGTTATTTATGTAAGAAGTTTGCTAGATTAACCAGTTTAAACCAAAGCAGAAATCTCCTGGTATAGAAATGTTTTAACAGAATATAACAAGATATTTTAAATTAAGTTTGCATGAAACCTGTAATCAATTCTTCAGTAATTGGTTTTCAGTTATTAAATATTTATTTCTAACCCACTGTTGCATACATTTTATGTGCTGTAGTTTTACTAGTGGTTTTTTGGGTAACTGGTGAAACAAATGTGCAATAAGAATTTGTTTGATTTGTTACTCAATGATCTCTATACTAGCTTCTGCACAACATTATGGTGGAGATTGTGATTGCCTGAGAAATTTCCTCATCTTAACGACTGAGGAAGCACCTAAGACATTCTAATGTAAGATTCTAGCAGTCCTGAAGAGCCATCAGCATCGATAGAAGGAATGCTGCCGACCTAATATTCTTCCATTTAGTACAGGGCTCGAAATACCCAGGTGCACAGTGCACATGAAAATATAACTGCACCTAAATTTTTTCCCACTGTACATAACTGTGCACCTAATTAAAAAACTTAGGTGCACCTGTATTAAAAAATCTATTTCGAGGCCTGATTTAGTAGCAATATTTTCATTTGAAGGAATATTTTCATCAAGATTTTCTTTTCCATATTAGCTTCTGTTTTGAAAAGTATTGTTCTCTTGCTGTGCTAAATGGTGAATAACATTGAGTTTGCTTGTTTTTAAATGCTACTCAATGAAATTCACTTTTTGGAGGCATTGAAGATTTTTGTTCAATCCCATTGCAGTCCTTGTACGAACCACCAAAATGAAAATTTTCTTGCTGTGGTAAATTGTTCTGCTGATGTGTTAAATACATTTAAAGTATCTCATTAAATTCCTTTATTGTGGATTCTTTTAGGTGAAAACAATGTTTTGCCTAAATACGAGCCCAAATGCCTTGACACATTTTACGAATTATCAAAATAAAAAATTTTCATTATGTACTAAGAATATTAAAGAAGAATTCAAGAATTTATTTTGCTTGAAAAAACCTGTATGTCCCAGCTTCTACTCCCAATCATCTGTTTGTCCCTGAATTGATATAGGATAGGATAACTGTATGTCTTATCACATTCCATATCACTCGAAACAGGATTTTTATTAAACTCTTAGGCGAAATTTACTTCAGTAGATACCATTCAACTAAAAATTATTTGTACATACTTTTTATTTTTGGAGAATATTTTGGATATTTTTCAATTTTCTTTTTTTATGCTAGTACTTTTTTACATTTCAATAATTTATTCCCACAACACTAAGGTTGTGGGTAAGTCCACTGCCCTATCAATCTCCAAGTTGTCAGTGCAGGTTCAATTCCTTCCTGGATGTATTTCTCACCTGTACGTCAGTAAAACTGTCTTTGGGTGTGTATGTCCATTACTAGATAATTGTATGTCCAGCACCTTGTGCTGTATGGTTAAATTTGGCCCTTGTGCCACAAAAACCCAGCCCTCTACACTAAAATAAAATTTTAAATTGCTAAACAAGATCCATAGGTGAAGTTATTAGTTATTAAGCACATTTCTTGTAGTTTTATTCAAAGATTTTTGAAATAGAGCTAAAGAGAGAGAGAGAGAGAGATAGAATAAAATTCTTGATTTAAAAATTATATTCAAATAGCAACAGTACTGTAAAGGTAAAATAAAACAAATCTGGATTCCAAGAGGGAGGCTCTGTAGTGAAAGGAATTTGGGTATTAAAAGGTGAGTGTTATGGCTAGAAAATAAAAAATAAAATGTTAGTAAGTGCTATATTATTTAGTCATGGGGAATTTAATCTTGTACATATTTAGTATTGATGATTAACTTTGCAAAACTCCAAAAAGTACATGGCCCTTACATCAAAAAACCAACCAACCCCCAAGAGAAATTTAATACAAGCATCAATGTTAAAAATTGCTGAAAAAATCCATTATTTTTACAGCTGCTCTTAATGTTATTGATTCATTTCTTTCATTTTTATATTTTTTGACATAGGAGTGTAAAAAAAATGTAAAAGGAAACGGTTAGAAGATGTAGAATATAAATAATGTGGTTCTCTAAGCAGAAACAAAATTTTTAAAAACTTCAATTTTTAAACACAATGTGCATCTGAAAATGTAAGATTTTATTTATTTTGCTGTATTGAGCAACCACTCAAGTATTCAGATGACACCTTTTTAAAATCGATTAAAGTTCCCTTGAATAGGATTTTTGTCATTTAAAGGATCAACACATGCATGGTATTACACAGAATGCAGTTTCTTACAAGGAAAGGAAGACAGATATTTTCAATGAAAATGTCAATAGATAGTGACATAAAACAGATTCAAATTAAAGTGTGAGAAAAATATCTTGATATATACGTATATAACCTTAATAAAAGTACCACAGTTGTATTATTTTAATGTATGAGCTACCACGCGCATATACGTTAGGGTGGGCCATTCAGATAGGCAAAAAAAAAATTATCTTCGAATTTGAATTTTTGCAATAGAGAGGAAGCGTTTTCTCTTTAATTCAAATTTAAGTCTATATTTTGTAAATTTTTTATTCAGCGTCAAGAGCCTTCTACTGAACGTTATATTTTAATCTTAGCAGAGAAACTAATTCGTGTTCCATAAAAATGTTATCAAGTCAAAAAATAGACAAAATGTTTTTAAAACCTTAAAAAACGACAGATTAACACACACACACAATCCATTAAATGAAATAAAAGATAAGTTTGGTACGGTTATCGTATTTAATTTTCAACGACACACACAGAAGAAAAATATTTTTAATTGTACAATTTGTAGTTTTTATTATTATAAGGATAATTTTTTAATGAAGCTAGTTCATACCGTTTCTTATCACAATTTACGCAGTCACATTTTATCGTAGGCTTATATATAAAGGCTAATAGGAAGGGGGACTGTTATCAGAGAATCAGTATGGGTTTAGGAAGGGCAGATCCTGCTCTACAAACCTTTTGAAGTTCTACGAAAAAATTACTGAGGAGCTGAATGATAAGAGCAGTGTGGATATCATGTACATAGATTTTCAAAAGGCTTTTGATAAAGTACCTCATGAGGCATTACTGTTTAAATTGGAAAGGCTGGGGATTCAGGGGAAAACATTAATATGGATAAAGAATTGGTTATTGGGTAGAAAGCAGAGAGTGCAGGTAAAAGGAAATTATTCACAGTGGACAGAAGTTATAAGTGGGGTGCCTCAGGGATCAGTTTTGGGACCAATTTTATTTATAATTTTCATATATGATATAGGTCAGGGGATCAAGAATAGAATCAGTATATTTGCAGATGAATTAAAAATATGGGGGACAGTGGATACCAAGTTGCAGACAGAAAATTTACAAGGGGATTTTGATAAGATATCCGAATGGGCTGTAAAATGAGGTATGTCATTTAATGTAGGGAAATGGCAAGTTCTGCATATGGGTTACAGGAACAGTGGAGCCGAGTACTGTCTGCAGGGAGTAAAGGTAAAGGAGGGAGAAACAGTGAAGGATCTTGGGGTGATAATTCACAGGGATTTTAAAATGGGTCACCAATGTTCAGCTGCGGGTAAAAAGGCTAATAGGTTATTGGGGTATATTAAAAAGACTAACTTCAAGGGATAAGAATATAATCTTGCCGTTATATAAGGGTTTTGTAAGACCACATCTAGAATATGCTGTACAATTCTGGGCTCCATATATGAAAAAGGACAGAATCAATTGAAAAGGTTCAGCACAGAGCTACAAAAATAATAAAGGGCTAGCAAATTTCGACTATAATGAACGTTTAAGTAAGCTAAACATGTATACACTGGAAAGAAGGGGGGGGGGATTTGATTCAGCTTTTCAAGTTTGTAAAACAAGGGGACACAGAGGGCTTAAATTTCAATAGGGATAACAGAACAAGGGGCCATGGGTATAAATTGAATAAGACACATTTTAATCGGGATTTAAGGAAAAACTACTACTTTAATAGGGTAATAGATAGTTGGAACGCGGTGCCAGAAAATATAGTTAATTCAAAGGGAGTGTACGAATTTAAGATACAATTGGATAGTCATTGGGAATTGGGGAATTCATAAACAAAGGACCAGCCTTGTTGAGCTCGAGCCTGTAGCTGGTCGTCAATATTTGTATAACTCGGAACTCCAACGATTCAGAATCATGTCGATATTCCAGATTTCACGTCACTTAATTTCTTTATGTAGCGAATAATTTACGAATCGCAAATGTTTTCAATTGTTTCTCCGGGGGCTTCAATCTCTATTTAAAATTAACATCATGCCTTTTTTATTCAAATGTTTCTCTCAAGGTAATTTCATTTTTTTTTGTATATCCTGAATGAAAGATAACAAAAACTACTCAAACAAATTTGTGTTCATTACTTTTACAATATACTCAAGATCCTTGAATTGAAAGTTCTTAATATTATGTTTTTTTTTTTCAAAAAATATTTGAACAAACAACTTGGAATTGTTAGTTCAAATATTTTTGAATTTTATTCATGTTTTATTTTAATTTCGATATTTAAAAAATTTATTTGAAGCTATGAAAAACTATGTGTGTGTGGCAAGGGCTAGACACGAAGTGTCTAGGGATACAAAAAAACATTGTTAAAAAAGACTTTGAAATAAAAGTAACTAACACTTGCTCGACGCAAAATATTCAATAATTTTATCAATGTACTACGAAATAATTTATGAATATATCACACACGTGATTTTTAACATGAAAATACGAAAATTTCCCTGAGAGGTCTCCAGATGCTCAGTAGAAGATTAAGCGTAGGGCTTTCGAGGTCTTAAAATATCTTTTCATTAGGTTTCGAGTAAAGTTATGACTATTTACTCCACTCCCGATGTTTCGCATGTTAATCAACTAACTTTTGTGTGATAAGATATATTTCCTCCAGTGGTAATCTGTTTATATTACGTATCTGTTTACTTAACTCGACGTCACAATCTCTTACGAAAATATAAAAGACCCGTCGTTGCCCGTGCCCGTGGTGTTTGTTTGCGAAGCAAACCCACGTCGTGATGTAAGGTATTAATCTGGTGTAAAATTTTCCGCAGATTTCAAATCCGTTGAAGATATATTCAATTTAAAAATTATTTATTTAAAGAAAATCATATTTTTAGGTAACAATCTAAACTGAAATCGTCCGCAGATTTCAAATCCGTTGAAATTTTTATTCTAACTTTAACGGTCTAGGACAGGGATGGGCAAACTTTTTCGGTCACGGGCCAAAAATCGAAAGAAAAAAAAGTTTGGCGGGTCAAGATAAATTTTTCTATAATTTTAAAAACAATATACAAGTTCCACAATTTAAATATGTTACTGAGATGAATGAAATTGCGATTTCATTTTTAAAAGTTCCTTATATTGAGGTTCGAAGTGAGATGTACTGATTCTAAGGAACGAGGCTAAAGGCTCATCTGTCAGTCTACTTCTGAAATAATTCTTTCTAAGGTTCATAGTTGAAAACACTTGTTCACATATATAAAATGAAGCAAACATAGCACTGATTTTCTGGGCGTGAGATATTAAATTTGGGAAACTTACTTTCGATAATGATTTGTAAAACTCTAACTTTGGCATATTTAGAAACAACTACATGAGATGATTGTTAGATTGCAACTCAATTCAAGCTGCAAATCTGACCTCACTGCTTCACAATTTACGTTGAAAGGCATGGTAAAAATATCCAATTCTGTTTGAATGGCACTGAAATCTTGAAATCTGCGTTCGAACTCAAAATGCAGTTTTTTCAAGCCATCTTCATAATTCTTAAGCTTTTCTTCATTTACTGAGGGTATTGAATTTAACCTCGAGAAATGAGACAAGTTCTTAGCTAGCTGCCCAGCAAACAGATTAAGTTTTAGTTTAAAAGCTTTAAGATGGACCCAGATATCGTCGATAAATTGATTTTCCCTTGTATCTTGACATTCAAGTTGCTCATATGACAAAGAAGATCTATGAAAAATGCAAAGTCCGAAAGCCATTCTGTATCTTCTAACATTTCGCACTCCGAAGAACACTGTTTCTCATGGAAGAACGACACAATGTTGTCTTTCAGCTGCCAAACTCGCTCGAAAACACATCCTGCACTAAGCCACCTTACTTTCGTGTAATACAGTACATCAGAGTATTCAGATTGCACGGACTGAAGAAAATCTCGAAATTGCATGTGAGTAAGCACACGAGATCGAATAGTATTTACAAGCTTCACGACTGCATCAAGCACAGGTTTCATATTCAATGCAGATTTACACTTAGCATCTTGATGTATAATACAATGTAGAAAAACAACATTGTTCCCGGGATAGTTTTGAATAAAGAGTCCAAGAAATCCAGATTTTTTTCCTGTCATATTTGGTGCTCCATCGGTCGTAATATTACATATATTTGTTATAGGCATTTTCAAAGTTAAAAGCCCTTCCTGAAATTCACGAAAAATATCACATCGTGTTGTAGTTTCCTTCAAAGAACGCATGCACGCCAGTTCCTCGGTAATTTCAAAGTTCTTATCAACGCCTCTTATAAATAATACTAATTGAGCAGTATCATTTATATCAGTGCTTTTATCCATAGCTATTAAGCAAAATTTAAACTGGCCAATCTTTGACTCTAATTGTGATGTCAGATTTTTATCGATGGCTCCTATTCTAGAAGTCACCGCTTTTCGAGATAAGCTCACAGTCTCAAAATTAATTTTCTTGTCTGGACATAAAACATCACAAACTTGGAGCATGCATTGTTTAACGAACTCTCCATCACTGAGAGCTTTATTATTTTTAGCAATATTGTATGCTACAATGTAACTTGCATGCGTAGCTGCTTCTTGGATAGTGTTTACCTTCTTGAAAAAATTTTGTCGGCCTGACAATTTTTTACAAGGACTTTCTACATTTTGTTTTCTTTCATATTCGGACATTGCTTCGTAATTGGAATTATTATGCTTAAGATGTGAAATGAGAGAGAGAGAGACGGGAAATGTTATATTCTTTGAAGACTGCTACAGCTTTATTGCAGATGAAACACACTGGTTTATCTTTAACAACTGCAAAAAAATATTTCCAGGCCCATTCATCATTAAAAGCACGGCACTCTGAATCAACTTTACGTTTTTTAGTAGCCATTTTGGGGTTGAAATATTTTACGAATAACCCAAACAAGCACTAGCTACGCTATACTTTTAATACTTTCACCACTATTCACAATGATGTTTTATGTCCGCAATCTTTCCATACGCAATTAATAATATTAAAACTCGCACCAAAATAAAAAGCCGCTGACTGGAGCTTAAAATGCGCAGTCTGCCACATGTGAGGTCTAATTCACCTATATTGGATTCCCATATGTCTGCTCCCCTAGAAAGAGATAACGCTTGCTGGCGCCAGTCTACAGCTATAACTAACAAAGAACTTCCGCTTTTAACACTTTACCGATTGAAAGCTGTCTGTGCTTGCTATTTCCGTCGATTTATTCTTTGTTGAACAAAAATAGAGAAAGTAAAAAGATCATCAGTCCTTTGAAAAAAAGGAAGAAAAAAAAATATTTAAACAAAGTAGAAAAGGAGATGGATATATAATGTATAAATCATATTTTCTTTTAATTTCCGTCGGACCGGCAAATTAAAATTCTATCCACGGGCCGGATAAAACCTTCCGGCGGGCCGGAGTTGGCCCGCGGACCGGAGTTGGCCCATCCCTGGTGTGGGCGATAGAGAAAAAACTGACTTCATTTAAAAGATCTATTATGGCTGGAAATTTATTCGTCCCCGCAAAATCAAAGCGGAATTGAAAAAAAAAAAAATTTTCTCTGCGTTTTGCGGATGAAAAAAACTTGGCATATTTCCAAACCCTGACTGCAAGTCACACGGGTGGAAAAAGTTCTCCGCGTTTAAAAAAGCGATTGAGAATAAAACTATTACATTCATTTAAAAATCTTCTAGATTGAATTTTAAAATTTGCCGCAACCCAAAAATTGCAAAAAATTCGGACTACTTGTGTGCTCATGTACCATTATTGTTAAGTGGTAGTGATTGCAGTGATTTACAAGTAGCATTTATTCTTTGTAAAATAGTATTCCAAATAACTGTCAATAGGGCGGTTTCATATTTGTCCATTTTCTACCCAAGTGAAGTCGCCTCCACTATGACAACTTTTTTTCTTCTGAATTATAAATTTCAGTTAAAGCCTCTTTTATATGGGTGAAACCAAGGAAACAAATAGTGGGAAAATATAGCTAATACAGCATCTGCTCTTGTATTAGAAATTATTTTCACTGAGACGGAATGTTTACACCATTTCTAGATTTCTGGTTAAAACTTTCCAGCGATGGGTTGATGCAGAAAAAAATTTGATTAAATTCTGCACAAACATAAAATACTAAATTGCAGCGCTCTAACTTTCTGCCGCGAAATTTCCAATTTAATTTAAGGAATGATTAGCACACGGAATAAAAACTGCCCTTGAGCTTTGCAAACCTGAGATATTAGAAGCATTATCAAATGATTGTCCTCGACAGTTTTCAGTATCCACTCCTAAATTTATTAAAGTTTGCTAAACTTCTTGTTCCAAATGTGAAGACGTGTGTTTATTTATGGGAATGTATTCCACAAATCTTAAACATATCATATCACAAAAGTTAGTTGATCGACATGCGAAACATTGGGAATGGAGTCAACAGTTATACTATAAAAAGTCGCAGATTTGATTTCTTCAATTATTTCAGCTCTTACTTGATTACAAATAAGACCTACAAATATTGTGAGATCAATAGTTTATATATTCTCGTCCTTCGTTGGCATATTTTTGTAGATGTAACTTCAAGAACTCATCGTATTCGCTTAGGTATTCCAAGCAGGATAAATAATTTCCTTTCCTATTGGAATTTTACATTCATCGTGACTCCTATATTCTAATCCTAAGTGACTCCATAATTTTATTGGTGATATCATTATTTTCAACACATCTCTCCTGAATATCAATTCTATTGAATTTTGTTTATCTTTTATACATAGTACACATGGCTGACATGTGTTCTTTTGAAACTTCGTGGTTTGATAAAATGACAGTAATTGATCTCCAATTTTTAAAACGAGTTATTAATTTGAACTTACATGTTGAGTAAAGTTTGCAAGGGTAGCAGTGAACACTTTTGCTAGTTTCTGAAAATATCAGCCAATTTCTCTTTTCCATAATTCAATTTGATTTCTTTCTGTAAAAATGATCATAAGAAAGTACTGTGTGATACACTACATCTCTGTCCCTCAATACACGGCCATAAAGCTACTATGGCTCCCAAAAGTGTTCGTACACTTTAAAAAATTGTAGAAAAGGCGCTGTAGCCTGGAATTTAATTTGAATATAAAGTCTAATATTTTTTTTCATATCATCTCCATATAATTCTGAATAAAACCTAACGTTTAAAAAATAATATTGACTCATTTTTTTTATAAAAATGAAAACACAAGGAGGCAGAGAAAGAAGACGTCACAAAAGTGATCGCACACCGAAACATTTTCAGATAAATTCATAAATAAAATTATCGCATATCACTTTTTTTAATTTCTGCATTGTGGTGACATTTGAAAATCATTTGGCTTTAATATTTGCTTGATTACACCGTAATATTCTATTTATTATTTAAAAATTGCTCGTAGTCGTAGGAAACAACGAACAGCATTCGCAAATTTATAGTTTTTCATTAGAATAGTGGTAAATCTGTTCGTACAATCGCTAAATTAGTAAATTCATCCCATCTACGGTGCAGAATATAAGACGTTTTAAAGAAGAAAATCGGATCGAAAACAAGGTAAGAAAAGGTAATCCGGCAAAGTAACCTCAAAATGATTAAAGATTTATAGTTAGAATTTTTTTGAAAAATACACGTTTGAGTGCTGTAAACAAAAGAGAAGAAAGAACTAAAGAATCTACAAAAAGAGACACAACTAAGGATTCCTCTCGTCAAGCAGTTTGGAAAATATTTCAATGAAAATAATAGAGGCAGGCTTTAAAATTTGTTTAAAAAAACAAATTACGTCCTACTTTATGTGTGTTTAAATATTTTTCTCTTAACATTTCCTGTAATTATTTTATATCATAGTTAAATTTTACTTGTGATAGTTTCAAATTTGAATATCACTCGATGCTAGTCTGTATATTTTGTCGAAGTTTCTTCAAAGTTCCTTACATGTAATAAAAAATTAATACAGGCTTTCTTCTCTCGCTAATTTAAACTTCGATTAATTCGAACATATACCCCGGTCCTTTGAGTATAACCCCATGGGCGCACGGTCGAAGGGGGCGGTTAACCCCCTGGCCTTATGTATTTCCTATATATACATGTATGTGAGAGTGTTACATGTTTTTTTGCCCCCCGTGGAAAGTGTAAGTAGTAAGTACATGTTTCGCCTAACCGTGGACAAAATTCTGCGGGTGCCCATGGTATACCCTCTGTTTTTTTTACGACTACAGCACTGGTTTCTGCCAACACTGATGAATGATTTCATGTCTTAATCTCATCATAAATATTATAGTTGCATGTAGTTAGTCACAAGAATATAGATAATGCACTTTAAAAAAAAATATCAGCACTCATAGGCGACAGTCAGAATCGATCTTAATTTAAGCCCCCAATAATTTCCAATCAATAGTATGTCTATTGTCTTCAAAATAAAGAAGCCTGTCACTTTCAGTTTAAAAGCATAAAAAGGGGAAGGAGGGCATTCTTCTGGTGTTGAGTAGAAACAAATTTTATTAACTATTTATATATTTATGTATTATACATTTATGTATATAATCCAGATTATTCTTTTTTTTTATAATAAAAATAATTTGATTTAAATAAAATTGGTATAAATTCTCATACACAGGAAAGACGTTTTCTTGAATCACACACAAATGTTAAACTTTAACATGACAAAAAACTGATAGAATTTGCTCAAGGAAAACGACACAAAAAGACAAGAAAATTGTTATTGTGTAGGAAAATTAAAATAAATGGTTGTAATTGTTCGTATAGATAAAACTAATGCACATATATTTTCAGGGCCTTTTGTGACAGATATAGTATTTTATTACAATCAAGGCCTATCCTAATTTGCTTCCTTTTGGCGTGGTGTGTAAGTTTGAAGAATGGGTTCAAAATGACAAGGTGTTGTCCACGGATCTTCAGGATGGATCCCGGACCGTCGCCAACAGCCAGTTTTGTTGCTCCATTACGATGTTAATTCCACGATGAATTTGTTTCCCCAGTTATTACCTAATTAAAACTCTCAAAGCTTATTTTTTGAATATCATGAAATCCGTTTCACTTTTTTGTGTATCTTCTAATTTATGGTTTTAATAATCAACAATTTTTTGGAAAAAATTAAAAGATCAAAAATAAACAATGTACTCATAGGATATTTGTTTTAGGTGTTAATAAGGTCATGGAGGTCCTGGCCCCGAAGGTGCCTCAATCTCCAATATTGACAGTATAGCACTTGGTAAATGAACTTGCCTTTTTATTTGGGAATCCTAATAAATTGTTTAGTGTCACAATTTAAGGTGATGTATTCAATTTATTCAAAAAACAATTAATTGAAAACTTGAAAAATCAAGGTTGCGAATTAATGTGATTTGAACAAGACCAAGTTTAATAATTCTGAAAAAAATTACGATTTTTAGGGGAAAATTTATCTACTTACTTTTTAAATATTTTAAAATTCAAGCACTTTTATAATCATCTGATTACCAGATATTCCACTCAATTTTTGCTTTAAATATAAAAGCCTTAAAGTGGTTTCCGAAAAGAATCAAGTGATCAGATTTGTTCTTGGAGCTTGAGTGGAATGCAAACTTGCGTGACATTTTTTTTTATAACATGATATATTTGTGCAATGTGTGTTGTCATGTGTAATATAAATTCAAAGAAAGTTCGTCGGTTATGAAAAGGATTTTTCTGCTGAGTTAGTTATGCATAATTACGATTTTTTGGATGGAACTAGACAAATTTAAACACAAAAACGATAGCAAAAATTTAGGTATGTCAAACACATGTGTGGTAATTGTATTGGTGTGGTAACTCAAATGTTTAAATATTGAAAAAAATCTTAATATTCTTGTAAAGGCTGCCTGTCCTGAGATATTTTTGCATTTTAACTCCACTTTATGTAATTGCGAGTTCGAATCCAACCAAAGAGCGTCATGTACAAAGGGGGCTGGTGCACGTTAAATCTATCGAGGCCTCACGTAGGGGTGTGGAGGTTTGGAAAGTGAGGTGCCAGCTGTGACCTCGTCATCTGACCGTGGTTCAAAACTACGTGGCGTTGTCCTCGGATCTTTCTCTTCTTGCGTTCATCCCGGACCGTCGCCAATAGTCCGCTGTATTACTCTTTGTGCGATTAAAAATACCGCTTAGTGCGATGCGATTAAAAATACCACTTCATGTTATGGTTATCGCACTAAACAAGTATAAATAATTAAAACCAGGGCCGTTCTGAGGAATAAGCTGCCTTCGAGCAAATATCATCAAACAAAACTTTCTCTAAATCATTTGATCTTCTCAAAGTACTCCTTTCACCAAGCACCTTTCAATGATTTTTTCCAACTGCTTACAAAACTGATTTCTTTTCTTATAACCTAGATACTTCTAACTATTTAAATAAAGTATATCTCAATATAGTATGCAGAACACACAGCTTATTCATGAATGATAGAAAAAACAAGCACATATGCTCAGGATAACTTGAAATGCAGTGAAACACAATTCAAAAATGTTTATTTTCTCTTTTTTAAAAACTATGATTGGTATTCAAGAATGACATCACTCAAATCTTGGACCACTATCTGTTTTTTTAAATAAATCAGTTTTCGAATACGGCGAATAAATAAAAATTGGCTTTATTTTTCTTGAATAAAAATTTACGCTTTAGAGAAAAACACTTTTCATCTTTACACTCGAAAGTAAATTAAGTTTGAATATCTTTTAGTTCTTTAGCAACATATATCTTGTCAAGGCATGCCTTTTGAAATGAGTTTGAAATGCTGATTCAATTCACAACAATGAATTTTAAGCAGAGTGACGAACAGAAAAAAGAAGGTTGAAAAGCATCATGTCCATCCATGGAAACACCTTCGACCGGGAAGATGACGAGATTCTAAGAACCAGCTTAAACCGGTTCCGACCATCACTCCTAGGTCCACTTGGCGTTCTGTAAAATCACCTAAGCGATAAAAGCACCAAATAGCAAACAGGCGACACTGTCACTCCGCAGTCCACTGTTGTCTTTGTGCGCTATTAACCCTCAAAAAGTTTTCCTAGTATGAAACCTGTTCCAGAAACACCCCCACACAGATGCGAAAACCGTCTGTCATGCCGACTTGAGTCCCCCCAGGTATGCTTCTTCCAATAAAATCATTTTTCGAAAAAATGTCACATATCCCCTATCAACAACTGACGATTCAATTGGCTTTGCACCAGATGCCATTTTCGTGTCAAGCGTGCCCAAACCATAGATCTCCTCTATGGCCCAAATGACGAAATCTGTAGTAACACAGTTTTCTAATTCGTTGCTCAACGACCTGGGCTATCGCGGCCTTCTCAACTCTTGTGTCAAGAGAAATCGGACACTTGCGAATGGGATCTGGCAATTGCAACTGCTATTTTATAAACAAACACACACGCGTTTGTTTTCAGCGCTTTTTACGAATGTGACATAAAGTACGCTATCTTAATTTTAGCTTATTTCTTTCACTGAAGCGATTCTTAACGTTTCACAAACAATCAAATCTCAATTTCTCAACAAAAAGAAACGTTTCTCACCAATCCATTCATTATCTTCAGTTTCTCAAGTGTCAGCTCGCCATGTCTGATGATATTCGAACGGTGCTAGTCCATACCAAAAGGAAGCGAAGAGATGTTCGACGCACACTCCAACGAGAAGTCCTGTTAAAAGCTACCCAAGTGTCCCTCGTTCAAAAACTACTTCATGAGCAAGTTAGAAGGTTGCAGGAAGCCGATCACCACAGCAGCACGCCAGAATCGGATAGTGTGGAAAACGATGCAAAAAACAAACTGAGTGATTTTGAAGCACGTTTTAACTATGACGAAGGATCTTTGTTTGATAACATTTTAAAACTATTAGCACCACCTACCAATATTTGTATTATAACTTTTCCTTTAGTGTTTATTCTTCTAATATTGTTGTTAGCATAATTAATAAATAATTTTTTAATACTATCTCTAGCCTTTATCAGCGCTGTTTTACTAATACTTTACATTTAAAGTTTTGAATTTATAATAATATTTTGGTATGAAATATCAATTTCTTTTGTATAGAGAACATAACTCTAGCCTTTAAGAGGGGCCATGGTAGACCAGTTGGAAGAATAGTGGCTATTAATCAGAGGGTTGAGCGTTTGAAACTTGAACCAACCAAAGAGTTGTAGCACTAGGTATGGTATGTATTTTACTATGCACTAGCTATGGTATTATGGTCTTAGCACTAGGTATGGTATTATGGTCTTAGCACTAGGTATGGTATTAAATTTACTAATAATTTGCGTCGCACAAGTGCAACACAATGGGCTATTGGCAACACCAAAAGCAGACTAGCTGCACCAAACACATAGCAGAATTTAACCATTCTCGTTGAATTTTGATACCTTTTTTACTTTTAATAATTTCACTTGATAAGCTAAGCTTTTAATTACATATGTCCTAAAATCCCTTAAAAACCATCCCCACCTTATATGTATAGTTCAACACTAGAAAGACGGGAAGTTGTCTAATACCAGTGTGGTCCTATATCCTCAGTGAGTGCTGGATCAAATTGGACTAATATTTTTGGTAACAAATATGATGGATTATTATTCCAAATTTATATCACATTAACCTTTTGTTAAAATTTCATTTTTATATTTGAAACAATCAATTCATCTCTCTTCTCTTGAGGCATATTTTCAGGGTAGTGCTTTTTGAAATCATAATCTATTTTTGTGTGGTTCCGTTTGCAAGATGTTCGCATTTCGATCTTTTCTGATGTTCTCGTTTACAATGAATGTGTTGAAACCTTAGCATTAGCAGCATTATTATTTATATGTGCCAGATACAGAGTACGAATATATTCACATTGTGGTGAATGAAATTTCTGTGGCTGTGTCATTTCTTTATATAAAATCCAAGCATTTACCATAGATATATCGAGTGCAAAACTTAGTGTATATTTAGGCTAACAAGTACTTTTCCTCAACAATTATTGCCATGCTTAATACATCTCATCCTTAAAATTATAGATTGCAAAATATAAATGGTGTTGGGCCATTGCGCCATAAAAAGCAACCTATCTTTTTCTTGATTTGATAGCATACAGATGTAACAGTTGTCAATGCCATACTTTGCAGAATCTCTGGTCTCTGATGCACCCATGTCCCCAGCTTTCTGGATTATTGGTACATGAAAAACTAAAATCTAGTTTTAACTTGTACACAATTCAAACTGCTACTTTTCCTGTCTTGGACTTCTTTTTCAGAATGGTTACTTTCACAATTTCCTGAGTACATTTCATCTAATCTTTGCAATCCTTACATATCTCTTTATGAATTATCTTTATTCTCTATCAGAAAAGAAACTAACCGTATAGAGCCCATGGCGATTTCAATCAAGTTATTTTTATTAAAACATCCATGATTTTAATTATTTTAAATTTTCTTAAGTTTACTAATATTTTAATTGAAAATAAGCTGGGTCAAAATACAAAAAAAATAATCAGTTTTAAAAAATTTGCTTCTACTCGGTAAACAACCTCAGAATGACCCTTTTAAAACTGCTTTGAAGAAACATGATTATTGCATTGATTGGGATGCCAACTGGGAAAACAACCTCAGAATGACCCTTTTAAAACTGCTTTGAGGAAACATGATTATTGCATTGATTGGGATGCCAACTGGGAGAAATTATTTGCTTCATATATAAATGTTGTGGACCTCTTTACTGTGTTTATATATAAATCTTTTACCAATATTATCAGTATATTTGTTACATCTTATTTGGATGTCGGGCTGGGCCCCAAGCATAAATATATTACTATCCAATGAGTTGCTGATCCCTAAAACATATCCCTAAATATATATTATGATATATATATTATTGATAAACTACCATCACAGAAGTAATGAAGGGAAAATGTTTTTTTTAATCCTATGCCCAGCTCAAGGCCTTCCGGCCATAAGCTGTCTTGCCATCCAATATAGCGAAGAAAGTCCTTGGGAAGAACTATCCCTGATGTCAATGTCCTGTAAATTATAGCCCTCCGCAAGGATTTGTCTGTTCATAAGACCATAGCAACAAAGCATCGGGAAGGTAGCCACACCAATCCTATGTAGGTGCTGTTGAAGAGAGTCGTGTAAGGTTAACAAGTGGAAACGGGCCACTCCCATCCTTCTTGGTAGATCAGTAGGGATTCTTCCCTTATTACTCAGCAGACAATAAGAGAAGAATCCCTACTGATCAACCAAGAAGGATGGGAGTGGCCTGTTTCCGAAAATGTGATTATGATGACATTTACTCAAAGTTAGGCTTTCTGGTCAGTTTGAAAAATTTAAATGAAGAAGCAACCAGAAAGAATGTTGCAGAGTTATCAGGGTTCCCACTTTTTTCTAACTAAAAATAAGCACTTTCTAGGACAAAATAAGGACTTAAATAAAACATTGAAGAAACCGTATTATACAATGTAATACCTGACTTTCGACCAAATGGGGATGCTCTTACAGAATAGTTTATCTTATAAGAACAGTAGTATGTAAAAAGTTTAATATTCAAGTCTTTTTCTAAAATTTATACATAAATAATGCCACACAAAGATGAGATTTTTCAAAATAAGTAGTCTGATTTTTATAAAATTCAGCAGTTAATATATGAGCATTTACGTGTACATGTATTAGTAATATGTGTAAGTACATAAACACATTATAGAATGGAGACCGCAAGAAAAAAACTTTGGAAGTTTTTCTTTTATCTCTTCACCAGTGCATTTGCTTTTATAAAAAGGGAAAGAAAGAGTTAAGTTTGATGAAGACCAGACTTGGTGTTGTCGGTCTCCCAGCTGCTGTTGCGAGTTTGATTTCGTTTTCTTATTCTTTTCATATTGTTTTGTTTTTACTTTTTAATGGTCTTTAGGGGAATGTATAAGCAATTTTTTAGTATATTGCTGCTCATGGGTGGGAAACATCATTTTGTGTTGCCTGGGTCACCCTGATCCACAAACACTTTCATTTTCGAAAATTTCTTAATTTTTTTTTTTTTTGCAATTATAGTGCTTACTTTGTTATACATGCAGCTTCAGCCTGCTTATGAAATGGAAATTACTCACCCCAGTAGAGTTATTTTATAATACACTTTCATAAATTCATAATGAATATAGGAAGCAAATTCATTTATTGGTACATCAGAGGTTTGAATAAAATAAAATTAGTGGCAAACTATTCATTTAGTAAAAGGATGTATAAGGATAGCAAGTTGCATACGTCAGAGTCAAATTTGACTGAATCGGAGACCGAACGAAGAAAATATTTTCCCGTGGACCAAAACGGATCATAAGAGTTATGCAAAAACTATGATAAATTTATAAAAAGGTTTTTTTTAAAAATGCAATTTTGTTGAATAGATATTCAACTAGTTGCCACCGTCCAAGCCTAAGCCATTCAGTGTATTGCCACATAATTTTGAACCACGATCAGATGACGAGAGATCTGAGCTGGTGCCCCACCCTCCAAACTTCCACACCAACCCAACGCAAGGACTTTCGATTTCTAGATTAAATTTTAAAATTTCGCAGCGACCCAAAAATTGCAAAAAATTTTGATTACGTGTGTGCCAAATCTCATTTCTATAAGTGCCATAGAATCGTCAGGGTTTTGCGGCCACGAAAAAAAACAGACTAACACTTCCTTTTATAATAGTAGAGATAGAAAAATTACTTTCGTGTTCGGTCAGCGGCCAAATACGATGAGAGTCCGAAATTTTCAAACGACTTTATACTATTCATGAAATTCCTCGACTATTCTCTGTTCTCCAGCACTCTGGTTTATGTTTTTTCAATCCTTTCTTCCAATGTTTTTTTCAATCGAGTGGTTTAGGTTTTTTTCCGTAACTGATAACCAATTGCTTCAAATTTTCAAAACAGAATCGCCCCCGAAAATCCTCAAAATTTTTCTTTATATATCTTTACTGGGATTGTTTTTACAAAGAATTAGAAGCATAAAGAAAGCTAGATTTAAAAAAAATTGCAACACATCGGGTTGCCACTCTTATCTTTATATTGTTTTCGATTCACATACAAACTTAAAAATACACTTCCCCCTAATTATAATAAATTTTTAAAACATTGAACTCGTGGGTAACTGAATAAAACAAAGTTAATTAACATTTAATGCTGGCATTCTAGTTTCCTCCATTGCGAGGGCCACTCACGAGTTGAAAACAGACTGATTTTCATGGGTTTTCAAGTTTATTATGTTTCTGATCAAGATACGTGCTTATCAAAATTCCATCGACGATTTGTATATCACATATCAAGGGTTGTCATTCAAGCAAGCCAGTTCCCGAATCATCACCAGAACTGTACTTGTAAGCAGTTTTATCGCCGATCAGCACCTAAAAAGAGGTCGGAAATATTGTTTAAAATATCGTCATTTGAAAACTGAATTCGGTTTTCAAAGGAAAATAAGCACTTTGTAAGGACTATTGATACAAAATAAGCACTTTCTAATGACCCGTGGGAACCCTGGTTATGTAAAACATTGATGATCTTGAAAATTATTTTATTGAAGAATGCCTTCATTTTAAACGTGTTTATATATGTGAATGTGTAGAAAGTATATCTACTGCGTAATTTAGTTTTCGGACAATAATTGATTAAAAAATTACTATACATTTCCTGACATGGCCACAGCAAAACACATTGTTTTAAGTATTGCCGCTACAAATTGCTGCAGTGAAATATCTTTTTTAGCACTTAACAGAATAAAAAAATATTTGTGCTCTTTGGGACAGGGCAAATGAAATGATTTAAGTATTTTGTCCATAGAGTGTGATTTATATTTAAATACATTTGATGTTAAATATTTTCCTAGATCATCTTTGGCAAACTGGTTAAGTTACACAAGTAATAAGTTACTTTTTATCTAGTTTGTTTTTGTTCATATTGGTTATTTGAATTTTATATTTGTTTATTGGTAACATATTCACTTTTTCTAGTTCTGAAACTTTTGTAAAACTTCACTAGTCACCCTGCTTTTCCTCCTGTATACTTTCTTATGAAAAGGGGCAAGTTATATTGTTAGTAGCCCACGGGCATCAAATATCTTAGGACAGCCCTGTCTTAAACAGATGGAATATGGTTGTGTGTATTATTTATATATATATATATCCCTTATATGTTTGGGAGTCCTATATAGGCCTTTTACCATAAAAATTGTTAAGGATTCCAAGTGGGTAGAGAATGCATGTTGTATGTGTCTTTTAGAACCAATTCAGTTATCCATTGGAAATATTTACCTCAATTACCTATTATTTGGAGAACAAAAGGGGTATCAAACTGTAGGAGCTAACTCTCGTGTTTTGATGACAGCGACAACTGATCAACAAATATTTATCTTTTTTCTCAATTAAAACAAATGTTACTTGCTAATCTTTTTATTAGCAGATGCTAAGTTTTATACATGAGATCAGTCCATACACTGTACAAAATGTTTTAAGATAATTTTAACACTCTTTCCCTGGACAGACTTCAAGAGATGTCCTTTTTCAAGAAGGAATCATCTGTTTCTGATAAAGGAATTTTGAATTATTAAACCCTCAAACATGTTTAACATTAATTGATGTTATCCAGTAGTATACTGCTTTGCCTGTCTAATCTTTAGTCCACCTAAAATGCTAAGACCTTAGATAAATGTATTTTAAGAGCTATGGGAAAGTTTCATGTATTTTATAAATTTAAATTATGTCTTTAAAATATTGGTAATGAATTGCCATGGTGTGGAAGTTTGGAGAGCGGGGTGACAGCTGAGGTATTGATCTCATCTGACCGGGGTTCAAAATTACGAGGCGTGTCCTTGGAGATTTCCCTTTGTTATTAATCTTGGACTGTCGCCAATAGCCAGGTATGTGTCTCCAGTGCAATGTTAATTACCTACCTACATAAATGTAATGAGTTTTATAATATTTAATTTTATATATCTTAAATATATTCAAATTTATGTTTAGGGTACATTTTTGTCAGTATAACTCGTATTTTACAAATTGCTAACATGAAAATTCTTATTATTTGTCTGAATATATTCTTTGAGAGCCAAAGACAGTAAAGTTTGATAAAGTTAATACTTTTATTTATACATTATTAGTTTGGTTTTATGGCAGAAGGGACATGTTTTGCCTTGCTTGTAGACACGAAATAAACAATTTGAAATAAATTACATACACAAAAGTTTTACTGACAGATATATACCCAGTGAGGAATCGAACAAGCACTGCAAACAACTTGAAAATTGCTAGAGCAGTAGGTATACTCACTGAGCTACAATGTTGTTAGAATATAAATGCTAATCTATGCAGAAGCCACATAAATTGTGCCTTGTTTATCTTGTCTCTTTGTGTTAGCAGAAATGGCAACATGTGTTTTTGTTATACTATTTTAAATTAACGTTTTTTCAGTGTCTACAATTTTCTTTTGTCATCCATTAAGTTCTTAACATTTTATTGTTAAAGTAATTTTTAGTGCTTTGCTCAGATGTCATGCGGTATCATGAAGATACCATACATGCAGTGTAAGGGCCTGTTTACGACTCTCTGCCATGCGTTGCGTCAAACCGATGAGAACAACGTGATTGACAGACGGGAGAAATTCTGCAAAGCCTATGTGATGCATAAATCGGGTACTACAGGAAAATTCAACTTTTGACACATACGCAAGCATCACACGACCTACTTTGATTAATCAAATTCCAACGTCTACTGTTTTGATTTCACTCAGAGAAAATGTCTGATATATTTTCAACAATAGTGAAAATCCCAAGCAAAAAGCGTGTTCCAAAGCTGTATGAAATACTGGTGAGTACATGTCTTCCACTATTATAAACTTTATATTCTGTGTTTGTGTTTAAATTAATACAGAGTGCGTCCAAGTATTAAGGTACATTTATTTAAACAATACAATACTACAGCATATCGTTTGTTGCAATTTTGAATAACAAACATAAGCTAGGATATAGGTTAAAGGTAGTTAAATGTGGCTGTTGCCATTTGATATAAATGATAGAATGTGAAATCCCAGATAGCATTTCAACACTCCCTCTGATTTCACAGTTCATTTAGATTAGTCCCATATTGGTCATACACCATTCATGTTTCTCTCTAGGACCAGGTTTAGTCAAAGAGTTTGCAATCACTACGTCTTGAAATTTTCTGAATGATTATCTGCTTCATTTTTACAGCACTGTGGCTCACATGGTGCAAGCATGAAACGTGTTGCTTTTGCTAAGCTCAATAGCACCTTTGTTGTCACAGAATTTTTATCGAAGCATCCTTTGATGGAAGATTTAATATCACGTTGAACTTTCTCAGCCGCAGAGCCTCTTTCGTTGCAGATGCTAAGGACATGTATTCCGCCTCAACAGTTGAACTGCGGGTTGCTTTTTGCTTTGCCATGTGACTGGCCCACCAACAAGTTTGAAGACAAATCCTGCATAATCAGCATAACAGTAACCCAACAGTTCTGTGTTGCCCCCTTTTGATAATTTCAATTCAGTGTTAGTGGTGCTGCAAGTAATGCATGACTCGTTTCACAGCAGTCCAATGCATTTTTTATGGGTTCAAACAATGATGACAACAATCCAACGGTATACGCAATGTCAGGTCTAGTTCCTTTGGCAGCATACAACTAACTCCCAACTGCTGACATATAGATCAAGATAATCGGTTTCTTCATTTTGAGATTTACAGTTTTTGATTGATGTCATATGGTGTTGAGACTGGCTTAGAATCATGCATATTGACTTCAATTCCAAGGCAGAACTTGAGTTCCCCAAGTCCCCCATGTCAAGTCGTTCATATGGTTGCTTCTTGATACAGTCTGTCAATTTGTTGCATTTGGCGAAAATATGCAAATTTTTATTTACACCTAAAATAATCACAAATTAATCGCATTTTGTTGGAAATGGTAGAAATTTTTACTACTCAATTTGCTTCATTTCATTTGTCTCAAATTTTTTAAAATTGAAAAAGTTTTTATTTCAGGAGATTGGTTCTATCTTACATGAACATACCCAAATCAATTCTTGAACACTTCTAGGGACAGTGAACCATACAGATTAACATTTAATACACATGACATATTTATTTAATTACACTAAAAGAGAGAAAAACTACTCTAATCAGCACATTACTTGAAAACCAAAAAATCACAGTGCGTACAGTATTCTAAAAAAATTAAGCTCTGATGAAAAAAACTTTAATTTTTCTTCAACACACAGACGAGGATATTATTCCTTAAAATTAAGAAAAATTTATAAATTGGGAAAAAAAAAACTTTTTGCTGAATTAAAATATAAAATGAACTTCTCGATACTTTTTGGACATTATTTACAGGACTGCATTTCAGAAACCTGAAATACAACTAAAAAGTTGTTTTAAAAACAATCATGGATTTAAAACACTCTTTTTCAAGATTTAAAAAAAAATGGCGACACATCACTTATATTCATTCTGAACTCATTTAATAGAACTAACACACAACACATACATATAAAATGATTTTATTAATTAATTTATAATAACACACAATTTATAGTTTCACAGTAATACACAATTCAAACTTTATACATCTGGACCTGCTCTTTTCTCTGCAAAAAGAAAGGAATAATTTAAAATTTGCATATTTTATTTACATTTTATTAGCATTTCACATGGGAGCTAATATATTTAGGTTATCAACTGAATTCGGGAATCCTCTTAAAACTATCAAAGTTTAAACAACCATGCAGTAGGCAATTTTGATTTAAACTCACACCAAAGAATTTTTAAATGACCATGGTGCTTTTGAAGACAATGAAATATTAAAGTAGGAAATATTATTACTGCTTTATGGTTATTCTGTTATAAATGTATTCTGAATTTCTTAATCTTACAATACAGTATGTATAATTGTATAAGGTAACAAATAAGATATTTAAAAAATTTTACATATCAATTACATAAGGGTAAGGGGTGGTGGAGAAAGGAATGGGACTTAATTAAAAAGTTAATTTTTAAATAAAAGCAAGTTGTGTTCATTCTGTTTTATTACATACTTAAAAACTGTGTATCAGTAAAACTTATGTGCGAACGCCCCTTGCCATTAAATGGATTAATCTGTATTAGAAATATGTGTATTTCAACTGTTCACGTTTTTATCTCAACTGCAGGAATCTGGCAAAGAAGTATTGTTTTAATACCAAACTGAACACATTCACTGTAAAGAAACAAATTCTCTCTACGAGTCCCCTAAACCTCCAGACATCGCATTCAAAACTGTATGTTACTTATGATTTAAATTTGTGTCAGGATTACAGATCATTGGTGTTCATCCATAAATCAGTAAAATTAAGTGGATATCCGTAAAAGTTGGCAAGTATGCAGACCCATCCGTTAAATTAAGTGGAAATCCGTAAAAATTACGGATAACCCGTAAAAGTTGGCTAGTATGTTATTAATATTTATCTCGTGATTTTCTGTCACTCATTGCTTCACGCATAACGTTCACTTTAACGTCTTTGAAATTTCTGAAGCAAATTTCTTTAAATATATGTATCAGGGTTGCCGTTGGCAACTATTTTTAACCTTGGGCGACTATGGCAACTTTTTAAAGTTGTAGACGACTATTTAAATTTTTTTACATTGAATCCATTTTAAATAATTTTGGTAACAAAAATGGCAACAGCGATTGTAATGGTCACTGGCTCGAAATTGCTTCCAATCCGATATCAAGAAAAGATTTCATCATACATTTTCTCGATTAAATAGCATTAATGTTATTGACAGTTATTTTAAAAGGTAGGATAAAAAATATTAATTTTTTTATTATTAAAAGGTTATGACAGTTGATTTTTCTAAAGTTTAATGAACTCAAGAAATAAGTTCAATTTTATTGAAGGTAACAAAGGTTGGCTTAAGAAATCTAAGTTCTGTTTGTTTATAAATTATAAACTTGTACTTAGCACTGTCTAGCTATGTTTAAATATTTTCTGTATGGCATATGTATATGTATGTCCTATTCTTTTTATCTGTCAGCATATAAGGATAACGGAAAAGACTACTAAATTATCGCCAGTAGTAGACTATTTTGACTACTGTTTTCAACTTTTCAGGCTACTTAAGCAACTATTTTACCTGTATAGTTATGATGGCAACCCTGATATATATAACACAATATAAAGATATTTATAAAACATAAATACTCCTGACAACACTAAGATCTTGATCATTACTATAGACTACAGAAGACAAGGAAATTAGTATTAAAAGTAGTAGAAAAGAACATATAACAATGAAAATCCAACATTTAATGAAAATATAAATGTTTTTTACCAAGCCAAAGAACAGAAATCAAGACTCAGTAAATAACATTAAAAATTTGACGAAAACATTAATTTTGAATTTTTTTTTATTAAAACCATCCATATATACATTAGAAGTACATTTCAAAGTCATACCCTAATTAGAATGTCAGCTCCAGCTGTTTTTACAAACACTTATGTTTCCCCTCTAAATGCCACACCTTTAAGTGTGTTCTCAGTTTGAGTTTTATAAAACCTGTTACTTTGAAATGCTAAGGCTATTTATATTAAATGTGATTTAAGAACTCACCTAAGATTAATTTATAGGCCTCTGTTTTATCAAATGGCTGTTCCGCGTATCCGATTTTTGTCGATTTTCCTGTTAGGGAATATGTTTCACCAACTTCATCTAACAGTATCTTTCTCAGTATATTATAGAAAAGAATCTTTGGATCTCATCCTCCAATGGTCGTACAAATATATTTGTCTGAAACACGGAATATTAAAATTAATCACAAACTAAAATTACTTACCTAAAATGTCTTATTTTACACAAGAAACAAATTTTAAATATACTCGGTTCTCCTGATAGGTACTTAAATATACATGCAACTCTTTTTTGAAATTGCTATTTTCTGAAATTTTACCATCTAATTTTTAAAAATCTTCAACCTTTAAGGGAAGTGAGGACATTAATTTGAACTCCTCATTGTCCTCCTCGGAAATAGGAGCCTGGAGATTAAAATTTTTAATTATGGTATCCATCTTATGCTCCATACGTTTAGTTGTTTCTACCAACTCTTCCATGACAAGCCTCACAGTTCTTTGGTTGGTCATGAGTTGTTCAATTTTGCTGTTCAACCCTGAAACAAATTATCAATTAAAATGTTATATGTTATCATAAAAAGTATGGATTAAAATTACCATTATTTGTAATTTTATTTTTTCAGGGCAATTTCACATAGCTGTATAATAAATGAAAATGAGGATTAACAGTATCAAAATGTAATATATAAGTGTTATCCCTTTAATAAAAGGTATTGCTTGAAACATGAAAATGTAAGACAATACAATTTTATTTACTACACTGCAATAATTTTTCATTGTAATTTTCAATAAGTATACTACCTTGGCAGTAGGAAGAGGCGTCAGAAGCAGCATGAGAGTGGGGGATGGAACTATATTATTAAAATTATTAATGTTATTTGGCAAGTTAGGTGGCAATGCTTTAAGTTTGAAGATAAGTAGAATTGGAGGAGGTAGGAGATATAAGATATGTATAATTTGAATTTAGTGAGGAGGTGGTAGCAGCAGCAAGACAAGGAGAATGAGTTTTTGTTAGTTTACTGTTAGGTATGCAAAAACTAGAATTTAAATGTGAGGGGGTGGAGGGTATAATGCGATTTCACTTGAACAGTGCAATTTTGGGCTCTCATCTTCACTAGAGCTCTCATCAGGGAAGTGAATGTTCTTTCTTGTGTGTTTAGGTGGCCTCATGCACTGACTCAACATTTGACGTTTCTTCAACTTCTCGAAGGTGACTTGCAGCAGAATGGTACCTATCTGGAAAATTTTTTTATACATAAATAGTAATATAAATTGTTTGAGGACCCCTTAAGCTAAGACAATTGAAGAATTTTTCTCTTGTACATGCAAATCACATTGAATATGTCCATGAAAGATTTTGAAAGCTAAAGTTAAGGCTTTAGTTATGAAAATAAACAATTTTTGTTTACAAAATATCAAATCCTAAGTTCCTTTTCATCTCAAAACTATTAACAGGGAATTTAACATTTTTGTCACACTACTGATGCTTTTAAATAAAGGATAATTTGTTAATAAGTAAAATAATATCTAGATTTATTTGATTGATAAAACTCTAAGTTTCAATCCAAAACTAAAAGTTTGGATAAAATAAAAAATACACATAAAATACATTTTTGTATGAAAAATTTAAATAACAATTAAAATTATAGAAACACTTACAAAATTTTCTTACCCTTGGACATGTCAACAAATCCTTTTTTGGTGATCCATGGGCGATTGACAGTTTATTGATTGGCAAATTGCTATGAAAATGCATTTGATTAAAAAGGATTTATGGGATGTTGCAGGAATTAAAGAAGATGTAGCAAAAGATGCCAATGCCTTGTCTTACATAGTAGAAGGGGTTAGCAAGACCATTTTTAATGATTTAAGGGATTTAAGTAACGGAAAGGAAGCCTGGTATGTTTTGGCTAAGACTTATGATGATAAAGGGAGTACGAAAAAGGTACCAATTATTAAAGAATTGGTTAATACCCGTTATGTAGATTGTAGGTATATGTCTGATTATTTACACAAGCTTATTTCAGCAAATCAACAGTTAAAATCGACTAGTATTAGAGCGGATGAAGAGTTAGTTGCTGGGATAATTCTAGCAAATTTACCAGATCGTTTTGAACCTCTTATAATGGCGCTAAAAAATTTCGGAGAGAATAACAGTTGATAATATTAGAACGCGTTTAATGGCTGAATATGTTAAGCCTTTCGTGGATGATAATAAGGAACGGGCTTTTGTTAATAAGAAATTTAGAGGAAAGAAATCATTTAAAGGTAAATGTTTCCGCTGTAACATATTTGGCCACAAAAGTTCAGATTGTAGAAAACCACCTCCTCAAAATAATGGGTATTATAGTAAATTCAATAAAAAGGGTAATGCCGCTACTAAACACAGTAGGAAAGAAGAAGCTTATATCGCAGGAATGTATGTTGTAAGCTAAGATCCAAAGCCTAATGTTTGAATGTTTGGTAAATGGATTCCTGTGCTTCCTATCACATGACCCCATATAAAGAGTTAATTAGTGACTACCATGAACCAAAATGCCGTCAAATAAAAACAGGGAGCTCTGTAATTGAAGTTGAGGGAAAAGGTAGTGTAACTTTTGTTTTGTCTTGAGATGGCGAGAAGGTAAATGTAACTTTCAGTAATGTTTTACATGTTCCACAGTTAACGGCTAATTTATTGCCCATAAAGCACTTAAATAAAAACTTTGGAATGATCACTACTTTTACCGGGGAAAGATGGTTGGTTTGGGTTTTATGGCGCAAGGTCCAATAGCGGACAAGCTGCGCCAAGCACAAGATCAAGTAGTACCAAATAAAATATGTTAAAAATAGACGTATTAACATATAAAATAGAAAAAAAGTTTAATGATAAGAAGAATAAAATGTTTCAATTTGATCGTAAAATAAGTGAAGCGATGCACTTAAAAATGAGGGATAAAAATTCCACACAGAATAGGGCTTAAAATTTTAAAAAATACTTGAGTGATCAATAAAATGTGGACAGGGTTTTAATAATGTCCACAGGAAAAGCTTAAAAAGTATGATTTGATACATGTTTAAAATGCGATGGCTATATACATGTTAAAAATTCAGAATCGTGTAAAAAAGGGAAAAGTTCCGAGTGGGGAGGATTACCCAATAAGACGGACAAATTAGGCGATTGAGTTTTAAGTTTTAAAATGACGAGTGTATAAATGCCACAGACCTGGACAGCAAGTGAGAAAGTGGGCTATCGTCAACGAATCATTACAATACGGGCAAAAAGGAGAGCTTTCAACAGCCAGTAAGCATCGATGGGTAATCCTCGTATGCCCAATACGAAGTCTTGTTAAAATAACGTCAAGACGACGCGGATACAAAGAGGAGCAGAGTGAAATGGTCGGTTGTATTTTATAAAGTTTATTTTCATTCTGCAGTTCCCAGTCTCTCTGCCAATCGTTCCATATGATGTCGCGTATAGTTAGTCGGACATCATCATATGGAATTCGCGGACTCAAAAAGGTTGTCGCATTTTTGGCAGCAGTGTCAGCAAGCTCATTGCCGGAAATTCCAACGTGACCTGGTATCCAACAGAAAGAGATACGATAGCCACGTCGAATAAGATGATGATGGAATTTTAAAGCGGCTATAGTTAACGGGTGTTGTGGGTGATCAACTGACAAACAATCCAAAATACTTTTAAATAAACTTACTTAAAATAAAAACAGGTTTTGGTGGTAAGGATCCGATAAAAGTTCATGTAAACTGGGGTGATAAATACCAAATCGGACGAGTCTGTGGAAGTTAAAATCAGGGCATTTTTATTAAGATGTATCTGACTGAACATATAGTGTTACACTTGCGACACATTGGAGCAGGTTCTCCACGTAAAAGGTGTCCATGAGTAAAATAAGTGTGTCCTATTCGGAGTCTTGCGAGTTTTGTATCATTGCATTGGATGAGCTGGATGACTCAATATGCGAAAGTAGAGTCGAAGCGACAACAAAAGACGAGTAGACACCAGCGATGGCTCTTTGCAAATTACATAAAGGCTTTTAACGGGTGAAATGCGAAAAGCTCCGGAACAGATCCTCAGTGCAGTGTGATGTACCGCATCGAGTTTTCGTAAAACAGAACGACGAGCAGATCCATAAGCTGCACAGCCATAATCTAACCTGGATCGAATTACTGCTCGGTAGATGTTAAGCATTGAGGATCGTTCCGCTCCCCAGGATGTATTAGAGAGTACTCTTAGTAGATTGAGCTTTTTCTCGCAAGACATCCGCAGCTGCACGACGTGGGGGAGGAAGGTAAGTTTCTGATCAAAAATGATACCTAGAAATTTTACTCTGTCCTCCACTGCAATCCTATTACCACCCAGGAAAATCTCTGGGTCAGGATGCAGATTCCGACGTCGGCAGAAATGAATGCAGGATGTCTTTTGAGCGGAAAAGCTGAAACCGTTTTCGTCACTCCATCTCATCAAGCGTGTTATTGCTGTCTGAAGTTGACGCTCGATAAGTCGCATGTCTTTCCCCTCGCAGTGGATGCTCAGATCATCCACGTACAAATTACCCTGGACAGTTGGTGGTAGTTGACTCAGTATGTTGTTAATTTTAATGGAAAAAAGGGTTACTCTGAGAACGCTACCCTGAGGAACACCCTCTTCTTGAATGAACCGGGGAAAGATGTTTTGTATACAAAGGGGATCGTTTAGTAGCTAGTGGAACTGGTGTAAGTGATAGTTTGTACTCACTTGATTTAAATAATGATTGGGCTTTAATTAGTACTGTAAGTGTTCAAAATAAGTTATTTCATAAAAGGGTAGGTCAATTAAGGATTGCATTTGGTTTCGTGGCACTGAGTTCTCCTGGGACATATTATGCCAAACCCAAGATAAGAAATCATATATAAAATTTAATAATGAAATAAATACTTTAAATTAGGTCACTTAAGTGAAGGAGAAATGAAAAGATTGAGTGATATGGTTGGTTACCTTTGGGATTCAGAAGGCTTTACATTTGGGGGCAGTCTAACAGATTGCATACCATGTATAAAAGGGAAAATGCACAGGTAGCCATTTCCTAGATAGTGCTACACGTGCAAAAGAATTGTTAGAAATTGTGCATAGTGATCTATGTGGTCCAATGAGTGTTTCCTCAATTGGTGGTTCTCGTTATTTCATTTCTTTCATAGATGATTTGTCACGAATGACTTTTGTCTATTTTATAAAACACAAATCTGAAGTTATTTCCAAATTTAAAGAATTTCAAGTGTACGTAGAAAAGCAAACTGGCATGCCAATCAAAGTGTTACATTCCAGGCATGAGAATGCAAAATTTCAAAAAAGAGGAAAACCAAAATATGAAATGAAATACACGCGAGTCAGGTCTGTATGCACAGGATTTCGCAACAGTAAAAATTAAAATTAACAACTCGCGACAAATTTTAACTGTGTTTTTCAATTTGGCCATCCAACATGCTTTAGGTAAGGCTCCTGTACTATTGGGAAAGTCTAGGTACAATGGGCAAAGCTTTATGAACTCCACATAGTCATCTCTGTTTTTTACTGAATCGATGGCAGATGTTGCTGTCTGAGTTGCATTGTCTCCAAGACCATCAACTATGCTTCTCGCATCTCGCTTGTACATTCACTGACTTTGAGTCAAAAGGTTCCAATTCACTATCAAAATATTCAAGGTGATCAAAATTGTCACGAAATCGTTTAAACATGTTTATATCTGGTGACTTGGAAGCCTCGATCTTTAAGTCATCAAACGCGTGGGATAAAAAGACTTCTCCAACATGATGGCGGCAAGCTGACCAAAGAAGCGCACGTCCCAATTTCTTTAGCACACAGACACAGGCAGCAGTAACATGGTCTGAGTAGTGGTCCGTAGCCGATGGTTGTTGATGAACTCCGTCGTGAAAGTTCAGTAAAAGACTCAAAAGACAGAGTCGAAATTCCATATTTGGAGTATATTTTACTAAATTTAATCGGTCACGTCACGTAAGTTACATGTAGTATAAAGTAGCAATTACATTTGGATAGGCATTGAAAAGTGTAACTTTCCTCCCACCGGCTGTATATAATCTTTACTTGACCTCCTGTTCTAAAGATGGATTTTATCTTTTAGTTGTCTCGGTAACTATTTATTGCTCTGACTTTTTTAATTGGCTTTTGCCGCACTTCCTCGGCTTGAAATCTTGTGGACGTTTCTTTTAATTGAAAAAGCTTTGTTCTTAGGTTGCCAGCTTGGCGTTTTCTATGTAGGGTTGCCAACTTGGCGTTTCACTTCTTGTAAGATGCGAGATGGCGAACCTTACAGTCTGTGTTGGAAGAAGTTGAGTCAAATGTCATGTTCACAATTGTATGTGTGCATTGCCAAGAGGTGAGCTGCTCATATATTAAATCAGCAATGATTGGGCCACATTTACGATGAGTTCCTTGGAAATATACTGGCGTATCAAGAATCTTTATCTGGTGAACGTTTCCAACGATAATGGTGAGACGTTCTTCAGTTTTGTACTTATTGGACAATGATGTTGAAAGTTTTGAATCCAAATGCAGTTGTATATTTAGGAAAGCACCACTGTTCCTTGCAGGTAGTTGAAATCTTCATTGCAACTTGCCTTCTTGATCTATCTGCTGTTGCATAAGATGCTGCAATAGTAGATGTCTCTCCTCCTAGTTATGTAATTAATGCTTTTGTATATACTGCTTGTTGTGCTGGACTCATGTTTAAATGTGTTGCTAGTGAAACAGTTATATTTGAACTGTTATTGTTTGTATTTCTCCTTACATTGTCTTACACTAGATGGCATCACTTAAAGGTTCGCCAAAGCAATCTGGTTGAGTGTGCATGTGCCACTTCCACACCAGACGCCAAGCTGTAAGGTGTTATGATATGGGTTGTCAATAAAGCATTTGATTACCTTTAATCAGCATCGTGACTTCTTAGTTACAACAACTGGCGACGAGGATGAAACGTATTCACGCCGGATACCTGTTTTTCAAGCAAGTCTGTTGAGCGCAAAAATAGCTGTTTCCTCATCTTCCTCCACGCGGCCGAGCTAAGCCTAACCACGCGGAATGGCTACTTTCGGCGCCATCGCTGCTTTTGATGCTGATGCAGAATCCTGGGCACAATATACCGAAAGACTGGTACAGTTTTTCGTCGCAAACGAGATTGCGGACGAAAACAGACAGCGTGCAATATTCTTAACAGTCATTGGATCAGCAACATACGGACTATTAAAGAACTTGATATCTCCCGAGCTACCGACATCCCGGACTTTACAGCAACTGGTAGAAGTCTTAAACGATCATTTCGAGCCCGTTTCTTCGGAAATAGTGGAGCGATTTAAATTCAACAGCCGCATTCGCAAGCCTGGTGAGTCAGTGTTTACCTTCATCGCCGAATTACGACGTTTGGCGAAGTACTGCAATTATGGAGCATCGTTGGATATAATGCTTCGCGATCGCATCGTGTGTGGAATATCCAACGAGAGCATCCAGAGGAAGCTGTTGGCTGAAACAGGACTGACGTTAGCGCGAGCAATGGAAATCGCGATTTCAATCGAGGCAGCCGCACGTAATGCGGTGGACTTAAAAACTGTGTCGGCGGCATTGGACACGTGCGCCATTCAGCAGCATCGAATGGGCGCTCGTCCCAAAAATAAGCTGAAGACATCAGCAGTAAGTTCAAAACTTTCTAATGTCAAATGTTTCCGTTGTGGTGACTCTCAGCATAAATCGTCGGAGTGCCGCTTTATTAATGCTACTTGTCATGCCTGCCAGAAAGTGGGACATATTTCCAGAATTTGCCAGTCTAAAGGGAAAGCTGACAGGCATAAAAATGCAAATAAAGTGAATCAGCTTCGTTCAGAGGAGCGGCATGCTACAGAACATCCTGATCAGTATGACCTTTTTAATCTCCATGTGCTTGGTGAAGCTCCTCCCCCAACTATAATTGTTTGCCGAATTGAAGGGCAAGATATGTCATTTGAAATAGATTCTGGTGCACCATTCTCCCTCATACCAGAATCTACATACCTGCGGTACAAGAAATGTTTCTCTGAGCTGCAAGATACAAACATTGTATTGCGTACTTATACAAAGCAGCCATTGGAAATATTAGGATGCATCCAAGTAAATGTGACATTTAATCAAAAACAGAATTTGTTGCCTCTGTTAGTAGTAAAACAAGGCAGCATAAATTTAGCAGGCAGAAACTGGATATCTTCATTAAAGTTACTGTCAGAATTTCAAGATTGTTCCAGTGCTTGTGTTGCATCACTGACAGACACAGTGCTGAGTGCAACCCCTCCAAACCTTTCATTACAGGAAATATTGAATAAGCACCAAGACATGTTCTCAGAGGGTCTGGGACTGGTTAAGTCGGTCAAAGTACATCTGACCCAGCGTCCATCCATACAACCGAAATTCTTCAAAGCACGGCCAGTTCCTTATGCACTACGTAACAAAGTGGACAGGGAAATTGACCGGTTGCTCAAAGAAGGTATTTTGGAGCCAATTGTAACTTCAGAGTGGGCGACTCCTGTGGTGCCTGTTCTAAAGCGTGATGGCTCAGTCCGGCTCTGCGGAGATTTCAAGCTGACCGTAAATAAAGCAACAGAGCTAGAACAATATCCACTTCCGAAAATAGAGGATTTGTTCGCACAACTGTCAGGGGGTGAAACTTTTACGAAATTGGATCTAAGAGACGCATACTGTCAGTTTGAGTTGGATGAAGATTCGCGTAATTTAGTTGTAATAAATACGCTATATCGATATGTTCTTGTCAATAAATAACGTTCAGTCTTCTTTGCTCCATCAAACAGGTATGTTGTGACTTTTATTCTATGGACTCACATGCATAACATCCACTTAATTATGAGTAGGTTTTCAGTTATGAACCAAATGGCAAATTCTGCTACTTCCATTACAGATTCGGTAACAATTGCTTTCATGAAAAATACAAGCCTCCGTGTAGCTGGAAAATGCAGAAAAACCACTCCATGCAGTAGAGTCTGCGGTTAGGCCTGCAGCAAAAGAACCTGATAACAGCAAGTACCGTCTCTTTGTAAAAGATAGGAACACGTGTCGTCGGGTCCTGGTAGACAGCGGGGCTGATGTCTCGATAATCCCGCCCTCAACAAATCGAAGCACTGATTTTAATTATATGGAAAGCTGGTCTGGGTATTGTTTACTTCTTCATTTTCATGTATCTCAATGTTGCTCTATTTATTGCATCTTATGACCTACTATTCCAAACAATACTATGTTTTTCGTTCGACTCATGATAGAGGGTCAGGGTACTCAATAAAAAAATCCTTGATCAATGAATTTGTTGTAATATTGATTTTAAAAAAAGTACTTATCTATATCAAATGTGGATGTGTATGACTAAATGTATACACTCTTTTTATTTATCGATGAAACTTATGAGGTTAAGAGACATGAACAAATTGCTATTAATTTTTTTTTCCCTGAGCCATCTAATTTATTCATACATCGATTATTCTTATATATTCATTGTTTACAAACTTGAAAGGGATGTATAAGTGTTTCATATGATTAAACACGTTTCTTTTCGTGTCATTTATATCGCAAATTGTGGAACACATCAAATATGTTCTTTTATTAATGTATCAAATCTGTCACTTCTATTATGATACTAATCTATGTCAATTTGTCACATCCTTAATAGACAGCATGATTGTCAAGCTTCAAATTTTTATGCATGTGGTGTAATTTTAACCAAAGAAACCGAAACACTTGTTTGTGAAATTTAAATAATTGGTGTCATGCTTTGACCCTCCAAGAATTCGACGATTTTTTGAAGAGTAAACATCACCTTATTATTTGGACAGACTCTCGTTCGGGCCAAAACAAGAATTCCACCATGCTATTCGTTTAACAATATCTGACTCTTAAAGGATATCTCAAAGTGATTGAACACAAATTTCCGGAAGTGGGTTATTCGTATCTTGATAACGATCGAGATTTTGGAAGAAACTAAAAGTATTCAAAGAAAACAGGAAACCGTATTTCTTCCTGACCACTACCGTGATATCAAACGGAAAAGTGGCAGAAAGTATTGCATCACTGAGATGACACCTCACTTTAGAAATTTCCATGATATCCAAAATAAGCTCAAGTTCATAAATCGAGAAAAGAAAGTCCTTTACGAAAAAGTGGCATTCAGAGACCAAGTGAAATGGATTCGGGTAGAAGAGTTCGGTTCGTACCTGTGCAAGGATATATGTCAGCTTTTTTACAGCAAACAAAAAATTGTATAATTCCGAACCTAGAGTTTTGATCGATGAATTAAATATCAATACCGTAAAACATCCTTAATACTTGGGGTTTATATTAGACACCGAATTCACCTACAATAAACATATAGAGAGCTTGATCACTAAGAGCAGAAGAAGACTAAATATTCTCAAATATATCTCAGGTAGAGATAGGGGCGCTAATGCTGAAGCACTAAGGACCACATACATTGCACTTATTAGACCTATCTTGGAATAAGGACTACCTGCATATTTTTGCGCTTCAAAATCCAACTTACAGAAATTAGAAAGAGTGCAAGTGAGCGCGGCTCGCATCATCACAGGTTTGAGAAATAGTTGTCCTAATGAGAGAGATAATAGGTTTTCAGAAAGGAAAGATGTGTGTACATAAATTTATGGATAAAAAACCGATTTGTATGCTCAGTACAGTCCATTCAATTAACCTTGTAGAGAAAAAGAAAAGTAATGGAGATGTTGAAAACATTGTTATTAAAAAACCCAAAGCCATTATGGACTACAACCATACAATGGGAGGAGTGGACACGGCGGATCAATGCATGTCGTACTATCCAACGGTTCGAAATATGCAGAAAAAAATATTATAAGAAAATTTTTAGACAGATTTTTAATCAATGGGCGTGTTCGTAAACACTTAATAATAACGCGTTCGGAACTCAAAATAATCGGTCGTTACCTTCCGTTTCACCAGTTCTGAACTTGCATTTACGAACGCTCCCGTTAGGAAGCGTCATTAGTATCATCGTTGCTATGCAACTCAACTTCCGATCAGATAGTAGAAAACTTACACTCTTTGTCGTTAATTTATTATATGATATCTCTACCGCGTTGTAATGGAATCATTTCAACTGACTCTGCCGTTTCTTAAAATGATATTTTTTGATGACGAATCGGATGAAGAAGATGTAATTGCAGAATTATCTTCGAGCTTAACCGTTCGAAAAGAACGAGTTTGTATCAAAAGTTATTGTGAATCGGTAGTTCCTTTCTATTCGGAAAGTGACTTCAAAAGTCATTTTCGTTTGAATCGAAGAACTTTTGAAGTCCTCCTAAGCATGATAGAAACAAAACTAATTTGTGAGAAAAGAAGGCCTTTAGTAAATGTATCAAAGCAACTTTTGTCTGTTCTTTGGCTCCTTTCAAATCAAGAATCTTTTCGGTGAGTGCTAAGTTTGTACAACGGCCAAAGTCAATATTTGACTGATTGGAATAACGAAAAAATTAACTTATTTAAATTTTATTAATGAAACTATTTTAAAATTAAAATTTAATTTGTAATATTTTTAATAAATAACATAGAAAGATTGTACCGTGTATGTACATGTTACTAAATTACGAACCATTGTGCTACTAACCATGCAAACACAATTTGAGAATTTTTCACATGCTTCTAACCATGATTTTCTCTAAAATATTAGGTTTTAATAATTAAAAAAAACTTAATTGTATTTATATATTTACCAAAGTATTTTATTACATTTATTTTATTATTTCTGATCATTTTCTAAACCAAAATTGCTTGTATATTGTATTCTGATGAATTTTTATGTTTGACATCAGTTTTCTCAAAACATCATTTTCTTGTATTACGCGCATGATTTCTCCAAATACGTTTCATAGAAATGCATGAAATTTTTACTGTATGTTCTCACTATGTATCTAGATTTAATGACGAAAATGAATGAATTTCTGTCAAAACCAATTAAAATTATTAAAAATTGAATTTTTTTTTAAATTTTGAACGTTGAAATTAAATTTTTTTTTAACTATATAAAGACTTTGAATAGAGATTTTATTCTTCATCATTTCAAAGAGACAGTACTATTCTGTGCTTAAAAAAATAATTGAGCAAAAATATCGAAATCTTTTTGAAAAAAGCTGCGCGTAGCAAAAGTCACTCAGAAATTTAAAAAAAAATTTAATTAAATTTTTTATAAAATTTTATTTTAAAATATTTAGTTCAAATTTGTACTTGATTTTACTAGTTCCATATGTTTTCTTTCATATCTTCGAATTTCCCATTCTTATGAACTATATTTTTAAAAAATTCAGAAGTTCGCAAAATGTATATTTTTCTAGCATTTTACAGCCTTTAAAAGGTATGAGACCCCTTAAAAACCTTGTGAAGGCAGCCCTACAAAAATGGCAAGAGCACTGGAAAGCTGGAGAAACAGGAAGAAGAAAGAACCTTCGCATTTCTTCCAAAGATCAACCCCAGGAAAGAACCATGGGGACCCTACATCACGTCTTTTTACACAGGCTACCTAAGCAGATTTAAAGTAGCAACATCAAGCAACTGCCTCTGCGGACAAACAGGAACGCCAAACTACTACGTTTTCAACTGCCCCCTCACGTGTCTCCATCATCTACCACAACCAACAGACGAAAATTACGAGGCATGGGCGACAAACACGGCAAGCAACAACCAAGCACATGCAAATCCTGAAGTTCCTATCGGTAAACATAGACATCCTCATTCAATAAGACTTGCTTACAATTAATTTCAACTGTTCATTGCTTGTTAAAGGGTTTCATCTTTTTAGAGCTTTATTTTATCTAGCTTTTTGTTAACTTTTGCTTTCAACCAACATAATTTTGATCTTTCTTCTATTTACTTTACTTACTTTATTATTACTATATTTTTATTTTCTTCTTATTTCTATATTGCATAACGGGAACCCTCACATGAGAAGTTCCCACCATGTAAAGAAAGTTAGTAGTGCCCCGTCCTGAAGCTGTCCCACTCAGTCTTGGTGTCGGCAAAAAACCACTTTTACCCGTCCCATGGACGGGGGGTAAGGGGGACACCTGCGGTGTCTAATACTCTAAGTCCATTCCCTCAACATGGTACTTCCTTCTTCCTATCTTAGATTCGTCAATTTCAACTACCATTCCAGGGCCTCCTAAAAGATTCTAGCCAGTTTGGTAGTTGACCATAAAGTCAGTTAAAATTTCCCTGACTGACAGTAGCTGAACCAGTCAGCTACTGTCTCCCAGCTGGTTGTTCCACTCCCTGTCTGATGAATTTAAAATTGTCTGATCATAAGACAATCCCTGAGTAAAACAAAAAGTAATTTTCATTACCTTTTCCGGGGATAGCTTCGTATCAGCGAACCACGTACCATGCGCCCTTAAGACACTCTTCTCTTCCAGAACGGTGTTTTTTTTTGGCATCTGAAGACTCCCAAACCTTTTCGATTGTCCAGCTTCATTCAATGCCCCTCTGAACAACGCCTCTCCTTGGGGATCAATCTTTGCGCCTCCACCCACGAAATACAAGTTCCTCTATCCCGCGTGATCTCAAGCGAAACACATGGAAAAAGTCCATGCGAAAAGCCATCAGGAAGAAATGAAAACCTTCTATCTAGTAAACTCAAAAAATGATAGTACGAATAAATAGTTCGTTTCTTATATACCCTTTTATATAATTCACGCAGACGATACATTTTAATCAAAATATAGACATTTAATGCAACGCAAACTACTTTTTAAAGGTTATTCACTGTAATCCGACACAGACGATATTTTTTATATACATCTGTTCATTTAAATGTACCTCTGATGAAAATTCTGCATCTGAGAATATTTTGGTTTGCTTGGGTTTTATAAACAGAAGTCCCAATAATGGACAAACTGCACGAAAGGCAAAACATACAAACTAATAAAAAGTGATGATTTGATAAAAATTGACAACTTGCCTCTATGGCACTACATGAGGCGAACTGGCGTCTATTGCGCTCAAACCAATTCCAGCAAAAGAAAGCAAAACAAATAGAAGGAAAAAAAATTTCACTGCCATTGTTTAGTTCGTTTTTGTAGAATCGGGATAGTTAAAGACAGAGTCACTATTTCAACGAATTTGAAACCTTCCGAAAATTTTACACCAAACCAATACCTTAAATGTGAATTTCTGTGAAAAAATAATTTTTTAATTGAAACTTTCATATTTTCGCACAACGAATTCGGCCACATTTCACGAATATATTCATTACGCGAACACAAACAGCACTATTTATCTCGTTTTATATTAACTAGTTTAGAAGTAAACTATTTTATAAAAAATTGCAGTTCTCTTTATACAGATTAATATAAAATTAATAAGTCACTAAAAAAATTATTTTGATGTCGATGGTTTAAAAAATCTAACAAATTCGTCTGACAACAGAATGCCTTCTATTTTCCGGCACAATTTCTTTGCAGCAAGCTAATAATTTTTTTTTATCCTTGCTTTGGATCTATAATGCGTTCTTCATTGGAGTGTTTTCTAAATCTTTTAAGCCCCTTTCAATTAACGCAGACGGTCTTCGACAGTCGTCCCGTTGATTTTGAGTGTAGATAATTTTTTTAACTGATTCCCTGAAAAATCTATCGACACAAAGGAATCTGGGATTAAAATCTCTATTGTAATAAATCGTACATATAGTTTTTTTTCTGTAAAATAAACGCAAGATAATTGTAAATTAGTTGTTTCGTTGCGTTGACAGACACACCACTCGGAAAATACGTAATTGTCAATCGTCCGGCAGTTTCAGCAGGCATGACGTTGCCTGCTGAGGTCAACGTTGAGATCACTGTCTAGTAATTCTTCCACCGAAATATACAAAGACAATGCAGTGCTACGACGGTGCCGCACAAATGCAAGGTAAATTTAAGGGGTTGCAAAAGCTCGTAAAAGACCTTCAACCTCAAGCACTTTATATTCACTGTGTTGCACACAGTTTGAATTTAGCAGTTTTGGACTGTTTAAAGTATCTTCCTGCTATGAGGGATGCAATGAATCTGTCGAAAGATTTAATTCAGACGGTAAAAGAATGGAGCTTTTGACAAGGATTTCCACTCAAAACCATTCCAAAACTGGATTACGGCCACTTTGCCCAACTAGGTGGACAATGAGAGCATCAAGCATCAATTCTATTATTAAAAATTACTCTAATTTAGCGGAATTTTTTTTCCGATGTTGCTGCAAAATGCTCCGGATATCTAGAAAAGATGTCCGATTTCAAAATATTTTTCTCCTTTTCTTTATACAGCTATGTGATGAGCTCTGTGGAAGAAGTAAACCAACAGATACAGTCTTCTCAGGTAGGGGCTTCCGAGATTAACCAAAAAATATTTTGTCTGTCAGAAATAATTAATGAAAAACGGGATAATTTTGAGAGGTTTTGGGGAAAATGTATCACTGAAAAGGATAGTGTTGTGGATGAACCAAAACTCCCTCGGCATCATAGTGTACCAATGCTTTTAGAAAACTTGAGTTCAACGCAGAATTTTAAATTTTCAAGTCCAAAGGATTTTTACAGACAGCTATATCTGGAAGTTGCTGATACTGTACTAAATTGCCTCAATGAAAGGTTTGAATCTTCAGCAATAAAAAATATAGTTACCATCGAAGAGTGTGTTCGAGCTGCGAAAAATGGAATAGGGGAATTTCCAAGTGCTAAAGAGTTTTTCAAAGATGATTTGGTTTGTGACCGGCTGTTATTGCATCTAAATATGTTGCATGATATTTCCAAACAAAGAAATGTTTCGCTGGATTCAATTAAAAATTTGAAAGAGTTCGTTTCAAGTGACAAAGCTCTTGGAGATCTCTTTCCAGAAGTAAAAAAATGTTTGAAACTGTTGCAAACCATTCCAGTGACAACTTGTACAGCTGAAATATCTTTTAGCTCTCTTCGTCGTCTTAAAACCTATCCAAGATCAACAATGGGACAAGAGACTTAACTATGTAGCAATACTTAATACGCATCAAACAGTTTTAGACGAACTGGATCTTAGACCTCTCGTGAATGAATTCATTGGACGAATTCAAATACGAAAGTCTATATTTGCTGCTTTTTAAATTAAAATTTTAATTAAGATAAAAATGGTTTCCTTTAAAGATTTGAGTTTTAAATTGGGGTTTTCATAAAAATTATTTTTATTTAGTGTACCTAAGTTGCTATCTATTGTACCTAATTTTTTATTATTATTATAATTTACATACATTTTCTCATATTAAGTATGAAATTGTTAAAATTTCTCAAATAATATATGAGTATTTTTTATGGCGAAATCTGATTTAAAATCAGCAAATAAAAATTTGGGTTTCCAAATCTTGATCTATTGTTTTCAAATTCAGTTTTATTGTTGTATTTTTATCTTTATATCCTAGTGTCGTGATATATATTTTTATTGGTTCGCTGAACAAGCATTGTACAGTTAATATTTACCTAATTTTGAGGAGAAAAATATTTAAAAATATTAAACGAAGTTTACCAATCACTCAGACATGAAATTCTAAATCCTAAATCCATTCTTTTAATACTAAAAAATAATTTTCTAAAATAAATTTTTATTTCCTTGGAATGGGATTTAAGGATTTCGAAATTTTTTTACAAAATGTTACACATGCGCCATGCAAATTCAGCGACGGTCCCAAATTAGTATGACGCACCAATTTTTATTTCGTTTTTTATTATTGGTGGCCGGGTATTAGCTTCCCTCCCAGGATTGGATTGGATTTTGGGGTTTTATGGCGCAAGGTCCAAAAGCGGACAAACTGCGCCAAACGCAAGATAAAAATAAATAAGAATCAATGTAAATATAAATTTATTTAATAAAAAAGGTAGATTTATGTCTTGCGCAATATGAAAAATGAATTATTTCATCATAAAATGAATATAAAAGGTATTCGTGAAGGAAAATAATACGTCATGATCTTAAACAGTCTGATGAACAATATAGTAAAAATTTAAATAGCATATAAATGATAGATTATATAAGTATTGTGATGGATAAAAGCGCTATATGAGATTTAAAAAACCAACTGAATGTAAAAACGAAAAAAGGTTTGAATGGGGATTTTCCCCAATCAAATCTCGCAGATTTAAAAAAGTACTTTAAAAAAATTTAAGACGTTGATAATTAAAAACAGGACAGACAATTAAAATATGATCTACAGTAAAAGGAGTGGAGCACGAATTACAATTTGGGACTCTATCTCCCAGAAACAGATGACGATGAGTGAAACGAGTATGTCCAATACGAAGGCGAGTCAATTTGACGTCACTCCTTCGCATGGGTGCTGATGGCCATGGATGAATAAATGGTTTGATGGAATGAAGCTTGTTGTGGATTTGCAGATCCCAAGATTCTTGCCATAGTGAATTGAAAATATCTTTTGTGTACATCTTGATGTCAGTAAAAGGAACGGCCTGCTGCAGTGGAACGGAGGCTGCTTTCGCAGCACTGTCAGCAAGCTCATTACCTTTGATGTCCACGTGACTCGGGACCCAACAGAAAAGAATATCAAAACCCCTGCTCTTCAACGTGCGTAAGATGGTAAATATATCCGACACGACAGGATGGGAAGTGATGGTATATTGCTCCAGTTGTTGTAAGACACTCATGCTGTCAGTGTATACACAGAATGAATGGTAGGTGTAAGAGTTAATTTGTGGAAGCGCGTGATAAATTGCTACGGCCTCAGCAGTGTATACAGAGCAGGATCGATGTAGGCTATAACTATACGTGCAGTTTTGGAAGACAATTCCACAGCCCACATATCCTATTCCTTTGGACCCATCAGTAAAAACTAGTCTGTAAGTGCTATATTGACAGCGGTGTAAAGAATATAATTGTTGAAAAACAGCTGGAGCAGTGTCAGATTTATTATATTTAGCAAAAGGGTTAAGAAAAGTTATATGCGGTAGATCCCAAGGTGGAAAAAGAAATGTATCGTTTATGTGGGTTACAACGTCACTTAGGTTCAAATCATTGATAATAGCTTTTGTCCGTTCATAAAAAGGACGTATATGAGTAGAACGGGCAAGATAAAGTCGATTCAAACCAGGGTCGAGAGTCATGCGCTTCAAAGGATGAGATTGTGTGGATAAGATCTTGAAATAGTAATTAGCAGACAACTTCTTGCGCCGTACGTCAAGAGGGATTTCATTACATACCACATAGAGACTCTGGACTGGCGATGTGCGAAATGCACCAGAACAAATTATCAGAGCAGAATGGTGAACTATGTCCAATTTCCGTAGAGCAGAGATATTCGCAGTCCCATACACAATGCTACCGTAGTCAATTCTAGACAAGATGAGAGACCGATACACTCGGAGCAGTGAGACACGATCCGCTCCCCAAGATGTGTTTGATAACACCCTGATGATGTTTAATATTTTCTCACACTTCCTTCGCAAATATAATATATGTGGAAGGAAGGTGAGTCTACGGTCAAATATTACTCCGAGGAATTTTATGTCATTAACTACGGGTATTATAATATTGTGAATGTGTATTTGTGGATCTGGATGTAGACCCCGTTTCCGACAGAAATGGACACAGCTACTCTTACTTGTGGATAATGTATGGCCGTTCTGGTCACACCACTTGACAAGATTGTTGACAGCTGTCTGAAGTTGTCGCTCGATCAATCGCATATCTGTTCCCTGGCATGATATCTGCAAATCATCGACATATAATGAAGCATGAACTGATGGAGGAAGTGCATGAAGTATGTTGCTGATATGAATAATGAAAAGGGTGACACTTAAAACAGATCCCTGAGGAACTCCCTCAGCCTGAATAAAATGATCTGATAAAATATTTCCAACACGTACCCTAAAGAGTCGCGAGGATAAAAAATTCTCAATAAAAAGAGGTAAGTTACCCTTGAAACCAAAATTAAACATATTTCGAAGGATGCCGTATCGCCATGTACGGTCATATGCCTTCTCAATGTCGAAGATAGAAACTAAGTGATTCCTTCGCACAAAGGCATTACGAATTTGCCGTTCGAGATAGATGGTATTATCAAGAGTGGATCTACCTTTACGGAAGCCACTCTGGTGCGGAGGGATGCACTTGTTTTTCTCCAATATATAAACGAGACGGGCATTGACCATACGTTCCAGGGTTTTACATAGGCAGCTCGTTAAGGACGGTAACTCAGAGGGTCTTTTGGGTCCTTTCCGGGCTTCAGAATTGGAATCACAATACTCTCTTGCCATAAAGTGGGATACTTGTGCTCCATCCAAATTCTGTTAAATAACAAAAGAATGTGTTTTAAAGAATCCAACGACAGGTGGTTAAGCATCTGGTAGGTGATTCCATCCGGCCCAGGACTGGTGTTGTGTGTTTGTGATAAAGCCTTCTTCAACTCGAACATCGTGAGCTCACAATTATAAGAAAGATTGCATTTGCTTTTGAAATTAATATGTGTTCGTTCAGCTCGACTCTTAGTCATTAAAAAAGAACGACTATAAGAGTCAGAGCTCGATACACATGCAAATGCCTCTCCCATGAGCTTCCCTCCCAGAGACGTAGCCGAAAAAAATTCGGAAGGGATGTTGGGTTGCCTTTTTGGTCAAAAGAGGATTCTTTTTGTTTCGGGGGGGGGGTACACCCCAAGCTACGGATACTCCCTGGGCCCCCCAATATTTTTCCGAAGTCGGCGCCCCTGACGCGGTGCCATATAATAATAGTGCCATATTAACTCTAAATGCGAAGGACTAATACGTATTGCTTGGCGCAGCATGGCCAAATATGGCCCTTGTGCCATAAAACACCAACCAACTAACTCAAAATGCGGATCTAGCTTTGCCGAGAACCAGTAGTGTACCTCACAAATATTTTAATTTTATGATTGAACCCTTTAGTGCAGACCCTAATAAACTGAAATGGTTCATCCACCAAGTATCAGAACTCAAAGAGTTGACTCGATGGCCGGAGAAAGCCGCAACCCTGTTCCTTAAATCAAAGCTTTCGGGTGCAGCGGCGGACTTATTTGCAAACTCACTAGCCTGTTTTAAACAGCTTACATTTGCTGAGGCTTGCGATAAGTTGACTGAATGTTTTGAGGAACAATCCACTACTGGACATAAAGTGAAGGTTTTTCAGGAAATCAAGTTAATGGAAGGGGAATCAATTAGAAATATATGAGAATGTATGAGAATGTTGCAGAATTACCCGTCAGTAATGTAAATTTGGGGGGGGGGGGTGTAATTTAAGAATGCTGCTAGACTCAGGGTCTCCAATTTCGGTACTCCCAGCGACAACTCTTGAGATTGTAAAACATGTCGCTAAAGTTAAATATCTTTCAAGAAAGGTGCATATAAAAACAGCTAATTCAAAACTGGATTTTTCATGTTGCGCTCGGATTTCCTTCAAAATAGACTAACATTACTTTAAAAATACCATCTATGTTTCCCAAATTGATAATATGAACTTTGATGGGATTCTAGGCTTTGACTTTATAGCAAGGTGTAATGTGATGTCTAAACTACATGTCGCTAGGTTTGACAATTTTAGTTCAAATCTATTGTCAAATTATGACAATGTTGATTCAGATTTGTCCCGTAATTAGGAATGCCATGTCACTATTCTGTTAAAAACTTTTCTTCCACCACGAGAGGTTGCACGAGTATCTGTTAAGATTGAAGACGACCAATTTCCATCTGATACATGCTTTCTTTTTATTCCTAATGGTTCAAAGGCCATTGTAATTGACACCTCCATGCATGAGAAATGTAATGGTACTTTTCATATTTACATAGAAAATAATAATGATTATACGATTCATTTAAACAAAGGGTATAAAATGGGAATGATTACACGTGAATTTGAGTTTGTTTAGGGCGAAGAATTCAGTGAGAAAGAACCATCACTTGCAATTTAATCACGGCATCCGATGAAATTTTGCGATTGCGCCAATCGGAATTATCTCCCAACGATTTTCAACTGGATCATCTAAATTGTCAGCAAAAATCACAATTAAGGACAATTTTGCTGCATTCAGTAAATCTTTGAAAACACTGGGGGCCACCGATGCGGTTACGCTAGACATTACATTAAGGAATCCAAACCCTATTAAAACTCTACCATTTTAAATTCCACAATCTCTCCAGCAGAATGTCAGAGATCAACTTAATGAGTTAATTGAAGCGGGTTTAAGTTACAGGAATGTCTCACATTGGGCTTGTCTTATGCTACTAGTAAAAAAAAGGCTGACCCTTCTCAACCGAATGCGCCTCCCAAATATAGAATGGCGTTAGATTTACGTCTCCTAAATTCAGTTATTGAATGTTCATCTTACCCATTACCCAAAATATCTTCCTTAATCAATGAAATATCTGTGTATCACCAAGATTTTCCACCCCAGGCCACCCTGAGAGCATAGGCGCAGTAGAACGTTGGAATAGAACCTTAAAAGATATGCTGAACAAAAATATTCAGGAAAATGGACGAGAATGGGATGCGCATCTCCCGTTTATTCTTTTTGCGTATCGAGAAGTGCCCCATAGCACACACACACACACACACACAACTGGAGTTTCACCATACCAAATGGTCTATCGTAGATTACCTAATGGCCCACTGAAATTGATGAAGGAAATTTTGGTTCGGAACGAGGGATATTCCAACGTATGTATCAAGACCCGTAGATAAATATCTCGAAGATTAGAAAGGAAAACTAGAGACCGCTTATGAGCATTTTCCCAAACACCAAGCGGACTACACCTCCAGGTATAATCTACGAGCCAGGAGAACCGTTTTGATGTAGGCGACAAGGTATTAGTCCTTCTGCCTTCATCAACACATAAGCTTCTTAAGACTTCGATTGGGCCCGTAACGATAACGAACATCACCAGACAACATTCAGCACAAGTCCAGATGGAAGATGGCAGCATACGAGAATTCCACTTTAACAAACTAAGGCCTAATGTTGCCAGAATCCACCAGGTTGGATTAATCTTCTATGACGATGCTGAATTTGGGGATTCGTACTACACACCGACGCCAACAGACGTAGTTAAGAAATCCACCACAGACATTCAAAGGCATGTTGGTGACATGGATTGTGACTTTGGTGAATTTCAGAAACGTGATTTCTTCTTGCATTTCAACTAACTTTTTACTACTTTGCCCTTATTGCCTCCCGCTCATGTTTCAAATTTAATAATTGCTGTTCTAAATCAAGAGTTGTCTGTGTTGAGGTGGAAACTTAATTGTTATTAGTGTACTGGTTACAGAAAGGTATTTGTGGAAAAGTGGATGAATCAGCTACAGTCCTGACTTCGGCTTTTGGTCGTATAGGGGGTGGAACAACTTTTTTGCAATTGTTTTTGGAGCCTCTTAGGCCACAGGGACCTTATAAGAGGGTATACAGTTGGTATAGTACCCTTTTGAGGTCTACGTGCCTTGCTATTGCAAACATAGCCTGTTTCCTTAAAATGTAGGCTGCATACAACATATGTGTTTGATTTATCATTAGGAACAAAATCTTGCTTAGAATTACCTTTAATCATGCATTTCTGTCATTATCAATCGCAGGTATTTCATGGAAACTTATTCCACTTTGGCTTTTTTCGACGTGCAGAAGGGTACGATGCAGTACACCATGGCAAAACAATATAAGCATTTATCAAGACAATAATAAGCTTGAAAAATGAAAATTTTTTGTAAAAAAAAACTATATTTATAATATATAATTTAATCTTAGAAATTTAACTAGTGGCAAAATCGCTTGGAAAGTGTTAGCTGGTACATATGATAAAGGTATCACTAGAAAAGTGTCAATAATGAAAGAATTAGTGATCACTTATTATGCTGATTGAAAGGATATGTCAGATTACTTACATAAAATTATCTCAGCTTACCAACAGTTCGACCCAAGCAGCTGCAGAATTTACTTATTTGATAATATACCAAGACATTTTGAAACGAGTGCACTCCTATTTTGAAAAGTCTCCTACTAATAATAACCTCAAAAAGACAATGGAGAGTTTTGAAACTACATTTCATAAAGTTCTGAGGTATGTAAGCAATCGTTGGCTATCCGTTGTCCAGGTTTGTGAAAGAACTTTGGAATTATTACCTCCTCTGAAAACATACTTCCTGGAGGACCTTCCTAAAGAAAAAGCCGATTGATGAAATTTGATCGGTATCAAAGTATTAAAGCCATATTAGAAGCCGCTTTAACTCCAGTGTATTTGCACTTCATGATAAGTGTTAGTCGCATATTTGATCACATTTCAAAATTGCTCCAGGAAAAAATCTACACTTATTCACATTTTGTATGATGAACTATCGAAACTCTTAATGGTGCTAATGCGGCGGTTTGTTAGTGAGAATATCCTAAAAAGCAAAATAGGACAACAGTTACTAAACATCGATGTGCGAAAAGAGGTACTTAGTGCTAAGCATGTTGATATTGGCAATAGCACTAAAATATTATTATCCTTAATACCAGATTTAAAAGCTAAATTTTTAGCTGATGCAAAAGAATTATACATATTAATCCTTTAATTCGTAACGAACCATTAAAATCCACATTACCTGCTATAAGGCAACTTGCCAATTCGTTATCGCAGGTAATACTTGAAGATTGTGTGGATAGAGTCACAGATAAATATTGGAGGATATAGAAGTCTTGGAAGATTGGAGCTACAGAGATAGTTCATAGAAGCCTGTATATTTTTTTGCAGCAATGTTTTCAGACTACAAGGTAATGATGAACTTCCCCGGTATAAATATTTATATGTTTTCGTTAAAGCTGTTCTTACATTTTCCTATGGGCAAGCTTCTGTTGAAAGAGGTTTCTCTGTTAACAAGAGAACTGTAATAGCAAAAAGACCAAACATGAGCCTCGACAGTATCAAAGGCTTAAGAGTTATCAAAGATGCAGTGAGAGGAAAGGCAACAGATGTTTGCATCACTCAAGAAATGATGAAGTTTTATAAAGATGCACATTCTAAATACAGAAGCCAAAAAGAAGCTGAGAAAAGAGAAAACAAAATCCCAAGTAAATCACATCAGTAAAACAAGATAAACTCTGAACTTAAAGACTATATCCAGTGCCCAGTCTATGATTGATGAAGGAAACCAACGCCTTATAACTGGTTTAAAACGCAAAAGTATGAAAGAAATTGAAACAGGCCAGGCTCTTATTGATGCAGGCAATAAAAAACTGAAAGTTGCTGAAGAAGATGACAAGAGTCTACAGCCAGGGTAATCCATCGAGCCGAGTCTCCTCTGATTGGTTGAAAAATCACGCTTTCATGGGCCTCAGTTTCAAAGTTCACTGCGTTCGAGAGTACACTAGCTGAAATGTAAACAAAGTTGTTTACCTTTTATCTTCCAAGTTTCAACGATAGACATCGTACAAGAAACCGAAAAAATGATTCCCAAAATGTTGAATCATAACATACAATGTGCTTAAAATGACCATTTTCTAAAAATTTCAGACATGTCATATTAACAGAATTTATTTAAAAAGTTACGTTTTCGAAAATGCTTCCAAATTAACAATAGTTTAGAAAACATTCCTAACGACTGCATCGTAGTTTGTCGTTACTATTCTTAAGCTTATGAATAGAAGAAACAACTTTACATAATTGATACAAACTTTAATTTTGGCAGTATGAAGAATTCAAGCTAGTAATCGAATATTTTTTTCATTTTTATAGGGCATGTCCAATTTAGAACAGCAAGAACCTATTAGGACTTTCAACCCCTTTCAATTTTAAGAAAATACTGTTGTCTATTAAATGAAGTCTTATCATTCCACTTAAAAACTTCACTGTAAAAAAAACTTTTGTTAAATACAAATTTGAAAATTCAGTTATGAAAATATATAAAAGACTAACCAATTCACATTCACTGTAACACATATCCTAAACTGAAAAAGTCTAACACTGCTTTGTACAGTTCTTATACAGTACCTTGATGTAATTAAAACTAATGAAACAGCATTGAACACCCATTTTGGTTTCCCTTATGTCATCATGGTGGGTTTTGCTTAGCCTAATTCTCTTACTAGTGGTAATATGAAAATCTAGTAGTCTTATTTTATTTAAATTTATCACGTCTGTTAAATTTTGAAGGGACTTCTAGCTTAAAACACAAATTGATAGCTGTTTGGGCCCAAGTGCACCCTTAATTAAAATATCCAATTCCTGTAATACTTCTTACTGAAATACAAGTCATGCGGTATACTTGATGTATTTATAATTACATAATTCACTTTAATTAATTCTTCAGACATGCTTGCACATTTAAAATAATTTTATAATACTTCATATGCTAGTTTTGACAGAAAATAGTCTATTTAACAAGATTATTTTTATTTTTATTAAAACAAACAGCAATAATATAACTTGTACTTGAGCTTCATATATTGTTCACTTTAAAATAGATATCTGGAACTAAAAAATATTCATAATTGATGCATAATGAGATTTTTAAAAGGTCATCAAATATAAACATCATTTAGTCATCCCTCAACACAGCGACAACCTACAAAGAAAAACATAGGTATTTAAAATTCAGGAATATATTCAGCACAATTTTAAATAAGAAAAATAATTTTTTTCATGCAAACATCTCCATGCCACAAGGTTTCTGCTTAGATTCAAGACTAGTTAGCTAATTACTATCTCCCATTTACAAGATTCCACCAAAGAATAAAACTTTATACGTAAGAAAAAAATCATTTCCATGTAGTAAGACTTCTGCTTCAGTTTTAGATTAGTTAGATAATTACTTCCTCCCATTTACAAAATTCGACCAAAGCAGAAACCTTATAGGTAAGAAAATATATTTCCCACGCAAACATTTCCATGCTACATGGCTTCTGCTTTGATTCTAAATTTAGTTTGCTAGTTACTACATCCCCCCACCATTTATATAAGATTCAACCAAAGCAGAAACCTAGGCAAGAAAAAAATTCATTTTGTTGCACATCAAAACACAAAAGAAAAACTAATAATAAAACACTACTTTTAACATGCATCTATTTTAAATGTTATTAAAATATTTATGTTGAAACACATATACAGAAAAATCCCAAATATATGGCACATCAGTTACAAAGGGATATTGCTCATTCATGCCAAGAAAAAATTCAGAATAAAACATTGCATTTCAATTCAAAGAAAGTATTCCAAGTAAATTACAGCACTTTCAGTATATAGCTTTAAAATTATTATCAAAATGTGTGTGCACATACAAAAAAACAACCAAATGTATTGCTTAATTTTATATAAAGGCATATAAATTACACAATAAAGAAATTACCAGGAAAAATACTGCATTGAAAATCATTAAAAATACACTCTAGTTTTTCTAGGGCTGACTTGGATTCTCTCCTTTTCTTTGTACTGTTTTACCGTTGTTTTGTTATACTTTTATTACGACTACTACTGTTCTTAACTGCCAAGTTATCTATCGAAGCATTTTGACTAAATGCCTCTAATGTAGGCATGACTGGTTTTATTAAGTGTTGAGCCACTTGGATTTCTTGTACACTTTTTACAGAATCTGCGATTATCTCTAAATTATATTTAAAATGTTGGAAACTGATGTCAAATGAGGAATCACCATCACAAGCTGCAGTTGGAATACTTAGTGGCATTTCAGAACTTTCAACAGATGAATCACCATCAGATGTTGTAATCGGCTGAGTTAGATGAAACTGTAGAAGGACCACAGATTATTTTAAGTCTTGGATTCCAAAATCAATTTGGTATACTAAATGAATATGCTTGCACATATTTACTTTAATCATTGAGTCCAGGGCATGAACAAAAGATTTGTACAAGCAAGCTCTACAGTCATCACAAACTAAATTACAATTACAGCTTGGGTCATTATAATTTGTACAACAAACATTTAATTTTCTTTGTTGGATGGCCCTATCCAGCTATTCTGGTACTTAATAAGTGACATGAGTGAAAGATCAGACTAGATTTATGATAAGTTCTCAAATCTGATACGTTTTGAGATATTTTCCCCTTGTGTTGGGTTGTGAGACTATCAAACATTTTGTCTTTTGTGAAGTTCATTAATGTACTTACAGCCTTATCCAACCTCTTATTATGTTTATCATTTAACTATTCATATTTTAGAGTCCTGTGCATATTTGTATTGAGACCCAAGTGTACTACTCTGTAACAGTATGTCCAACTTTTGACATTTTCACTGTGATTCTTTAAAAAATATTTTCCAAATTCCAATAAATCACTGTCTTTTTCAAAGGAGATCAATGTCTTTGACAATAATGTACTGAATACCATCTTGTTTCTTTCTTTAAGGAGAGTTCTTAAAATTTTATATACAGCAGGGTTTTTTTCAATACTTTTTACTTTCTTTAAGTTATTTTTCCATGTTTTATCGACATGATAAGTACAGAAGAGTCTTGCCACTGGAGAAGAAAATACATTTTTCCAGGCATTATAAAAACCTTCGGCCATGTCTGAAATGAAGACTTTTGGTTTTAGTCCCCACACTGACATTTTAAAGTAAATAGAAATGAGGACATAGCATCACAATCAGTTTGATTTCTTACACAAAAAGCACATGGGTAAACCTGTCTTAATTCATCTAACACCATCAGGGTAACCAATTCAAACTCATGCATTGATCCAGTGCATACCATCCATTGATATTATCTCATTTCCAAACTTTTTTAGCATGCCTTCTTGTGACTTAGCCATCAAAACAAACATAAAATCTTCATCTAACAACATGGGAAACTGAGAACTTAATTTTCCTTGTGCCTTGTAGGCAATAAAACCATCCCCCTTTTCTTGTACATCCCTCATCCACACTTTAAGACTTATTGTGTCATTGGGATGTCGTACATCAAATACAAGCCCATAGCATTGTTTAATATTAAATTAATCTTTCATAGTTAATAAATTTATTTTGCTTGTTGAACTTGAAGGAGTAGATCTTACCTCCTAAAGGATTTCATGGAGAGGTATTTCTTTAGCAATTTTTGCAGTGATCATTTCTTTCTCAGATGTAGAGAGACATGAATGGCCAAGATCAAAATTATGACCAACATGCAAATTATGACCTGTATAACAGTCACTTTCATGTGTGCACAACAATGACCATCATTTTTGGAGGCTCCTTGTGTTTTAAATGTTGCACACCTTTACCTCTTTCTTTTGATCTGTTGCATTAATAGTAGCTAAAAATTTCTTTATTAGAATTAACTATGCTATCATATTGCTTTACAAAAGAGGAGCTACTAACTCATGTACTTCATTTAAATGACTGCACAATGTTTTCCTACTATCACATGGTTGAGAACATATAATGCAGTTTATTTCTGTATGCTGTTTGATGTGACACACATTATGTTTTGCTCTCTCATGCTTTTTTATTGCACAGTGGGGGGAATTGTAACTTTTGCTACATTTGGAGCACATAAACTTTTTAACACTAGACACAACTTGATCAGGATAAATCTAATTAAAGCATAACGCGTCTTTTCAGGGATGAATTAAGTGCAAATTTGCATGCACAATAGCTACATTTGAACATCTTGTCAAAAATTTAAATTGCTTACCAGCACAAGTTGGAAAAAATTGATTTTATTTCAACGTACCCAGGAATGACCTAATACAATAAACAAACTACTAGGGAATTATTATTGGAATTGAAGAATTAAATCATGGGTTAGGATTCCATTCAAGGATGGGTTTGCCAATTTCATCTGCAGTGCAGTTACAATAAACAGGCAAAAAAATAACTAAACCAGATTAAGAGATTTACCACTATCATAGGCAAACCCCTTGAAAGGAATATCTTAAAACACAGGCTATAAAGTGCTCGTAAACACTTACCTTGAATAAAAATTGTCATAAAACTAAAAAAAAAAAAACCTTCCACCACAATCTTTATTTCCTCACTGGTCTGATCTGATTAACGCATCAAAAAATGAACCCTGTGAAAGTAAACCAAAAGGATTTAAAAAAATACACCACGCCATTTTCATACGTTAAAGAAATATTACTCAGTCATTTTTAAGTGAAATCTTGTTTTAATTCCTTTTACGTGCAAGTGGGTGTCGGTTAGTTGCATGTCTATCGTTGAAATGGGAAGGTAAAAGGTAAACAACTTTGTTTACATATCTGCTAGTGTACTCTCGAGCGCAGTGAACATTGAAACTGAGGCCCGTGAAAGCGTGATTTTTCAACCAATCAGAGGAGACTCGGCTCGATGGATTACCCTGGCTGTAGACTCTTGTAAGAAGATGTTTCTTTAAAATAATAATTAAGATCCATTAAATTTTTTTTTTTATCTTTGGGATTGTTTCTTTTTTATTATCCAGGAAATGAAGTAATTCAAATGTTATTCTTCTTGTTACTATCATGTATGATCTATTTTTAGAAATACAATATTGGTTGTTATTCGCTTCTGAGTTCTTACGACCGTGACTCCGCCACATGGTCCGTCTAGTAGTGCCTGTATGCTTCTGCTATAACGTAGTCGGTCAAGGATAAACCAAACCTCCGGTACTTTATAGAGAAGATGCTTCGCGGAAATTTATAGAATGCCTTTAAATGGAAGCTCGGATTATCGAGTCAAAATACACTACCTTTGCGCCGATGAAGGAATTGAGTGACTTGCAGAAAGAATTGCACGAAACAAATGTGTGCTTTATCTGTCAGAAGCCATTCTCAGCTGGAGACATAAAAGTGAGGGATCATGACCATATGACTGGGAATTACCGAGGACCGGCCCATGCGACATGTAATATTAATTACAAATTACCAAATTTTATCTCGGTTTTTCTCCTTAACCTCTCAGGTTATGATTCTCACTTTTTATTCGGGAATTAGCGGATGACTCTAAAAACATAACCGTGATTCCGAATACAGAAGAAAGATACATCTCAATTAGCAAGAAGGTCGGTGATAAAATTTATTTGAGGTTTTTGAACACAATGAAATTCATGGTTTCAGTAGTTTAGATACCCTTGCGAATAATCTCCTAAAAGATGAATTTCACCATACAAATAAACATTTTTCTTAACATTGGGAACTTATGATACGAAAAGGTGTATATCCGTATAATTACATGGATTCCATGGATACATTTTCCGAAACACAACTACCATCTCAAGAAAATTTTTATAGTGTGTTAAACAAAACTGCAACTACGGATTGTGATTACATTCACGTAAAACGTCGTGGAAATCGTTCCAAATAAATACTCTTGGTGAGTATGCAGACCTGTATGTTAAAACTGATGTTTTACTGCTCTGCGACATTTTCGAAAATTATGTATGAAATCATACAAATTAGATCCTGCATGGTATTATACTGCACTAGGATTATCCTGGAATGGCATGCTGAAAAGCACGGGTGTAAATATAGAACTGCTAATGGACTATGATATGTTGCTCTTTGTTGAGCAAAGAATAAGAGGAGGAGTATCCCAATGTTCCCATCGTCACGCAAAAGCGAACAACAAATACATGCACAATTATGATGTTTCTAAGCCATCCAGCTACCTTCTCTACCTAGACGCCAATAATGTATATGGTTGGGCCATGTCCCAGAAACTACCTCTCAAAGGCTTTGAGTAGTGTATCATTAATGATACAGATACACTGCGTAATGATGACGAACATGGTTACATTTTAGATGTGGACTTCGAGTATCCTCAGCAACTCCATGACCTTACACAGTGATTATCCATTACCTGCCCTAAATGCTACTCCTCCTGGGTATAAGGAAAATCGCTTACTACTAACGGTAAATCACAAGGAGAGGTATGTTATTCATCATAAATCTCTTTTGCATTATTTGGAATTGGGTTTAAAATTTTAAAAAATTAACAGAGCTATAAAATTTATAGAAACAGATTGGCTTAAAAGTTACATAGATCTTAATACAAATATGATAGCAGTAGCTAAGAACTCTTTTGAAAGACTTTTTTTAAACGTATGAATAATTCTATATTTGGGAAAACCATAGAAAATATTCGACGAAGAGTCGATATCCGTTTGTGCAGCAATGTTAAGTCAGTAGAAAAATTCATTTCTAAGCCTAATTTTAATCGCCGGACAATTTTTTCAGAAAATTTAGTAGCTCTTCATATGGAAAAACTAAATTAATTTTTAACAAACACATCTGTATTGGTATGTCCATATTGGATATCTCTAAGACGTTAATGACGGATTTTCACTATAACGTTATAAAAATGAATATGGAGAAAATGTAAAGCTTCTATACACGGATACGGATTCCTTCATATATCATGTATAAACTGAAGATTTATTTGAAGATATTAAACAACACTTAAATATGTATGATACTTCAGATTTCCCCGAAAACAATACATATGGAATTCCAAAATTAAATAAGAAAATAATAGGTAAAATGAAGGACGAGAATAGTGGAAGCATTATGACTGAGTTCGTAGGCTGGGTGGTATGTAGCATCCGATACGTTACAACTTTCGGGCGATGTATAGCCAAATGTGGTAACCTTCCCTTTTTTGTGTTTTTCTTAGAGTTTTAAGGCAACCCTAGAGATTTTCTCCTGACGATAAGAAACGCGTCTCATGATTGGTCGAGGAAGAAAATACGTTCTTCCACTTTTATTTAAAATGCAGAACGGAATTTAAATTAAGACAGTCTTTGAAATTGTTCATTGCTCTTGTTGTGCTCATTGCTTGTGTTGTGCTCTTCATTGGAAAATTAACTTTCTTTATTTTTTCGAGATAAGTTTGAAAAGCAGATTGTAAGTTACAACTTTTTTATTTTTTATAAATTTAAATTTCGATTAAAATCTCAAACAAATTTTTTGGGATTAAATTTAATTTTTGAATTTGCAGATTGGAATTTAGAATTTTTTCCCCCATTTTTGAATTTGGGAATTGCAGGAATGTAAATTACAATTTTTTTTATTTTGTTCCTTAATTTAAATTTTGATTTAAATTTCGCTATTTTTTTTTGGATTAAATTTGATTTTTGAAATTGCAGATTGGAATTTAGAATTTTTTTTCCCCCATTTGTTGCTCACTTCTCCTCAATTGATTTGATATGGCAGTGGATGGTGTTACCGAACGTTTGAATGTGTTTTTCTTTGCAAACACGTATCGGGATTCATTAGCGAATCCCGAAGATATGAAAGTGATTAAATGGTGCCAGAAAGTTGGTTTGATTGGGAAGAGAATGAAATGTCCGTCATGTGAGAATGATATGATTTTAACATTAAGAAAGGATGCAGGTGATAGATATGAGTGGAAATGTAGAAAGAATGGACACACACGTACTAAATCTGTGCGAAAGGGAACTTGGTTTGAACGTAGTAAATTACACATACGTAAGATTCTGATGATTACGTGGTATTTTGTGAATGATACGCCAATTAATTGTGTTATGAATGAAATGGATGTGGCGTCCCATACTATGACTGACTGGTATAATTTTTGTAGAGAAGTTTGTTTGAATGCTTGTTTGGAATTGAATGAAAAGATTGGCGGACCAGGAAAGACTGTTGAAATTGATGAGAGCAAGTTTGGTAAAAGGAAGTATAACAGGGGTTAGAAAGTGGAGGGTAAATGGGTGTTTGGAGGACTTGAACGAGGGACGGATGAATGTTTTATGGTTGTAGTGAAAAATAGGAGCAAGAAAGTTTTGGCTGAGGTGATTCGGGGCAGGATTTTGCCAGGAACTACTATAATTTCTGACTGTTGGAAGTCATATGCTGGTATCCCTAACCCGAAGGACAAAGAGTTCAAGAGTTATCGATTTGAGCATATGACTGTCAACCATAGTCAGAATTTCAAGGACCCGGCTACAGGAGCCCATACCAACTCCATTGAGAGGACGTGGGGTGCCGTCAAGCGGTCCCTTAAAGGAACAAATGCCGTTAAGGGACAGTTTGACGGTTACCTTGCTGCTTACATCTGGGAACCGAAATCCAAAGAAAATTTTTACATTTCATAGAGCAGGTGGTTAAACTGTATCACGCTGAAGAAAGAGAATGAGGGTAAGGGCCAGATTCAACTGAAACGTGATCGATCCGCTCGATCGACTGAAAGCGCCACGATCGAATCGTATTTTGGAATTCGTTTCGTCGTTTGAACATGATCGAGGTTGTTAGGGTTACCACTATAGCAAGATGATTGCTCAAATGGTTGTGACGTCACAGAATCGTGATTTGACCAATAAGAGAACGTGAAATTGCGTTTTGTTTGTTTACGTTTTCAGATTCTTACCTCTGGTTGATTTGTTATTGCATTCATCATTCCTAATATATTATGAGTAAGGAGAGCGAAATTTTGGTTGCCGCCTTGGAAGTCCGCCCGGATCTCGTGAGCGGAAAACTCGGTGGTGCTTATTCCACTCTAGCTGATCAGCGTAAAGGGTGGAATGATGTTGCCGTCGAGCTAAATGCTTGCGGGTCTGGGCGAACGGAGAGGGTAGGCAGCGATGCCAAAAAGAAATGGACAGATTTGAAGTATCGTGTTGAGAAAAAGGGTGCACTGCTAGCTAAATCCCGTTCCCAGACTGGAGGGGGAGAGCCCATAACAGAAAAATTGACTCTCTTGGAGGACAGAGTGCTAAATTTAATAGGGCCAAGTTGCTATGAGGGCGCAGTTGGCCTCTCATTTGATACGGCCTATGCTCAGTTGGCGGTAAGTTTTTTTTAGCATTTCGTTAAATTTAATTTTTTAACTTCACCTTTATGAAATGTGTATTTATAAGTAATCCTTTTTTAATTTATTTTGCAGGCTCCATTTCCATCTCAACCTCCAGTAAAGGAGAACTTTCAGACAGTAGTGAGTTCACATTTCCATTTTAAATCTCATAGAAAGCTATCTATTGAACAGTTAGAAAAAATTGTATTGATTAATGCAAACATTTGCCCCCTTTTTTTTGACAAAAATGGGTGGAAAATAATTTTATTACACTGACTGATAGATTAACTTCTAATAATCTACATATTGTAAGTGAAACCATTTTTCTACAAATTTGTTTCACGCAACACTATTTTTAAAATTTTATACTTTAATCACATCTAACCATGTTATCCAGTCAATGTTAATTAAACTATCTACCTTCAAAAATCAGAATATTGAGGAAAACAAAGCACTTTTTATACAAGCAATGCTACAAGAATAAGAATTTTACTCACCAACTGCACATTGATGGAAAACTGGCTTTTGCGATTCAAATATGTGAACCAGTCATCTCGGTTGGGTTTTTGCATTTGAATATGCGTGCAGTCTATCACGCCCACAACATTTGGGAAAGCATGTTGTTGGTAGAATGCCCGCTTATCTGCATTGCACTCATCTACAGTTGTAGGAAAGTGTATGTACGCAGCATTTTTCCTTGCAAGTGCATCACAAACTCTGTGGAGATTTCTGCTAACAGTAGATTGTGATAACAACACAAAATTGTCATCAGCTATCACTGTTTGAAAGGAACCTGAGCCCATGAGTCTCAATGCAGACAACACCTAAAAATTGAAATTTAATTTTAGAAACAAGTGTGGATATTCAAATTTGTCAACTCAATCACTAGAAACAATTTTTCACTTCTGTTTTCAGTTCTTTGAGATAATGTATTAATGCATGCCATAGAGAGTGTAGACAAGCAGTTAAAAATACAAAATGAAAACCATGTCAACTGACTCAAATAAACCGCTAAAAAAGTGTACTTTTGTCATTTGCAACCCAGAGGTAATTCTTGCCTCATTCAATTACCATTTCTAATTTGATACAACACATTGAATATTAGAACATTTTTTTCCTGATGGTTCTGACAGGTTATAATTATTTGTGTGACAAGATACATCACACACACATATCAAATAAAGAATCTTCAAATCTTGTAGGACCAAGACAAAATGCAGTGTAGGAAATATGACCCAAGTCCGAAATGCTATTGATAAGTGCATAGAACATTGAGCAAGCACTAATAAAACGTAGGAAAATATTTATTATCTAAAAAAACACTCAAAGAGTATCTCACCAGAGTATCCCCCAGTGAGAGAGTGAACAATGGAATACAAAAAGCAGAAAAAAAACATTCTGTACTCAAACATTTGGAGTTGTTTTTTTATATTTTAAAAGTGACTGACCATGTTTCTTGTACTTGTGTGTAACGCGTTTTCCGGCGAAATATTTATTTTTACACTCGAAGTTCCTTTTTATACTTTTCAAACAACAGCCCTAATGCTTTATTAGTACTTTACTACAAGCACTAATGAAACGAGGGATATGATCGAAAAATGTTGCAGTTGAATCTGGCCCTTAGTTTGATTTTTATTTAGCTTTTTGTTACATTAAAAACACTGGACTATGCTTGGGTGGCCACCCAATACGGTGACGTATACGCATGGAAGCCAACGGTGAAAGGTTCTCGCCGGCCCCGGAGGGGCGGCGAGGTTGCCGGCAGGCGGGGATCGCGCGTTTTACGCTGTGACTTATCTACAAATAAATTTCTCCCTGTATACTGGTTTAAACGCATTAAAACCTTGTGCGCAATACGCTTTAACTTCTCTAAAAAAACAATTTCCTTTTGTAAAATCGTTACATTAAAAAAATTTGTTTTGCTTTTCATATATGGCTCTAAAACCAGGAATATTCCCATTGAGTTGCTTATGTAATGCTAATTGCTAGAAAAATTGTGAAAAAATATTTTTTCACACTTATAGATAGCAGAATTTTTTTTTCTCATAAAAATCCTTTTTGTGGATTATCATGATCACAGAAAAAAACTAACTTATTTATAAAAAGATTTCTTGTTTTGAATTTTCTATGCATTGTAAAGTCTCTAATTCGAAATTGATAAAAACCGAACGTTTTTAAAAAATCGCGTTTTTTTTTTAATTATTTTTTTTATTATTATTATTTTTTTTTTTTCGAAAATTATTTTTTAAGGGACAAAACTAGGATGAAAATGATGCAAAATTGCGTATATGTTCAGAGAAAACCAGACTGAAGTAGTAGAAAGTTTTCAAATGAAATTTATATTCCTTTTTTTTATTTAAAAAAAATTATTATTATTTATGCACTGTGCAAAGGTTCACGGTGTGGATTTTGCTATATATGGCGGCCATCTTGGAATTGCTTATATCGGCCGCCATCTTGATTTGGCGTAAAAAATCGCTTTAGCGGCCTAACGTATCGGATGCTACCACTCCACCAAAATTGGTTGTAAGCTGGGACGCAAGTGACATAGCTATTGGTGTAACCTTAACTTCCAAAAATAAAACCCTGAAACCGTTTGCATTTTTTTCACATCGTCTTGACAAAACTCAACAAAAATACTCTAGTTTTAATAGAAAACTTTTGGCAATATACGAGGCGGTAAAATTTTTTCGACACGTGCTTGAAGCTAGACCGTGTGAAATTGTAACGGATCGCAAGCCGATAATTTTTGCTTTTAAAAAGCCAAACGACAATTATTCCAAAAGACAGTCGCGTTCTTTGTCTTATATTTCCGAATTCACAACGGATATTACGCATGTCTCGGGCGAATCAAATATTGCTGCCGACGCATTTTCGCGAATTGCCGAAATTCGTATGCCAAACCCTCTTGATTATAAAGCTCTCGATAGAGATCCGAAGGTAAATGAAGAATTAAAAGAAGTGCTAAATTCAAGCAACACACTGGGTTAAATCAAAAAGAAATAGCACTTCTCGATTCAAAAGATCAAATTTATTGCGATGTGTCAACAAATAAAGCTCATCCTTTTCTACAGATTTAGGAAAGATGCATTTTTCACTTTGCACAATTTGGCGCATCCGGGAGTTAATAAATCTTTGAACCTGGTCAGAATCGATTATTTGGCCATCGATAAGCAAAGATTGCAGAGAATGGGCTCGGACTTGTTTAGATTGTCAGCGGGCAAAAATCCCTAAACATATAAAGTCGGAACTCGGTCAATATCAATTACCTTCGAATAGATTTCAACACTTCAATTGTAATATAATTGGTCCTCTACCTGAATCGCAAGGTATGAGATACTGTCTCAAGATAGTTGATAGGGCAACGCGTTGGTCTGAAGCGTATCCGATTAGCGACATAACCGCAAAATATGTTGCCCGTACGCTCTTTTCGGAGTGGATCTCTCGTTTTGGGGTTCCCGAGATAATAACTTCGTATCAAGGACACCAGTTTGAATCTAACCTTTTCAAAGAACTAACCAAGCTTCTCGGTATCACTAAAAGGCGAACTTCGCCATATAACCCGAAAGCAAATGGTTTAGTGGAAAACTGGCACAGACCACTAAAAAGTGCTATTAAATCTACAAGCTCTTGCAGGTGTACTGAGGCTCTTCCGCATCGACCGGTTGAAACCAGCCTTCATTCTACAGGACCTCGAACCCTCAAGACATCCTGGGAAAACTCGGTCTGGGAGAACTGTAAATTCGTCGACCGGTATCAAGCATAGCGTGTTCTTTCTTAGATTGAACACTGAGGAGGCGGTACTGCGGTGACGCACCGGAATACAACTCACGTATTCAGCTGGAACGCCGATAGGTGGCCGACAATCTTCAAAGTAACTTTTCAGAACTGAAACTAACAGATTAACAAAACTGTTGAATGAGTATAAATATCTGTATAAAGGACGACACAAAGAATTACGACAACTTACTTTCTCATTTGTGAAATATTATTTGTCTTTAAAATTATACTTTGGTTACGATTGATAGTTGGGTTTTATGGCGTTAGGTCCAGAAAAGGACAAGCTGCGCCTAACGAAAGGTAAAATCATAAAATCAGTATATATATAGAAATATTAAAAAGTAATATGTTTAAGAGAATCAAGCGCAAGAAGTTTATCACTTGAATAAAATGTCAAATTCATGATGGATAAAATATGTATAAATTTAATTAAATAGCATTTAAAAAACTAATTGTATATAAAAAAGGGAAAAGATTGGGGTTTGGGTTTTCTTTTATCAAATCCTGCATAGTTAAAATAGAGCTGTTAAAATATCTGCGACGGTGATGATTAAATTCAGGGCAAACTATTAAAATGTGATGAACAGTAAAAGGTGTAAAGCAAGTATGGCATGAAGGAGCATTTTCTCCCAGTAATAAATGACGATGAGTAAATCTGGTATGTCCAATGCGAGGGCGAGTCAGTTTGACATCAATCATCCGCACTAGAGCAATTGGCCAATGGTTAATGAGAGGTTTAATGAGATGAAGTTTGTTGTCGAGTTGCAGGTTTCAGGACTCTTGCCATAAACTATGGATAAAATCCTTCATTGAGCTCTTTGCGTCTGAAAAGGGTACAGCCACGGATAATGGGGTCGAGGCAGTTTTTGCAGCATTGTCATATACATTGGTTACATTGTTTGTTGAGATACTTTGTTATTAAACTTGTTAACTACCTTTCTGGACTGCTATAGTCACTCGTCGGTTGTTCACACAATTGTTCGCCTGAGAGGTGTGTGGCTGAGTAATAAAACCCTATTTCCCCCCCCTCCCCCGAGCGCGGCACATACCCGGAAAGGCGAAAGTCATTACGAATATTCTCTTTCGTCCTAATTGTATGCATGAAAAAGCAACATGCGCCATCTGCGCAGTCTTTGTCGATTTACCTTCCAGAAGAGCCAGTGATATTCGAATGGAACAAATGAAGGATGAAGATGAGAAGAAAATAATATACTGTTTCGAAAGTGACTCAAGAAGCGAAGATTTCGCCAATTGGATTCAACGAGGTTACGTCATGAACCAAGGCGTCCTATAGCGCTATGCTCCAGATTCTGAGTCAGAAGAAACGCAGTTAGTGGTCTCCATCCATGAGAGCGAAATAGTTATGAAGGAATATCACAATGCCCCAACATCTGGACATTATGGTGCAAAATGCACATTTCACAGAATTTCAAACAGATATTACTTCCCTGGATTGCGTAAATAAATCACTGATTATGTAAAAACTTGCCCCGAGTGAAACTGATTGGATTGGATATGATTTTGTGGCATTGCGTCCTCTTGGGACATATTATGCCAAACTGAAGATTAAAAAAATCAAATATATAATATAAAATTATAAAGTGAAATGAGTCAAAACATAATGCATGAATACTACATAAAATTATATGTGATGTATAAAACCAATGTCATGTAAAAAGCTAAGAATATTTGGATGAGGATTCTCCCCAATCATGTCTTCTAAAGTCAAGGTATAAGTCACAGCAAGTAAGGAAAGAGTGGCCGAATCGCTGACATTTAAAACAACGTACTGGGTTTGGTATAAAAGGACGAACTGGACAATTAATATAGGCTATTATAACATGTTTGGGTAGACTTGGGGTATTGAAAGTTAGTATTAAGTGTTTGGTGGGTATTCTTTGACCGTTTCGTTGAATAGTTATTATTCTGACATTAATTACATTTTGTTTTGACAGGGATTCCAAGATGTCTGGTTCAGTATCATGGACTAAATCAGCTTCCGAAATTACGCCTCGAGAGGAATTTAAATTTTTGTGGGGTGTAACAGTGACTTCTATTGAACCGATGGAATTTAATTTTTGTACATTTATGGCCTGTGACTTATTAGAAACTTCAATAAGCACATCTCCTGCTAGGTTTTTTTTTATGGTTTTTGTATCTCCAACCATTCCTAAAATAGTTTTGTGAAGTAGAATAGCCGATATGTTTTATTAAATTACATACGTTACTTTTTATTATAAAAAATTTGTGTTCTGGTATATTAGTTTCATTATTATTGCTAAGGAAAGAGCACAGAAAGCGGATGTTTTTGTGAGTCCCATTCGGAAACCGAAACGTAAAAGCGAATCTTTTGAATGTTCTAATTTCCAAAGAGAAAAATCAAATGGCAACAGACAATTATTTAAGTGATGCTTTTCATGTGGGTCACCAAATCATGTAGCTAAATTTTGTCGAGGAACTCAAGGTCGAGCGAGAAACGATTCGAAACGAGAGGGGTATGAAGAAACAGGGAACGTCAAGCTAAAAAGGACGACATTGTAGCTAGGGTAAGCTTAGAAGGAAGATCTTTATCAGCACAAGTGGGGGCGGAAGACATACCAAGCGAAAAAAACGTTTACGTTGAGAACGTTTATGTTTCAGCCGAATTTATGGTCGACACTGGAGCCGAGATCACGTGCGTTCGTGAAGGACTTTGGGGTGAAGCTGAGGAACCGATCAAAGGTCTAGTGGTCTTAGAAAGAGCTTTTGGAAAACGAATACGTGCAAATATTAAGGTTTTGAAGTTGAGGTTATCGGGAAGAAACAGAGATCGAGATTCGGGAGTAGAAATTTGTTGTGCAATTACGCCTACTTTATGTAAAGGATTGGATTGGATTGGATTTGGTTTAGTGGCACTGAGTCCTCTTGGGACATATTATGCCAAACTCAAGATAAAAATCGGATACATAATATAATAATGAAATGAGATGAGTCAAAACATATTGTGTAAATACTATATGAAATTATATGTGATGGATAAAACCAATGTCGTGTAAAAAGCTAAAAATATTTGGATGAGGATTCTCCCCAACCATGTCTTCTAAAGTCAAGGTATAAGAATTAAAATATTTAAGACGTTGATAATTAAAATGAGAACACTCTATTAAAATGTGTTTTACAGTTAGTGGGCAAATGCAGTAATTACAAATGGGATGATCTTCTCCGAGGAGGAGGTGCCTATGAGTTATACGCGTATGACCAATACGCAGTCGAGTTAGCATTACCTGCTGTCGTCTTAAAGCTGGTGACTGCCATAGAGTTATATTTGGTTTTATAGCATGGAGTTTGTTTTCAGTTTCTTCCTTCCATTCGTTTTGCCATTTGTCTTGTAAAAATGTGTAAATGATAGATTTTAGGTCACGATAAGGAATGGTATGATTAAAATTATTTACGGCCGATTTGGCGGCTTTGTCAACTAATTCATTTCCAGATATCCCAACATGAGATGGGATCCAACAAAATAACAAGTTAAAATTTTTGGATGAAAGATGATAAATTCTTTTTAATGACTCTAAAACAACGGGATGACTGGAATGATCAGGATGTTTCAATGACTGTAAAACACTTAATGAATCTGTAAAAATAATACATTTTTTATAAGAATGATCCGATATATATTCTAATGCTTTATATATGGCCATGATTTCAGAGGTAAAAACAGAACATGAAGAATGAAGTTTAAAACTGTGAACAGAGTGATTAATAGTGAACGCAGCTCCAACATAGTTTGCCCTTTTAGATCCGTCGGTATAAATATGAATGAAATTAGAGTATTTTTCTGTATGGTTTTGAAAGAGTTGTTTGTAAATAATATCAGATGACTTTATGTAAAGGAAGTTTTATCGTCATTGCATGATTTTAAGACTTTAATGCAAAGAGAAAGGGAAGTTTTAAGATCAATTGTTGGAAGAGATGGGTGTATAGTTACCACGCGTAGTAACATAAGAGGGAAAACTGAAACTTCTGCTGGTATCGTTGAATCGGAAGACGAGAATAGTTGCAATGATAATAAGGGCATGGAGAGGATCTGGATAACAGATTTGGTAGAAACTCAGGATAGTTTAGATTGAAAGAGGTGATCGAGTAAATAGAATCGGAATTCGTAACACAGGAAGACGGAAAACCGGAAATTTCAGAGTGAGAAATTTAAATTTGAGCAACGGGAAAGATATTTCATTACGGGAAGCTTTTGAATGCGTAAAAAGAAAAATTAAAAATTTGCGATGGTTTTCTTTGTTATGAAGAATATACACTCGGGAACATTGAAAATAGAGAACCTGAAAGAGTCTGAACATGACGTAGGAAGTCTTGAGCAACTCGAGCTGTTTGCGGACAAGCATTATCTTGCTGGAAAATTGCCCCTAGAAGACCATTTAGGAAGGTCCCACGTGGGGTCAAAGAATGCCATCAACATAACGCTGGCCCGTTAAGGTTCCACGTAACGCAATTAGACCGGCTATCATAGGCTATGACACCCCCCCCCTCCCAGACCATTAAGTAAACTGCTATGCGGGCAGTGTTTTGCGTGACAGCATGGGTGGAATTGTACCATTCACCACAGGGAACCTCCACACCCATACACGGTTATCTATTTCCAAAACGGATAGGGATTTATCAATTAACACCACGTTTTTCTAATATGTGGCATTCCACGTCAATTAGATTATTGTGGAATCGAACGAACTGGCGGGTATGCAAACCAGAAACATACAGATTCACAGAGAAAATGGCAAAGCTATCCATCGAGAACGCAATTGTATTTGGGCTGAAAAGTTTGAGGAATGGACATTCGGAACAAAAATCCTTCTGATTTCGGACCACAATCTTTTATTCTTCCTCTGTAATACATCTCCGCAGAACTCAATACTACAACGATGAGCTCTTGCTTTACAAAATTATGAACTAGAAGTGCAACGTCGTGCAGATCCCATAGGTAGACGCACTAACCCGCTTAATTCGTGCCAAAATAGCTCTAGAAACAATGAAGGGTAGAATTAGCGTAAACTGCACTAGTGTTAAATCAGTCAAGTTATAGACGATTGAGTTAAGACTTTGCTGATGTCTAAGACGATTTTGGGTGAAACTTCAATAAGTGTTTTTTGTTGTTCAGTTTTATGATGAAGTACTGATGTTTGTGTGTTTTAAGTGAATTTTAAAGTGTATGGCCTCAAGGTCTAAGGACCTCTGCGTCCAATTTTGGAAGGGAGGTGTGAGATCACCACCCCTAACTGCAACCGAATGTGAGACAACCAGTTACGCCTTATAGTGGTCTCACATTCGGTTGAAAGACTCCAATGCGGTGTGGGTAAAAAGTGCGCCAGAAAGAAGTAGATTGGCTGCTGTGTCTAAAAGAGGGTGGATGTGTGGTCCCCTGCTCAGACTACGTCAAGCCAATTGTCTATACTGTATATATTTATTTAATTTTCAACTGTAATGTCCGTTGTCCGTGTTTTCGTCAAGAATAAACGTCCTATTTTAAAGCTCAGTGTTTTTTGACCAAATGCCAATTCATTAAATGAGCCAAAGCCTAACAACTATTTGGCGCAGTTGGCAGGATTGATGATATGGCGGTGTTAAATTATTGAGCTTTAGAGGCAACGTTCAGTGAGGTGTGTCCTGGATGGAAGACGAAAACATTCCAGCGCTCCTGGTAAACAAAAAGGTGCCAAGCGATGGTGTAATGACATATGCAGTGGAAAAACTGATTCGCCTGCTAATTCAAGCTTTCAAGACCCAAGCATACGTAGTGAATAGTTAGAAACGAATTTGAAAGAAGAATTGAACTGTGATATGAATTCTGAAGTTCCTCATTATTTGATAGTAGATGAAAAAGTTCTTATAGGAATATTAAAAAACTTACTCAACAGTAAGTGCAAATCTCCTTCAGTGAGCATTGACATTGGTGAAAAACTTGGATTTTCTCACAAAGTAAGTGTTTTTTGCTCCACTTACGATGCAACAAAATCCAGTGTTTATACTTCACCCAGAATTTCAAACTGCGAAGGATTAGAAACTCGGGCATCTGATGTCAATATGCGCGTGATGCAGTCTTTTTTTAGTATTGGCAAGGGATATTTAGCACTGGAAAAGTTTTGCATGCATATGAACATGGATCTGCCTTCAAATAAGACCTTTAACACTGACAAAAACAAAAATTTTTGGAAATCAATGCTCAAATCAACAAACAAATCCTTGGATGAAATAGGACAGCAAGTGAAAAACGCCTACGAAGATTCGAATGAAGTCACGGATTTCGATGTGACATATGATGGCACCTGGTTGACACGAGGTCATACGTCAGAGATTGGAGTGGGGTGCGTTATTGATATCCTAACAGGGCTTGTTATTGATTACGAGGTAATGTCTAAACTGTGTATTGAGTGCGAGTATTCCAAATCTGATCTAAAGGAAAACTCTGCCGAATACAGTATTTGGTACGAAGGACATAAATCAACGTGTAGCATCAACCATTCGGGATCATCATGTGCCATGGAACAAGAAGCTACTATAAAATTGTGGAAAAGATCCCAGTCAATTGAATTTCGGTATATAACTATGTTATCAGATGGAGATGTGAAGACATACCAACATTTGAATGCCCAACACGCTTACGGTGCTGATGTCCAAATAAAAAAAGAAGAATGCCTCAATCATGTAAGCAAAAGGCTGGGAATTGGCACACTGAAATCGATGGAAAATTTACAGAAAGAAAGTGGACTCATTGTAAGCACGCAGTCTAGAACTTTAGCTGCTTGGCGAGATTGTCGTAGAATTTATCAGAGGAGGCCAAGAAGAGTGGTAGTACACGCAATTGTAAGGAAAAAAATTGCGATAGCCAAAAAACGTCGAAATGCTTTATTATTGAAAAAAGAAGGCATTACCTATCAGGCTGGTTGGTGCTTTTTGAAAGACTTATACTATCAAGCAATGTAAATTGCATTATATCAACTCTTCTCTAGTGTTCACAGTAGAAAAATGCAAAAAAAAAATAGTTCATGCACATTTTCAGGTAATTTGTTTTCTTTTGATATAAACATGTTTATTTACCAATATGGTGGGAAATTTTATTATGGATTTCACTTTAAAATACTTTATTGTGAATTGAACAAGAATATTAATATCAATGAACAGTATAAGAAAATTCTTTCATTTATTTGAGTGCCATTTTTAACTTTAAAGTGCTTTTCCTCGGCTTTTTTTTCACGATTACAATGTATTTAAAATGCTAAGGCTTTTTTTGTAACGAATGTAATTTTGAAACTTTGGGTGGTTGTTTATTATGACCAATTTATAACTTTAAGCAATTTTTGAAAAAAAAACTATTCTTCCAAATTTTTATTTCATGCACAAATTAGCTATGACTGTTTTTCAGTGTTTGTTACAAAAATATTTGTCGATTGGATTGGATTGGATATGATTTTATGGCATTGAGTCCTCATGGGACATATTATGCCAAACTCAAGATAAAAAATCAGATATATAATATTGTAATAAAGTGAAATGAGTCAAAACATTATGAATTAATACTATATACAATTATATGTGATGGATAAAACCAATGTCATGTAAAAAGCTAAAAATATTTGCATGAGGATTCTCTCCGATCATGTCATCTAAAACCAAGGTATAAGAATTAAAATGTTTAAGTCGTTGCCTATTAAAATGAGAGCATTCTACTAAAATGTGTTTTACGGTTAGTGGACAGATACAGTAATTGCAGATGGGATGATCTTCTCCGAGGAGGAGGTGTCTATGTGTTATGCGAGTGTGTCCAATACGAAGGCGTGTCAAGATAACATTTTGTCTTCTAAAAGGTAATGATTTCCATGGAATAATATTTGGTTTTAAAGCATGGAGTTTGTTTTCCGTTTGTTCATTCCATTCGTTCTGCCATTTTGTTTCTAAAAATTTGTAAATGAATGATTTCAAGTCGCGATAAGGAATGGTATGACAAATATGATTTACGGCCGATTTGGCGGCGCGGTCGACAATCTCATTTCCTGATATCCCAACGTGAGATGGAATCCAGCAAAATATTAATTTAAAATTTTTGGATGTTAGATGATAAATTATTTTTAATGACTCTAAAACAATGGGATGACTGTCATGATCAGGATGTTTCAATGATTGTAAAACGCTTAATGAGTCTGTGAAAATGATACATTTTTTATGACAATGATCAGATATATTTTCTAATGCTTTAAAAATGGCCATTATTTCAGCAGTAAAAACAGAACATGAAGAATGAAGTTTAAAACTGTGAATGGAATCATTAATAGTGAACGCAGCTCCAACATAGTTTGCCCTTTTCGATCCGTCCGTGTAAACTTGTATAAAATTTGTGTATTTTTCTATATGGTTTTGAAAAAGCTGTTTGTAAATAATATCAGAGGTATCTGCTTTATTAAAATTTTGGAACGGGTTTTGAAATTCAAAATAATGATTAAACCAAGGAGAGAAATAATAAAGTTTTTTCTGGGTGACGTCAAGTGAACAAAGTTCGGATCCGTTCATCAAATCCAGCATTCTTAAGTGAAATGTAGGGATGAAGGATGTTTTAGCTTGATAGATGCGTTTTAAATACGGACTGTGATGAATGGTATGCAATGGGTGATGAGGGATTGAGGATATTCTAAAATAATATTCTAAGGACAACAAATGTCGCCTTAAGTCCAGAGAAGGTTCAAAATTGTCCACATATAAGCTGCTTACGGGTGAAGTCCTGAAGGCACCAGAACATAAACGTAAAGCTGTGTGGTGAATAGTGTTCAGGGTTTGAAGAGCAGATTTTCTTGCTGAACCATACACCACGCAGCCGTAATCTAATTTTGATCGTATTAATGCTCTATATATTTTTAAAAGGCAAGTTCGATCGGATCCCCATGATAATTTTGCTAAAACTCGTAAGATGTTAAGAGCCTTTTCGCAACGTTTGCGTAGATTTAAAATATGCGGTTGAAAAGTCAACTTCTTGTCAAATATGATGCCTAAAAATTTAAAATTGTCCACAACATTAATTAAAATATCTTTGAAAAATATTTCAGGGTCAAGATGAAGATTTCGTTTTTTGCAGAAATGAACACATGCAGTTTTCGAAGGTGAAAAACTGAATCTATTTTCATTTGTCCAATTAGTTATTTTGTTAACGGCCTGTTGTAGTAGTCTCTCTATTAAGCGAATGTCTTTAGCTGCGCATGAAATTTGCAGATCGTCAACGTATATAAGGCCCTTAACTGATGGAGGCAATTGGGAAACAATATTGTTAATTTTTAAAATAAATAAAGTTACACTTAAAACACTGCCTTGTGGTACTCCTTCCTCTTGTATAAAAACATCCGAGAAAATAGATCCAATCCTTACCTTAAAATACCTTTTTTCTAAAAAATTTTGAATAAAAATCGGCAGATTTCCTCTTATATCATTATTAAAAATATCCATTAAAATTCCATGACGCCATGTACGATCGTAGGCATTTTCGATATCGAAAAAAATCGAGACGAGATGCTTATTTTGCACAAAAGCGTTACGTATTTCGATCTCGAGAGCGACCAAGTTGTCAATAGTGGATCGACATTTTCTAAAACCACTTTGAAGTGGAGACACACATTTTTCTTTTTCTAAAATATAAATTAATCTCGCGTTGACCATCTTTTCTAAAATTTTGCATAGGCAGCTTGTCAGGGCTATTGGACGGTAGTTCGAAGGATTCCTGGAGTCTTTATTTGGTTTCAATATGGGAATTATATTGGCATACCTCCATGACTGCGGAAAAGTGTGTTCGTTCCAAATTCTGTTGTAAAATTTCAAGAGGTTATTTAGAGAACTATTTGATAAATGTTTAAGCATGATGTAACTGATATTATCTGGCCCAGGAGTTGATTTGTGAACTAAGGATAAAGCCTTTGTCAATTCGGGAAAAGTAAAATCACAATTATATGATAATATACGGTTTGAAGTGAAAATAACTTTATTCTTTTCAGATGCAATTTTAATTTTTTTAAAACTTTCAGAGTAGTTAGTGGAGCTGGATATTTCAGAAAGGCATGAAGCAATTGCGTTTGCTATATCTTTGGGTGCTGATAGTACTTGGTTATTGCATTCTAGAATCGGGATTTGTCTATTGGGGTAAACACCGGATATTCTTTTAATTCTGTTCCATAATTGTTTACTTGTAACTTTACTATTTATATTATTGACATAACTCATCCAAGAATCCCTCTTACTACGTCGTTGTATTTTTCGAAAGGCAGCTTTTGTTTTTTTATAAAAAATATAGTTTTCACTTTTTTGTTGGATATCTATTGAAGATATTCCAGGCTTTCCTCTGTTTCCGATAAGCACAGCTACAATCCTCATTCCACCTACAATCCTCAAGGTTTCTTTTGTTTTTTAGGCCTATTAATGACTTTTTTAATGGAAGCGTCAGCACTTGCTATAATTGTATCTGTTATTTTTAAAGTTACTTCATCGATGTCACCAATTTCTACTGCGTTTGAAATATCTGCGAGGCTAGTAAAGAGTGGCCAGTTGGCAGTTTCAAATATATAGTTAGTTTGGCTGACAGAGTGAGGTTGGTATTGGCCTTCATATTTAAGTTTAATTGGATAATGGTCACTATTGTAAAGGTAAGGATCCACAGAAAAGGTCCAAAATGGTAAAATTGAAGGAGTGCAAATTGCCAGATCTATTGAATGGTAAGTAAGTGAAGGTGAGTGAAAGTAAGTAGGTTGGCCGTTATTCATTATACACAAATCATTGTCCGTTATTAGTTTCTCAATTTGTTTGCCTCTTTGATTAATGTCTGAACTGCCCCAGAGGATATGATGGCCATTTAGGTCACCAAGTATGATGAATGGTTGTGGAAGTTGATCTATTAAATTATTTAGGTCAGAAGTGGCGATATGGGTGTTAGGAGGTAAGTATAAATTGCATATTGTTATTAAAATATTTACGTGAAGTCTTACAGCAAGAGCTTGCAGATTTGTTTTTAAGTTAATTTGAGTTACTGGAAAGTTATGGGAGGTAAGCAATGCAACACCTCCACATGCTCTATGGCCATCATCGTAATCTTTTCTGAATATAGTGAAATAGTGAATGCTGGTGGAATCATTGCTTTTTAAAAAGGTCTCCTGGAGGGCGATTGCAGCTGGCTTGTGGTTGTTTATGATGTCTTTGACATCATCAATTTTTTGACGAAAACCACGGCAGTTCCAGGAAAGGAATGAAGCCATAAAAATAAAGTACAAAGGAAAAGGGAAAACTACTTGTGATTTCTCGTCCTAGGACGATGTTTGTCTTGCCGAGGATCCTTCTTGGGCTTCAGTGGCGAAGTCTCCAAGTCCTCATCTTCTACAGATGAAATGTCGCTTTCAGTATTATAAAGATTAATGAGGTCACTGTTAGAAGGATTAGTTATCATATTTCTGGATGAAACGTCAGGTTGAAGAGAGGTTTGAGAAGAACTTTTTGCTATTTTAATATTATTTTGTTGAGATGATATGGCTCTTTTTAAAGAAGTATTTGTAGATCGATTTGGTTTATTTATGATTTTTGTATTCGATGAGGTTGTAGCTGATGCTTTAGAAAAAGACGGCGTGATGGGTTGGTTCGTTAAAGTTTTATGGTGGTCACAGGTATGTTAAATACAGTTACATCAGTTTGAGTACCGTTATTTGTGAAAGTTTTTTTAGCTATGGACGAGTAAGATATTCCAGGTTTTGGGGTGCGATCATTAACAATTTTTCGTGCTTCCGGAAATGAAATGTTTTGTTGAACTTTTATTGTTTGAATTTCTTTTTCAATTTGGAATTTAGGGCAAGACCTGGCAAAAGCTGGATGTTCACCTTTGCAGTTGACACAGCAAAGGAAGGGATGATGTAGTACAGACATCGGTCTTATGGTCTGTACCACAGCATTTTGCGCAAGTCTCTTTGCCACGGCAAGCGATGAAAGAGTGGCCGAATCTTTGACATTTAAAGCAACGGACAGGATTTGGTATGAAAGGTCTTACTGGGCAATTAATGTAGGCTATTTTAACGTGTTTTGGTATGCTTGGTGTATTGAAAGTTAATATTAAGTGTTTAGTGGGTATTTTTTGACCATTTTTTGTAATTGTTATTCTTTTGACGTTAATAACATATTGTTCGGATAGGGATTCCAATATGTCTTCTTCTGTGTCATGAACTAGGTCCGATTCAGAAATAACACCTCTGGAAGAATTTAAAGTTCTGTGAGGTGTAACAGTGACCTCTATTGGACCGATGAGTTTAATTTTTGTGATGTTTATTGCCTGTGATCTATTTAATACTTCAACGAGTACATCTCCTGCTAGGGTTTTTTTTATATTTTTCGTTTCTCCAACCATTCCTAGTATAGTTTTATGAAGTAAGATAGCAGATATATATTTTTCAGATTTCCTTGGTTACTTTTTATAATAAAAAATTTTTGTTCTGGTAAATTGTTATCATTTTTTTTATTAATTTGGTGCTCCACTGAAGGAGAAGTTGAGTTTTGATTTTCCATGTTTTAGAAAGAATTATTCAGTCCCCGGCGGCACCACCCACCATGGAGTCCAACGAGGGGATACAGGTTCCTGTACCGGTGCTAACCAGGGACTATACGGACCCAACTCACCTCTATGACTGCCCTAAGGAGCTAGTTGGTGAGCAGGTCCTTAGTCCTAGCAGGATATACCCACCAGCCGATCAATGTACTGGGACCAAAGTACGCCTCCTGTTTATTCGAAGCAGGAGCCGAAGCAATGTATTGGGGCGTTATGTTGTCCCTCAATCACCAGGATCACCTTTTCCGAAGACACAGGTTTCCACGCACGGCAAACACGTGGGTGATATAATCCCCAAGAGGAGCTGAAAGCACAGACTGGCGAAAAGCTTCACAAGGGGAGCCCTCACCTCCGAAGAGGCAACCACAACGAGGGAGGAAGAAAAAGCAAAATGCAAAGGGTAGAGGAGAAGAACGAAAGGGAGGGAAGATCACTCAGGTACCCCGGGGTTGTGAAGCCCGTACAAACCTAAAGAAGGAATGCCCCTGGGGGCCAAAAATATTTGTGAAAAAATTAAACAAGAGTGGTATAAACAATTCCATGCACAAAATTGTGGAGAACACTTCATAGAAGGTAAATAAAAAAAATGTAAATATTCAAAACTTGAAAAAAGAGTCAAAATTTTAAAATGTTGAAATATTTTTTAAATATTGAAAATGTGAAAATGATTTTTTTCTTAGGCCAAATTATTAGTCGAGTTGCGAGTGATTTAGTAGCTCTACTAAACGATTAAACGGCAAGTAGGGGAGTAGTTGTTCACACTTGGTTTTGTTGTAATATAAAATCAATAATAATCGTAATCGTTTAGCAGCTTTTAAGTTCCTAGTTGTGGCAACACTGATTACAAGTTTAGATCGTTATGCGAAGCTGTGTGCTCGCCGCCTGTGTGTAACTTTTCAATTTCAATATTTCTGTTCAATAAACTATAGCCTAGAAGTTCATATCTTTGATAGCTCTTTTACTAATCATTTTAACTCAATGTTCAAGTGGTTATGCGCCCAGCGAAATGATTAGCTTAGTGTTTTAAAGATATCCTTCATCTGTGTGTTAGGCCTAACTGAGTGCGGACATTTGTTATTTATATTTTAAATTATGGAATTTAAAACGCAAATAGAAAAGTTAAAAGGCGCCACGAACTGGTCTAAGTGGAAAAGACAAATTGAACTATTATTGCGTCATGGTGAAGTATTGGATCTTGTGACTGGAGATCGGAAGCTACCGGATTCTGTAATCGAGTCCACAACGTCTGAGCAGAGATCTGCTTATGAAAAGCAAATTAAATGTTTCGCTTAAGATGACGCTTTGGCTCACCTCATCTTAGTTGGAAACATGGACGATGCCAATATAGAATTGACTTCAACATGTGATAGCGCGAAAAGCACTTGGGACAAGCTACTCTCTGTGTACGAACAAAGTTCTGGTCAGAGGCTTGACCGCTTAATGGAAAGTTTCTTCGCAGCAAGTGAGAAAGACGTCGATGGTTGGTTGGTTGGTTGGGGTTTTATGGCACAAGGGCCATATTTGGCCATGCTGCGCCAAACAGGTTTATTTAGTGTACGTTGTCAGTGTTGCGATATTTGAAGTAAGAGCTCAAGTCTAAAAAAACAAAACAAGCAAATTTCAACTCAAAACTGAAAAAGGTCAAATTATGAAATCTAGATGTAGTTCATAAAGCCAATGTCGGTAACGAATAAAAACAAGTTTGTGTGCGATGGATCCAGCAATAAATCCCTTAGGTTAGGGTTAGAAGTTCCGAAACGGTTTAGTCTATGATTATTAAATTTTGGGCATTCTGTTAGAAAATGTTTTACGGAAAAGATAGTGTTACAGAATAAGCACAATGGGGCTGGTTCTCCGTGAAGTAAATGTCTATGAGTAAAATACGTATGTCCAATTCGAAGTCTAGTCAGTTTAACAGAAAGATCTCTTTTTAAAATATTTGGATTGAATCCCTTTACGGATGATTGAATGACGTGAAGTTTGTTTTGAGTTTCCATGTCCCACATATATTGCCACGATGTATTAACAGCATATTTTAAAACGGGGTCGATGTCATCTATGGGTATTTTCAAGTTAAGTTGCATAGTTGCTCCTTTGGCTGCCAAGTCTGCTCTCTCGTTTCCCGGGATGCCCACATGTCCAGGGATCCAACACAGTAAAATTTCAAAGTTATCTTCTTTTAAAAGAAAAGGTCGTTTTATTGCATTTAATATAAGTGGGTGGCTATTCGTGTTAAATTTTCCCAAGAGCATCTATGCAGCTTTTAGAATCCGAGTATATTATCCATTTTTTGACATTAGATGTGGATATCTGCGTTAAGGCTAAGATTATTGCGTATATTTCAGATGTAAAAACTGAACAACAACCATTTAGTTTCCTGGCAATGGTAACCGTTTCTAGTACGGCCGCAGCACCAACATGATCTCCACTTTTAGATCCGTCTGTATAAGCTGTATTGTATGATAAAAAATTTTGTCTGTGGCAATAAAAGGATTGTTGATATATGAAGTCTGGTGTATAAGATTTTGTCAGTTGGGTAAAATCATGAATAATAAATACATTTCTATCATTCCAAGGTGGAGGTGCGTTCTCTCTGTGAAATATTTCAAGGTCGTCTATATTTAAGGATATTAAAATATCACGTACTCTAAAACCAAATGAAGGAATGAACGAAGGTTTTAATGAATAGTGGCTTCCCAATTTGGGATTAGTTATATTATTAAAAAGTGGATGGGCGAAGGAATAGTTTTAATTTTAAAAAAGTATTTAAGGCAGAGTTTCTGACGTCTAAGCTTTAAATTGGGCTCTCCGGACATAATGTACAAACTCTGGACAGGTGATGTGCGAAATGCTCCAGTTGACAATCTGAGCCCTTGATGATGAATCGTATCCAGAGCCTGGAGAACAGACCTGGCAGCAGATCCATAGACAATGCATCCATAATCTAGCTTCGACCGGACAAGTGCTTTGTAGATTTTTAAGAGTGAATACGAGTCAGCTCCCCAAGTAGTATTCGATAAAACTTTTAAAATATTTAGTGACTGGTTGCATTTTTGTTTAAGTAAATGAATGTGAGGACGAAAGGTTAGCCTAGAGTCAAAAGTGATTCCTAAAAATTTAGTGTGGGATTCTACGGGAATGATTGATCCGTTTAGTGAAATTTCGGGGGTGAGGAATAAGCCCCGTCGTCTTGTGAAATGGACACATACTGTTTTTTGCGTGGAAAAGACGAAACCGTTTTGATTTGCCCACTCACTTATAATTCTGATAGCCGTTTGAAGCTGTCGCTCTATAAAAGGTAGGTTTATTCCAGAGCAAAAAATCTGGAAATCGTCTACGAATAGTGTTCCGTGTACATATGAAGGAAGTTGTCGAATAATGCCATTAATTTTAACAATAAAAAGAATAACGCTCAAAACACTCCCCTGAGGGACTCCTTCCTCTTGCGGAAAGTCATTGGATAAAATATCATTAATGCGTACCTGAAAGGTCCTTGTCTGTAAAAAATTTTGAATAAAAATTGGGAGATGACCCCGTAAGTCCATTTCATATAAATCTCGCATAATTCCATAACGCCATGTTCTGTCATAGGCTTTCTCCATATCGAAAAATATCGAAACTAAATGTTTTTTCGTCACGAAAGCATCTCTAATTGAGGATTCGAGCAATAAAGCGTTATCTGTGGTGCTGCGACCAAAACGAAATCCGCTTTGAAAGTTAGAAAGCCGCTTTTCTGACTCTAAGATGTATATTAACCTGGAGTTGACCATCCTTTCCATTAGCTTGCAAATGCAACTTGTCAAAGCTATTGGCCTGTAGTTATTGGGATTCTTAGGGTCTTTGCAGGGTTTCGGAATTGGTATGATTATGGCCCTTCGCCAGGCCGTCGGAAACACTTGCTCCTTCCAAATTCTATTAAAAATGAATAAAATGTGATTTAATGAGTTTTCGTTAAGATGTATTAACATGTCATAATGAATTCCGTCAGGGCCAGGTGAAGTAGGATGAGATTTTTTTAGTGCAGCTTTGAGTTCAGATATGGTAAAATCTTGATTATAAACCTTTGGTGTAGATGGCCGAAAGTCTAGTGTCCTGAGTTCTTCACGTCTTTTGTAGTTTATAAAATCAGGAGGGTAGGAACTTTCATGCGATACTCTAGAAAATGCATCTCCTAGAGTATTAGCAATCGTCTTTATGTCTGAGATGACTTGTCCATTTGATGATAAGCATGAAATTTGTGAATGTTGAAAGTTGCCAGATATTTTTCGAACTTTGTCCCAAATGTGTTTGGATGAAATACGACTATGAATAGAGGTGATATATTTTTGCCACGAAATCCTCTGACTCTGTCTCCTAATCTTGCGTGCCTCCGCTTTCGTACGTTTAAATTCTAGCGAGTTTGCTGTCGTCGGATATCTGCGGAATTTATTCCAAGCTTTCTTTTGTAATTTGATCGCTTGGGAGCATGACTCATTCCACCATGGCTTCCAAAGCTTCGGCATCTTTCCCGATGTTTTGGGAATAGATACATTAGCCGCTTCCATGATGGTGTTAGTGATAGCCAGTATGGCATCGTCAATATTTAGGGTTTCGACCACATCGTAAGAAATATCAGCTTTCGATTGGAATAGTGTCCAATCGGCTTTGTCTAAAATAAATCGCTGAGGTCGTCTAGGAAGTGATACATCATTAAAATTATAAGTTAAAATCACCGGGAAATGATCGCTGTTATGGAGGTCGTCATCTACTTTAAAATTCCACATGGGAGCTAAAACAGGTGAACATAATGAAAGATCAAGTGTATGATAAGAACGAGTCGGTTGATGAAAATATGTGCGACTTGAGTCGTTCAAGAGACAGAGACAGTGGTCGTCAATTAATTTTTCTATTTGTTGCCCTTTATGATTAATATCGCTACTTCCCTAGAGAGGGTTATGTCCATTAAAATCACCAATGATAAAATAGGGTTGAGGGAGCTGAATAAGTAGGTCATTTAGATCTTGCTGACTGATGCAATCGTTTGGTGGAAGATAAATACAACATATAGTGATTAAAAGCTTGATTTGAATCTGGATTGCAATTGCTTGGATCCTGGTCTGTAATGGGATGATTGTAGATGGATAACTATTCATAGTCATAAGAGCAGTGCCACCAGAGGCACGAGCGCCACTGGTGTAGTCGTTTCGAATTACATTATAGTTTTTTATTTTAAAAGAATTGCCAGGGATTAAGTAAGTTTCCTGTAAGGCGAGACACATAGGGCTGTATGTGTTGATTAGGTCCTTTAAATCGTTAATATGTGCTCGAGCACCGTGACAATTCCAAGTTATGAGGTTTATGGTCATTTTTTAGGTTTTTGGTGGAGTCGAGTGCCCTTTTTAAAAAACGCTGCACTGGAATCTACTGCTTCATCCTCCGCATCGAACTCCATGTCCGATTCGGAAGGATGGAGATCCAATAGGCTGTCTGTTTTTGGTTTATTAACAGTTTTCCGCGATTTGGCTGGTCTATTATTTTCTTTTTCTTTATTTTGTTTTACTGAATGTAAATTTGTTCGAGAAATTGAGGGCGCTGTTTTAAGACTTTGTAGCAGTTTGTTGGTAGATCTATCATTTGTTTTGTTCTTACTTGATTCTGGATTTGTGCTGCGAGAGTTTGAGGTTGTATATTCACTGAATGAAATCGATCTAGATTTGAATTAATTTGCGTTTCGGTATCTACTTTGTTTGAAAAACTTGGGGAGTCATCTGTTTGGGTGGCTATTGTGTGGGTGGTTTTAGTTACAGAAGCATATGACGTGTTAATTCGTGGCGAACGAAGTTCAACTATTTTGCGGGCTTCGGGAAATGAAAGGTTTCGTGTTACTTTTATTGTTTGTATTTCTTTTTCTTTTATCCATCTTGGGCACATCCTTGAGTACGCGGCATGGTTTCCCTGGCAATTAAAACAATGTTCAGACTCGGTGCAGTCTGAACTGTCATGCCCGGGATTTGCGCAGCGTGCACAGATAGGGACAGATGCACGGCACGAGGTTTTTGCGTGCCCAAACCGCTTGCATTTAAAACACCGAACGGGATTCGGGACAAAAGCACGAACCTCGCAGCACAAGTACCCAGCTTTTACTTTTGTTGGCATAACGGGGTCGAAAGTTAAAATTACATTTTTGGATGGTATATAACTGTCATTGTGTCTGAGCATTATTCTTTTAGCGGCTATTACTTTTTGGTCTTTTAATTCAAAAACGAACTCTTCTTCAGAAACCATTAACAGTTCATCAGAAGATATAACGCCTTTTGAATAGTTTAATGTTCTGTGTGGGAAAACTGTTACGTCTACTTCACCAAAATTTTTTATGTTTAATAGATTTGCAGACTGTTTAAAGGAATTAGATTCAATCAAAAGATCTCCAGATTTTAATTTTTTTACATTTTTAACTTCACCAGCAGAATGTTTAATATATTTTTCAATTAAAAAGGGGGACATTTTTGCTAATTTGTTAGAATCGTTATGGATTATAAGAAATTTGGGAATTGATTTTTCAGAATGATTATTTTCCAAAATGTTTTCGATATTTTCATTTTCATTTGATCTTTCATTTAAATCATGATTTTCACTTTCGTCGAACTTAGAGGTTGACGGGTTAAGGCCTCCGTCTGGCCATAAATTGGAAGATGCCATGAGGATGGAATATTTGTTCGTTCTGGTGCGCCCCCGCCCGCCATGGAGCCCAACCAGGGGAGGCAGCATCCGGCAGTTGTCCAGCAACAGATCTCGGAGCTGCCTCAGAGGTCGCACCAGAATATAGTGTTACAGTGTCGAGATGGGAATCCACCGGTTCGCCCAGGGCATCTCTAACTGCAACACTAACCCAAAAATTGCTTAACACAATGAAGTCCAGCACGACAGGGGGATCAATCGCCCTGACGTGGTGAACCCCAGAGATGTTAAGTGAGCCGATTGACTAGAGCGGGGTCACTCCAGCCACCCGTCTACGCAGAAGCATGGACCAAAGGGCACGCATCAGGTACCCCAGGACTCCACTTTCCCCCGATACGGGACGCCGCACACGGCAAACATGCGGGTCAGAAAAAACGTACTGACGTCTTTTTAAAAGCAACAAAAAATAAAACAAATAAATGATAATTTTAAATAAAAAAAAGTTAACGCAACTAAAAAATGCATTTTATAAAACAAACCACATGTAACTAACATAGATTTTAATAACTGAAGAATGAATATAAGGTGATTTTTCAATGTAAAGATATTTAAATATAATTTCCGATTCGCAAGACGTGAAAAGTGAAAGAAAAGAGGGGGTGGGGAATAGAGTAGTGGGATGAAAATAGAGAACGATCGCTTGGGTGTCCCGGGAGCGCGACCCCCATGTTTACCAAAGAAAGTAAACCCCAGGGAAAGAAAAAGATCACTCAGGTACCCCGGGATTGTGAAGCCCGTACAAACCTAAAGAAGGAATGCCCCTGGGGGCCTGAGGTCAAGTGGAAGCTGGTGACATTCCACATAGAGGCTGGTGATGTGCGGAATGCCCCAGAGCATATCCGTAAAGCAGAGTGATGAACTGTGTCCAATCGTCGTAAAACAGAGGTGTTCGCAGACCCATATACAACACAACCATAGTCGATTCGAGAGAGAATGACAGATTGGTATACTCGGAGTAAAGACGTTCGATCCGCTCCCCAAGATGTGTTAGACAACACTCTGAGGATGTTTAGTGATTGCTCGCACTTCCTTCGAAGATGTAAAATGTGGGGGAGGAAGGTGAGCTTGCGGTCCAACACCACTCCGAGAAATTTTACCTCGTTGACTACGGGTATTTGGGAGTTGTTTATGTTAATTACAGGGTCTGGATGCAGACCCCGCTTTCGACAGAAATGAACACATCAGCTCTTGCTAGGAGATAGCGTGTGACCATTCTGGTTGCACCACTTGACCAAGGTATTAACAGCCGTCTGAAGTTGTCTCTCAATGAGGCGCATATCTGATCCCTGACAAGATATTTGTAGATCGTCCACATATAATGTGCTATGAATTGATGGTTGTAATGAATGAATGATATTGCTAAAGTGAAGAATAAAAAGAGTAACACTTAAAATACTGCCCTGAGGGACTCCCTCAGCCTGAACAAATTGGTCAGATAAAAAAGATCCAATTCGGACTCTAAAGAATCGGAAAGTTAAAAAATTCTTAATAAAAAAAGGTAAGTTTCCCTTAAAACCAAAATCGAACATACTTCGGAGAATACCATGTCGCCACGTACGGTCATATGCCTTTTCTACGTCAAAGAATATTGAAATCAAATGATTCCTGCGTAAAAAGGCATTACGCACTTGTGTTTCTAGGTTAATCAAATTATCCAGGGTGGATCTTCCTTTGCGGAAGCCACTCTGGTGAGGTGGAATACATCTGTTCTTTTCAAGTACGTAAATAAGACGGGCATTTAACATACGCTCTAGTGTCTTACATAGGCAGCTCGTTAAGGCAATTGGACGATAGCTCAGACGATCTTTTGGGTCCTTACCAGGCTTTAGGATCGGAACCACAGTGTTTTCGCGCCACTTAGTTGGAAATTTTTGCTCGCACCAGATTCTGTTAAAAAGAATAAGAATGTTCTCAAGAGAATCTGGAGGCAGGTGTCGAAGCATTTGGAATGTGATTCTATCTGGTCCAGGACTGGTATTATGAGTTTGCGATAACGATCTCTTCAATTCAAACATCGTGAGCTTAAAGTTATAGGAGAGGTATCTTTTGCATTTGAAATTGATTTGGGTTCGCTCAACTCGACTCTTAGTCGCTTGAAAGGTAGGACTGTATGAGTCAGAGTTCGACACACGAGCAAAGGCCTCTCCTAGGACGTTGGCAATGTCATGTGGGGAAGAGTGTACAGCAGCCGGGGTTTCTAATATCGGAATAGATGATTCGTGATATAGACCATTGGCTGCTTTCACTTTCTTCCATAACTGTTTGCTTGATGTTGAAGATGTTAATGAAGAAACGTATTTCATCAAGGACTCTCTCTGGCTTTGGCGTCTTACCTTACGAGCGAATGCCTTAGCCTTTTTAAAGGCGACAAGATTGGTGGTTGACGGGTATCTCCGAAAAATGTTCCATAACTTTCTTTGCTTTTTATAAGCGGCCTGGCATTCGGTGTTCCACCAGGGTTTTGGAATTCTGCGTGGTTTTGAAGAACGTTTCGGTATACTTGCGTCCGCAGCAACTATAATAGCTTCGGTGATATTATCCACTCCGGAATTAATGTCTTCGCAGATGACCATTTCTTCTGAAATGATCGCCAGTTGTGAAAAAACAACCCAATCCGCTCGATGATATAAGTAGGTAGGTGGTTGATTACTCACTCTACTGCTACTATCATACGAGACGAAGAGGGGGAAGTGGTCGCTGTTGTGCAAGTCACTTCCTACTGCGAAATTCAACAACGGTAGAAGCGAGGGAGTACATATGGCCAAGTCCAGCGAGTGAAATGTCCTCGTGGGTTCGTGAAAGTACGTTTTTTCGTCGTTATTGAGCAAGCAGAGAGAGTGATCGGTAATCAGCTGCTCGATCTGCTGTCCTCGACGGTTCGTACTATCATTTCCCCAGAGGGTACTGTGGCCATTGAAATCACCGAGAAGTATAAAAGGCTTTGGGAGCTGTAGTACTAGATTATTCAGTTCTTCCTGACGGATGACATCGTGCGGTGGCAGGTATAGACAGCAGACTGTAACTAGAGAATGGATGTGAACTCGTACGGCTACAGCCTGTAAAGATGTTTGAAGTGTAACTACAGTGCTGGGATAGTCGTTCGAAGTTAAAATACAAACACCTCCAGACACTGTAGTGCCAGTATCATTATCTTTTCTGGTGCAACTATAACGTCGTATCTTGCATGTATGGGAAGATTTCAAGAATGTTTCTTGAAGTGCCATACACGCTGGGTGGTAAGAGGATATTATTTCTTTGATGTCATCTTTTTTTGAACGGAAACCACGGCAGTTCCATGAAGCAAAGGAAGTTAACATGTTTTATTTGGAGAAACACATATTTGTTGAATTAGGAAATCCTCATTCAGGAGGGTTTCATCTTCATCAGATGGATGTAATTCCATCGCATCTGAGTCTCGAAGTTGTGCAGACAATCTGTAAGGAGAGGTATTTTTTCCCCTCGCTGTTCTAAGTTTTAATGCTTTTTCTGATTTTGATTTAGCTAAATGTTTTTTAGGTGGTGAGAGAGATAGTTTTCTTGATGCTGTTGGTTGTTCTGTTGTTAATGAAGTTAAGCGTACTTTTGGTAGAGTTAAAGTTTCAGTTAGAGGAGGAGTTTGTGTGCTTGATGTTTTCATAACCTTTTTTACTATTGATGAATAACTTTTACCTGGTATTGGAGTTGATGAGTTTACAATTTTTCTTGCTTCGGGATAGGAGATTTAATTTTTAATTTTTAGTGTCGTAATTTCTTTTTCTCGAGTCCAGACAGGACATGAACGAGAATGAGATGGATGGTCGGCCTTACAATTTACACATTTCTCTTTACCCTCGCATGCGTCACTGTCGTGGCCTTCTTCGCCACAACGCGCACAGGCAGGTTTCGAGCGACAGGAGGCCTTTGAGTGTCCAAATTGCTGACATTGGAAACATCGCAAGGGATTTGGTATGTATGGTCGAACGGAACAATGTAGATAACCAGCTTTAATGCTGTCTGGTAGTTCAGGCGTTTCAAAAGTTAATATGATATGTTTGGTGTTAATAACTTTTCCATCTCGTTTAATTGTTATACGCCTAACATCGCAAACCTTTTGTTCCTTCATATTTTCTAGAATTTCCTAGTTCGACACATACAATAGATCCGCAGCAGAAATTACGCCACGAGAAAAGTTAAGATGTGTATGGGGTGAGACAGTGACTGCAAAGCTAGCAAATACATTTAATTTTGAAATTATTTCGGCCTGTTTAGAGGTTTTAACCTCTATTAATAAATCTCCAGAACGCAATTTTTTAACATCTTTTATTTCACCAATTGTTGCAGATATTCCTTTTGAAATTAAGAAAGGGGAAGTGTTTTGAAATGTTCCAACAACTTTTTTCATTACAAAAAATCGAACAGAATTAGTTACCATTTGTTGCTCCCGGTTGGGAGAATTAGAAATTATAGAATTCATAATAATAAGAGGAAAAATTCAGACTCTGTGACACCACCCACCATGGAGTCCTACAAGGGGATGTTGAGACACCAGTGCTGACAGGGGCCATACGCTCACAAATCACTTCTTAAGCAGCCACCACCCTTAACGCGGTGCCCAGTAAATGATTGATCGCTTGATCCCTAGCCGGTGACGAAGTCAATCCGACTAGCCGATTGATGCACACGGGACCAATGTACACCTCCCGTTTACCTGAAGCTGGGGCCAAAGCAGTGTATTGAGTCAGTATATCGCCCCTCAACTGCCAGGATCCTTTTTTCCAGGGACACAGGTCTCCACGCACGGCAAGCACGTGGGTGATATAATCCCCAAGAGGAGCTAAAAGCACAGACTGGCGAAAAGCTTCTCAAGGGGAGCCCTCACCTCCGAAGAGGCAACCACAACGAGGGAGGAAGAAAAAACGAATAGCAGAAGGGTAGAAGAGAGGGAAAAGGAAACGGAGGAAAGATCACTCAGGTACCCCGGGGTTGTGAAGCCCGTACAAACCTAAAGAAGGAATGCCCCTGGGGGCGTCGAGTTGAGGGGTAGGGGTCCTGCTGCTGAATGAAAACATTAGGGTCGAGTGGAGTTGAGTTGTTAGTTTTTGGTTTCGGTTTCTTTTGAATTTATCTAGTGTTGAATGGCAACACTTGATGTTCTTAGTTTCGGTTTCAGATTCTTCAAAGTTTATCTACTGTTGAATGGCAACAGGCGGTCTGTGTACGATAGGAACGGTTTGTTTACATTTTTGGACTTTGGATTTTTCTCAGAGATTTCACAAGCGCCTCAGCGTACAGCGTAAGTGTCCGACAAGTTGACTCTGATTGGCTGGTATGATCATGTGCCTGAGACGTAAAGGTGTTTCATTTGGCTATTTATCTACGTTTTGGCGCAGATCTCTTTGACTGATAGGAACGGTTTTCGAAAGGTTTTAACATTTTGAACCGAAAATTGTATCCTTTTATTATATAAGTTAATAATTATATAAGTTAGTGTTTTATGTATGCTTTTTGTTACATCAGAATGGTCCTAAACCAGGGATGGATACGACACCATCATCCTAAAGCAAAGGGGACGGCAGAGGGGCGGAAAAATATCAGCTGGAGTTCAGGATAGGATAGGATAGGATATTTAGGTTTTATGGCGCAAGGTCCAAATGCGGACAAGCTGCGCCAAGCGCAAGATAAAAGAATAAAAATTATGTAGATATAAAAGTTTTAAAAGTACAGTGGGAAAATTCAAGTGCAAGAATTTTTATTCATATAAAATTTGTTAAAAATATGCTAAGATTTTTTTAAAAAATAATGATTGATGGAAGGAAGTGATGATTTAAACATGCTGAAAAAAAGCAATTTAAAATTAGATAAGATTTAAAAAGCCGATAGCACGTAAAAATGAAAAAAGATTTGCATGAGGATGTTCACCAAGCAAATATTGTAAATTTAAAGTTGTATTTTTAAAAAACCTCATTCGGTGATGGTTAAAAGCAGGACAATCAATCAAAATATGATGAACACTCAAATAAACTGAACATAAAAGACACAGAGGGACAGTTTCTCCTAACAAAAGATGACGATGTGTGAAGCGCGTATGCCCAATGCGGAGTCGAGTCAGTTTAACATCGGTCCTTCGCATTGGAGCAACCGGCCACATATGAATTATGGGTTTGATGGTATTTAATTTATTATGAATTTGAAGATCCCATGACTCTTGCCATAAGGAGTTGACAAATTCCTTAGTGGATATCTTAATGTCACTTAAAGGAACGGCTTGGGGCAAAGAAACAGATGCTGTTTTTGCAGCCCTGTCAGCAAGTTAATTTCCTTTGATGCCCACGTGACTAGGGATCCAACAGAAGAGAATATCGAAACCTCTGCTTTCTAGTGTACGTAGGATTGTAAATAAATCTGACACAATAGGATGACAATAGGTATTAAAATTTTCCAACTGTTGTAAAACACTCATGCTGTCAGTATACAAGCAGAATTTGCGGTGGGTACTGTAAGATATTTGCTGAAGGGCGCGATAAATTGCCACCACTTCAGCAGTGTACACAGAGCAGGAAATATGAAGGCTGTAGCTATATATAGTATCTTGGAAGAATATTCCACAGCCTACACATCCGTCCCCTTTAGATCCGTCGGTAAAAATCGGTATATGTGTGTCGTATTGACAGCGGTGTGAGTTATATAATTGATGAAAAACAGTTGGAGAAGTGTCAGATTTAGTATATGAAGCAAAGGGGTTGATATACGTTACAGTAGGGAAATCCCATGGTGGGAAACGTAAAATTTCGTTCGGTTGGATCGTGATATCACTTAAGTTTGAATCGTTAATAAAAAGTTTTGTCCGCTCGTAAAATGGACGAATGCAAGACGGGCGATTGTCATAAAGTCGATTCAAACCAGGGGCAAGAGCCATTCTCTTCAGAGGATGAGACGGCATGGATAAAATTTTAAAATAAATATTTGTAGACAACTTCATCCTTCTGAGGTCAAGTGGAAGCTGGTGACATTCCACATAGAGGCTGGTGACTGGTGATGTGCGGAATGCCCCAGAGCATATCCGTAAAGCAGAGTGATGAACTGTGTCCAATCGTCGTAAAACAGAGGTGTTCGCAGATCCATATACAACACAACCGTAGTCGATTCGAGAGAGAATGACAGATTGGTATACTCGGAGTAACGACGTTCGATCCGCTCCCCAAGATGTGTTAGACAACACTCTGAGGATGTTTAGTGATTGCTCGCACTTCCTTCGAAGATGTAAAATGTGGGGGAGGAAGGTGAGCTTGCGGTCCAACACCACTCCGAGAAATTTTACCTCGTTGACTACGGGTATTTGGGAGTTGTTTATGTTAATTACAGGGTCTGGATGCAGACCCCGCTTTCGACAGAAATGAACACAGCAGCTCTTGCTAGGAGATAGCGTGTGACCATTCTGGTTGCACCACTTGACCAAGGTATTAACAGCCGTCTGAAGTTGTCTCTCAATGAGGCGCATATCTGATCCCTGACAAGATATTTGTAGATCGTCCACATATAATGTGCTATGAATTGATGGTTGTAATGAATGAATGAGATATTGCTAAAGAGTGAAGAATAAAAAGAGTAACACTTAAAATACTGCCCTGAGGGACTCCCTCAGCCTGAACAAATTGGTCAGATAAAAAAGATCCAATTCGGACTCTAAAGAATCGGAAAGTTAAAAAATTCTTAATAAAAAAAGGCAAGTTTCCCTTAAAACCAAAATCGAACATACTTCGGAGAATACCATGTCGCCACGTACGGTCATATGCCTTTTCTACGTCAAAGAATATTGAAACCAAATGATTCCTGCGTACAAAGGCATTACGCACTTGTGTTTCAAGGTTGATCAGATTATCCAGGGTGGATCTGCCTTTGCGGAAGCCACTCTGGTGAGGTGGAATACATCTGTTCTTTTCAAGTACGTAAATAAGACGGGCATTTACCATACGCTCTAGTGTCTTACATAGGCAGCTCGTTAAGGCAATTGGACGATAGCTCAGAGGATCTTTTGGGTCCTTACCAGGCTTTAGGATCGGAACCACAGTGTTTTCGCGCCACTTAGTTGGAAATTTTTGCTCGCACCAGATTCTGTTAAAAAGAATAAGAATGTTCTCAAGAGAATCTGGAGGCAGGTGTCGAAGCATTTGGAATGTGATTCTATCTGGTCCAGGATTGGTATTATGAGTTTGCGATAACGATCTCTTCAATTCAAACATCGTGAGCTTACAGTTATAGGAGAGGTATCTTTTGCATTTGAAATTGATGTGGGTTCGCTCAACTCGACTCTTAGTCGCTTGAAAGGTAGGACTGTATGAGTCAGAGTTCGACACACGAGCAAAGGCCTCTCCTAGGACGTTGGCAATGTCATGTGGGGAAGAGTGTACAGCAGTCGGGGTTTCTAATATCGGAATAGATGATTCGCGATATAGACCATTGGCTGCTTTCACTTTCTTCCATAACTGTTTGCTTGATGTTGAAGATGTTAATGAAGAAACGTATTTCATCAAGGACTCTCTCTGGCTTTGGCGTCTTACCTTACGAGCGAATGCCTTAGCCTGTTTAAAGGCGACAAGATTGGTGGTTGACGGGTATCTCCGAAAAATGTTCCATAACTTTCTTTGCTTTTTATAAGCGGCCTGGCATTCGGTGTTCCACCAGGGTTTTGGAATTCTGCGTGGTTTTGAAGAACGTTTCGGTATACTTGTGTCCGCAGCAACTATAATATCTTCGGTGATATTATCCACTGCGGAATTAATGTCTTCGCAGATGACCATTTCTTCTGAAATGATCGCCAGTTGTGAAAAAACAACCCAATCCGCTCGATGATATAAGTAGGTAGGTGGTTGATTACTCACTCTACTGCTACTATCATACGAGACGAAGAGGGGGAAGTGGTCGCTGTTGTGCAAGTCACTTCCTACTGCGAAATTCAACAACGGTAGAAGCGAGGGAGTACATATGGCCAAGTCCAGCGAGTGAAATGTCCTCGTGGGTTCGTGAAAGTACGTTTTTTCGTCGTTATTGAGCAAGCAGAGAGAGTGATCCGTAATCAGCTGCTCGATCTGCTGTCCTCGACGGTTCGTACTATCATTTCCCCAGAGGGTACTGTGGCCATTGAAATCACCGAGAAGTATAAAAGGCTTTGGGAGCTGTAGTACCAGATTATTCAGTTCTTCCTGACGGATGACATCGTGCGGTGGCAGGTATAGACAGCAGACTGTAACTAGAGAATGGATGTGAACTCGTACGGCTACAGCCTGTAAAGATGTTTGAAGTGTAACTACAGTGCTGGGATAGTCGTTCGAAGTTAAAATACAAACACCTCCAGACACTGTAGTGCCAGTATCATTATCTTTTCTGGTGCAACTATAACGTCGTATCTTGCATGTATGGGAAGATTTCAAGAATGTTTCTTGAAGTGCCAAACACGCTGGGTGGTAAGAGGATATTATTTCTTTGATGTCATCTTTTTTTGAACGGAAACCACGGCAGTTCCATGAAGCAAAGGAAGTTAACATGTTTTATTTGGAGAAACACACATTTGTTGAATTAGGAAATCCTCATTCAGGAGGGTTTCATCTTCATCAGATGGATGTAATTCCATCGCATCTGAGTCTCGAAGTTGTGCAGACAATCTGTAAGGAGAGGTATTTTTTCCCCTCGCTGTTCTAAGTTTTAATGCTTTTTCTGATTTTGATTTAGCTAAAAGTTTTTTAGGTGGTGAGAGAGATGGTTTTCTTGATGCTGTTGGTTGTTCTGTTGTTAATGAAGTTAAGCATACTTTTGGTAGAGTTAAAGTTTCAGTTAGAGGAGGAGTTTGTGTGCTTGATGTTTTCATAACCTTTTTTTACTATTGATGAATAACTTGTACCTGGTATTGGAGTTCGGGAGTTCACAATTTGTCTTGCTTCGGGATAGGAGATTTTATTTTTAATTTTTAATGTCGTAATTTCTTTTTCTCGAGTCCAGACAGGACATGAACGAGAGTAAGAGGGATGGTTGGATTTACAATTTACACATTTCTCTTTACCCTCGCATGCGTCACTGTCGTGGCCTTCTTCGCCACAACGCGCACAGGCAGGTTTCGAGCGACAGGAGGCCTTTGAGTGTCCAAATTGCTGACATTGGAAACATCGCAAGGGATTTGGTATGTATGGTCGAACGGAACAATGTAGATAACCAGCTTTAATGCTGTCTGGTAGTTCAGGCGTTTCAAAAGTTAATATATGTTTGGTGTTAATAACTTTTCCATCTCGTTTAATTGTTATATGCCTAACATCGCAAACCTTTTGTTCCTTCATATTTTCTAGAATTTCCTCGTTCGACACATACAATAGATCCGCAGCAGAAATTACGCCACGAGAAAAGTTAAGATGTGTATGGGGTGAGACAGTGACTGCAAAGCTAGCAAATACATTTAATTTTGAAATTATTTCGGCCTGTTTAGAGGTTTTAACCTCTATTAATAAATCTCCAGAACGCAATTTTTTAACATCTTTTATTTCACCAATTGTTGCAGATATTCCTTTTGAAATTAAGAAAGGGGAAGTGTTTTGAAATGTTCCAACAACTTTTTTCATTACAAAAAATCGAACAGAATTAGTTACCATTTGTTGCTCCCGGTTGGGAGAATTAGAAATTATAGAATTCATAATAATAAGAGGAAAAAATTCAGACCCTGTGACACCACCCACCATGGAGTCCTACAAGGGGATGTTGAGACACCAGTGCTGACAGGGGCCATACGCTCACAAATCACTTCTTAAGCAGCCACCACCCTTAACGCGGTGCCCAGTAAATGATTGATCGCTTGATCCCTAGCCGGTGACGAAGTCAATCCGACTAGCCGATTGATGCACACGGGACCAATGTACACCTCCCGTTTACCTGAAGCTGGGGCCAAAGCAGTGTATTGAGTCAGTATATCGCCCCTCAACTGCCAGGATCCTTTTTTCCAGGGACACAGGTCTCCACGCACGGCAAGCACGTGGGTGATATAATCCCCAAGAGGAGCTAAAAGCACAGACTGGCGAAAAGCTTCTCAAGGGGAGCCCTCACCTCCGAAGAGGCAACCACAACGAGGGAGGAAGAAAAAACGAATAGCAGAAGGGTAGAAGAGAGGGAAAAGGAAACGGAGGAAAGATCACTCAGGTACCCCGGGGTTGTGAAGCCCGTACAAACCTAAAGAAGGAATGCCCCTGGGGGCGCTGGAGTTCAGGAGTGGTTTTTAGATTATTTATGTAAAATCAACGGAAGTTTGGAAAAATAAAAAAAGGGTATTAAAAATTAGGAAAAGTAATTTAGAATCAAAAGGAATTGTTTTAAAATAATTTGGATGATCTAAAAACATTTCCGCCAGTTGGGTTCGAACTCGGGAAGTCATCATCCGCCGTTAAAGCCAATCTGATGGTGACTTTAGCCATTTGGCCATGGTTGCTTCACCAAGAGGAGCTCTTTAAAAGAAGAGTTCATTTTTGCCTCCCCTTATTATATAAGTTGGCGAGAAATACTACTAACAACAACCATACAACATATATATGAGGAGCCAATCAGAGTCAACTTGTCGGACACTTACGCTGTACGCTGAGGCGCTAGTGAGATATCACTGTGATCTTATGTTAAGTTGAGGTGTAGGATTCCTGCTGCTGAATAAAAACATTAGTGTCGAGTGGAGTTGAGTTGTTTGCTATCTTTAGATTATTGATGAAATGACGCAAAGCTTTTTGGAAGCAGATGATAACGTATGATATTTGTTTAATAATCCTTGCTAATGATTTAGAACTTTTGTATTAAATGAGCTTGTTTTTTAAACTTTAGTAATTTGTGTTTAGATTCTAGATGAGTGTTCTCATATGTTTTTGGAATATCCTATGCCACTGCCATTATACTATCAAGTGGGTTCAGGATTTCAGGTACAGTTTTAAAATATTATGACTTGAATACACATGTTCTCCATTTTATATCATTGATTTTTTTTCATTTGCATCACTTGTAGAAAAAAAAAAATATATAGAGAATACGTTTTATATGAAGATTATTTTTTCTATATTTTGAAAACATTCATTTTTTATTTTCAATTAGACTGCTGCTGGACCTTCAAGTCAGACTAATACATCTGAAACGTTCTTGAATGAAGATCGCAAAGTAAGCGATATATATATTTTTTTAACTTAATAATAATGGTGCAATTTAAAAAAAAATTAGTATTGGAGGGAATAACATTTACTAGAGATTTCAAAACAGATTTTCTTTTACATTTAGGAGACTTTTATTTGTGTTTTTATGCAGTAACTAAGTAGACAATGTCTGTTTTTTTCCCTTTAAGATAATGGTAGAGAGCTCCTTGCAGTTTTGTTGCTTTCATTGATGTAGATATGTTTTACCTGATATTTTTTTTTATTTTACAGCTGGAGAACGCTATTATGATTGAAAAGATTTCGACCCGTAGAAATAAAAAGTATCAGGCAGAAGAAGTCGCGTATAGTGCCCGTATGGATCCAGAAAAACTTTCGGAAGGTGTCCGAAACGTACCCTTGGCGTTGATTGTGGATGCAGTTCGCGAACTTTTTGCTACATTAATTCATAGGACTACTGAGGGGTTAGCTTCCTCAGACCTTGTACGCTTTTGTATCCAAGCTGAGGGGCTTGACAAACCCATCTCCACGCATTTGATGCCTGTTTCCAGTTTAACAGTGGAGAAAGTAATGACTTCAGTCATGAAAGTCCTACAGTCCAAGGAGGAAATTGCCCTAGATTCAGGTTTCAATATTGATGTTATTACTGTCAGGAGAGAAGTGGGCGGTGGTGGAGCAAGAAAAATTACAAACATTGCAATAGACAGATTGCAGAAAAGGTCAGTATTAGCAATTCCTCAAGATGAGGAGGGGTTATGTTGTGCCAAGGCAATTGTATATGCTTTGGCACATATAGAAGAAAACAAGCCATTAATTAATTCCCTGAGAGACAGGCGAAGGCCTGCGCTTTTAAAAAAAGCTCAGGAATTACATGAGGCGGCAGGCGTACCTGTTGGCCCGTGCACATTTAGAGAGATAGCCATCTTTGAACAACACCTGAATATTCAAGTGGCTGTGTTTTCAGCTCAAAATCTAAATAAGGTAATATATATATATATATATTTCAACATTAAAAAAAAACTCAACTTGGAAAAAAAAATGTCCTAAATTTTTATAGTATTGACATGTTTTCTTTAGGTTTTTGACTATTTTTCGAAATTTTTTATTTTTATTTTTACTGATTAATTGTGTTATATATTCTCAAAAAGGTTTTTCTACTTAAACTTTGCATTATTTTATTCCTTAACTTTTTTTTCGTTCTAGATCTCCTATAAGGGACCCACTAAACAAAAGCGAGTAAATCTGTGGCTTCATGATTTACATTATGTCATAAAAAGTTTAACTGGATTTTATGGCTCTATGTATTACTGCGAACGGTGTGAGAAACCTTATAGGAATGTGCAAGATCACAGGTGTCCCGAAGCTTGTCACGTTTGTTTGAGGCAAGATTGCAAAAAAGATGGACCAGTGAGATGTGTGGAATGCAACAGATTATGCCAATCAGAGGATTGCTTCCGGGCTCACAAGTCAACAACAACTTTCACTATGCGAAAAGGTTAGTATTATTATTAATAGTATTAGTACTGTTTTCGTTGTAACACAGAGAATTACTTTTGTTATTAAAACTATCGTTTTTTCTATTCTCAGATGTATCAATGTAGAGACTGTTGCCGAGTAATTTTGCGACGTCACTGTCCCATGGAATACCATCGTTGTGGGACCACTAAATGCCCAGCATGTGAAAAATATGTGACCGCTATGGAGCATCGTTGTTTTCTGCCAGTCAAGAAGGCTAAAACACCATCGGACCGTCTCATTTTCTTTGACTTTGAGACGGACCAGTCATCTGGAGAGCACATGGTGAACTTTGCGGTCGCGCAGTATGCGGATGGACGAGAAAAAGTTTTTAAAGGGTATACTGCTTGCCAAGATTTTTGTGTATGGCTGTTTACCAAACAACACAAAGACTACACAGCCATCGCACATAACATGCAAGGGTAAGCTTCCGTAATTGATTTTTCTTTAAAATAATTATTTAATAAAATGAAACATTTCTCTTATAGCGAATTGTATCCTGATTAACCCATTTGAATAAACAGCTAAAAAAAATTCTAGATTTGATGGTCAGTTTATTATGGCTTGGCTTTTAGATCAAGGCACACCTCCAGAAGTCATACCGAATGGTTCAAAGGTTATGACAATCATCAGCAAGACACTGAATTTAAGAGTGATCGACTCTTTCAACTTCTTGCCAATGTCACTATCAAAGTTGTCTGCTTTCTTTGGGTTAAATGAACTGAAAAAAGGGTACTTTCCACATCTTTTCAACACCCCTGACAACCAGGATTATGTGGGAGTATTACCCGAAGTACAATTTTATAGCCCAGACAGCATGTCACCGCCTGTCCGATTGGCATTTCTGATGTGGCACAAAGAGCACGAGAGGGATACATTTGATTTTCAACAGGAGATGTTGTCTTACTGTAGGTATGTGAATTTTCATTAAATTACTTGTGATGGTTCTTTCCTTCGGCGAATTTCTTAACCATTGGTGTTCGATTCCGTGTCCAAAGTCTCTACCCTGATCTGGTGACCTATAGTTAGGCGACGGGGGGGAGGAGATTCACATTATTTCACTTTGAGTTGTAGGAACTGAGGTATTGTTGTGTAATAACTTGACTTACATGTGAATTTACTATTTTTTTATTGATGGTCGGACGTTGATATTCTCAGGAAGTGCATTTTATAAAGCTTTCACCCCATCTAAATCATTAAAGGTTTCGCAGTAACAGACATTTATCTAATTAATGAAAACGTTTTCGGGAAAGATGAATTTTTAACATCATATCATATGTAACTGACAGACCAATTCATTCAACTGAAATGTTTAACAAAGCACATGAATGTGACAAATGAGTTAACATCTGTGTGTAGCAAGCTCATCTTCACATTCTCAAAATGTCACATCCTTAGTAATAATTCGTCCATTTCCCAAAGCTTTTCAACTTGAAAAAGCAATGGGAGTAGAAAAGGAAAATCTTGCATTTTAATAGATTCTCCTGTAAAAGCCGAAATTGAAGCTGCTAAGCAGAAACTGCTGCAGCAAGAAAAGGGGGGAAAAGACCACCTCCAGAACAAAATAGCAGTTCAGAATCTAATGTTGAAGACCCAGTTTTATCAAGTACAGATGATGAGAGTATTGATTATGAACATACCAGATATGTTAGAAGAGATTACGTGGAAAAAACTACTCATTTCTATGTATCAGAGTAGTTGATGTCCTTACCAATGAAGAATTTCAAGTAAAAATTTTAAAGCGTATAGGGGATAGCAACAAATTTGTTCACGGAACTGAAAATTCCTATATTTTGTTATCAAATGTTGAGTGTTAACTCCCACGTCCAAATTCCACATGGGTCATAACGACAAATCACAGCTGACTTTACATCATATTGTTAGATAATTTGTACTTAGTATCTTGTTCTATCCGTGCATTTGTATTTTCTTAATTCAGAACCTTGAAAAAAACAAAATTTTTGTTTGATGGCAAAAAATTGGTTTAAGTACATGATTGTTTCCTAAATCATGAAGGGTGTCCCAGGATGTTGTACCTTGGGACTGTTTGCAACTCTTATAATAAATGACTGACAATATTTCATTTACAACTCTCTGATTTTTAAAAATAAATCAGAGAAACATATTGGTGTATTTATAAATGTTTTTAGATTTTAAATCTGCTTTAAATAATCAACGTTAAAATTAAAGCATGAAAAGTGTCCCAAGGTACAACTATCCCCTAATAGACAGACACCATTTCATTACTATATTTGGCCACATATTTACTCAAAAATTCTTAATAATTTCAAAATGGATTATTTTAACAAATTTAAATTTTTGGAAATTGTGAGATCAAAACTTAAAAAATTAATGGTTCCAGACTTAAAACTTTATAATAAATAGAAAGTACTATTTCTTTCCGTTGGTTTTTTTTAAACGTTCAATAATGTTTTTTTGATGCTTATTACAAAACTTAGTAAAAAAAAAAAAAAAAACAATTTTAGAAATAATTTTTTTTTACTGACATTAGAAGTGTGTCAAATAAAACACACAGACCGTTGGCACCAGTGAGATGTGCCCTGGAAGATAAAAGAATAAGAGACAACATTAAATGCTCCAATAAAATCATCAAAAGATAAAATTTTCCAACAAAATTATCAACTTTAACTCCAAAACGAATTTTAAAAACTTTGGAGTCATTAAAAAATAAAGTATGTTAATAAAAATAAACACATTTTGAATTAGATTACAAAATGCAATCAGGAAACTTAGAATCATGTATATAAATTAAATCACACATGAATAGGCCATTTAGTATGCAATTGCATAAATAGCATTATCAAATTTGATACTTGTTAACATATTCATGCTGTTGCACAATCACTGTATATACATGTTTTTGAAAACACGTTAACTTCTAATTAGTATAACAAAAGAACTTGTAAAATTTCCAAGAGCACTTTTATAAGAGCACTAACCCATCCAGATAATTCACGAAAAAAATTTTATTTGTTAATAAAAAACTAATTTTGCTTTTGTATGTATTGCAATTTAATGCCTGTGTAAACAATTTTGTTTACATTTTGTACAATGTACTAAAATGTATTCATTGCTTGAACATATCAGTCAAAGTCAATTGTTTTGCTGTCTTTACTCGTTTCTGTGCAGCCATCTACGGTGAGTAGCCATAAATGATTGCAATCAAGCTGCCGCTCCATCTATTTTAGTGCAATGTCAAGGCACTCAAATGCCTTACTAGCTGGCTGGCCCATGTCTGGTTTAGTAGCAATGTTGTTGTCATCAATGAGTTTGTATCTCCTACTTTGAATGAGTTCAAAGTGAATGAGTTTCAAAATCCAGGAATTTTCACTGTTTCTTATGATCACAACTGACAATTTGTCCTCTTTATTTTTATCGTTCACCAATGAGAAACTTTTAAAACGTGGATTTTGCCGATTTCTTTTTATCTCAAAGCTATCCAGACAATTGGTGATCCAGATAACTGAAGTTCTGTGTTACTAATAAACTAAACTTCAATATTAACACGTTTCAATAAACTAATAATAATTATTTATAATTCTTAGTTTTCAATAAATACCCATGGGAACCCTGTTTAAAAAATTTTAGACGATCATTAAAAGCAGGACAGATTGTGAAGACGCACAACCTTCTTGCATCTGTCATAATTTCTCACACCTGATGGAATGCCAAATATATTCTGATTATTATTCTACATCATCTGCTGATACGACCCGAGTAGAACAGGTGGTGTTCGTCCAGAATATCTCTGATTGGATCTTGACTTTAACCATTTGATTCTTTTTGAACTGCTCATGGACGACAGTTGCAGACACGAGAGAGCCGTGGGCTGGTTGGTTGGTTGTATGGCACAAGATCCAAAAAAGGATAAGCTGCACCAAGCACAAGATAAAATATAGTCCAAATAAAAGGTTAAAATATTTATATCTGTCTGATAGGTAAATAAAAGCATAAACTGAGATTGAAATATATATATTCAATAAATGCAAGGAAAATTAAAGTGCAAAGAAAGCAATTGAGATGAAGAAATTAGTTTAAAAAGGGTAAAAATGAGTCTTTCTCAATGGCAATAATGTCAGTCGATAAAATGTGGTGGTATAAAAAATATAGACTAAGACATTTATGTGTAGTTTACAAAATCCGATGAGGTATAAAAATTTAAATAGATTGGGATGGGGATTTTCCCCCACTAGGTCTTGCAAGTTTAAAATTGGACTGTAGAATAAGTTTTGTCGATGATGGTTAAAAACTGGACAATTGATTAAAATATGATGAATGGTAAAAGAGACCACAGGGACACTCTCTCCTAATAGAAGATGCCTGTGAGTAAAACGAGTATGGCCGATACGGATTCAAGTTAAAAGCACGTCGAAATGTCGAGAAAGTAATGGAGGTAGGTCATGATGAAATGCCTTGATGAATGCCATGGAGTTTATTGGTGACTACGCTGGACTTTAAGAACAAATACTGATATGTATTTGTGTATTGTAATGAATGCTGTGATGTAAATATTTTATATATTTTTACGTTCTTCAAATAATAACTTCAAAATCTTAGCTGTTAGTTGTCCTCGCCTTGTGTACGATTCATACTGTTTTCATGCTACCGTTTGGGGAGACAACACTACAAGAATTTAAAATATGATGAACAGAAAAAGGAGTAGAGAATGAGTTGCAATTGGACAAGCTCCCTTTTAGTAAAAGATAATGATTGGTTAATTGTACATGTCCGATGCAAAGATGGGTTATTATAACAAGTCTATATTCACTAAGAATAATTCCTTAGTGAATATAGATGCATTGTTACTATATATATATTTCTTCTGAAGTCAGGGATAGGAAAAAGCATGATATCCAGTCAGAAATTATGGTGATTAGGAAGGTAACAAACAGGACAACTTATGAAGTGTGACCCAGGTTGCAATTAGTTTCCTCTTGATCGGGGTAATGCATTCTGAGTAGCTCAGCAAGTATTCTGTCAGGGAGAGAAATCAAACACAGTTGTGTTCCAATCGCCCCCTGAACATTTAAGAAAATGGGTTGGCAAGGTAGCACAACATGTAAATTACTGATGGCTAAATGCAACATGTGATTCAGTGAACAGTAGAAATGTTTTCATCTACCAGTGTACTTTTGTATCAACCACCTTACAATCTAGCAACTTTTCCAATATTCAAATCACACAATCTCGTTATCAGACTGTTGCACAATTTTCTGGAAGTTATGCATATTAATATAAAGCTTGCTTTTTTTTAATGTATTTGAGGTGTTTATACATACTATAATAAAATAGGTTTTCCTAGTTTTTCAAACATGCTAGATTTCTTTCTACCTCTTACTTTAACTAAGCCTTCAAATCTAAAGGACATAAAACATGTATTATTTGCATTTTGCTTTAAAAAGAATGCATAAACAGAAAATTGGAAAATTTACGGAAAGAAAAACTGGAAGTCGAGATAAGGTTCAAGTGAATCTTAAAAGTCAGGACTCGGTCAAATCTTCAATTATACTTTCAAAAGTTTGTCCTGACTTGAAACCATAAAATTACTCAGTGGTTCAAAGTCATTCACACTTCTTTCTACAGCATTAAGGGTGCATAACTCATTGATTTTTAACAAAGATCTCAAGTTAAATTTAAAAGCTGCAAGGGTTGAAACATACCTCAAATGATTGGCATGAAATCTATATGAATACGATAAACCACAGGTTTATCACTTATAATGATTTAAACATGTATAGCCTTCCATTATGAATCAGTTACCTCCAGAGGGTACAGGTATGAAAAATTTGTTGAAAGATAAAATCGAAACATCTAGTTCCTTGTCCATGTCGCCCATTCAATTCAATATGTTGATGCAAACGAAACATTCTACTTCCGTTTGTGGATCACAAAATTCGAACGACCCTGGATCGAAATGCATACCCAAACATTCTATTCAAAAAGTCAATGCAATCAATCGCTTCCAACGGATACTATTCCAATTCAACAGATAATATTCCTATTCAAGACAAGCAATAAACAAAATTTCTTAACGCATTCTATTTTCAATTTCTTTCGTTTCTTCATCCCAACAAAACTAGTCTTTAATTCACATACAAAGACATATTTTTTCAGTTATTGGCAATTGTTCGATGCGTATTGAAACAAATAAATTCATACACCTTTCACGTGAAATGCCTGTATCATCAAAATGGCTTCGGTTACAATTTCATTTAGGCTATAGCTCACTAATTCATTAGCATTCCATAGAAACAACCGGAACACTTATTGCATTGCATAAGTCGTCAATACCTAATGCAGATGTTTGCTAAGCTTTTGGTAAACAGAAATTCCCAGTTTCTAACGGTCTAGAATAACGTAGGAAAGGAATTAATTCGTTTGAAAACAAAAACAAAGCGGCCAATGGCAAGTCAAGATGTAGCCACAATGTAAATAACTACAGTAAAAAAATTCAATGGAAATAAGTAGAAAATTTTCAAATATTTTGACAAATTAGAATAAACTAGTTTTAAAAAATATTCGAGATTTGAATACCTTTTAAACAAAAACCGTTTTCGGGATAAAACAGGAAGTATTTCATTCGCCAGAAATATTAGTGTCCGCCGAGACTAGCACGTGAAACGCATAGAGTAAGAAATACCCTTAGCATCAAATGACAATTGTCCTGTCCATGCTTTCCCACCAACATCTATACTCTGTTTCACCTTAACTTGGCAGCATTGGGAAAGGTAGAAACGATGTTCATCCGCATGAAAAATAGTTCCAAACAGTTTTAAAATAAAGAAAATACATATAAACGTGTAAAAATTGTCCTACAATGAAGAAGAAGTAATTTTTGAACACTTATAATCGGTTTTTATTTGTAAAAAACATTTATTTTTTGACCGAAGCGAATGAATATATCCGAAACGGAATTTAGTTCGGTTGAAACCGGTTTCCAAGGTAACATTTCTGGCAAGCTAAATACGCTTTCCCGACAAGTCTAAGCCATTTCTCTGCAAAACCCAATCGCTACAAGCAATAAATTCGAAAGTCCCTACCAGAAGACATAAACACCTCACCCACAAAAATTGAACCCATATTGATTAAACTGATTGAGGGCGTCCCCGCTTTACTTGGAACTCAAAAAGGAACATTCAGAAACACCATTAAGAGCAAGCTTGCCGGTGAATAAGTGAAGATCACCACCCAAACCCCTGAACAACACAGGGGAGTCACCGCCTTCCTTAGACAAAGAAAGATAGAGGGTTTCATCATAACCCCATCCTATGAAAAACCTGTCAAAGTGGTAATCAAGGGCTTTCCCAGGGAAACCGAAGTTGTGGGCGTCAGAAATGAACTACTTAATCACGAATTTCCTGTGCGTAAAGTAGCTGAACTAACACAATCACGCACAAAAAATCCCCTCCCCATATTTATGATGGAACTAGAAAAATCTTCCACCACTCATGAAATTTTCAATCTACAAGAAATTCAACACCTTAATGTCAATATTGAACCATACCAAAGAACATCTGGCCCTGGACAGTGTTATAATTGTAACAATTTTGGACACAGCTCCAAATATTGCCTCATGAAAACCCGTTGCCTGAGATGCGGAGACGAGCATCGCACAGCCGACTGTGAAATAGAAAAATCTAACAACCCCATTTGCATCAACTGTCAGCAAGGTCATGTAGCCTCTTGGAAAGGATGCCCTAAATTCGCAACCCGTAAACCAATTTATCAAGAATTTACCCTCAAAACTATCCCCAGAAACTCATTCAAAACAAACAACGTGACGGAAAACTTCTCGTACGCCCAGGCTGCCAATCCTAATCCCAAGCCCCACCCCGCTGATTGTTAAGGGGGGGGGGGCAATTCGAAAATGGACTCGACACGAGTTTAACCCTTTTGCTCCGGGCCATTTAAATGCAATGCTAGATTTCGGTGCCAAAATTGAAAGAAAAAAGCAAATTCTTAAATAATTCGGCCAATAAATATTATAAATTCCTTTGACGAGACCAAAATATCAACTGGGTTTTGGTAGAGTGTCCAGTTAACCTCCCTGTGGCAGACGGCTGGCTCCGCGTGGACCCCCGGACGCTTTAAAATCTCGCTAAACAACACAGTTGTTCGCATCTGATCTGAATGACCCGTCGCAACTTCTGCAGTGTTTCCCAGCATTCAGTTGGTGTTAATTTGAAATAGGCGTCCGTAAATACTGTTGTAAAAGTCTCGTTGATTTAAAAAATATATACATTTCATAGATATAATTGGTAAGTATTTTATTTTATTTTTATTTATTTTAATTTTAAAAGCATAATTTTCCTGAAAATTTTGTTAAATGGAAAAAATATGTTATTTTGCGGTGGCGGTGTGGTAATGATAATTGTAATTTTAGTTAACGTCGTACTAGAGCAACACAACGGGCTATTGATTGGAATATTGTCCGGGATCAGTCCCTTAAGGGAAAGAATCGAGGACAACACCTCGTAATTTTGAACCACGGTCAGATGACGAAGCAACACCTGAGCTATTGCGGTGGCGGTGTGGTAAATGTGTTATATACATATACATTTAAATAAATATGCATTTTTTAGTATACGTTTACTCTATGTCACAATAAATTAATTTTAACACATACTTTAGTTTTAGTTTTTAATTGATCTTACATATATTTCTTTCAGCCCACAGTAAAATGAGTGGTGCAAGCAAGAAAAAAGTTCGTCAATATTCGGAGGAATATTTAAAATCTGGGTTCATACCTGCTTGTTCCGTTTTGGATATCGGAATCAGAAGTAATCCAGAGTGTAGTAAACTGTTCCATAAAAACGTCTTATATCACAAGTACTCAAACAGTTTATTTACAATTCTAATACGTACACTCTGCTTTAAATCACAAAATAACACTCAGCAGCATTTATGGCGTAAAAATAATATACAATTTTCTCTAGCAAAATTCTAAAATCAACTCAAAAGCCATTCTCTGCGTATATCACAAAAACTAGACTGTTGCCATTCGCAACTTAACAAATATATCAAAACAAAGATAATAATCAGGGTAGAGTATAAATCCAACATTCTCCCACCTAAGTTAACTTTCATCTTAAAATTTAACTTATAACTAATTATAGTCACAATTACAATAACAAAATTATATAAACAGTTCACAAGTCCAGCTTACGAGGCATCTTAATGATACGGCCACCTCTAGTTTTTCTTGCCTCCTCAGAAGATTCAATATTGCAGTCAACTGATTGACTGACTTCTGGTTGCTCACTTGATTTTGTACCTGGTAACTTTTCTCCTACTAGAACTGACTTTGCTGCTGACACTTCTAAAGGATAGAGGCGTTGTATCGGTCGAAGCAACTCACCCCTTGCAGTTGTTAGTCTTACAAGCCTTGTAACTCCATCTTTCCCTGGGATTACCTCCACTATTTTCCCAAGGGGCCAACTGATACGTTTCGTGTTGTCGCTTCCAATCAAGACGACGTCACCAACAGCTACTTCGGCAGCCCTTTTACGTTCTGGTCTCTGAAGCAGAGCTCCCAAGTATTCCGATCGAAATCTATTTCTTAAGGCTTTTTGCAAATTGTGTCGATACTTAACACGTTTGTTAATACTCTGATGATCAATTCTATCACAGTCAGGAACACCACTCTCTTTGATGTCTTGTAGGAACATCGAAGGAGTCAAAGGAACCAGCTCTGCGTCATTATCCGCGACGTATGTCAACGGTCGAGAATTGATTATGGATTCGCAATCACATAACACCGTCGTCATCTGTTCATAGGTTAAAGTAGATCGGCCCAGTACTCTTCTCAATAATCTTTTAAGAATACCGATCAGTCTCTCCCACCATCCACCCCACCAAGAGGCAGTCGGTGGGTTGAATTTCCACTTAATAGGATGAAGAGCAGTGTCACTCACAATAAGGTTCCAATCCACCGCACTTAGCAAATTTGAAGCACCCACAAAATTGGAGCCATTATCACAATAGATAGTGCTGCCTCGTCCTCTACGGGCTATAAACCTGCGCAAAGCCATTAAAAAGGATTGCGTAGATAAAGAATCCACTAATTCAATGTGTACTGCTCTATATACAGCGCATGTGAATAGACAAACCCAAGTTTTCTTATTATCTCTGAGAAACAGTGGTCCCGCCAGGTCAACACCGCAGATCTCAAACACAGCAGCCTCTCGTACACGGTCTTCTGGAAGAGATGCAGTGAGAGCATCAAGCTTCTTTGCAGAAAGTCTCTTACAAACAATACATTTGGATAAGATGGATCTCACTGTCTTTCTACCATGCACAATCCAGAATCGCTCTCTTAAAATGTTAAGCAGTATTTGAGTCCCAGCATGAGCATTTTTTACATGATAGTGCATCACTATACGATTTACAACTTCGTGTTTAGATGGTAAAATTGCAGGCATTCTAAAATCTTTACTATCTGGTCGATATAAAAGTTTTGTTTTCAATCGGATGATATCGTCTTTATCTTTGAAGGCTCCCACAGTTTTCAACTTTTCATCTTGTTCATTAACGAAGCTTTCTTTCTGTATTATTCTGATAACTCCATACTCAGCTACAGAAATTTCTTCGGAATCAAGGCTACCATATTTTCTAGTATTTCTCGGAATACGACTATTATTAATGAATCGAAGTAGCCAGGCAATAATTCTTATAGTTTTGCTATAGCTCGAAAACTTATAGATGAAGGAATTGTCGATATTTTGAAGGTTCACCATAGATGATACTATTTCCTTCCTCTTTTCTTTCAACACTTCTTCTTTATTTACGGAGAATTCAGATCTAGGCCATTCAGCAGATGGGTAATAGAGCCAAGTAGGTCCTTGCCACCACTCTGTCTCCAACAATTGTCGAACGGAACAACCTCTGGAGGGTAGATCTGCCGGATTCATCGATCCAGGTACATAATACCAATTTTCCGGTTTACTCACTAATCTAATTTCTCGTACTCTGTTATATACAAATGGTGTCCAGTTTTCGCTGCCTTTTATCCAATACAAGGCGTTACTGGAGTCAGTCCAAAAGAAGGTTGGAATATTTCCCAAGTTCAAATCTGCTATAACTCTTTGCCACAGTCGGGTACCAATAGTGCACGCTAACAACTCCAACCGAGGAATTGTAGTAGACTTCAGCGGAGCTACCTTGCACCGTGCTTGAACTAGTTCACATGAAGTTAAGTTTTTACTTTCATTCCTTAAAAATATACAGGTAGCATAAGCTATTTTGCTCGCGTCACAAAAAACGTGTAAACTTAAACTGCAGGTATCATCAGGGTCTTTTATTAAACATCTAGGGATAGCAATTTCCTTAAGTAGATTCAACTGTTTTCTCCACTTCTCGAATTTTTTAGATATTGATGGTGGTAACTCCGAATCCCAAGTTGTTTTCATTTTCCACAGTTCTTGTAACATTAGTTTCGGGTACAAAGTCACTGGACAGGTAAACCCAATAGGGTCAAAAATTTTGTGAACTTCCGACAGTATTTTTCGTTTAGTAACAGGTCCATTATCTTCGCAAACTTCCTTTAAATTTACAGAAAGAGTATCTGAGTTTAAAACCCATTGCAGGCCTAATACCGGGATAATTTTATTTTTAACACAAGAAACCTCTTCTGTTGAGAACTGGGAACAATTGTGCTCCCACCCTCTAAGGTCAAACTTCCTTTCTGACATAATACCTGTAGCTACTTGAATGAACTCATGCAATTCTGTCTCAGTTTTTACACTAGTTAAACAATTGTCCACGTAAAAACTGTTTTTAAATTTCTGAACGATATCCACAGGATATTTTGAGTTCCCAAGTTGTGCTTCCTCCAAGATCGTTTCTAGATGATATTGAATCACAGAATTAAGTAAGAAAGGGCTACTAGAAATTCCAAAGACGACCCGACAGTGTCTAAAATATTTCAGTTCATTGTTTTCATTATACCAAAGAAATCTCAAATAGTCTTTGTCGTTTTCTTGTAGGCAAATTTGTAAAAATGCTTTACGGATGTCCGCCGTAACTCCAAACTTGTTCATCCGAAAACGTGTTAATATAGTGGGGATTAACTCCACAAGGTTTATTCCTTTCTCCAGGCAGTCATTCAAGCTTGGGGAAGCTCTCAGCTTCGCTGAAGCATCAAACACAGGTCTGATTCTGGTTGTGCTATTTTCTTTCACGACATGTCTGTGTGGTAAATAATGAGACGGCAATTGAATCTCATGCTTAGGAACTTCTTCAATTATTCCTTCTCTTGTCCATTCTTCAAATATTTGATTATAATCGTCATACAAATGTTCTTCTTTTAACTTTCGCACAGTACCTTCCAGTCTCTTTAAAGCCAAATTAAAATTATCAGGCAGGGGAAGGTGATCGTCAAGCCAAGGTAAATGTACCACAAAACGATTGTCTTTGTTGACCTGAACTGTGTTAAGAAAATGCTCTCTGGCTGATTCCTGAAGGTCTTCTTTAGTTTTCTTCTCAGATGTATCGGTAATGCCAAGTGTGTCAAGAGTCCACAATTCTGTTATTGTCTTAGTTGTAGAAAGCATAGAATTAGCTACAGAGATTTCATTTTCCTCTGAAGAAATCTGGTGCGTACGTCCCATAATAGTCCACCCTAAACGTGTTTCCATTGCTGTTAAACCACAAGGTAAGGATTTGTAACCCCCGGTAATGATTTTTCCAGCTACATCGGCTCCTATTAAAATTTCAATAGGACCTTTATAATCATCGTTCACATGAATACTACAGTCAGTGAGCTCTTTTAAATGAATCGCAGGCATTGTCGGTGGAACGCTTTCACAGATAACAGGTTGACTCAATACTTGGAAATGACAGTTATAAGACCCATCGCAACTTGTCAAATATAAAGTAAACACATCATGCTTACATACTCCTGTATTTTCTCCACCGAACAGAGAATGTTGAAGATATTCCCAGCTTTCCCTTTTATATTTCATCTCTTTCGCAGTATTTTTTAAAATGTAAGAGCGCTGCGAAGCAGAGTCTATGATGGCTCTTGCCTTCCGTTTTCTCCCATCACCTCTGATTAAAACCGTTAATGTTAGTAACATAACACTAGGGCTTTTGGAGACATTCGCAAGTGCTTGATCCTCATTAGGAACATTATCTAACTCTGCAGTTTCGTTTCCGGTAGGTGAGAATGCTTGTTGCTTTATGTTATGACAGAGTAAAATATGATGTCTTTTTCCACAACCCAAACAAGTTACCCTTGAGTAGCATTTACGAACTTGATGACCCGGTTTTAAGCACAGAAAACAGCACCTTGATTTCTCTACGAGATTCTCTCTATCTTTCATCGCCATTTTTCGTACCTTCAAACAGTCAGTGGAATTATGTAAACTGTGGCAAAATATGCACTGTCTCTGTTCCTTTGAAGAGGTTAAAAGATCAGCCGCACTAGCTATTTGACGAGTGTCCCCATATTTGTGCTTATTGATTCCAGCCCTCTTCTCCTTGAACAATTTAAAATTATGTTTGGTTTCAACTCCAAAATTTTGTGAGGCTAAAATTATACGCTCCTCTGCCTGTACTTCATCTTGAAGAAAATCAAGAATTGAATCGAGATCAGTCTTTGTTGTAATTTTTGTAGTATTTTGATCTTCCTCATCATGTGATCTACGACTTGTAGATCTATATCGTTCCCACGCTAGAAGCGTTTCCTCAGGTAAAGCAGACTCAACAAGTGGGAAAAGCATAGCCGCATATTTATCTCTAGTTACTCCTAATATCTCAAGCGCACGGAGCTTTGTTTCTAATAAATCATAAAGATTTCTCAAAGATTTTCTCATATTCTGCTTTTGAAGAACTAATGATAGAAGATCCCTAACATACACTTGTATAAGTAATTCTTCTCTACCAAAACGTAATTTTAATTGTTCGATAGCTTTATCGTAACTGTTTCCCCCGGGTGGAAAACTTTTAATTAAATCTTCGGCAACACTTCCCTTCTCCATACATTGGGATAGGTATGCAAACTTATCATGCGAATCTAAATTAAGGTCTTTATCGACTTTCTCAAATTGACCCCAAAATCTAAGCCAGTTCCTTAAATCTCCATTAAATGTAGGCAACTGTATTTTAGGGTAACGTAATAATGTTTTTTGCTGAGAAACGCTACAATTCGAAACAACGTCTTCTCTTTCAGAAAGCGAAAGTTGTTTCAACTTAAACTGCAAAAACCGCCAACGGTCTATATAACTTTCTGATTCATCGATCTCTTTCTCTATTACATCATCTTCAACGTCTTCAGAAAAAAGAAACTGCTTAACAATTTCTTCAGAATTTACCATTAGCGTAGCTTTTTCCTCAATAACTCTCAGTTTAATTACTTTATCGGAAATTTCTAAGTTTGCTTCTTCAGCATCAAACTCATTACATGCTTTACTAAACAGTCTCCTCTGCTGAGTTCTATTTTTCTTTGCTGCTTCCATATCAATTCCGAAAATAGTATAAACAATTCAGAAAGTAGGATAAACAAACAAAAACTCACTCATTAATCAGCAGTCGAGTCCTGTCGCGGACGCCAGATGTTCCGTTCTGGATATCGGAATCAGAAGTAATCCAGAGTGTAGTAAACTGTTCCATAAAAACGTCTTATATCACAAGTACTCAAACAGTTTATTTACAATTCTAATACGTACACTCTGCTTTAAATCACAAAATAACACTCAGCAGCATTTATGGCGTAAAAATAATATACAATTTTCTCTAGCAAAATTCTAAAATCAACTCAAAAGCCATTCTCTGCGTATATCACAAAAACTAGACTGTTGCCATTCGCAACTTAACAAATATATCAAAACAAAGATAATAATCAGGGTAGAGTATAAATCCAACACTGCTGTCTACGATGAGCGGTTTCCTTTTTATCTTTTATGCCAGCAATGCTTGACCAACGAATGAATGAAACGAGGTCGTCTCGAGGCGCATTTGAAGGCGAAACATAATGCTCATATTAATTCAGATTTGAATTACTTTCAAACTTTAAAGAAAAATTTTGAAAAGAGGACAATAGTAAAGTCTCTCTTTACTGCTCACATTTCAACTCATAATCGTATTCTTGAGGCTAGTTATCAAATTTCTTTATTCATCGCTAAATCTGGAAAAAATCATACTATAGGAGAGAATTTAATAAAACCGTCAATATCAGCATTTATTACAACGGTTCTTGAAAAAGATGACAAAGATGTAAAACCTATGCCACTCAGTAACAATTCTGTTAGCAGAAGAATAGACGAAATGAGTGAAGATGTTGAAAAACAACTTGTTGAAAAGCTGAAAACAAGAAAATTCTCAGTGCAAATGGATGAATCAACTGTTACCCAAGGGAATCGATATCCCTACTTCCCCAAAGCATACTTAAGATCACATTAAAGTCACCGAATATGATGAACGGTTCCGGCAGTTGATCCACTAAGTTATCTAGAATCTGTTGCTTGATGATAGTAGTGGATGGTAGGTAGAATACAGATGGTAATAATCCGGGTTTTTATGTCATCCAGCTTGTTTCGGTAGACGCGACAGTTCCAAGAAATTAAGTTATTGTGCAATGTGAAGGAGCAGCTTTGGGCCTCTCTAGTACTTGGGACATCTACTATATCGACCTAGATGTTGTCCTCTCCAAGTCCCGAGGCACGTAAGTAAAGCTTAGGTACCTTGACAATCTGTCAGGGAAATTTTTTTCTTTTGAGTGAGTTATCGGGTTTTTTTGTCCGAGACTTTAATTTCAACTTTAGCTCGATGATTCCTTTTGCTTTTAAATGTGGGGCGTGAAGACGGTTTTGGAATATGGGAGAGCAGTGAAAAAATGCGGGTTTCAAAACAGTGGTGAAGGAGGTGAAGAAATAGAGCGGAGTTGAGTTGTACCGGACGTCACAGGAAGTGACGTCATAACCGGAAGTTGAGTTGTGTTTTTCTTTTGCTAACGGAAGTGACATCATAACCGGAAGTGCAATTGAGTTGTACTCGAAGTGACGTCACAACAAGGTGAGTTAGTTTTGATTTCTATTTCGAGTTGAGTTAAGTTGTTACTTTTTGTTTCAGATTCGAGCAGTGTCGATTTGTTTACCTCATGTTTCAAGTGGAGCTGAGTTATTAGTTTCGGTTTCTCGGATTTTAAAGAAAGAATGGCCTTGTAACAAATGGAGTTGAGATGTTTAATATTGAGAGGAGTTTACCCTTTTTCGAGTGGAGTTGAGTAGTTAGTTTCGGTTTCAGCTTTATTCTCTTTATCACAGAGAAGTAGTATACAGAGGGTTCACTGAAGCCATGACTTATAGCGCTCCAGTGGGGAAGCCAGCCCCTAATTGTGGGCGGAGTTTGAAATGTTTCAATCAGAGCCAGAGCGGAAGCCATTTTTAATTTTCTAAACGGCAGACTTCTTGAAGCGTCATACAGCTGAATATTCTTTGCATCATTTTAATAATTATTTAAAAACTGTACTATCCATCAACAGAAAAGGTTGTTCCCCAACCGTCACATATATCTAGTTGTGTTGCTCCAATGCGCAAAGTGAATGCGATGTTAATTAAAATACTATACCATCATCAATAGAAACGCCGTTGTTCAAGTTTACCGCCTGTAAAAACCGTTGAAAGGTAAATTGCTTTTGTTTTTCATAAAATATCATAACTTGGAAACTACTAATGTGAATTATGTGCCATTTTAAAAATCGTTTTACAATCAAGTAAAATTAATAACACTTATTTTAAAACAAAATTGAAGGAAGAACAAATGAAATCGTTCTATTTAATTTTAAGACTATTCTCCCAAGATAACTAATTTTTAAAGATCTTTCAGTGTTAGTTTGTGCATTTTTTTAAAATCAAAATCAATCGTTCTTAAATTTAAGAAACATGTGGTATTCAGAATTTTGTACAATTGTGCTCTATTCATTATGCATTTGGTGTATTTGTTGATTTTTTTTTATTTACATTATGTTTTTGAGTAATTAAAAATTACTTTTTTCTGAATTATAACCGATTTTATGTCAACATTTATAAAGATATTTTTGCAAAATTGGAATGCTTTTGTGTGATACTCACTGTGAACTTAATACAGAAAAGAAAATTAAATTTAAAAGTTTGATTTTAATAATGATATTTTTTATACAAAAATAACTTGATTTTAATCAACATATCCAGAAACTAACACTTTCCCTGTGAAGATTTTCGAGATACAAAAATTGTCGTATCCTGTTGTGTATTTTATTGTTTATTTGCTACAGTAAATGGTGAAAAATTGTGTGATTTAGCTCCAATAATGAATAAAATAAGTAATATTATCTATTCATTTGCTACTCTAAATGGTGAATTACGTTGAGTTAGCTTGTTTATGAATGCTAAACAATGAATTTTACTTTTTGGAAGGCAAATGAAGATTCTTGTTAAGTTGCTTATTTTACCAAAGTATTTCATTCCTTTATATCCTGTTGTGTATTTTATTGTTCGTTTCCTATGCTAAAATTGTTCTAGATGGATCACACAGAAATATGTATAAGCGAGTAACAGTAGCTGAACTATGTTCTTTTTTTACATTCAGAACAAGGTCAGGTAATATCTTAGTTTTTTAGGCGCCAACTTCTTTCTTTTTGTATTCGTATTCTGAGTGTGTGGGGAGATTTTGCCTTGGGGTTCAATACCCTTCTGTGTTATTTTCTTCGCAGGGAAGAATTGTGTATTGGTGATTGAATTCATGATTCAACAGTAAAATTCATACAGTCCACTATTACTTGGTCGTGTGTATGATTGACTTACTACTAAATGAGCTTCGACGAGACTTCTTCAGAAACAGTACTTCTTTTCTATTCCTTTTTCAAATTGTATAATTTTTTTTAATGAATAATGTACCTAATTAAGTTAATAAAAAAAAATATTATGTACTTTTTCGTTCAAATAATATTTCAGACTGTCAACAGAGATCAACAATTTTCCAAATCAAACATGTTTTGGAATATATTTTTAAAGAAGCATTCACATAAAAGAATAAACAAAAATGAAAGAAAAAAGTTCATACATTGGTAAGATTTCATAAATAAAGGTTTTTTTTTAAGTTCTTAAGACATTAAAAAAGTGTTATTTTGAAACATTTATGCTAAAAATTACTTAAAGAATATTTAGCTTATAATCAAAAATGCAAATTGGGTTTCGAAAACATAAAATAGCCTGAGATAGCTGTTGTGGAAACCTAGTTTGGTTGTTATGGAAACGAGATCTATATCCAACGCTATAGTAGGGTCCGGCTCCCCCGCTGGGGGCGCCAGCATCTATGCGATTTCCCATGTTATTTATAAGTCCATTGCTTCCTATGGCAGTGAACCCTCTGTATACTACTTCTCTGTGCTCTTTATAACAGGGGAACAACAATGTGGTGGTGTATGACGTCATCGATTCGGTGGTGGAGCAATAGAGTTGCTTTGTTTTACATACATGATGCCTGGTAGCGCCATCTACTGATGAGATTGAGAAATAAATGATATTTTTACAGAAAATTTAAGTTTATTCTACATTTTATTTAAATGTAGAAAAAAAAGTTCTACAACTTGGCATCGAACCCGCAGCAAAAGTATTCCCAGCTGCCCGTTTTGAAACGCTTTTGATCGTCCGGCCAGGAATACATAGTAACATCCTCTGCAATTAAGAGAGATTATGCTGAAGCAGAAAACCACTGTTAGTTTCGGTTCAAGTTTTTAACTGTATTTCAGACATAGAAATGTGAATGTGCTGGAAAATGACGTCATTCGAACGTGTTGAAGCGTGAAATCAAACATCTGGTGAGGATGCAGAATGACAGCATTCGAACGTTTTGAAACGTAAAATCAAACACACATGGAAAGCCGTTACTCGAGAGTAGAGTTGTTTGACTTTTACTTCGAGTAGAGTTGAGTTGTATGTTTCTGACATGAAAACGTGAATGTTGGAAAGAAACGTTTTACGACCGGATCTGGCAATGATATGAATAAGGTTATTTGTGGGCTTGCAGAATGGCAACACTTGTACCCAATCTAACAGGTTTGAGCAGTAAGGTTCTTTTGACGGCAAAATACCCCAGAGGAGGACGTGTTGCTGCGCTGAGCTCTCGGAAGAGATATTCACTTATGTCTTCAAATGTGTTAATTCCTGTTACTTAGTGCTTTGAGTGGAAAACATGAAGCGATCATTTAATTTCGGATATTATTCTACAACAGATAAAAAAGTGAAAATGCATTCCGAGGTCGATGTACTTTTACCTCAAGTATCTGATTCATTAATGGATGAACTAGGTCCAAATAGTTTCCATTTGGGTGATAGCAACTTTGCTGTTGTTTCGTGCCTCAAGGGAATCGTCCGAGTCCATTTTCGCAAGTATTATAGAGATCAACATGGAGTGTTACAGCCTTCCAAAGAAGGTGTACCTTTATTTCCTAAAGTCTGGAAAGCCTTCTACGAAACAGTTCCTAGCTTTCGCTCAAAGAACAATGGTGATATCATTGTTATATCGAGGAAACTTTTGCTATCGAAAGAAGTCCGTGAAAACGAGAAATTTGTATGTTTCCAACAACTATTTCAAAATAAAGATTTCTTTTCAACTCACTCCGACACACATTCTTCTCTCGGAGAAACAATTGGATCGACTGGAAGCCGTTTCTGAAGAAATCAATGAAGCCGTTTCTGAAGAAATCAATGGAGCCATTAAAGAAGGATTTGGTAATAAATCCCTCGATTATTTTGTGAACGAAGAATTCGTGTAACTTGGGGCAGGAACTGAGGAGGAATATTACGGCGATCCTGATCACTCCGAAAAATGAAGCATCTTGCTGACAGAGTAGCTAAACATCTGAATATGCTTATTTCAGAAAAATCACAAAACTGATGAACTGGTTTGGATGCGAAAACAACTTTGAAAATCAACGGGGTCATGATTGTATGATTACGAATTTAAGTGAACGTTTTGATCAATATTTCAAATTGACTGGAATCGATTTGGAGTAACTTAAGCTTCTCAACTCCACTTGTTACAAGGCCATTATTTCCTTAAAATCCAAGAAACCGAAACTAACAACTCAACTCCACTCGAAACAGGAGGTAAACAACTCTTCACTGCTCGAAAATGAAACCGAAACTAAAAACTCAACTTGTTGTATCGTCACTTTCGGTACAACTCAACTCCACTTCCGGTTATGACGTCACTTTCAGCAGCAAGAGAAAACAACTCACCTCTTTATGCTCTGACGTCACATCCTGCACAACTAAACTCCACTCCATTTCTCCACCACTGTTTTTTAACCCGCATTTTTTCACTACTTGGGAGGCACGTGCCCCGAGACATTCAGAAGAATTATTGGATGTAGCAGTATTTTTCTTTGTTGATTTCTTTTTCTGAAGTAGCAGGTTTCTGTAGAAGGTAGAGAAAAATAGGGAAGCAGAATATTAATTCAGAAAGGTTGATCTGTTTGGGTGGCTATACATCGTACCGTTTTAAAACACTCTGCTGCGTATAAACCCTAACTTTTGGAGTTCGGGTTTCCACCAGCTTGCGGGCTTCTGGATAATTTAATTTGTTAGAGACTGACTGACGGTATTTCTTTTTCTACTATCCATTTCGGACAAGATCTAGAATATGCGGGGTATACACCTTTATAGTTAACTCAACAGCTTGAGGTAGTAGTTATTACAGTTGTGGCCAATTTGACGGCAATTAGCGCAAGTTTCGACTCCACGACAGGAGGCTTTCACAAGTCCAAACCGTTAGCATTTGAAATACCTTATTAGGTTTGGAACACAGTGAAGAACTGGACAGCTCAAGTATGCCGCTTTCAAACGAGGTGAAAGAGTTGGAGTATTAAAAGTCAAGACACTATGTTTGGTGGGAATGGTGATCCCTTCTGGACGTAAAGTTATTCTACGTATATACGACACAAACGTTTTTTCATAGGTTTTCGAGAATCTCTTCCTCCGACGTATAAGTCGGGTTTTAATTACAAGAATGCATTACTCCTTGTATGTGGTTCAGCGTTCGATGTTCGGTTACAGAAACTCCAAAAGATTCCAAAGTAGTAGATTTAGAAAGAATTACAGTTTTTTTATTTTAAAACTTCGATCAAAGGGTCTCGCAAACAAATTTTTGGTAGAGATTTTATTTCACCAGGAACAGAATGTGTAGTTTTATTTATCAGGAATGGAGACTTTTTGAAACGAGTTATTATTAACAGATGCGCAGAGAAGTTTACTAATGTAAAAACGTGCATTTGAACCGAGTTTCGACCTTTTGTTTCTCCCCATTAGGAGAATTAGAAATAGTTTCCATAAGGGAAGGAAAAGAAAATTAGGTCATCGACAGTACCACTCACCACGGAGATGCAGACATCTGCACCGGTATGTTGGTGACTACACGCGCACCCCTGAAACAGTCTCCACACCCTATGGTGCCCGATTGCTTAGCCCTCTCCGAAGTCCAATCGACCAGCCAAATGATACATACGGGACCGATGTATACCTCTCGTTTACCTGAAGCTGGGGCCAAAGAAGTGTGTTGGGTCAGTATATTGATCCTCAACTGTTGGGATCTCCTTTTCCAGATACACGGTACTACACGAGCGGCCAACATGTGGGTGGTATAATCCCAAAGAGGAGCTAAAAGCAACAGAGTGACGAAAAGCTTCTCAAGGGAGCCCTCACCTTCGAAGAGGCAACCACATTAAGGGACGAAGAGAAAGCAAAAAGCTAATGGCTCAAGAAAGAGGGGGAAATGTTTCCACTAGGTGTCACACGGGCATTGGCATTGAAGTCTTTAAATTGCTCCATAATTACTGAAAGACATCTTTAAAACTGCTTCTATTCATTTCAAAATTTAGCACTTATTTCTAAAGGTCAAAACTCTAATGTAAGACAAACATTCAACATTTTAACAAATTACATGGTATTGAGAACTCTTAACGAAAAACTTGCTCCAAACAATTTAATTCCGGAAATACAAATCTACGAATATTTTCTACGCGAAAATGAATCCTTAATTAACAAACAATGTAATCTTGGAAATAATGGTTTGAAAAATTTGCTTATATAGAGATTTTTCTATCTATTTCAGTTTGATCACTGACTCTATGCCTTACTAATTCTTCTCTTCAACGAAAAGAATTATTTGTTTTTGCTTTTTAAATAAATAAATATATCAAACAAAATATTTTTTTACTAGGGCTGCAAATATCACAAAATTATGGATATTTCTAGATAACACGTCACCCGACTTAAGCTAGGTTTTTTTCTGTTTTTGACACATCGAGTTTAAAAGGTTCGCCATCACTATGAAGAGAAGTAGTAAAGTTTTGGGGAAGGTTGTTTGGGTTTTCATGGCGCAAGAGCCTCACATGGACAAGCTGCGCCTGACACAAGACCACAAAATCTGATGAAAGCAGGAAATGATCTCTTGGATATCACGGGAGCGGGTGTTTATTACAGTAAACACCATGGGAAAAGATTACTAGTTCCTCGGTTTCATGAAGCCCGTTCAGACTAAAAGGAAATGGGCTCCTGAGGGTCATAATTAAAAGGAATAGAAAATTTGTCATTTTTTGACAGTAGGGTTGTATTATTGAATAGGCCAAGTGAGTTTTTTGGTACTGGGAAGGGGCGTTACACATGCCGATAATTTTTTTTCGATATATATTTACGATGATAAAAAAGGAAGTGGAAAAACTTATCCGTTGACTACAAAAACTATAAAAAGAGCTTTAATGCAGAATGTGTGAAGTGTTGCTTGAGTTGGATGTAAGTAAAGGGGCTGTAACGTCGTAGCGCCCGAGTGTTTAGGATAACGGGCTCGTGTCTCGCATGTTTCTGGTCTCCCAAGTGGCTTTGATACTTACCGGTACCGCCGGCAAACAAAACTGAACTCGGTTAGCTTTCAGAGTGTCTACTTGAGACGCCAGTTTTGCAGTCCGATTATTTGTCAATGAAATATCTTAGAATTAATTTAGTATTTTACCTTATACTAAAAATAAAATTGCTGCAAATTAATCTATTTACCTTTCAAATCGAGTCTACCATCTAAGAGTTGAATTAAAAAAATTTGAAATAGTGGAATTAATGAGCGGTGGCGATAACAGGTGTTGTCGGGGAGGGTTTTGGTTTGCTTGGTTGGTGAGGGGTGCCAAGGCGAGTTCTTGCCCCGGGTGGAAACTTGCCTAGTTACTACACGAAAAGTTCTCCAACTAATTGAAATTACTAACATTTGATGATCGTATTCTAGTTCGTCTTGCAGGACAACTATTTTGTGCGTTGCGAGAGCCACTCGCAAGTCGAAAACCGACCGATTTTCAGTCTTTAAAGTGTATTACGTGCTCATCAAAGGGCCGGGTGGGCATCGAGCTCGTGACTGACTGATCATGAGTTCGAGCCCAGCTGACCGAAAACTCTCGTGTACGCTAAAGGTGATTGGTGCACGAAACATCTGTAGTGGTTACAAAGTCATCCATGTTCCCATAATAAATCAATACCTCTGTGGGTGCTGAACCAGAGATTAGTTAGTGTCTGGTTGGGATCAAAATTACAACCGTGTGCCTGAGTATGATTGAATGTCGTGAAAATGTGACCTCTCCGTAAAAACGAGACGTGTCGATGTACTGACATCTGTTGGCTAAAAGTTCGAGCTAAGTAGGACTTCCTCCCAATGGGGCTCACTTGCATGGAAGCCGCAATCCCCTCGCCGTCTTCGACGGGCCTGGCACTCCTTTGGTCTGCCAGTGTAGGCATAAGAAACAACAACAACAACGTGCTCATCAAGAGTCGATCGACGATTTGTATATCGCGGTACCAACCGGTAGTGGTTAAGGTGTTAGATCGGAAGATTCCTCTAGATCGGAAGGTTCGTGGTTCGAATCCGGGAATGGATGTTTGTAAGCGCATGTAGAGGCGGCTGGTGTACCTCAAATCTGTCGTTGCCGAAAGTCCTCACGTTGGGTTGGTGTAGCAGTTTGGAGAATGGGGTGCCAGCTCAGATGTTGTCTCGTCATCTGACCGTGGTTCAAAATTACGTGGCAATACACCGCATGGCTTAGACTGGGACGGTGGTAACTAGTTGAATATCGCGTATCAAAGGTTGACATTCAAGCAGGCCAGTTCCTGAATCATCGCCAATGCTGTACTCGTAAGCAGTTTTATCGCCGATCGGCAGCTATTGCAATATTGTGAAAAAATATCGTCATTTGAAAACAAAATTCAATTTTCAAATGACGATATTTTTTCACAATATTTCTGACCTGAATTTTTTTTTCAAAGGGAAATAAGTACTTCTAAGGGCTATTGAAATGGAAGGTCAAAATAGGCACTTTCCAAGACCTGTGGGAACCCTGGGTCTCTATTCACAGCAAACATGCGGGTAGTGTAGAAGAGAGATATAAGCAACAGACCGGCGAAAAAGGATGATAAAGATCACTCGGGTACCTTGGGGTCGTGAAGACCGGACCGTACACATGTAAAGGAGACATGTCCCTGAAGAGCACGATCTCTCAAGTTTCACCCTTTAAAACTCCTGCAGAACAAATTTGACTGCCAACGAATGCCTCGTAAGTGGAGCATCCAATCGAGAGTCTATCAACACTTTTGGCTGACATGTGTTTGCATTTTTAGACAAACTGAAAACATACCTAAAAAAATGCACTATTCAAATACAAACTAACCATTTATTAGGGATGTGTTATATTTTGGGTAAATAGGAAAAAGTACGACATTCGAATAATAAAATATATTTATTCGTTTAAAAAACAAACGACTATTTACACAATAAACATCAGTATAACCTCAACCAAAGTATCAAATGAAATTATTTGATTAACAAATATTGAAGTCTTGCATTTACATGTACATATTTACCCATTTTCATGTCCTTAAAATTACACCACATACTGAAGGAGCAAACATCCAATTTCTGTAATGGCAATCAAGATGATGGCAATGACTATACTTGAAAGGCTTGTAGTAACTGAAATATTTAAAATATTTGTAATTTCAAATTTATAACTTAATAGAAATCGGAGCATCTAAAAAAAGGTTTGAATAAATTTATATCAATAGCCATACATGTTGTATAATGTTTTTAGATCAGCATTTTCTTATAACTATGAAATATTTCATAAGAACTTAAAATTATTTTAAATAACTAGGGGGCTCCGCCCCCTGCTCGCCAACCCCCGGGGATTGCTACGCAATCCCATTTGGTTACTTCGCAAACCAACACTCCTTTTACATATGGCACTTGGTTTGCTTCGCAAACCTACATTCCTTTTGCAGAGTGAAACTATCTGAATAATTTGTATTATCCTGATTTCACTTTACGGTCCATCACGTCACAGCGAGGGCTTCGCCCCCTGCTCGCTTACGCTCGCCGACCCCCGGGGATTGCTACGCAATCCCGTTTGGTTTGCTTCGCAAACAAATACCTCTTACGCAAGTGATTTCACTCTTTTTTGCTTTAACACTTAATGCACCCTAAACTAATAGCCGCATGAGTAAAAAATCTTCTGCATCTTGTTTCCTGTACAATTTTAAGTAAACCCTGTTAATCTCCAAACTTTACGATGTGTACTTTGTACTTTCTCGGTAAACCGTCTGAGAACAGAGGGAAAAAAGCGAGCCTTTTTCCTCGCCAAATAAAAAGAAATCGTTTTTATGGCAATTGTTGCTACGATAAATTTGATATCTGGCAAACCCGATAGTCAAAAATATCACCCTCCGTGAATACAATGCTCCGCGAAATAAAAAATACGAAATTTGTGTCACCAACTTTTGATTGCATCGAATTTATTTATGAACCAATTTTTAAAATAATGGTACCGCAAGAAAGAGTACAGTCTGAGGTATACTGCGCTATTTTCAAAATAAAAAACTAATAGTAATACGATATAGATATGACAGTTTTAGTTAACGGTTGTAACAAGAAGTAGCGAAAATATCCAAAGATTCCGAATTTTGTATGACCAACTTTTGATCGCATCCAATTTAATTACTAACCGATTTCAAAAATAATAGTACCGTAAGAAAGAGTACATTCTGTGGAAAACTGCGATATTTTTAAAATTAAAAAATAATAGTAATAAAATATAGATACGCCAGTGTAAAAAAAAAAAAGTAACAAAAATGTCCTGATTTTTTTCGAATTTCAAAAAAATATTATCAAGAACCAAATTGAAATTAAAAAAAAAAAAAAAAAACTCGACGAGCTGCAAAAATTTACGTTGAGAGGTATTCTTTAAAAAAAACTCACGGCTGAAGACTGAAAATTTGTATGTGTTTTGCTCACTCGCGGAAGAAATTAGCTTCTTCAATTTTGACACTTAATAAACTCTAAACTAATAGCCGCATCGGAAAAAAAATCTTAATAATTGTCCAGGGAATACAATGAAGAACAAATCCTGTTAATTTCGTTTTTTTACGATCAGTACTTTCTCGGGAAATCGTTTAAGAATCGAGCTAAACAGCACAGTTTTCAATCCTGCGTCGGCGGTAACTTTTTTTTAATATAGAGAGATTTTATTAAATGGGCCATTCTACGCAAAATGAGCAAATCGACTGTGGCTGACACATCACCGATTTTAATGAAAATTAGCTGTTAAATAGATTGCATATAGTAAGGAGGAACTGCCAAATATTAGGTGCCCAAAACGTACGTTATTTTTCTTATTGAATTTTAAAGTAGAAGGTCACACAAATGTAGATATTTTTTATCATTAAAAGTAGCCTGTTTGAGATCACCTGAAATTTTTTATTACGACCTAAAACAAGGTATATGCAAAAAAATTGTCTATTAAAAAGAAAAATATTTTTTAAAACAGCTGACAGTCAAAAACAAAAGGTTATCATCAATTTTGGTTATAATTAGGATTTTCTTTTATCCACAAAACCTGTGATTTTTTTTGCAAAGTAGGCTTTTCGTCTCAATGCTAACTATGAGGCTACTTGCACACATATCGATTTCGGTTGTGCAGTAAAATATTCTTTGGTGGCACGAAGAGTTTTGGAGCTTGTTCACGGTTTGATGTACACATGCACAATGCCACTACAACGGACGGATGTCGTGGCTTATTTTGTTAGAGAAGCAAAATAAAAAAAATCTAAAGTTTTGACTGGTGTTACGTTTTTTTTTATTCTCTAAGTCCAAGTTTCTATCTTCGTGATCGTTAAAGATAGTAAAAACTTCAACGGATTTGAAAACTGAAGAAAATTTTACACCAGAAGGATACCTTCAATGTTATTTCGTTAAATAGTCACTTAAGTACTAGTCAAACAAAACATCAAGTACTTTCAAGTACGTTTTACCAAGTTCCATAATTTTCAAAGCACCTAGTTTTGAAAAAAAAAAAAATTCAAGGACTGTGGGAATACTGTTTAGGACTCAGATTACAATCCCAAATTTATTTTTACAAGTAATAAACATATCAAATTGTATTCCTGTGAAATGTTGGTTTAATCAGAGCTGTCCATTTGATTTCTTTTGCCTATTTAGAGTAGAAAATTGTCATTTTGTTATTTTCTTTAACAATTTTGAAGATGAAAGAATTAAATTGTGACTTACGAACTCTATCAGTAATATTATCATACCTAGCACTGTAACTGGCTTGAAATTCAACGATGTCTTAAAATTTCTTTAGACATTTAGAAATGTTTTTAATTCTGTCAAAAACGACAATTTTCCATTTTTGCAACTAAATTTTTGATTGAATATGTTTAAAATTGTTGTTACCAAAGTGAAAAAAAGAAAATTTTGCAGATTACAAAGATGCAAAACATGTTTGTCTACACTAAGTAGTTTTTGAGAAACAGAATTTCAAACATGTAACATTAAGCGATCTCACAACTGCTCTTCAAAGAAAAGTAAGTAAAGTAAACTCCTTTATATGCCTCAAACTTCAAAAATATTTAATTTTGAACCTAAATATTTTCGATATCGTTATTTAGGCATAAACTAAACCCTTGTACAAAATTTCATGAAAATCCATTACCATACTGCCACAGGTTTTTCCTGATTTTTTGCTCATTTCACTCAAATAGGAAATATTTAGAAATGACACATTTATCAATGTATAAAAACAATTACATCAAAGCATGTTGTTCACAGCATTAGAAAGAGACCATTATCAAAAAATAAATAAATAATTGGTGTTAAACTTGCATTTAATGAGATGTTGCTGTCCAGAAATGTAAATAACATAAAATATGAGTGAAGCAATAAATTATTACAAGATGTAATTTATGCTGTTAGAAGGTGTTATTTAAAAGATACATGAAAGGTAAAAACGCTGCATAATTTAAAAAGCTAATGGTCAGTAAAACTTCAAAAAATATGTAGTGTGGTTTTCAGCTATTTTTGACTGAGTCTAATCCTGCAATGTTAAGAAAAGTATTAAAAGCTTACTGCAATGACGAGTTAAAATTAGGACAATCAATTAAAATGTGAAGAATGGTGAAAGACATCACACATGGGGCACTCTTTTCTGTGAAAAGATGCAAAGTACACAGACTAAACACGTTTCAGCTCCTTGATATGATAGTGCGTCAAAAGAAAATAATGGACTGGGTTCAGAATAGTTTACTGTTTCAGAACTACGGTTATGCAGCCATTCATTTCATAAGATGTTTTGTGCCCTTCACTGTAGAAAGCTATCAGGACATAATTCTGGAGTTTTCAGGTTAGAAACATCTTTACAATTCTGTAGACGAATTTTAGTTTTATTTGAAAGAAATCTAAATATGAAAGAGAAAGAAAACTTCAAACGTTACTCCAAGGTCTTATGAATGAAATTTAATTGAAAATTGTTTTTGGCATTTCTTAAGGGATAATATGCCCAAATCAAAATTTTTTGTATTATCTGAAACTTATAGATGAACCAGAATAATGATAAATAGAATCTAGGTAATAAATTATAGAACAAAAATGAGAAACCTCGTATAACTTGAATCTGTGATAAGAAAATAAACAAGACTATCAAAGTTTCACAATATCCATCGTCTTTGCTCCACACCAAAACTGGAAGCATAAACAGTTTACCATAACTTGCCAGAACAATACTATGAAATAAGTACTTGGATGAAAACCTAAGAAAAATCAAGCATAATATTAATGTAACAATCCAGAAATTTTAACAATTTATAAAAAAAATACCAATAAATTAAAATATACAGATAAATTTTGTGGATAAACTATCAAATACCCCTACAGCCCAAAATATTCAATTGTGAATTTCTAAAAAAATTCAAATTTACAGATAAATGATTGAAAAATCCAAATTTTTAAGTAATTATTTGAATTGAAGTATATATTTAATCTAAACAATTTTACAAGCTTATTTCAAATTTCCTAATTTCCAGGTAAAAACAATTCACGTTCAAAAATGATTATTCCTCATGTCTAATGTCCTTTATAGAAAAAAATTATGTTACATAACTATCTGTATGAAATTTTGACTTCAGACTCAAAATTGCTCTGTATTTAAACCTGGGAATGTATTTAGGAATTTTACTAAAGAAAGTCAGGAAGCAGTAAATTGGTCAGGAATAGCAGTCTTACAAAGTGGCAACAAAATACTCTACAAAAATAATTCCCTGATAGTGTCAAAAAAATTTCCCTGATTTTACAAATCCCTAAAAAAATGTCGCGATCCGTAATTGGTATCGATATACAGTACCTACACGACAATATTTAAAACAATTTTAGTGTCAGAAGGGGTAAAAGGATCATTTTCCACAAATAGTTTGTATTTTTTCTCATCAGATATTTTAAGTGTTATTATTAGGGTTGGAACTCTTGCAATAGCAATTGAATTTTTTTATTTTATTTTAAACTTGTTACATTTGACCCTACATTATCCTACTATACATCAAAATCAAATGCAAATATTCATAAAAAATTTGTACAGCTTCAGGCTACATTTAAAGCGGTGGCCACAGAGTATAGGGCAGGTTAAGGCAACCCATTTGCATTACGGTTATCATGGCAACCTCGGCAAACGGAAAGTTTAACCTTTAGACTACGGCCTGCACAGCAGTTGTACCATGACTGCGGCAAGGAAGAATGTAGACAACGGTCAGTACATCAGTTGTACTATGAAAGTTATAAGAATTACACCAAGAAAGAATTGCTCTACCAAGAGTCGTTGTCAAAAGGTTAAATTTTCATTTTGAATATTCTATAAAGTTCCTTCAAAATCCATCAAACTGTTGTTTGATTGATTTTGCATTACATTGGTTCATTTTAAATAATTTCTTCCTTGGCAACTTTAGAAGTGAGCCAAAAAAGTGACAAGGCCGTTACACCGCTATAAACGGAGACTGAAGCTTTACAAAAAATTTTACAAAAAAGTAATTGCAAGCAAAAAATATTAATTTAATGCAAAAAAGTAACTTTAAAAGTTACACAAATTTAAAATTGTATACCAAAAGTTGTATCCGTGGCCTCACGGTGACAAGACGCTCCGTTCGTGAAAACAACTGCAGCGGTTTTCGTAGTGTTCGAAAATTAAAACGGCAGTGTTCTTTATTCAAATTGCAATTTCGGCGAATATGATTTATTTGATTCGTAAAAGTACTTGTAATCGCGTAACTCCAAACAGGACAAACAATAATAGTTGCCATATTTATAAAATTTTTTAAAGTTCCCTGATTTTTGTGAAATTTGGAAATTTTACGAGATTTTCCTGATATTTCCAGAATTGAAAGTTCCCTGAGAATTAAACTACCCTGATTTCCCAGTTCTGTTACCACCCTGTCTTAAATTTTTGACATGCAGCACATTTGATTTTATGGAAATTTCCAAAAGAAATTCCTTAATACAACTGAAGTGGTTAACAAAGAAACTTAACATAATGTTAGTTAACAAAAATATACATTACACAAAAGCACTACAAATAAAGAAACATACGCTTTCAAAGATTTTTGTCTCACTTTTTAGTGTTCTTCTGAGAATGATACAAGACAACAACCACCAAAGCAGCAAAGATGAAGTATTCTGGAAAGCAAACTAATAATATTTTTATTTATACACAATATCAGTGAGTACGAAAATTGCATCCAAGATGCAACAAGCATGCACAAACAATACACTTTTATCTCATTATTCCATAGCTCCTAGCTATGTTTTCATGACATCTATACACGAAGTCAAATGTTTATAAAACACGAAATAAACACCATTATTTCGAAAATCTTGTCAAATGTCCTCTAAACAAGTTATCTCTGGTGCAGGAAAAAAAATATGCTCCAATGTCTCCTCTTTCATTGTGCAAACAAGACATTTGTCTCAGTCCACATGTTGGAACCTGTGCAAATAAAATAGGGTAATCATATCACCTATTATGTGCACTACCTTACAATAATGGACTGGATGCCAGCGGATCTGCATAAAATTCGACTACTTGTTTGGGGGTGTTTTTTGTGGTATGGCCTGGGACCTTTACATGTTATTCCTGGTCAATCGAAAGCCAACGTCTACATGAACATTTTGGACAATCAGGTTCATCTTATGCTCTGGCAATTTTATGGAATGGACGAATGTTACTTCCCTGGGACGAAAACGCTCCGTGTCATGTTGCAGCCTCTATCAAGCAGTGGTATAGAGATATAGATGTAAAACGTCTTCCCTAGCCTGCTCAGAGTCCCGACCTAAACCCCTTTTTACATTTGTGGGACGAGTTAGAGCTGACGCTTATGGACCAAGGAACCAGGTTCAAATCTACAGCTCAGCTGGCGACATTCTTGCAACAGGAATGGACACCAATATCCATAGCTGTGTATGAAAACCTCATTGAAAGTGAATATAGATGGGTTGCTAGTGTAATTGCAGCATGTGGGGGACCATCCCCCTATTAAAGCATGTATTCTCTCCCTTATACCATCACATCTTGCTGTCCGGTTCATTATTGTAGGGTATATGCCTTGGATACAATGCAATGGACCGTGAAACAGACAATACCATTACAGTCCAGTAGAAAACAAGAAGCAGTGACTCGCTGCAGTTTTTTTTCCAGGCGTCACATCAATTGTGTCTAAAAATGGTTTTGATAGTGCTTAGGCTCCCTAAAAGCGACTTAAAGGCAAAGAATCCCGACTTTTAAGACAATTTTGCATATGGACCATATGGTGAGGAGAAAGCTATGGTGGAACCGCATTTCGATGAGTCAGAGATGTTTCTTCCGCCAACTTATTTAAACTTTTTTCAACTGGGACAGAATCCCAGGCATTTTAAAATTCAAAGTACTCGTGGGATAACATAGACATAATTCGAGTCACCAGCAGTAGATCAGGAAGTTCTGTTTTCACCAGTTGGCTGAGTTCAGTGGTGATCGCACAGAAATTATTTTACAGGCATGATATGTAAGTCACAATTTCCTCCATCAGATCTTAACATTGCTAAAGAATAGGGAATATGCACTGTCACAAAACGTCCTAAAATGGTACTTACTTTACAAATTCAATCATGAAAAATCCAAAAATCAACTTTAAAAAATCACATAAAAGTTTGAATTGAAACGTAGTAAGCGATTAAAAAACACGCCAAAGTTACGTGACTGAAAACAGGGTTGGAGCATGGTGTGACGTCATCGTACATGAAATCTTGCGCTACATTTGCCGGTTGCATGTTATTTCAGTTTGCTTTAATTGATTTTGCGCTAATTTCAAGATAATTTTATTTTTTAAATAATTGTGTTGAATTGTAGTCTTTATATTATTATAAAGATTTCTTCTCTAAAAATGACGACTGTAGAACAAGGCTTTGTAAAAGGCCAGTTGGATAATCTACCTAAATTGGATGGTATGTATATCCATGTTTTCTTTTCTGGGAAACCATCCAGATTTTATGGGAGTAGAAATGAAAGGCGTAAAAGCGAAGATGTAAGATAATATTTTATACAATATATTTATTTATTTTTTAAAAATGTATTTTTATATTGCTTAAAAAGAGTAGAGCTATTATCAAAAAGTTGTACTTAAGAAAATGTAAAAGTTTTTCCTTTCCTTAAAATAAGTAACACAATTCATTCCGAAATACATTTTTTACATCAATTATTGGAATAGTATATCAAACAAGAGCTTTATATTAGGAAAATAATTTAATAGTAGATTAAAATTGTTGGGGTATCAAAATAGTGAATTTTGAAAGCTAACTTAAAATTAATTTTCTACGTTAATTTTTTAGCACATTTATTTTTGTTAGTTAATGAACAATAATTTTAAAAATACATTTAAGCGGTAATACATAATGTACTAAAGGATGATCCAAAAATAACATGTGTAGAGAAACTTTTTGCGAGAGTTGCAACTGCATTAAATATTGAACACAACATTTGGTAGTCTAACATTTTAAACCATGAAGAAGGTAGCATGATAATTTTTGATTGGAATTGCAACAAGTTTCATAAAATTATGCAAATTAAAAAGAAAATTAGTAATTGTTTAAAAAAAAAAAAAACTGAATTCTCTCCCCATCAAATAATTTCAAATTTTCAAGGAATAATTTGGAGAAAAAATATTTTTTCACTTTTAGTAATTTGTTTTGCATGACACGAAATAAATGTCTAATATTTTTAGTACTTTGATTTAGTAGCTTTATTTTAACTATGCTGCAAACACATTTTGTATCAATATGTTAAGTTGGTTTTTAAAGATTATTTCCAATGATACAATATAACAAAAATATTTACTTTCCTTCATACAATGTATATAATTCATAATTTTTTTTCATACATAACATGATTTAATAAATGATCTTCACAGCAATGCAAGCAAGAAGTAGAAAACAGCCTTTTGTTTTTCTTTTCATCTCTTCATAACGCTGCACCATCTTCTACGAACTTGTTCAACTTTTGGTACAACAAAAAATACTTTATTTGGTGTTTTAATCGTTAAATTATGACACAACAGAACAATACAATAATTGTAATTCTTCTTTTTAATTATTTTCGAATCTTCCATTGCTGAATTAATAAAAAATCTGTAAAAATAAGACTGTTAAAACGATATGCATAGAAGCAACACAGATGAATGGACGCTCGATAAGAAAATTGTGTACGATGACGCCACAGGCAAGAATCGTAAGCGACTGTCGTTTTTCGTTGAAAGTGATGTTAAAGCAATTAAAAAAGCATTTTAAATCTAATTATTGTCGCCAGATTGCAGTTTAAATGGCATTTTTCTACGTAGTTTTTCAAGTTCTTTCATTCTAAAATGAATATGAAAATCATGCATGTTGTCCATTGTTCAACCAGGCTATCTAGACGCTGACTGGAGCTTTGCTCGTACAGACAACAGCTAGTCCCAAATTGACATTGCAGTCTCAAGTCGCAGTAAATTCTAGTTTTGCATCATTCACGCATCCCACAAAAATTAATTGTGCAAGAGAGCCTATACACTTTTTGAATGATTTCAGCTCCTTTTGCTGGCCTTTGGCCTCTACGCTGGCAGTTGCTAAAGGATCGGTTGGGACAGTGCATTTTCCTGTTAGCGTCCAGGACATCATTATGAGTGAAAGTGAAAACACACAACACTGTAGATTTATGTTTCTGGCAAAGTGACGATAGTATATAGCAGGGTGTAAAAAAGTCATGATTTTTTTTAAAAATCAATTAATCGGATTTATTTTATTTAAATCAATTAATCAGATTTATTTTATTTAAATCGGATTATTTTGATTTAAATAAAAATTTTCTATTTAAATTTCTGCAGGCCCTAAACACTGTTAATATAATAAATATATATAAATTTGTTAAATAAAAAATTGAGTTTGTGACATGACACGTAAACCAATATTTATTTTAAGTAAACAATCAGAATTTGTGACATGGTAAATCAATATTTACTTAACATTTATTTAACTTTACAACACAAGTTGACATCCTACATAGTTTTTCTTGAGAAAATTACATCATGTTAACAAATTTATCAGCAAGTGTAAGTGACAGACCTAAACTATAGTCTGAGAAGTAGAATAGAACTCAGAAATAATCAGACTATAGTAAATTCTGATAAAAAAAAAACCCTGCTGAGCAGCAATAATAATTGGATTTTTACTTAGTTTTAATTCATATTGGATCTTTCTTTTTGCTGCTGACATTTTAATGGCTGTGTGTGAAAATGTATATTTCTACTCTTTTAATCTTTATTGCTAACTACAAGAATAAGCAAACACAGAGGTTTCCAAACTTATCCAAGTGGTGGCACCCTTAAGAGAATTATAATTTTCTCACAGCACCCTCGTCATCATGTAATATTTATCTGTGGTACATTATTACATATTTATACACATTTCATATTTGTAGCACTTTGAAAAAGAAATGAGAGAATTAAGAACATAAACATAATTAATACAACTAGTATTTAAAATTCACACACAAACACTTTCATTTTACTTAATAAGAAAACATAGGTTGGTGAAAATATAAATAAAACAAATAAAATTACCTTCATCATGCTCTTGGTTGGGGAGTGAACCGATTTTTGATGTGACCTTAACCGTTTTTTCTGTTGCTTAGAAATAGCTTAGATTGGAGGTTACAGGCGCTTTGCAACACCTCTCATCTCTCTACGCGGCACACGCTTTGGGAGGTAACTAACAAATGCCTCAAAAACTTTACTTCCCACTTGTGTTTTTTTAGCTAATAAAATCAGTCACCTCTTTCGTTTATAATTTTGAATCAAACTGTTGTATACTTCCTTTAAGTGTTTATATTATGAGTGCTGTTAATCAGAAATGTTTATACATTACTCTTCCTGGCATTTAGATTTATGTCATATGTGTTTACATTACTGTATATAATATATTCTAATAAATTACAACTGGCTGTTGCAATCTTTTTTCATATGCAGTAATTGACCCAGTTCCCTCTGAGCTGGGTGTAACCATTAGTGCTGAAATCCCCATGGGTGCAGAAAAATTAAAGCATTTGACCACTTTTGTCATTTTTCTATGGTGTATTTACTTAGTTATAAAAATGTAAGATTAGTTGTGCTTTAAATCAGTGATTTAAAAAAAAAATCATTTGATTAAAATCATGATTTTAATTGTTGATTTAAATCAAGTGATTTAAATTTTGACACCCTGGTATATAGTAAAGTTGTTTTATCGCTCGTAGCCATCAATTCTAGATTTGCATCATTCATGGGTCATTCCATGTAAAATGAGCAAAAATCAGGAAAACCCGTGGCCGTATGGTAATGGATATACATGAAATTTAGTACAGGGGTTTAGTTTATAAGAAAATAACGACATACAAAAAATTTTGTTTCAAAATTAAATGTTTTCGAAGTTTTAGGCATTTTAAGGACTTGTAACTTTGAAGAGCATTTGTGAAGTTCCTTAAATGTTACATGTTTGAAGTTGTTTCTCATAAACTACTTAACATAGACAAACATGTTTTACATTTTTGTAATCTGTACAAAATTCTCTCTTTTTTTTCCCATTTTGGCAATAATAATTTTAAACATTATATTTAATCTAAAATTTAGTTGTAAAATATGGAAAATTGTCATTTTTGACAGAATTAAAAATATTTCTATGGGCTAAAAAAATTGTAAGACATTGTTGAAATTCATGCCAGTTACAGTACTAGGTATGATAATATTACTGATAAAGTGTAGAAGTCGCTTTTAAATTCTTTCATCTTCAAAATATAGGTAATGAAAATAACAATTTTCTACTCTAAACATGTATAAGAAATCAAATAAAGGAAAGCTCTAACAAAACCGACATTTCATACAGATACACAGTTTAATAATGTCTAGTACCTGTAAAAAAAATCTGGGATTGTAATATGAGTCCTAAAATAATGATAAAATCAAAATCACAACATTTGCTTCCCAGTCTATGCATATTGTAAAAACTTCAATGATAGCAGTGAAATTAAATACATATAATAAAACCCTAAATCGAAAAAGAAATACCAAATAATTTTTAACTTAACTTCTGAAATATAAATTTGGTTTATGTGCTGCCAAATCAATTTCATCCTCTTCAACAGTATAATTTTTAATATCAATTTCACAAGTGAGACATCTTTTTACCTGGCAAGAACAATTCAACTGATTTCTTGGCAGCATCTAGTGTTATTATCTACAGACTTTTTTATTGCACAATTGGGATTTTTAAAAGGATTACACAAGTTCGTTCAAATAACTGAATATACTTCAGTAAATACACCTTCTCAAGGTAAGGATAAATGTTTTGAAACTTCCAACCTAATCTCAAATAAAAAAAGTTCTGATTTTATCTGCAAGTTCAAAAAGTTCTTTTAATCCGGTTGCTTTTACATAATGAATTTTATGGCAGTTTTCTTGCAACATTTCTCCCAAGTTACAATTTGAAAGTTCAGGAATTTTCACTGATGGAACACTTCTTGGATTGCCACTAGAACATTTGCTGGTTCCGAAAACTTTCGGTTCAACAAAAAATTATCAGTTTATCAAACCAAGCACATTTATAACCATAACTCATTTAATAGTGTTTATTTATTTGGTTATCTGACCTTGAATGTATAAGTATCTCTTTCAAAAGGTGGATATGGATGTCTTACTGGGGTGTTCCCGCCTTTTCTGATTCATCCTGCGATAAAAAAAATTATAATTTCCATCTAGTTAAAAATGTTTCTGGTACGAAAATAAGCAAATTACAACGATGAAAATTTCAGGACAGATAATATTGAAAATGTTCTATGTTTTCTCTTTCACAATAAAATTTGTACAGGTAACCCTCGTATTGCACGGTACTTCTATAACATGGTACCAAAATATCCTCATATAACACGCCTAGGTTCTCCATATTACATGGTTTACAATAACAATGATAATCTAGATAAATAAGACTGGAGCGTTTGCTTGACATTGAATATTTTCAACCCATTTCAAATTTTCTATCCATTTTGGACCCTTCTGATGCCAAATCCGCCTCTTGTGCGTTTGGTGTCTGTCTGTATTGTGTGTGCCCTTTAAACGTCCACACAGTTTAATATAATTTCATGAATCTTTGCATACTGTGAGTACTTATCTTCAATTAGTGACTGAACTTATTTGTGTAAGTCTGTCTGTCCATCCTTCTGTTCTATGTTCGATTTTGTGTTTGTACAGGCATCACATGAGTTTCAATACAAATATATATCGCTGTTTTCAATTTTTCAATCGCTGTTTTACTTTTTCATCTGTTTCAGTTCCTTAGTTTAAAAAAAATAAGTCATTAAATTACACCAAACGTTTAGATAGAAAAAGTGCTTTGTAAAGAATAATTTTTGATATTGTCTTGCCAATTTTAGAGGTACTAGAGCAATTTAAAATGTGTATCAAATTGGCGAAATCTTTATTTTTGCCGATCCCTCAGAATGAGCAGCGACTGATACATTAAACTATATTCTGATATATTTCCTGAAGATCTTTTACTGAAGAATGTAATATTTTATAAAAAATATTTAGCTGCTATTAGTGCTTAAAAAATCTACATTTAAGTGACCTAGAACTTTAAAATTCAATGAAAAATAAAATATACATATTTGACATCTAATATTCGGCAGGTCCTCATTACTATGTGATCTATTTCAAACTAATTTTCATTAAAATCGGCGATATGTTCAGCCACAGCCAATTTGCAAGGAATGACCCTCATGCATCCCACAAAAACTAATTGTGCAAGAGCCTACACTCTTTTTGAATGACTTCAACTCCTTTTGGAAGCCATACATGACAGTATGGTGGCAGTTGCTCAAGGATTGGCTGGGATAGTGCCTTGTTCTGTTATTGTCCAGGACGTCATTATGAGTGAAAGTGAAAACACACATTGCAAATTTATGTTTTTGACAAAGTGACGATGATATATAGTAAAGTTGATTTTATCTCTGTAAAAGTGCACAAGGTTATAGAAACATCTCTTTAGTAAGATATTAAGATGTAAAAAATGAGTTCATTTCAATACACAATATTTAATGTTTAGAGCATAATTTACCTAAAAAAGATTTGATGCACATCAAGTAAAAATTCAGCTCCAATTCATTTATATACTTTCGATGTCTGAGTGGTTCATTGGGGAATGTCTTTTGTGATGCAACCATTTTCTCATAAGCATCACATAATATAAAAAGTACAATGAGTTTCCAAGCTACCTGAAAAATAAATTAAATGTTTAAATTTAATTAATGGGGCATTTCACAGTATTTGAGACATAGGTGTGTCCGTAACAAAACTTAATAAAATTAAAAATTAATTACATATATTGAGAAAGCACATTCTAAAGGACATAAATATCACATTCTTTTCTTATTTTACTTCATATTATGCATCGAATTGAGTTTAGAACATCAAAAATAAAGTTTTTAATGTTACGGACTCTACAGTAAATTTTAATTTTTTAATGGCTTGAACAGATTTTTAAACCAAAACTTAAAATGGGGACAAATAATGTTCTGGCACATCTCTATTATGGCTAATAATTTTAATTCATAAATGTATTTTGTAAAAATTAACAGCTTGTGAAAATGATGGTTGTAGAGTCCGTAACAAAATTAGAATGAAAAGTTTTGTTAAAATTTTTAATTATGATTTTATATTTACCAAAATCAATATTTTCTAATTCCAACAATAGTGCTACAATATTGTTAACTGATTTCCACTATTATTCAATTCTATTATTTTTTATGAATTTCTAAAATTTTGTTTCGGACTCTACAAAATGTTACGGACTCTACATTTGGCAAGAATGATGTTTTTTGTCTACAGGGTTTCCATTTTACTATTTGTCTACACACAAAATAAAACAACCAGAACTTCAATTTTAAAGGTATAAATGAAACTTTCACTTCAAAAAACTACTTCAAATTTAACTTTTAGATGTTAGTTTCAGTTTTCCAGTACTTGCATATCTTTATTTCTTTTCAACCTTGTTTGAATTTGATTGAAGACATACCAATTAGCTATTTTGAATTGGTTACCAGTGATGGTCAAGTAAGAAAGGAAGCTGTTGAAACAGATTTAGTTGAAGGGATACAAGTTCTTAAAGAACAGTTGCACTCATTTGCACAGCAATGTAAAATGGCAGCAAGAAAACATGCAATATCTAAAAGAGAAACTGACAGAAAGTCAGATTATCATTCAAGAGGATTTTGCAGAAAATAATAGCCTGAAACAACAAAATGAAATCACGAAAGCTAACTGGTCACCAGAGAAAGTGACTATATTTACAGCTGTTGTATAATATAAGTTTGGGAAGAAGTGCAGCATATTTCCTATGCAATTGTCTCGGATGTCCTAACCCATTGCACAAAAAGGAAGTTTTCATCTTTAACAGAATTATTTTTGGATGACGTAAAAAACAAACTGAAAAAACTGTTTACACATGTTCATTAATGGTCAGATGGTTGTGTTTTTTAAAAATAAATTGTCAATTTAAAAATAAGAATAACCTTGTGAGCAATTTAAAAAACCACATGGAAGACCACGGCTGCACTGCTAGCTGGAATAATTTTTTTTCCTACAGCGCATGGAAAAGGACCAGTAGATGGTATAGGGGGAGAAGTAAAAAGATGTGCCATTTAATGCCTATGATTTCTAAGTCATTGCTAAAAGAGAGGCTAAATCAATAAACATTCTTATGGTACCTGAAACTGAGGTGGTAGCAACTTTTGAATGGAGCTCAGTCACATCAATCCCTGGCACCAGAAGAATGCACAGTTTTTATGTTGATGATGGCAAAGTATTTTCAGAAGTTAACTCCAAATATATTGAAAAAAGATGTGGGGGATACTGATAGGAATGAGAATTCTCAATCATTAATCCAAAGCATTTCCAAACCTGACATTGAAGTAGGAACTTGGATATCTGTACTTAACAGTAATGACCGGTGGCCAGGGCAAATAGTGAAAATGTTACCAGAAGAAAAATTGCTTGTTAAGTTTGAACTTAAACCCATATCAACAAACAAATTTAAAGCTATGCCAAAAGCAGAGTTTGAAGAAATTAACCTGGACACTTATCTGTCAATTCTACCCATTGACCCACCATCAATTGGTTCTTCGGCATGTTGTTTTGCATATAATGAGGAAATAGCCAAAACATTTCATCAATCATAGACACTATTGAACAGTAAAACAATTTTGTTGTATTAGTCAGAACACTGTTCTCAGTATTTTCATTAATATTCACAAGAGACAAATGTGTAGAGTCCGTAACAGGCTTGTAAACAAGGAGTTATGTAATAAATAATTCATTTAAAATTATTTTTGTCCTTTCCAATTTTTATTTTGTGGTGCAGATATTTAATATATGAACTAAAATATAAAAAGAAAATTTTAATAGATAGAAATAACAGCTAGTTTCAGAGGGAATGCCATTTCCATTTGAGTAAAAAAATCCATGTCCCTTTAATGTAGAGTCCGTAACATGCAATATAAATCTCTATATTTAATAAAAATTTGAATTTAAAAAATCTTTTTCAATGCTAATGCTTTAATTACATACTAAAACATAAAATTACTTGAAGTTCAGCTTAAACATGTTCACTGTAAGAGAATATAAGGATAAAATATGTTTCTGAAGTGTAGAGTCCGTAACAACTTAATACTGTGAAATGCCCCTAATATAAAAAGAACCTAAATTAAGCAATTTGCAATAAAATTAACTTTAAATATAATATTAAAAAAATATAGGTTTGGTAAAATGAAAAATCCTTATTTTGCGTTTATCAGGCTAGTAACTATGAATGTTACTATTTGGGATAAGATTGAATTTTGAATTTATGGCAAGCAGGACAACACACATGCTGTCAGCATAAATGCAGGAATGGTGGGTACTAGATGATATCTGCTGAAGGGTGCAGGAAATAGCCACTGCTTTAGCAGTTTACACTGATCAGGTATGAATTCTCTAACTATAGATAGTATCGAGAAAAGCAATTATCCACAGCCTACATTATCTTCTTCAAGCATGTCCCATACATCAAAACTGTGGTCATTTTAATTATCATACGAGAGGAACACAACAGGCTATTGACGACGGTCCAGGATCAATCCCCTAAGGGAAAGAGCCGAGGACGACACCACGTAATTTTGAACCAGTCAGATGATGAAACTGGAAAATAGGTGTCAAACTGACAGCAGTGTAAGTGATATTGCTGGAGGTGCCTGACTGTATACAGTGAAAGAGTTGATATAACTCAGATGGAAAGTCACATGATGGAAAACCAAAAATTTCACATTTTATTGGGACGCAATACCACTAAGGTAAGAATCGATAATGGAATTTGTACTCTGAAAAACGGTTTCCTGCATGAGGAACGAATGCTGTAAGTGAATTCAAACATAGGGAAAGGGTCATGTGCTTCTAGGATGGGGTGACAATGGTTTGATCTTGAAATAGTTGATAGACAACTTCCATTGCAGGTCAAAAACTAGTTGTTATTTCTCAATGACTAAGATTTGTATGACCAGTAGTTTTCTGGTCAATTATACAAGCATTTATTGTGGCCAAATCTAAAATATTAATAAGCAATTGAACTGGTCAACATCTGGATAATGACTTTACAAAAAAAATGTCTTATAAACGGATTTCTATCCACACCCCAAGTATATCTCCCAGTATACATGTTTCCATTAAAGGGAATAATATCACCACATATTTTTCCAGGATCATGCCAAAAGATTCTGGTGATTGAAAATGTGACACCAGTTCGTCATAGTTGAGTAACATTTAATTTTCACCTCACCGTTGTAGCATTTTTTACAACTAAGCCTAAAAGTTCTCAAACAAAATGTCACAAGAATCTCTCCCTAGATAAATCTCGTTTATACGCCTTCAATAACATTGGCACAATTTTCCAAAGAGTCGATGGGTGCTATCAACGATTTCCCTGACTCTGGTACCAACAGTCATGTATTAGATAAGATATTGAAATTTATACCCATCATTCATCTGTTGATCATTTTAAATTCTGCAAAATTATCTCTGAAAACTTCCTTTGAAAGACATTCCTTTACATCTCCACCAAATTTCACCAGTTCAATCTTTGGAAGTTTGTTTTTTCAATAACTAGTGATATATAGAGGTGTGATGTCTTTTCCAAAGATAACACAGGTCTGCAATGAAAAAATTATTAGTCTAAAAATAATTAGTGTTTTTTTTTTTAGTTTTTAGAGTGCTAAATTACTGGAAAAATAAATAAAAAAATTCCATCAGTTTTATCACAAATCACAGGTCTAAAAAGTACGAATTATGTATATCTAAGAGCAAAGTAATATTACTTGTATGAATTTATTAAACATATTTATAGATTTTAAATAATAATTTGCTCTATATAAATTCTATCCAAAGAAAGAATAAACTATTATTTATTTAGGATTATCCTCTAAACTGGTAAACTGTTCGTTAAACACTATCTTAACAGTAAAGGCAGAGAAAAAAAAGTTGAAACCAGATCTTTATCCTGCTGGTATACATGTCTGTCCCACTCCCCTGACATTTTCCCTACCATCAATGCCTTTCTTAGTTCAGTGCTGTACAATTCCAAGCTTTGAGTAGAAGTGCTTTTTATTTTTAGTATGTGTTGCGGTTGAGAGAAATGGCTTCCAGTGGGTGTGTTAATTCACCAGATTGTTTGTTACATATTTGTGGTAACTACAGTAAAAAAACAACAAACATTTCAGATTTTGTGAAAAAAGTGTTTTTGGCTTATTTTGACATGAAATTGGGGGATCAAGACAAGCCTTGTGCCCCACACAAAGTGTGTTCAATTTGAGTAGAATTAAGACACAGTTTCAAGGAAATAAAATCCTTACGGTTTGGTATACCAATGATTTGGAGTCTAAAAATCATACTGATGACTGCTATTTTTGTACATGCAATGTGAAAGATTTCAATTCAAACAAAAAGGAGATAGTATTTTATTCTCATTCCATCTGCCACAAGCACTATCTCTCATGGACCTGGTATACCAGTCCCCCTCCAAATACATCGGAAGTTTTTGGTGAGTTAGAAACAGTATGTCCATGTGGAAGTGATAATGCTGATATATATGACCCCATTAGCGACGAACCCAAATCTTTTACCCAGTCTGTTAAATGATTTAGTTAGACTTAGATCTTCCATGGAATCGGCTCAATTTTTAGGTTCCAGTTTAAAGGAAAAAAAGTTGTTGGCTCCTGGTACGTCATTTTCTTGGTTTCAGAGCAGAGAAGAGTTTGTACCATTTTTCTCTTAAGAGGACGAATTTGTCTATTGCAGCGATGTTCCAGGTCTCATGGAAACTTTCAATATGCAACACAAACCTGAGGAATAGACTTTTCACATATTCATCAAAAAAAAATTCTGAAAGCAGTATCGTTGCACAGTGAAAATGAGTATCCTTCTGTACTTGTTGGGCACTCAGTTCATTTAAAAGAGTGCAATTAAAATCTTGATACTAAATACAGTTTTGAAATAGTGGGGCAAGAGAGTATAAGTTTTCGCTCAGCATATTACATAAATGTTGGATGTCATACACACAAGATGTTTTGTAGTGCCGCTCCTTAATCAGGGAGTGACTATAACATTTCGAAAGAGTCTTTAAACTGTTATACAATGAAGTAAGTGATGTTCACATGCGCAATCTTGTTTTAACACGCAATTCCACTTTACCCAATCAATAGGTTCAGTTTCATTTTGAGACAAAAAGTATTTTAAAGCAAATTAATAACTGACCTGTTTCAGGCATGAATCGCATATGTTAGTTATGACATTAAAGGTACTCTGTTTCTGCTCTTCATAAACTCCATTTAGAAAGATTCCCCAAGCTTCTTTTTGGATCCAGCATAAGACAATTGAAGAATCAATCCAATAATATTCCTTAACAGAATTTATATTCAGATTATTTGAACAAATCTGCAAGTCATGCATATAGTAGGTACAGTCTTGGTAAAGGCATCTTTTTCAGAGGAGCGATTCAACATAGCAAATAGCTAAACTGGCACTTCATGATCCTTTTATGCATCTTCAGTAAACAAGAGTAGCATGATACTCCAGAAGCATGACAGAAAGTGAGCAAGTTGATAGTCACTGGTATTGTATACATATCTTTGAATTTTCATCAGTTTTTACTCTCAAAGTCTAAAGTTGTTTGATCCACTCAAGGAACTTAGTCGAGATTTCAGTTGTACTCATAATCACAACCATGTTTGGATATCCAACTCTCCTGCAATAATATTTTAAGATACAAAGTAACAGGTCAGATGAATCCATTTGGATCAAAACCTCTTTGGGCAAGTGATAGAATAGTTCTTGTTATGTGGTGTCTTCAGGCTATCACTTAGTTTACATCAACATCACTGAGTCATCATCATAAGCAACATCACATCAGAAATTAACAATCTATCCCACTTCAAACCAAGCACTGATATAGGTTGTCTTGTCATTAGACTTTGAAAGCTGACTATGCTCCCATCCTTTCAGTTCAAATTTCACTTCAGCCATTATGCTTGTAGATGTATGAGGATGCTCTGGAGCAGTGCTCCACAACCTTTTTATCGCTGCGGACCAGATCAACGTTTGATAATTTTAACACAGCCCGCTGAGGGGGGGGCGGGACGTTGATTGTTTATATTTTAGATTGTTTTGATTTAATAATTTTAATTTAATTGTATATAAACATGCCTTCTAATAAAATACAGCGACACCAAAAAATTAATATAAAGTGATTTAACATTTTAACTCACTAGAACACTAAATCAATGAGAACCCTGAGCTTGTTTCTTTGCTACGAAATGGTTTCATCTGGGGGTAATAGGAGACAATGACACCCAAAGTGTGTTGCTTAGGTCCAGTTTATTCCGTTGTTTTGGTTGCAGTCACTGCAGAAAACCCCGTTTCACACAGATCGGTTGTCGGAAATGGCAATAGGGACTTAAGTGCTGTGGTGGCAATCTCAGAGTATTCCGCCATGACTTTAATCCAGAACACCGGCAAAGTTGTTGTCTCAAACGTAGTTTTAAAGTCGCCTTCATTTGCAATCTCCAGCAGTTGATCTTCTTCTTGCACAGACATGCTAGATTCGGCCTGATTTGTTGACAAATGGGTCGCGGATCCATTCCTTACTAGTTCGTGGGTCTTTTGTGGTTGGGAAGTAGTGCTCGAACTCTTTTAAAACCAAAGACAGGTGATCGTGCACCAACTGGGAGAATGAATGTTTAGGCTCAGTCTCGCCTAAAATACCCACTGTCTGAAACATGTCCAAAATGCCTCTGTTCACGCGCCGTCCCCACAACTTAGGTTTGGCTTTAAATGCAGCTACTTTGTCTGCCAACTTGAAAACAGTTGTCACATTTGTCAAAATTGGAAAATAGAGACATACAGAATTCAGAAATCATAATTGAAGCTCTAGTAACAGAACAAATTTCAAGTTCTGATTTACCGCCTCCTAATTTGAGTGGTCATTTCATAGATAAGCACCGCATAAACCCGAGAGAAATACACCATAGTAAAAATAATGGAAATAATTTAATGTTCCTTCGATGGCCCGGTACCATTTGATCCATGGACCGGTACCGGTCCGCGGCCCACTGCTCTGGAGTGTTCAGGAGCGAAAGTTCTGAGGCATGTAAGCCAAGTGGGTTCTCAGAATGCCACCAGGGAGATAATTTTTTGTGTGATGACTTCTCTTATATCGTTTTTGGTTCAAACTAGTATTATGTTTATTTTTACATCTTTATAGGGTGTGTTATGACATTGGAATACGAGTGTAACTCAAAATACTAACAAGTCATTTAATAAACACAAAGAGACACTGCAATGGTCAAGAATACAACACAATACAAACAGCGCAAGAGCCAGAGGCAACTTTCACTTAATGATCATGTAAAAAGGATTTCACTAAGGATGGGGAAAAACAATCTGCTTTTTGCATCCGTTTTCAAACAAAAAAAGAATAGGAACATGTCTTACAAAAATCTGTTTTCCACTCTTTTTGTAAAAAGAAACATTGCCTTTTTTCTACTTCTATTTTAATATTACAGAATAAAATGGGACATTCTTAGCTCCACCTTCACAGAGGGAGGACGTGTATCTCAGGCAATTCCTGTCTCTGAGCAAAAGCTTTTCCTGTATATTCCTTTACACATCATTGCCAAATAAGAGATCAAATGTAAATAACAATGCTAATTATAAATCACCAACTAAATCTAAACTTAATAATATATATATTTTTTATCCTACGCCCAGCTCTAGGCCTCTCGGCCATACGCTGTCTTGCCGTCCAGAGCGAAAAAAGTCCTTGGGGAGAAGTAAACCTGATGTCAATGTCCTGTAAATTAGAGCACTTTGCAAGGTGATGTCTGTTCATAGGACCATTGCAACAAAGTGGACAGGTCCGGGAGGTAGCCACACCAATCCTATGTAAATGCTGCTGAAGATAGTCGTGTCCGGTTAACAAGCAGAAACAGGCCACTTCGCATCCTTCTTGGTAGGGATTCTGCCCTTATTACTCAGCAGGCAATCCCAACTCTTTCGCTGGGTATCCCTCCGATACTGCAGTTTTCTTTGTTTCTTGACTTAATAATATTAATGACGATATTGATGACAATATAGATGATAAATATAAGGCTGTGTCCAAAATTATGGAACATTGAAACATTTTATTCAGAAATAGAAGTGGTTAAAAAAATATTCCTTATGCATTGTATCATTTCAAAATCTGGTAACTAAAAAGTTTGTTGTTGCAAGGAAATCATAGTTAAGGTGTCTAATATCAAAACAAAGGGTTGAGGACGGAAACATAATGCAAATTAATAGCTAAAAAAAAAAAAAAAATTTCTAAAGCAGAAATATGTCAATTAGGACAAAAAAAAATAATAACAGCATTTTATATTTCCACAATAAATTTGATCTGATCACAGAAAACTAAAAATAATTTTAAAATCCCTACCTGAAGATTTGAATTAAAGAGAACATGCCTTAATGCTTCTTTTCTTAGTAGCAGCATATCAATGATTATAATAGAATATTCAATTTCAACGTATTTATCCACAAGCATACCACATTTATCCTAAAGAGAAAAAAAACAAGATTAAGAACATGCAGTCAACATTTAATTTTTGATAATTTATACTTCAAATGAATTTTGGTTTCATGTTCAAGCAAATTATTAAAAATTGTGAAAAACATTTTCTACCGTCTGTTAATGACTGATATATCAAAATGTAAACTTGGAGAAATACAAAAATAGTACTCTTACAAATAAAATGCTATGTGTTTAGAATCCTGTATATAAATCCTGTCAACTATAATTACATAATGTACTATATGCATTGACAAATGGATTGGATTTAATTGTGCAGGGTACAAAATTGTCAAACAGCATCACTTAGGTAAAAACTATATAAAAATAGCATTTGGATAAAATTCAGGAGTAACAATATGTTAAGTAGCAACATAGAAAAGGAATAGAACTAAAATATCATCGAAGTAGAATGTTTCTGATTCATGTATGATTTAGGTTAAAAATAAACTGATTTGACAGCATCAAAACAAATTATATAAATCGATAAAATGCTTAAAAAATGTAACGAAACTTAAATGGAGAGTATATTATTCTGAAGAGCATTCAAATATAAGAGAGTTGAGATTTCTCAATGGAAGAGTGTGCAGGAATACACAGAAGTGTATGTATATCAGAATTTAGTTCTATTGAAAGTAAATCGATTTTTTTTCACACAGGGATTAGTTATAAGGAATTCACATAGAAAAATTTAAATAAATTTTTAGAACATATAGAATGACTAGGTTATTAAATTTTTTTGGCTTTCTGTATCATTTACAAATTTTGCAATTTCTTGAGGCTTTTGTTGAGCAATATATTGAAGCAAATGAATCAAAATTAGTGATTAAAATGAAGTAGATTGAAATTTTTGATGCAAGATCTAAAAAAGGAAGCTGCATCAAATGAAAAGCAGGACAAAACCACTAGCAAATTGGGAAATAATTTTACAAAAGACAGCCAAACCAACAATAAAAAGAAGTAAATTAAAAACCACTGATGAACATAACATTGAGAACATGAAATTTGTTCCATTACATTAAAAAGTTTTTTTTTTACAAAAAAAATTATTCCTGTTTATATATCGGTTATTGGGGGTGGGGGTAATTCCTGTTTATATATCGCACGAGGGGTGGGGGGTAAATTAAGGTTACTTTAACAAAAAATGCAAATAATCCGAAATCTGGAATGGCCAAGGTCCGGAGGATTTTGTAATTAGTGCTGTATTATAAATTTATAAAATATACTGTCACCCAAATGCAAAATCTAAAAAAAATTATGTATTTTGAGCTATCCTTAAATTAATTACATCACGAACATACAAAATATAATGCAACTGTTAGGTAACTTTTTGACCACTTTAGCTCAATATAGGATGATCCTATTGTGAAATGAAAAATGTATGTATGTATGAAATCGAGATTTGCGGCAAACTGCTTCTCTTTCTCGCAGAACAATAAATTGAATCACATATTTTAGCATTCAGCTGACAATACGTAATACAAACTGCTTTATTTTTAATACTTTACCAACAAAAAACATCAAGAGCAGACTTGCGATTTTTGAAAATAAAAATCTAATGATGAAACTAACATTTACTCACCACTGTAGGTAATGATAATTTTAATTAACATTGGTAACGTTGTAACTAATTAACATTGTTAACAGCTAATTAACGTTGTACGATAGTAATTCAATGGGCTATTGGTGATGGTCCATGATCAATCCCCTCACAGAAAGATCCGAGGACAACACCTCGTAATTTTGAACCACAGTCAGATGACGAAGCAACACCTGAGCTGGCACCTCACTCACCAAACTTCCACACCAACCAACGGTTTTCAGCCACAACAGATTTAAGGTGCACCAACAGCCTCAACACCATACGCTTATAAACATCCATGCTCGAAACCGGATTCGAACCAGGAACCTTCCGATCTAGAGGCTAACACCTTAACCACTATACTGGTTGGTCAGCTACTCACCACTGTAAGTGGATTATCCTTTTTCCCAATTAATACATCTATTGCACAAGTTTGTTCCATTTAGAATGAAAAGTAAAACACAATGCTGTTTGAACAAGTTAGTAATAAAAATAAGCTCTTTTTTGGATTAAAATAATTTTTAAGAATAAATATATTTAGTGACAAATGTAGCATCAAGAGCATAAGTGAGGGTAATGGCTATGGAATGGTTAAAACCAATGCTTTGCCCTTTTTATCAGGAAATGGTAAAAAATGATGGACAATTAAACTGATTCTACCATGAGAGCAGTTGTTCCACTTGTATTAGAGTTCATTAGAAAATTGTATGTCTGCACCTTATGAATACATATTTGTTAGCCTTTCTTGAAGTACATAATTTTATTCCAACATAAATTTATAACACATTAAGTACACAGAGGCGGATTAAGCAGTACGCGGACTAAGCGGCCGCGTAAGGCCCTGAGGTCTTAAAATGTCTTTTCATTAGTGTTCGACGAAAGATGTGACAGCGTCTATACAATATACTTCTTTAAGTGCAGTGAAAAGAGTTTCTTATATACAAGATGATCAGCAAGAGCAGATGCTGTATTAGCTATAAAACTTTGTTTCACCCATAGAAAAGAGGCTTTAACTGGAAGGTGGATAAAGAAATATATAATTTTCAAAAATGACATTGATGTTTGTACTTTTGAAGATGATTTTGTCAATTTTTTAATGTTTCTAAAAGAAAAAGAGGACACCATAAAACCCACCCCAGACATCTATCGAGCCTTCAAAGAAATGTTTTGCACGTTTGCAAAAGTTGAAACATTATTTAAAATTTTTTTTAACAGTTCCCTTATTTGATGGGCGTTAGGAAAAAGATATATATATATTTTTTGTTTTAAAGCGTGTAAAAAATTAATAAAGGAGTACTATGGAAAAAGACAGATTAATTAATATGGCCATTCTGTATATAGAGCATAAAATTTAAAACCGAGTTTATAATGCCAAAATTACTGACGAATTCGCAAAAAATAAACCAAGACAGAAATTCATGTAAAAAATATGTTTTTTTAAGAAATTTATTTAATGTGTTATGGTATGGAATTTTTCTTTTCTTTTTGCTTATAACTTAATGAGAGTTTTCTAGAAACTTTTTTTTCCTCGAGTTTGAGGCCCCAGAAAAATTTACCGCTTGGGGCCCCCACTTGACTTGGTCCACTACTGAAAGTAGAGTATATTTAATACCAGTGTTCTTTTGATTGATTTACTAAACATCTGTTAATTTTAACTGCTTTGCTCAATTAGTTTGGGTTGATTCCTGAATGGTTTTAAAATGAAATGAGGAGCCTTTCTAAGGAAAGCGTTTGCCATCTGTAGAAAAACAAATAGTAAACATTGGCATAAAAAAATAATGTGTGTTGAAAAGGAAATTTTTTTCATCTGAGAAAATGTTAACAATTGAAAATTAAAATTCATTTTTGAATGTAACCAACAAATAAAATAACTAAACAAAAGAAAAACAAAATGTTTGTTGTGAACAAGATTTCTGAAGTTTCGGAATTTTGAGGTTTCACTACATCTGAGAATGGCACATTTTAAATATGACAGCAATTGATAAGAAATTATCAGCAAAACTTACGCAATTTGTCAATTTTATAACCTCATTGCTAAAGAATTTATAGATCGATGGATTGCTAGTTCCACAATTAACACATACAACCTCATTCATTTCTTGAAGTTATATAATGAATAAGAAAAAAGTTTCAATAAATTAGCAAATTAAATGGAGATAAAAAAAATCAGAGCATATTAATCTTTCGTAAAAAGGAAAACATTTCGTATTTTAATTCAATTTCGCCGATCTAACTCAAATTCTAATCCAAAACTGAAATTTTGAATTCTGGTTCTTTTAAAGCAGCTACAGATACAGTGATTGTAAAGGTTGCCTACAGTTTAACACTCTTGGCTTAATATCTAGAGCAAAATGTAAAACATATAAATATAAGTTAAAATATAAGAGTTATGAACAAGTTGTTCGTATACGAGTTTTTAGTGAATACAAAAATTTGAGTTTCTGATTTTAATCATACATAGGTTACTGAAAAACGGAGAAATTACTTCCGATTTTCTTATGTTATGTAAGAGTTCCCTCAACTTGATATGCAGTTATGCTAATTAATCGGCAGGAAACAAAGAAGTATTTAATTGCATCGATCACGTTAAAATCTCTTTAGCGACTGGTTGGAGCTTCTGGTATTTTGCGTTTTAAGTAATCTTCTGAGTTCTGGAACCAAAATTGACATTTTGTTAAATCTACCCACGCTCATGTTTTCAGTGTATCTAATTAGTTTTCGAATTGTGAGCTGCCCCTGCTCAGCGGGCTCTTCAAAAGTGATATGGAATCGGGGTCTTGGTTGATTTTAGCGTTCTATGGTCTCTTGTTCTTTCTTGTATCGTGTTAAAAATGTTTCAAGAACAAGGGTATTTGTTGATTTAAAGGTAAATATTCCATCACAGTAATAAGTTAAAAGTTGAAAATTTTCATGTTCACCCATGAATTGAGGTTATTGGAGTTATTCATTGATTTAATATTAAAAAAAAAGAATACTGGTCTATTTTATTAAATTTTTTGGCGCTTCAGAATTTTTGGTGTAAGTTAACACATAAATTAACAAGATTTTACTTTTACAAAACTAAAAAAAAAAAAATTTAATGCATTTTATGTGCTTTTTTATAGAAATAATTATTTTCTTGGATCACGTTTTTTTTGTACTCTGTTTTGTTTTCGCCATTTTATCAAGAAGCGGTATTGAGTGTGTGTGGGGTTTACTGTGTTTATCATGATTAAAATGATAATCCTTTTTCCTTTTAATTTACGTTGAATCTGCTAGTTTCACAAATTAATTTCTCAAGAGAAAACAAAATATTCGGTTCGTTAAGAAAATTATAGCAGTTCTGTTTTCTGCCGAAAGAGTAAAAGTAAAAATAAACTCATTGCTCCTTTTAGGTACTGACTATATTTATGTTAGTTGCACGTGTTAGGAGTTAATATTTTTTTACAGTTGGAAAAATATTAACTCCTAACATGTGCAATTTGGTATAGAGCAAAGGTGGAATGTCTGCCCATTAATTCTATTGGTATAGGGTTCTTTAAGTTTAAATTTTAAGGTTGTATGAACAAGGTAGTGGCTTTATTTTTGTTGCCACTGTAAAAATTTATTTTAGTTTTGATTTAATTGCTTGAGTATTTTATTGAATTTTAAAACTCTTTAATGTGAAAAATTAGTTTTTTTTTTTAAAGTTGAAGTTTTATTGTGATTCACTGCCGAGAAACACTGTCAAGAAAATCTCTAAATTATTTAAATGTACCACAACAGGCAAAATGTTTTTGAATTTTTGTGCTCTGTAACTTACTTAATTTCATGTACTTCAAAGTTATTGCTTTCAGCTCATTTATTTATGTTTACTTTTTGCAGGAACATCAAACAAATGCTGCAATTTTGACAATTTACTGACAGTAAGACCATCTACCTGTGAGGCAAGACAAATTTTGAATTGAGTTTAGTTGGCTTCTTTCAAGATGATTATTGAATCTGCATGGTTTCAACGTACATTCTTCACAAAAATGTAATTTTTCAGAGATGGTCTATGACGCAGGGTGAAATTTATTTAATTTAATTATCAAAAAACACTTACACTGCGAAGATTGGTTTATTTTCCTTCGATTTGGATTGATTCTTAGTTGTAAAAGAAAAAGTGGTTTGTTACAGAGAGGTGCTAGATAAAGATGTATTGTATGCAAATATTGACATAGGACATAAAAATCATGAGATGGTGCATGCAATAAATTTATATCTTAACTGGCAGATCATTTCTGTCACTCCGGGTTGGCTGGGTCAGACCCATTGGGTTTTTTCAAAAAAGCCCATTTGAAAACCACAATTTAGTATACATTTTGAGTTTTTTCAAAACAAATCTCAATTTTGCCATCAATTTTAAAATATAAGCAAATGTTTCAGTAAATATGCATACAGAATTGTAGTTATAAAATTTTCTAACAGAATGGATAACTTTTATATATAAATTTTAAATTCACAAGTTTTGTACATATATTATCTATAACTAGCCATTATTCTTCAATGTCATTGTCTCTCTTCAAGAAACGCTGAACTTTGACCAGTTTTACTGCTCTCTCTGCCTTGTCTATTTCTCAACTTTGTCCATATGTTGTCATATGAAGAGAACACACGTTCAATGGATGCCAAACTTGGTTGGCAGCTGAGAAGTCGAGCGAAAAATTTGCAGAATCGTGTGGGGGAACTTATCAAATTTCTGTGTGTTATGTTCCATTAGCAACCACCACTTAATAGAATTATTTTTATACAAGTTCAAAACATCTACATTGAAAGTGTTTTGGGGAAACAACTCGCTGTCTTTGATTTTTGGTATATATTTAGACAATTGGTATATATTTAGGTTTAACAGATTGCAACCAAGTTTCCCCCTGCTTCTCTTGCTCTGTAGACTATATGTTGCCTATACATAATGGGTCCATTATATTAGCCAGGTAAAAATATGGTTGCATTGCTTTATCCATCATTTGTTGTATCTGTCCCTTATATAGCAGCAATTAGATATTCAGTGAGGTCAATCCAGACCTCCACAACTGTTGAGAGGTTTGCCGAATCTATCTGCAACCTATCCAAAGCGACAGAAATTTCCTTTAATACATTCTGTAATGCTGAACTTTTATGGTACACCCCAACATTACTTACAATTCTTCCAAAGTTTGAGTCAAATTGATGTTAATTTTCATTAATAATTTCCACATATTTGTGAAAGTTTTTGATGAAAGTGCTAACGCTTTCAACTTGCGAATTCCAACATGTATCATTTGGAATTTGAGGCACGAGTCCACCTTTTTTCCTTTGATGGATCCTTGATGGATGTGGTGGTTGCGAAAGTATTTATTTACCTCCACAATATTTTTAAGGACACTTTTAGGAGTTAAATCCTTCTCCAAAAGATTTGGATAATGCCCTGAGCATCCGTAGGTTAAAATATCGGGATATCTTATTTATCAATTCCTTCATTTTTTTTCATTGTTTGAGCATACAGCAAATATATTTCTTATCATATTTTTCTCTAAGCCTGTTCGTAAAATTTTCATCATGTGTATATTCTTTTGAGGCAGCAGCATTAGAAGGTACTAGGGGGCCTGCCCCCTGCTCGATAACGCTCGCCAACCCCCGGAGGATTGCTTCGCAATCCTCATTGCGCATGCTCGCTTCGCTCGCCTCAATGAAGACATTTGTCCTAGCAGAAGGGATTGTTTACAAAATATGTTACTAAAAAAAGGTTTTTCAAATCTAAATTTGCTGTATTACAGAAAAAATATATACAGTATCTCTAAAATCAGTATTCAAATGAAAACTTTGTGCAAATTTTGACTCTAAATGTGAGCGTTGCTTTGGAAATTGAATACCCAGCATGTTGTTTGTGTGTACATTTTCCCAGCACTCAAACGACCCACACTTTTTCATTGAGTTTGTAGCCGAAAGTTGTTGTGCAAGCGTCTTGTTGAACTATAATTGTTGGCCCTGAAAAGGACCATTTTTTAAATGGCTCTGAAAAGATCCTCCGCTTTCTTTAATTTATATTATAAACTAACTGCAACAGCTCATTAAAATTTCCTTTTTTTTTCAATAAAATTTCATCCGATAACGCTATAAATTCAATCGATGCGCGAGACTTCGCGATAAACAAACAATCGTACTGTGTTGCCAAAACGCGATTACAAATAACGCCTTTTTTTGCGTGCCACGTAAGAGAATTATATATATAGATACCATTTGCAAAGAAAAACTTACTAACTGCTTTAGATATTTTTTTTGTGCTGAGCAGTACTGGTTGTAGTTATGAAACGTGGCATTTTTGATTGAGAAGCTGGCAGCATACCAGTAACTACACTTGCTACTTTTCCAATTGGCTGCAGCAATGTTGAACGGTGACAGATCATTTGGAGCTGCAGATGTGGATTCATTTCTGGGTATCCCAATCGGAGGGTCATCAAAATCATGGACCTATTCATTTGATGATTTATTCTGTTTTGAGCATTTTGTTAAGTGTGCAAATATTCAGTGTCGAATATGTGCATGCGACTGCGGAGGGGATGATAATAGCACAAAGCGTTTTCTGGGATTTGTGTGCTTTTACTCCTCGGCGACATTCGCTGTGTTTCTTGCAAGAGTTAGGTACATTTGAGATGTTATCAAGTAAAATGAGAACCCACAAACGTATGGATGATGGAATGAGATAGATGGTAGATTGGAGGCATGGCAATCACAAGTACAGAGGATTATAGATCTCCATTTAATAATGCCCAGTGTTGTCAGCAATGTGTGGAAACAGTTTCACGACACTGGATTCATATAGAGAAAACCACAACAAGTTCGTTGAAGAGCCACGATGACTTAAGAGGATCATTATTTGGCACTTTCAGCGTGGCACCACAGGGCTGCTACAGTTGTCACATGAGCTGCCACTGTAACCAGTTTCATGGATTACTATTGCCTGAAGGCTTCATGAGAGGGCTTTATGCCAGAAGATCTAGTGTTTGCCTCCTGGTCACTGCAGCACACGAGCGTGCGTTTAACATGGTGCAGACATCAGTCTTAAACCAGAATTCAGTGGAGCACCGTGCTCTTCACCGATGAGTGGAGATTCAGCCTGGACACTTAATTTTCAATGTACCCTCATCTGGAGAGATCCTGGGACCTGATACCATCCCTACCACATCAGGGAAATGGACCATTGTGGTGGTGTCATGGTCTGGGCAGGTATCATGTTTAACACCCCTCCATGTGTTTGACAGAGGGTCCGTGACTGCTATGAAGTGTAGAGAGATCTTGGAGCTCTATTTTCAACTCTTTAGGGGCGCAGTTGGCCTTTTGATCCTGTTCATGGACTACAACGCTTGTCCACATGGTCGATGTTTATCTGGAAAGTGAGAATATTTGGCATATGGATTGGCCAGCCAGATCCCTAACCTAAATCCTATAGAACATGTCTAGGACGCTCTTTTGGTAGGGCAATTGCATCTTTCCATCCCCTCAGAGAATCATTCTGAAGCTGAAAACTGCATTCCTGCAGGAGTGGGACTGACTGTCACAGGGACTGAACTGCCTTGTGTCCAGTATTTTGTAGCGCTGTGTGACTTGTATGACTGTGAGAGGGGACCATACCCTTTATTAGACTAATTTTCGGTTGTATCTCACAACCTGGGTTTTAGACATTCCTGCACTTGTGAGCTTTACTGACAATCATGCATACTTACCATGATTTTGTGTGGCGCATCTTTCTCTTCTATAACTGTATATTCATACCACATTTCATTGAAATCTGTCCATTAATTTTTCAGAAATTCGACAAAATGTGGGAATTTTTCCAATTTTGAACATGAGTGTAATTGGGGAGTAAAATCTTACTTGATAGGTATTTTCGAGATTCCAGTTAGTTTATTCAGATCACAATATATGCACATTACCAATACTATTGCAACATGTAGTGAGCATCATGTTTGAAGAAACACCTGGTTCCAGCCATAAAATATATTTTGACCAAAACCTGTTTTTGTTGTCATTTGAAATAGATGTAAAACAGATTATTGAACCCTATTGCTGTTACCACCAAACCACTCCAAAGAAATTCTTTGCCTTCTACAACAGTGGATTACATATTGTGCATTGATACAATTGGAATGCTGCCATTGTTTCCTGGAAAGCATTCTGTAGTTCTTTTTCAGCTGAGGAAGGTGTTTTTCCTCTAGAGTTACCGTCTCATATTTGGATGTTATATCTTGCTGACCTATTTATCTGCTGCTATATTTGCTGCTGGTAATGTGTTATATTGTTTCTTAGAACAAAACAGTGGACTGCCATGGATAACGCAGTATTTGTTTTTTTTATGTCAAATCTGGTTCTAGAAATAGATGAAATTATCCAATGCGAAAATTTGCTAGACTTCCAAGATGTAAAGTTGCATGAGGATGGATCTAGAATTTGGTCAAGCATCTGCTTTAAGAATAGTACATGCTTTCAAAAGGCAAAAGAAGTTTGATGTTTGCTTATCCTAGACTTCCCAAGTGACTTGCACAATGAGGATTAGTGACAGTCCATTCCTTCATTACCTAGGTGATGAGACTTTCTCTGAGGAAATGTGTTGCAGTCTATAGATGGCAGCACATTTACCTCTGCATTTATATAATCATTTTGCTTTCTCTTAGCTCTTCCCCATTACTGTTCTGTGGAAGTAACTGATGTTTCTCCAAAGAACATCTTCCTAGATTCCCTTTGACTTTGATGTTGCATTAGCTTTCTTGTCTATAAAGGCTACAGGGTTTAATGTTGGGAATTGCTGAAAATATTACATTCCTCATGGCATAGGCGTAACTAGAGTTTAAAGAGGGGGGGGGGGCTCCCGAAAATTTTGCATTGTACCCCATTAAAAGGGGAATAATATAATTATCTTTTAAAAATTAATAATTATATTCATTAATTAACACTTGATTTTAAAATATCGCAATTTTTTTATTTATACAATATTTACCAGTAACTTTATGGAGAACTTAAAAACTTACAATTCATTAAAATTGGAAATTAAAACGGCGATTTTTTTTTTCGTAAACGTTCTGATTTTTTCTGAACTTTTTTTAGATTTAAACTTTATTTGCTTGAAGCACAGAGGTAAAAATTCTCTCGATTCTGATTCTGTCGTTTACCGAGTGCTCACACAGGGTTCCCACGGGTGCTTAGAAAGTGCTTATTTAGACCTTCCATTTCTAAGAGGCCTTAGAAGTACTTATTTTTCATCAATAGTCCTTAGAAAGTGCTTATTATCCTTTGAAAACAAAATTCAGTTTTCAAATGACGATATTTTTACACAATATTTCTGACCTTTTTTTAGCGGCCTATCGGCGATAAAACTGCTTACGAGTTCGTCATTTAAGATGATTCGGGAACTGGCCTGCTTGAATGGAAACCCTTCATACGCGATATACAAATCGTCGATCGACTCTTGATGAACACGTAAATACACTTTAAAGACTTGAAAAGTCATGAAAATCGTTTTTTTTTTCCGACTTGCGATGCGTGTGGCTTTCGCAACGCACAAAATAGTTGTCATGCTAGACGAACTAGAATACAATCGTCAAGTGTTAATTAACTTTGTTTTATTCAGTTACCGTGAGTGCAATATTTAAAAAAGTTATTTTTATTGATAAGGGAATTTTTAAGTTATTTGGTGATTCAAAAACAATATAAAGATAATTTATTTTAATTAATACTTCTACCTGAGTGGCAACCCGATGTGTTGCAATTTTTAAATCTAGTTTTTTTTTAATACCTTCTAACTCTTTGTAAAAACTATCTCAGTAAAGTTGAATAAAGAAAAATTTTGTAGATTTTCGAGTGATTCTGCTCTTAACCCACTGACTGCTCAATTTGTAGACCGAAATCGCTACAAAAATCGTGTATTTTTTTTTTTCATATTAAAAATCTATATATATTGGAGAATTGAAATATGCATTATTTTCTTTCTAGAAAAGATTTTTTATATAGATTTTTTATCATGAGAAACTAAACTGTCAGAAAACCTAATTTCAGATGTTTTCGCAAAAAAAATAATAATTTCAATTGAATTACAGTTAATTTCTATTTATTACATAATATAAAAAAGTAAAAGAAAATATAATGCACTGAGAAAAAAAACAATGTAATTTAGTATGATAGAGTTCAAAGCAGGGTTCAAGGCAAAGTCCAACTTCACAGTTCTTGCACCAGATACGTGTTTCTTTGCGAATTTTTTTTCTGTAGGCATCTTTTCTTGAACAGCATTATTCGTAATATTTGGTCATGAAAGAAAAGTTCAAATAACTCAATATACTTGCATTGTTAGCTATATGCACAGTAATTCCCGGATTTCCACGAAAAGGAACTGGAGGAGGAGGAATATTCTTCATATCAATTTTGCACTACTGCCTAACGCTTTGCAAGTTTATTGAATCATGATCAGATTCATCGCTATCTGAGAAGCAGTCCGAAAAATCTATATCACTATCAAAACTAAAATCACTTTCAGAATCTGATAAATCGGGAATATATACTCTGTCAATCGCTGAACGTTTTCTAGCAGCCATTACTGATTAGAAAAAGGCGCGAAGTTAGAGCGGTAAATACAAAGTACCTTCAAATGCCGCAATTTAGCGGACGACTAGCGACAACTGTTGACCAAAATCTAAATTTAACGTCTAACACTGTATGTAATTTATTTCATTGGTTAAACGGTGAAAGAGCGGGATGCGCTCCTCAATAAAGATAGAAAAACACCTGCCCGCGAAAATCGCGGGATGAGCAAATTTTGCTACATTTGAGTTGCCCGTGGAAATCGCGGGATAATCAGCCAGTGGGTTAAAAGTTGAAGCAATCAGTTATCAGTTCCGGAAAAAAAAAAACGATCGATCGCAAAAGCATAAACCAGAGTTCTAGACAACCGGGAAAAGTCGTTTAAAACTCAAAATTCGGATGTTATCGTATTTGGCCGCTGACCGAAAACAAAAGTAATTTTTCTGTGCTTTATAATTTTTTTCTCTTTGTATCCGGGTGACAAATACACTCACGCCCCAGTTCGACCAAACTCGTAGTGTGTCCAACTTGCCGTCTCAAATGATCCCAGTTATGCTCGATTGGTGACAAATCTGGGGATCGAGGCAGTCTTGTGACATCCTTGCTGTGTGTGGTCGAGCATTGTCTTGTTGAAAAATGGCTCCTGGGAGCCCTGCCATGAGTGGCATCACATGTGGCTGAAGGAAGTCACACCAGCTGTGGGAGCGGTGTGTCGCTGTTAAGCGAAGGCAGGACTGAGGTGTTCACCACGGGGCCTCCACACACGAACACGATTGTCATCAGTGCTCAAATTGAATCTAGATTCGTCGCTGAAGACGACTTGGTTCCATTCCGTTGCAGTCCAATCCCGTCGTGCGCGACACCACTCCAAACGGAGGCTTCGGTGGGTGGGTGTGATTGGCAGATCACGAAATGGGCGCCGCGATACCAGATGTCCTTCAGCCAGGCGCCTTACGATGGTTCGGGAAGACACAGGGGCCCGTAGTGAAAGTTCTGCCTGTGTCTGGATAGCGGCCAATGATGCAGTTGGCTCTACGCGTGCGTTTCGTATGATGTGATGGTCTTCTCGATGACTGGTCTGTCGATAGCGTTCTGAGCCTGGTCGCCGTGTAAATGACATCTCTTCTGTCCACTGGTCCCAGCACCTCACAGTAAAATCAGAACAGCCTACTTGACGAGCTACTCGCCGAGCTGGCCACCCAGCTTCCATCATCCCGATGATTCTTCCTCTCTCGAACTCTGACAGTTGCTCATATTGTCTTCGATGGCGGCGTAACGGCATGTCTACATCAGCGTTTCCTTTGCAAAATATTAAGTATACTCAAACAAGCTCTGCTTACCTGTGTAATTTGATCCTCTTGAAACTTTTGGACCTACAATAGTTTTTCAAAGGTGTATTTGTAGCTGATCGCAAAAGCAACTTCATAATTTTAGTTGATGAATGCCGCTCGCATGGTGTAATACTTATTTCCTTGGATATCAGTACTTCCTGAGTAGCACGCAAAACAAACAAGCGTTGGTTTGATACTTTAAAAAATTCACTCTCAAATTCTCTCCCAATTAATTTATGCAGAACAATAAAATTATGCATTATGACATTTACAGCATCCACAGCTGGATACTTTAATCCACCTGTATCGCAATTATGTATATGCTGAAAGCCTGAATAAATAATTAGTGGTTTTTCAATAACTAAATTGCCACTACAACTTTCACATTTAATCCTTTTTACAACTGAATGACAACAATAACCAGCTAAATATGTGATTAAAGGAATGCTATCAGAAATTGAATCTATGTCATTATCTGTGACCTCAATATCTGGAATCAATATGGCTTCATAAACGCATATAAACCCTTTTATACATCTGTATATTTTACAGTAGAATCCGCGTACTGTAATTACTTCGACTCCCAGAGTTTGATAACAATAACCGAGTAATAATATTAACCAAAAAATCTGAAAAGTGCTGTTCTATAGATATTTGTAGAGTACAGATTTTGGTTTAACCAAAAGAGCACGCTAGGCTTAGTTCAATAAAGTTATGTTTGCGAATTGTTGGATACCATTATAATACGATATATTATTAAACTTGCTGAATAATTAACATAACCAAAGAAGAATAAAACAGGATGATCACATATGCTGGGCCTTTGGTGATTCGAAAAGAATTTCGTAACCTAACAAATATTTCATTGGTTTCAATTACTTAAAGCAGTGGTCCCCAACCCGCGGACCGGTACCGGTCCGTGGATCAAATGGTACCGGGCCGCCCAAGGAATATTAAATTATTTCCATATTTTTTACTGTAGTGTATTTCTCTCGGGTTTGTGCGACTTTCCATTGGCAAGAGGTTGACCGGGAGCTGAGAGACGTCACCTAAAGCCGCACCAATATCGTGATATCGGGACGGTTTTAGGTGACGTCTGGAGCTGAGCGGCTGTAAGCGGTAGTGGCGTTGTAAATATGGTAAAGAAAAAGTGTGTATCGCTCTTTTCTCTGTTCACCGGCACTTTCTCATGTTCAACAGTGCTTGATGTACGTGTATATTGTGTCTGTACAAATTAGAAAAAAAATGAGTACGAAACAGACGTTGTTAGAAAGTTTCTTCGGTAAAAAGAAAAGGCCCAGTGGAGAGACAGAAGAAGAGTCTTCAACATCAAAGAAACATGTAACTTTTAACAGACAATACCATGAGTCCTACTTGAAATATGGATTTATCGGGACAGGTGATTCCTGCACACCAAAACCACTCTGCATAGTTTGCGGCGACCAGCTCTAATGAGGCAATGAAACCTTCAAAACTGCTTCGCCACTTGAATGCGAAGCACCCTGGATTTAAAGACAAGCCCTGGAGTGTTTCGAAACAAAAAAACGGGAACACGAAGGACAAAATAAATTTATGAGTGCCATCACATCAATAAAGGGGATTGCACTGAGAACATCATATTTGGTGGCTAACCGTATTGCTAGGCTAAAAAGCCATTCACAGTCGGTAGAGAATTGATCTTGCAACCCACTAAAAACATTTGCCGTGAACTTCTTGGAGAGGCTGCTGTGAAAAAGAGAGCACATGTGCCTTTGTCGGCTGGAACTGTGACTAGGCGCATTGCGGGAATATAGCCGAAGACATTGAGACACAATTGTTGGAGAGGATTAATACATCACCGTGGTAAGCACTCCAGGTTGACGAATGTACAGATATCGACGACAAGGCAATACTACTTGTTTATGTGCGATATATCTATATCAGGAGGATGAGTATGCGGATTTGTTATGTGCACTATCTTTGCCAACCAACACCACAGGAGCAGAACTGTTCAAGTCACATATGCACATATGTCGGCATATGCACAGACGGAGCTGCTGCATGACCGGACGACTATCTAGTTTAACTGTTCGGATTAAGAGTGCATTGTCTCATTCACAGGGAAATGCTGACAAGCCGAAAAATTTCACCTGCATTTAACAGCGTATTGATTGATGCCGTTAAAGTTATTAACCACATCAAAGCACACACCTTTCACTCGCGCCTGTTTGACCAGCTTTGTGAGGAGATGGACGCAGAGTACAGATGCCTTCTCTTATACACAGAAATAAGATGGTTATTCAGAGGAAAATCGCTAATCAGAGTATTTGAATTAGGAGAGCTATTGCAAAGATTTCTCTCGGAAATAAGTCACAGCTAGCAGCACATTTCAGTGACAAGGTATGGGCCGCAAAATTGGCTTACCTGTGTGACATATTCAGCCTGCTCAATGAACTCAATCTGTGCCTTCAGGGGAAAATGACAGCTGTTTTCAAGTTGGCAGACAAAGTAGCTGCATTTAAAGCCAAACTGGAATTGTGGGGACGGCGCGGGAACAGAGGCATTTTGGACATGTTTCATACATTAGCGAGGATTTTCGGAGACTGAGTCTGAACATTCATTCTCCCAGTTGGTGCACGATCACCTGTCTTTGCTTTTAAAAGAGTTCGAGAACTTCTTCCCAACCACTAAAGTCCCACGAACTGGTAAGGAATGGTTCCGCGACCCATTTGTCGACAAATCAGGCGAATATAGCATGTCTGTGCAAGAAGAATATCTACTGCTGGATATTGCAAATGATGTCGGCCTTAAAACTATGTTCGAGACAACAACTCTGCCGGTGTTCTGGATTAAAGTAATGGCAGAATACCCTGAGATTGCCACCACAGCACTTAAATCCCTATTGCCATTTCCGAAAACCTATCTGTGTGAAACGGGGTTTTCTGCAGTGACAGCAACCAAACAAAACAGCGTAATAAACTGGACATAAGTAACACACTTCTGGTGTCATTGTCTCCTATTACCCCCAAATGAAACTGGATTTTATTTTGAAGGCATGTTTAAATGCAATTAAATTAAAATTATTAAATCAAAACAGTCTAAAATATAAACAATCAACGTCCCCCCCCCCTCCCCCTCAGCGGGCCGTGGTAAAATTATCAAACGTTGACCGGTCCGCGGCGATGAAAAGGTTGGGGTGCACTGACTTAAAGTATATTAAAAATGAAATCAACATACCTTTTTCTATCTTTCTTAGCAACTGCGAGTGTAAAATTTAATCACGATAATCCTGTTACGAGATTCTCCTTGAATAAAATTCTTCAATCGTTCTCTACAAAATACACTTTATTCTATCTCACTCCACACATAGAAATATTTACACGGCTGCCTTATCGGGCATTCTTTTTTGGAATTACACGAAAATATAATAGTAACTAGTGTTCAAACGATAATACGAAAATGTAACAGTAATTAATGTGATATATCTTGATACCACTACTTGACAGAGGCAGCAACATGACACAAAGCGTTGTCGTCCTGGAAGTGACATTCGTCCATTCCATAAAATTGCTAGAGCTTAGGAAAAACCTGATGGTCCAAAATATTCATGTTGGCGTCGGCGTTTAATTGACCAGGGACAACATGCAAAGGTCCCAGGCCATACCACAAAAAACACCCCCAAACAAGTAGTCTGATTTTATGCTAATCTCAGCTGGCGTCCGGTCCATTATTATAGGATAGTGGATATGTCCTCAGAAACTGTTGCCTCTGGCTGATATTGAGGTTGGAGATTAAGTTTCTAAAGCGCTTCAGAATGTAAGAAGGAAATGAATTTATTTTTCCTAAAGGCTCGGAAGCATTACATTGCTAGTGTTTAAATATCTTTAAAGAAGTCCTCCTTCAGTTCATCTCTCCTCTTGAGACTCGTGTTGAGTGTGCGACAAGTATTAGAAGTTGCAAGAACAATGTCATGGGAGGTCTCAACAGACATACTACTTTATGAGTGGAAAATACGCCCAAAGAATAAAGCCTTTTTATGTTTACTGTGACCAGTTCTTCACACTGCGAGACATTAGTGGTATGGATCCTAAATACCAGTTGTGTCAAAGCTAGTGAAGACTGCTCTGTCACTTTCTCATGGCAGTGCTGATATTAAACATGGCTTCTGTCTCAGAAAGAGCTTTTACACGAGACAGCATCAATATTAGAACGCGCACTCAATGCATTGATGACGGGTCAAAAGAAGTTTGGCAAATTTTGACAATCAATCTTATTTGATGCCAATCACATCAATGCTAATAGACATGGGAAGGGTTGCATATAAAGCCTACAATACCTATTTAGAAGATATAAAATTGACTGCACAAGAAAAATTAGAGGACAGGAAAGAATGGAAGCAGAGAAAACAAAAGAAAGGTAATAGAAGAACGAAAACTTAAAATTATTCGTAGAGGATGAGGCGTTGGACAGCGCTTCAAAATTGTTAAAGGAAACCAATGATAGGCTATGAAAAATAAAGATATCAAGGAAGCAGTACTTGCTCAGGCAATGATTGAAGTGGCGGCAAAAGTCTCAGATGATGCTGGTCAGCAAAGACAGACTTAGAAAATTGCACATTCTTCTGTCTTAAGAAAAAGACGAGGTTAATTTCAGACTTTTTTTCTACAAGAAAAAAAAAATCAGACTTTCAAAGAAATGGAAGAAATTCTTCAAGCTGTGTCAAAAATAAACAACATATTTAAAATTCATGATTACAAATTAAATTATTTTTTTGTTAATATCGTTTTAAAATAATATTATTTTTAAGTGAAGAAAATAAATATCCTTCCATAGAAAGAAAAGAAAATGATGGGTGTGACTGGGGTGTATCTTTTTTCTTTTCTACCTCTATACTTGAATATATTTGGCATTATTGTTCGATTGGTCACTCCTTTTTGTTCGATTAGTCACTTTGCCACTCCTCTTTGTTCGATTAGTCACTTTGTTGCTCCTTTTGTTCGATTAGTCACTTTGTCACTCCTTTTTGTTCGATTAGTCACCGACACTCCTTTTTGTTAGATTAGTCACTTTTTTACCCCTTAAAACCTGTTATAAGCTCTGTATTTATAAAAACACACGACATAAATCTAAATGCAAGAAAGAGTAATGTATAAACATTCCGGAAACATTTGCTTCAGAAAAAGTACTGAAGATGTGCTGCGGACTCTTGTTTGTAACAAAATGAATTGAGAATTCTTGAGCTGACACAATTAAAGAAATAGCCAAGGAATACCCATACTGCTTTACTAACACGTTTTATAAAGCTAAATGATTGCAGAGCTAAATGACTTGTCTTATTGCACTTTGATCAATCAAGCCACTTTAAAGAACCCCTTAAGGAATTTTGACTTCTAATAATATGTAGGCTGTTAAGAAACAGTGATTATATATAATATATAAACGTATGTCGAAAAAGAAATGAACCACCCAAAATATCTATTCATTGACGAGTACGTATCGAAAATTCGTTTGCGCCGACCTTTGTAGTACTGCGTAACTAGGGTTGATGACTGAGGGGGGAAAGGTGTCCCGAGAAGTATGTACTGTACTCCAATAAAAAGAGGAGACATCAGGAAAAAGTTTGTATTTTCTTGTTAAAAATTATATGGGGGTCATTCCACGTCAGTTCAACCAGGGTCCGACACCCATGGTCTCAGATTTTGATGAAACTTTGCATGTTTGTTCCTTTTATGGATTTAAGAACACGTATAATTTTTTTTTTGCTCTATCTCAAATGGCTTATGTTTTATAGCCTGTTAAAGTTTTTGAAATTTTCCGGTTTTTATCGAACAGACGGAGGAAACCAAATTTGTTTTTTATAGAAAATAAATTATATCTCACTTGTTTATCAACCAATGATGATGAAATTTTTTAAGAGTTTACATCAATATGTAAGGAGTCCAGAAAAAAATAAATTATACCTGCAAGTATCTTATGCATTGTCAGAAAAAAATTCCAAAGTTCTATTTAAAGATTTGAAAAATAAAATGGCGAGTTCTACGCTAAGTGCAATATCTTCAAAAGGGTTAAGGGCAATCAAAATTTTTTTTTTGTATTCTTGTTCTAAAAGATATGCTCTACCACATGGAAAAATAAAATGAATGGTTTTTTCACTCCTTTATTATTTTTTCTCACTTTAAGATAGAAATCACTTAACTCACTAATTTTCTTAAAACCGTTCAATTAAAGTTACAATTTTAGTAAAATTTTAACTACAAATGTCACATATCAACCAATTGCAAATAAAATTAGACAAAGCTAACACAAATAATTTAAAATTATTAAAGTAATATAGTGTAATTAATATTGTTAATCAGGCCTGTGTGTTTGTGTACAAAAAAATGTTTTAAAATAGGTTATCCACAATTATATCTTGAGATTATTTAGAAATAAGATAATTAATTTCTTTATTTTTAACAATTAGGTCTAATTAAAGTAAATAAAATTACATTACAATTTAAATTTAGTTTTAAAAACTAGTTCTAAACTAGAGTACTCACTAACACAGTAACTTATTTCAAAAGAAATATTATAAGCAATAAATACACTCAAGCTGTGACAAAAAAGATGTGTTTTCAATTTTGATTAGTACCTGATATGGTGTGTTTTGGCTGGTGCCACTAGCACAGACTTAGTGTATGTTTGCACAATACATCAAAATGTGATTTTATTGATTCACTGAGCAGGTATTGAAGAGGATTACAAAGACCTTTTTCGTATATTGTTTGTGAAGGAACAGTAAGAGAATATATGCTAAGGCATTGCGACAAGTGTCCATCAAAATATAGCCTTGTCCAGTTTTTACAGTCAAAATTTGAGAACTATGATGATGAAGACCCTGTCAAGTACAATCACTGGGTTTTGACTGATCGAACTGAAATGATAGGGTGCTCGAGCTCAGTTGATAACTAAGTTGACTACTATAAGGTTATAGGATATTTAATTCCAGCTTTTTCTGTATATTTTTTTTAAGTGCAGTGCTTTTTCTGTGTATTTGACTTGGTGCTTTTTCTGTAGGTTTGATTTTGTTTTGTGCTTTTTCTGTGCATTGATTGTTACTTTGGATAAGCATGGGTATAGTTAGAATGTTCAAGGAGATGCGGACAGAGGGAGCCAATGGGGAGTTTTGTGGGAATATGGTTGAGGCAGGAAAGGGGGGTGTGAGTGGGGTTAAAATGTCAGAGAAGGTTGAATTTACATGCAAGAGTTGCTCAGAGGTGGGAGATTTGAGGAAGGAGCTGGAGGCTTTGAAGGTGAGGGCTGCAGAGGGAGTGGAAAAGGGTGTCCAATGTGTAGACTTGGGGCATGTTGATCAGGGGGATAAGGTAACTAGAGGGGTAGTGGTTGGAGATTCAATGGTTAGGGTTTTGGGAGAAATGGTAGGGCGTAAAAAGCGCAATTTTGCAAGGTGTTGCTTGCCAGGTGCCAGGGTAAAACATGTAGTTGAGGCAGTTAAGGCAGGTGTGGTTAAAGGGGAGGAAAAGGCAGTAGTGTGGGTGGGAACAAATGATGTAGAGAGGACTACTAATGTTGAGTTTAAGAGGGAAGCAGAAACACTTTTAAGAGGCATTAAGTCTCATGGGGCAGAGGTAACAGTATTAGGATTACTACCTAGGTATGGGTTAGGTAATGGGTGGTTAAATCAAAGGGCCAATAAGATGAACGGGTTGTTAAGGGATTTGTGTGAGAGGGAGGAGGTTAAATTTGTAGATGTTTGGAAGGAGTGTAGGAGGGATTGGATAAGCAGGGACAATTCGAATTTAAGCTTGATAGGTAATAGGGAGGTTGGCAAGCGGGGTTTGAACATTCTGGAGTCAAAAAACTAGAATACAAGCAGGGATGGGAAGGACATAGAGGGTTGACAGTACACAGTAATTGCTCAGGAAAACTAACAGGGTCTAAATTGCAGGAGACAAACAATACAAAGGGAAAGTGCAATGTAAGGGAGAAAAACAATACCAAGACAAATAATACAAGGGGAAAGTGCAATATAAGGGTGAAAAATAAGCTAAAAGTATTTTATTGTAATGCTCGCAGTGTGAGAAATAAAATGGATGAGCTCAAGGGAATTGCACAAGCAGAGGATATAGATATCATTGGGATTACTGAAAGTTGGGCAAGCAGTGAAGATGCACAAAATTTAGAATTAAGTGGATTCACAATATTTAGGGAGGACAGAGTTGAATAGGAAAGGGGGTGGGGTTTTGATTTATGTGAGATAATTCTTAAACTGTACGGAAATTAAGTTAAATAGTAAAACTGAGGGTATAGAATCAGTCTGGGTGAAACTGAATACAGACAAAGGCAAAGGACTAATTCTGGGCAATATATATAGACCTCCTGTTTGTAGTGAAGAGCAGGAAAAGGGCATGTGCAATCTGATAAACGAAGCATGTCAAAAAGGAGAATTAATTTTAATGGGGGACTATAACTATCCAAATATTGACTGGACAAACAATCTAGCTACAAATGGGAAAGGGGCAGAATTTTTGGAAGTGATACAGGATTGTTTTTTGTACCAGATGGTGTATGAGGATACTAGGGACAATGCAATATTGGATTTGATTCTCAGCAATGATGAGGATAGGGTGAAGGATTTGGTTATAGGTGAGCCAATGGGAGAAAGTGATCATAGAAGTATCAGATTATGTATAAATTTTCAGTCAGCATACACAATCAATAGTAGGATAATTCCAAATTTCAGAAAGGTAAATTTTCATAAGATAAAAGAAGAGTTAAAGGAAACATTCAAAGGGGGATTATTAGCACCGTATCATTCTGAACAATGGGAGGAATTCAAGAATAAGTTAGACAGGGTGTTAAAAAAACATGTAACGTTCAGGAAAAAAGGAAAATCTAGAAAATTGCTCCCTATGTGGTTTTCAGGGGAAACACAAAAAGCTTTAAAATTAAAACAAAGAACATACAGGGTATATAAAAGCACTGGTAACGACAGGGACAAGGAGGCATATCAGAAAGCCAGAAAGGAGTTTAAAACTATTAGTCGGAAGCAAAAGGTGTCCTTGGAGGAAAAATTAGCAAGGGAAATAAATATAAACCCAAAAGAATTTTTTGCATATGCAAGTGGTAAAAATAAATTTAGCACTACACTGGGCCCGTTAGAGGGGAAGGGAGGTGAATTAATTCAAGACGAGGTGGGAATGGCAAACGTGTTAAATGACTTTTTTCTGGGGGTTTTCAATGGTAACTATAGTTTTAAAAAGGATCCCAAGGATGAAGCCTTTGCAGGGGGTATAATTAAAGAATGCAAATTCAACAGGGAAGAAATAGTACATCAGTTGAAAAGAATTAAGCCATCTAAAGCACCAGGGCCAGACGATATTTATTCGAGAGTACTAGTGGAATGCGCGGAAGAACTGGGGGAAGTAATTCACACGATATTTAATTCAACATATAGCACAGGTTGGGTGCCAATGGATTGGAAGTTGGCCAACATAAGTCCAATTTTCAAAAAGGGAATACAAAGTGATCCGGGCAACTATAGACCAGTAAGTCTAACATGAGTAATTTGCAAAATATTTGAATCTCTGTTAAAAAAGCATATAATGTTATACTTGGAGGAGGGGGGACTGTTATCAGAGAATCAGTATGGGTTCAGGAATGTCAGATCCTGCTCTACAAACCTTTTGAAGTTCTACGAAAAAATTACTGGGGAGCTGGATAATAAGAGCAGTGTGGATATCATGTACATAGATTTTCAAAAGGCTTTTGATAAAGTACCTCATGAGGCATTACTGTTTAAATTGGAAAGGCTGGGGATTCAGGGAAAAACATTAATATGGATAAAGAATTGGTTATTGGGTAGAAAGCAGAGAGTGCAGGTAAAAGGAAATTATTCACAGTGGACAGAAGTTATAAGTGGGTTGCCTCAGGGATCAGTTTTGGGACCAATTTTTTTTATAATTTTCATAGATGATATAGGTCAGGGGATCAAGAATAGAATCAGTATATTTGCAGATGACTTAAAAATATGGGGGACAGTGGATACCAAGTTACAGATAGAAAATTTACAAGGGGATTTTGATAAGATATCCGAATGGGCTGTAAAATGGGGTATGTCATTTAATGTAGGGAAATGTCAAGTTCTGCATATGGGTTACAGAAACAGTGGAGCCGAGTACAGGCTGCAGGGAGTAAAGGTAAAGGAGGGAGAAACAGTCAAGGATCTTGGGGTGATAATTCACAGGGATTTTAAAATGGGTCACCAATGTTCAGCTGCGGGTAAAAAGGCTAATAGGTTATTGGGGTATATTAAAAAGACTGTAACTTCAAGGGATAAGAATATAATCTTGCCATTATATAAGGGTTTAGTAAGACCACATCTAGAATATGCTGTACAATTCTGGGCTCCATATATGAGAAAGGACATAGAATCAATTGAAAGGGTTCAGCACAGAGCTACAAAACTAATAAAGGGGATAGCAAATTTCGACTATAATGAACGTTTAAGTAAACTAAACATGTATACACTGGAAAGAAGAAGAAGGAGGGGGGATTTGATTCAGCTTTTCAAGTTTGTAAAACAAGGGGACACAGAGGGCTTTAATTTCAATAGGGATAACAGAACAAGGGGTCATGGGTATAAATTGAATAAGACACATTTTAATCGGGATTTAAGGAAAAACTACTACTTTAATAGGGTAATAGACAGTTGAAACGCGTTGCCAGAAAATATAGTTAATTCAAAGGGAGTGTACGAATTTAAGACGCAATTGGATAGTCAGTGGGAATTGGAGAATTCATAAACAAAGGACCAGCCTTGTTGGGCTTGAGCCTGTAGCTGGTCGTCAATATTTGTATTTGTATTTGATGAGGTTAGTGATAACTTAGTAGAAAAACTGAACAGGTCACACAATACCTCATTCATACATTGCTAAATCACAAGATTCATTTATTAAAAGTTTAAAGGAAGCGGTTTCTTTAAATACAGCTGTTATCTCTGGATTTTAGGGAAAATTATGCTTTCACAATACAAAAAGAGGCGCAAGGTTACCACTGGACCTCAGATTCATGCACTATTCATCCTGTCATTATTCATTCACTGCACTGATGCAAGCAATAAAAAACTGAATTTACCTTTGTATCAAATCTGATGACCTTAAACATGACGCGAGTATGGTGTATGAGATCCAAAAAACTGTAACTACCTTTCTGAAAGAACTACCCACATAGAAAACATTCACTACTTCAGTGACTGATGTTCTCTCTCTCTCTCTCTCTGGGCAATATAAAAATAAATACAACTTCATTAATCTGTGTCTGCATGAAAAAGACTTTCAACTAAAAGCCCAGTGTTCATTTTTTGCAACCAGTCACGGTAAAACAGAATGTGAAGGAATATGGGTTTAACGTAAGACACTTTGAAATAATGCTTTATATTAGTAGGAACCGTCTGGATCTGATCAGGCCAACCTTTATCACAATACTCATACACTATTTTTAACTCGGGATCATTTTGAATAGCCTTCTTAAATTCAGTTAAACTTCGTTCACTTATTGGAAGTTGCTTAACAGCATGAACAACACTTAACATCTGTGGGTCATCACTGACCTTATCTTTATGACATGCCCGAGACAGTGTACCTTTTATGTAATCAATTTCATATTCATATTTTAACAATTTTAACATTCTTTGTAGTCGTGACGATATATTTCATATTGGCTTATTTACAATACTAGTGAGTGGCTTATGATCATTTTGAGTAATAAATTTTTTTCCATATACAAAACTGTTTCCATATACAAAACCCTCGAGTATCTTGTCCCAGCCTTTCAGCCAATCCTCAAAAATTGTCATCCATGCATTACTTACTGCTTCGATATTCCACCGGCAACTGGCGTGCTTGTCAATTTTAACATGCACTTTAACAAGGTGGGGGAGGGTCGTGCAAATAAATCAATGTAAACACATTAAATATTGTTGAGTAATTTTCAGTTACCATCAGATTTACCTTATTACTAGTAGTTACCTTTTCCTTTCTTTCTACCTGGCACTTTTTTTCACTGGCAGGCAAACATTTTCTATGTGACAATCTTGGAACAAGCGTGTCATTTACTCTTACTAAATTTGCAGTTAGGAAATTTGTGCCCTATTTCTCCACATGAGTAACAAGAGTGCTTGAAAAACTATCACTTTCCTGTTTGCTTGTAAATTGCTTCATTAAAAACACATCTGCCGGGGTCATTTTGTCTCCACGCTAATCTGACGCATTTCTGGAAGCCGCTTCCATTGACAAAGCTATTTCTGAAGCTCTCTCGAACGTTAAATTCCTCTCCGACAACAGCTTCTTCTGTGTAGCATCATCGTTAATACCAAACTCCAGCCTCTCTTCGCATCTGCGACAACGTGGTGCCGAAATTACAATATCTCGCCAAACTTCTAAGTTCAACGATAAAAGTTGCGACAGATTCACCCGACTTTCGGTTTCTGCAGTTGAACCGAAAACGTTCTACAATTTCGAAAGGTGGCAGCCCAAAATGATTTTGTAGAACTTCCAGTAATTGTGCTCAAGTTGTAGTGATCGGTTGTTCAGGTGAAAGCAAGTTTTTTAGTAGGCTGTATGTTTCGCTACCCACAACTGAAATCAAAATAGCTCTCTTGCGAGCTTCGTCGGTGACAGCATTTGCCACGAAAATCTCCGAAAGTCTTTCCGAATAGTCCAAAAACGATTCTTTACCTTCTACAAATTCTTCCAACGCTCCGAACAAGGCCATACTGCACGTAAGTAATCAGTAGTTAGCGCTGTACTCTAGGCCTAACTCCACTTGGAATTCAATTTAGCTCCAAAATCAGCTCGTCGCCAAAATATGCCGAAAACGGAAAACTCGTCCTGAAAAAAGTCACTATATCATAAATTTTGTCCCGAAGCTTTATCAAATTTTTTAAAGGCGAAAAGAGAAGGTGACTGCAGTTGAACTTTAAACAAATGAAAAAATGAAAATTGCAAATAAAATGCAAACTGCAAATGATGAAATTGAACAATAAGGACAAAGAAATTATCCAAACTGAAAAAAAAAACTCCCCTAATCCAACCACACATTCTGAGACAGTTTTTTTTAAATACACAAATTGATGTATAATTTTTTTACAAAATTCATTTGATGCATAAAACATAGAAATAAAAAATTTACACGTAGAAAAGTTTTAAAGCAGGGCTCGAAATACCCGGGTGCACAGGTGCACTGTGCACATGAAAATAAAATTGTGCACCTAATTTTTTCCAGCTAGGCATACCTATGCACCTAATTTAAAAACTTAGGTGCACAAGGTGCACCTGTATTAAAAAATATATTTCGAGGCCTGTTTTTAAGTAATTATTGATTTTTCTTCAATTTTTATTAAAATTTCAAGTATTCAGAAGAAATGAATATAATATAGAGCATTTGTTTAATATGTTCATCTACTTTGCAATGATTTATGGTTTGTCTTTATTTTTAAAATTTTATTTAGAAAGCAACTTGTATATTAAAGCTTAAATTTGATAATAGAGTCCTCTTTTTTCGAGATTAGATTGTAATCAATAAAAAAAACTGATTTTAAGGTATAATTGAATATAACACCCACAAAATCCTGTAAAATCAGATCATGCATTTATTTTAGAAAATCCCGAAAAAGTCCCAAAATGGACCAACAGAAATTTATAGGCACCCTGTATTAGAACATCAGAGAAGCACACAGAAATGAGGACATATTGGAAGATTCGGAATTGTTATTTAACTAAGAATCATTATTTAAGCTGAGAATTAACACTCAAGATTACCAACCTATTCACATCAGAGCATCATGGAACATGCCGTGTTGTCGGCATGTTCGTCAGAGAACAACATAAAAAATGTAAGTGGAAGTTGTAGTATATGACACACCATCCATCGCTTTTTCAATCCACTCAATAATTAAGTTATGGAAGTTAGTGACCCATTTGGAGCTGCCCTCTAAGAAAGGGCATTTTTGTCGCAGTTGTGCACCTCAAAAGGTGCATACGTTTCAAAATTTCGGGCAACAAAGTGATAGTCCAACTGTTAGCTCCTCGAATATCGGCATCCTTTTATCACTATGTGTGAATTTGAAGCAAATGTTATGCCGCTCAGTTTCAATTTGAATTTCTTTTATATTCTTTGATCACCCAGGTAGTTGACGGGACATCTTTTTTTAACCGTTTTGTTTGCGAAATTGTATTTGAACTTGTTGCCTCCCCGAAGTTGATAACGAAACAATATAGTTGATTTCACAAATATACGGTGGTCGACAGTGCCCGGCTTTTATACATTTTATGCTTCGGGCGCACGATATCACAACGTGACATCATACCAGGACCGTCACAAACTGGTCCGTTTAACCGACGTAAGGTGGTCCATTTACTGATGTGATTTCTATGGTATTGAATAGAAAATGATTCTGTTCACAAGGAAACTGTCCCTAATAAGCGACTAGTCCCATTATCCAGTGGTCCGATAAAACAGAGTGCACTGACACAATGAAATAAATTTTTCAGCTTGCAATATCAATATTATATTAATGAAAATAACACTGTCATAACAGTAACATCTTGTCAATTTAAATAACGTTGTAAATTATAAAAATGCAATAAGTTAAATTCTTGTTTTTGTTTCGGAATTTAATGATAATCTGTAAAGTTATGGGTGGTATATAATGTACGAATGGAAATACGAGGTCATAAATTTATTTTATTCAAGCAGCCTAAATCTGTTTGCAAATATACGATTTTTAAAAGTGCTTACTCGCGTAAAGCTTTCATTTGTGGGAAATGTTGATTTGATATTTTTAGGGACCGTACGAGCCTTCTGATCCGAAAGAAAAACATCTGGTTTGCTACTGCACACTGAACAGGTGTGGATTTACTTACTCCCTTTTACTTGATAAAAATCACTGAATACATGATAAAATCTCAAAGTTTGACAAATGGTTTAATAAGAAGGCTCAATGTTTAACAATTTACCAAAATCCAATTTTAGACCTAAATTATAGGAAATTAAAATAAAGCAGTTTGTAAAGCAGTTTGCAACTCTGTGAGAGTAGCTGGGGATGGGAAACGTTCAGACACAGCATGAGATGACGGCACAACGCAGACTTAAACTCCTATATCGATTGAACCCTTGTGTTGCTATCGATATCGTTAATTTTTTAATATTTTCTGGGCATTTTTAAGTAAGTTTTAACTAGGTTATATTGTTTATTCTGTTATCTGACGTTCAAGTCGTAATTGTCCTTTTCGTTCGATTTCATCAAAATTCAAGTTCAATTACGTTTGCTGCAATTATGGAAGTTATTTTGTTAAGATATTAATAAGTAGGTTTGCGCTGCTGTCCCCTCAGATAATGCCTCACGTGTGGTTACATTCCAATAGCCCCTGCCAATTCAAAATTTTCTGGTTCTTGGGATGTTGGGATGCTTTAGTGTTTTCTCACTCCCCCAACCATGGAAGGCTTTACTGGCTGGCAAATGCAGGTTGGTATTGCAGTGCAGATGGCGACGTAGTAAACTATGAAAGCACCTCTTTCACGATTTTAAACATCTCACTCTCCTCCAAATTATAGTTTTCGTTTTCCGATGACTCCTCATCTTCCAAATATACTAATAATGCTATGTCTAGATCGTACATTCTTCACCGTAGTCTGTCCGTCTAAGTTGACATCTCTGGTCACCGTTAAGACGGCCGTCTTGTTCGGATTCTTTTAGCCACCCTGGTGGGTCTTCTCCAGCTTCGCCATTAAAATTTGATGGTGCTGTAACTCGAATCATCCTAGGGGACACGAGAAATGCCTGGCTTTCAGTGTCTTGTGGCATGAAGCTTTGGATTCTGACAGGTTTAACGAGAAGTCCAAATTCAGGCGGTAGTATTTGTAACCGACGGCTTCTTCTAAACACTTCAATTTATGCCACCGTGGATTAGATCGTACACGGCACCTCCACCAAATGTCACATAGAAACTTGGTGTAGTTGTAGACTGCAGAGAAAGCACTGGGATTTAATTATCAAAGGTTCCCAAATGTTAGCTCTTAAGAAAGAAGCTATCATGCCTTCGACGCTTTTCACTTTAAGACACGGAAAAACAGAAATATGGATCGTCAACGGACAATCCAAAGCAAAAGTCAATCCTCAAGGCATGCGCGTAGTGTACGCAGAACCGTTATGTCCCGATAGCCTATAGCAGTAATTTCTGAAACTTTTTCAGTTTCTACTAAAGTTGACGAAGCCAAGCGGTCTGTTGAATTTCCACTTATGATTTCACCTGATAATGATAAGAAGCGAAGGCTGGTAGACGTGGTTCAGTATTATTGAGAAGCAATTGGGGAAAAGAAGAAAAATGGATCCACCCGAGTTGCTGTGAAACATCGCATTAATACAGGTCATAACTTACACGATATGCTCTTTGTTTTACAGGTATCCCGAAAGTACGTGATCACCCCCGTCGTCTTAGTACGTAAGAAAGACATCAGTTGGCGGGTCTTCGTTGGATGGAGTTTGGGCTTTTGCCTAAGAAGTTTGGTTAGTTATTTTTTGGTGGGGGGATTCTCTATATCAAGTTGTCTTGTGGCTGGATTTTTAGATTTAACGGTGGTCACCCTATCCCTGGCAGCATGATTTAGTAGTTCGCACTGACCTTTTAGTTCGGTGTTCATGGAACGGAAATATAATCCAGCCTGGTTCCGAAGATGTCTGCCTCTTCGTCGGTTTCCCCTTGATCTATCAGAGCTTGGAGCATGGTGATGAAACTATTCGTGATCTGGATTTCAATATCCATGAGTGAGCTTTTCAATAAAGTTGTCATATGGGACATTTTTAATCCACGCATCATCAATTTTCAGTGGATCAGAGATGTCCATCGGGTCATATTTAGCAGTATTTAATTACTGCGGTATTTTAAATACCTAGCTGGTCGATTGCACTCAGGTACATATTAGATCAACTGGAGTCCTGAAAAGGACTAAATCGAATTATAGTAGTAAGCTTACGGAGCATCTGTATGGTTAACGACCTTCCTCAATGAAGGCAGATGCCGTAATGCCGACTAATTAGCCACTCTTGCTGAAATGCGTAGAAATTGTATTCAAGACCAGCGCCGCACTATCGCCCTCTTGCGCATTTCGTAACAGCCTCTCACGTTACAGTTTGCACCATTTTCAGTTCAATGGTGAATTTTTTTTATCTTCACCTGGAGATTAAATAGTATTTTTTTTTTTAATTTTTACATTCAATAAGGGTAATGTAATAAGCCACTACAACTTTTTCCGCAAAATCGCTTCTACTCACCCGTTTCTACACTATTTAAAAAAAATATTAAACTTAGACGAATCTTAAATATGTTTACTAACTGAAAGAAAATCTGGTGAACATAATGTATTTTCAAAAAAAATTTAAGGGGTAAATGCGAGAACGAATTTTTTAATGAAAACACTAACCATTTATTTAAATCAATTTTCAAAACGTTACAAAACATAAGAATCAAATTTTAAAACAACAAACATATAACAACAAAATAATAGTTGATACACACTGAATTAATAGGAATTAAAATATTTAATTTTCATATTTGCTTGAGCCCATTTACATCACGCACAACAGCTTGCTTTTAATTTTGTAGAACTTTTTGTGCGATTTATTCTTATTGTTATACATATTATGTTAATATTAATAGTTTGCTTTTTTTAACAGTATCAACTGTGAGTTGATAACGCTCCTTTGTCCATTGCGAACAAATCATCGAAATATTCTTTCAACATTTGCATTGTGTCCGGGTATAGCAAAATAAAAATCACAAATTTTCAATATTTCTGAATGAAATTTGTAAATAATGGTTTGTTGGAAGCAAGCTAGCCATTTTGAGTTGGCTGACATTACTTTAAATTCATCATTGATGTGTTTTTCTGTAAAGAGTTTAAAATTGAAATATTGATCAAAACATTTTATATCACCAATGTGATCGATTATCTTCGAATTAATTAACAAAACAGCATTTTCAGTGTGTACCCATTCAGGTACAGTTGTAAGTTTCATCCTCTCAAAAACATTCAAATTATGAAATTCACGAGTCCAAGATGTTATAAACTCTTTCGATTTTCTATAGTAATTGCATCATTACTAAAATTATCGGATTGGAGTTGATCACTATTGTGTCGTAAAGATCGCAAAATACTTGTCTAGTTGCTTACATATCATTCGTCCTCCCTTTTAATCTTTTCAAGTATATTACAACAACAATAACTGCAACACTTACAAATTTAAAGGTCAATATCTCCTTTCATTACGCTGTCTTGTATTTCTAGAACAAACTTCCACGTCACCTCACCTCAATAAATTCCGTCGAAAAGCTCTTTGTTTTCGAAAGAAGCAGGGGAATTTTTTATTGACATCCTGTTGTTTTCCCCATTCCTCTCGACAAAATGGACATAATGCAAAAAACAGCCGTTGAATACGACGGAAGTTTAATTGGATAATAAAACACTGGTCGATCGAAATTGAATTAGAATAGGTATTGGAAAGAATGGGCCTGAATGGAGTTTCGGAGAGAAAAGATGGAAGATAAGTTTTTGGGTCATAATTTATTAAATAGTTTTATGAGGAATAAATGTAGTGGGAGAATGTTTTGTGTAGAGATGTAAAATGAGGATCTCCCTGAAAATGAATTATGAGGAAAAGATGAAAGCTGTAAATAAACATATGAAGAAGGGTCGATTGTTTTTATCTCAAGCTGACACTTTCTGCCAGTGCCTTAGAGCGAGGGGAGAGCTAATAGGCCCCAAACCCCCGTGCTTTTTCTCCTTGGCCATCAAATATCCTTTTCGAGGTGTCTCAGATAAGAAATTTGAAAACATTCACACAATTTTCGTATCTAGTAATATTTTGTTCAGTGCTTTGAATGAATTACATGTTATTATTAGCTTGCGTGAATTCTTCTCTTTCACTCCAGTAACACGATAACGAAAAAAATTCCGAAACAAATCCTTGTTTATCAAGACATTTTACAGTAAGCAACCAAGCTCATCATTAGGCACAGTGCTGCAGTCGATTAAAAAATGGTTTTTAAAAATTTAATACATGTAACGATCACCGAGACTAACAAGTACAAACTGTTGCCATCTATCTTCAGTGCTAAAAAAATTACATTATTTATATTTTCTTATCTCTTGTCAAGACATTGCTCCCTTACCAGTAACTAAGTTACGACGTATAGGAAGAATGCAATAGAAAATATCCTTACCCAGAATGCACATTATAACAATAACAAGAACTCATTACCTATCCCAATAAATTTTCTACTAAGCACCAATATATGAATAAGGAAAAAATTAACACATAAAATTTTCAAGGGTTATTAAAAGAAAATTACACAACAGTAAACAAATACAAAAAAAAAGTGAGAAACATTAGATAAGAAAAAATAAACTTTCAATACAATAACAACCAAATATGAGTACAATATATTCTAGCCCCAATAGTTGAATATTACAATAAATAAGTCCTCAGATTTAAGTTTGGAATCTAACTGGAAGTTTTATTTTCCTACCACAACGAGAGTTTGTTGGGAGTTTAATTTTATCCGTTGTTTCTTGTAAAACTTGACTTTTTGTTTAACAGGTTTGGTCTAGTAATATTTGGATATAGAGATAATAAATTAGAGTACTTGCAGGATTTATATTTAAGGTGCTAATGTTCACTTGATCTTGAATGGCTGTAATTTGCCCACATGTGGAGAGATTTGTTATTCCATTTATTAACTTCTGTCATCTATTAACTGTGTATATCTATGAGCAGTTGAGTTATTTTAAAAGTCTGCACCAAGGATTCCTTTAGAAACTTTAGCTACCACTAAAGGCCATTAGAATGGACGACGCAAACCCAAATCTAGCGTAAGCATCAATTCCATTGGCAGCCATACAGTTTATAATTAAAATCGGTACAGTCTACGTTTATAGCCTTGGTGATTTTTTGGCGCCCTTCTAAAGTTGCCAAGGCAAGAATTATTTAAAAAATATTTTTTAGTTTTACAACGGAAAATGAAACTTTGAAAACACATTTGAGAACGTTTTGAAAAGTATATTTTAAAAATCTTTCACAAAACGTAGTAGTAAGTTAAAACACATTTGTGAACCAGCAGAAAAACTAAGCTGCGAATGTTGGGTAAGAATACCCTGAAACTTATCAATTACACTAAATACCGTAACCTGTTTGAAAAGATTAAAAAAAAAAAAAAAAAAAAGCGAGAAATAATACAACCTGATACGTCAGAACTGTTCCGGGAAAAATTTATAAGAAACGAATATTCCACAAATGGCTAAAAAAGCAAAACTCAGAAATGTTTCGGGAAATATATGATGATAAAATAAAATTCCACAATTGTAGAAATACAAATAAAGGACCAATGATATCTCAGAACAAAAATTTAAAAGAACCAATGCAATCAAAGGATATTTTAAAATTAAAGTAACCTTTAGAAGCAGAGAAAAAATTTAAAACGAACCAATGAAAACAAACGACTTTGACTGATTTTGGAAGAACTTTCTAGAATAATCAAAATGAAAATTGAAAGTTACCGTTTGCCGAGGTTGCCATGAAAACCACAATAACCGTAAAGACCGATGGGTTGCCTTAATCTACTCTTAACTCGCTACTAGAGGTGCGCAAAAAAAAAAAAAAAATCGCCATAGCCGAGCGGGAATCGCGTTTGAAATTTAACCTCAAAACAGACCCATTTTCAATTCGAAAACTTGAGCTCTCTTGAAAGTAAAACTATATTTACCGTTCTGTTGCTGAGATAAAATCAAAGGTTCTGAAGAAATTTTTCGTTTTCGGTTCAAGTATGATATAACTTTTACATTGACACGCGCGCGCATGTATAGTATACACGTATGTTATTCATACTTGAGTATGCAACGCTTATAAGGGTATATGTGTGTATGATTTTATGTGTATGCATGCACTTATGTGTGCTTGCGTGTGATATTTTCTATTCCTTAAATATTATGACTATGGAAAGGACCTTTTTTATATGATGGCTCTGAAAATAGCTGTTTCTTACATGATGGGCCTGAAAGGTCCTTTTTTGAGATCACGAGTATAGATTTATGGCACTGGAAAGTAGACTTTTACAATTTCTACAAATTTAAGGAAAACAGTCCAAGCTTTGCTTACGGCATGTTCTTCTCCAAGCGTATTCTAATAATCTGTCGGACATCATTTCTTTTCTAAGGCCGCCCCGGTTTATTTTTATCGTTAAATCTTTCCAGGAGGATTCTATTTTTGTGTGTCCGCCCCTGTCAGAGGATCTACAAAATTCAGTGAGTGGTTGACGTTTGTATGAAAGTACAATACAATCCCGTCCTCCGAAGTCCAGAGTATGCTTTCAACTAGGTAAGGCTTAAGAGTTGCTGCATTTCTTATGTTGTTAGGACAGATTTCAAACCGAATTTCTTTGGTCTCCCTCTGAATGAGGCCCAACACCTAAGTCTCTTCCCTCAATCTACCAACATGGTACTTTAATCTTCCTATCTTAGACTCGTCAATTTCTATTAAAAATTCCAGGGCCTCCTAATAGATTCTGGCCAGCTTGGTGGTCAACCATAAAGTCAGTTTAAATTTCCCTACAGTAGCTGAACCAGTCGGATACTGTCTCCCGTCTGGGTTGATATACTCCGGTCTGATGAATTTAAAATTGTCTGGTCGTAAGACATTCTCCGAGTTAAACGAAAAGTAATTTTCATTACCTTTTCCGGGGTCAATTTCTACTACCATTCCAGGGCCTCCTAATAGATTCTGGCCAGCTTGGTGGTCAACCATAAAGTCAGTTTAAATTTCCCTACAGTAGCTGAACCAGTCGGATACTGTCTCCCGGCTGGGTTGTTCCACTCCGGTCTGATGAATTTAAAATTGTCTGGTCGTAAGACATTCTCCGAGTTAAACGAAAAGTAATTTTCATTACCTTTTCCGGGGTCAATTTCTACTACCATTCCAGGGCCTCCTAATAGATTCTGGCCAGCTTGGTGGTCAACCATAAAGTCAGTTTAAATTTCCCTACAGTAGCTGAACCAGTCGGATACTGTCTCCCGGCTGGGTTGTTCCACTCCGGTCTGATGAATTTAAAATTGTCTGGTCCTAAGACATTCTCCGAGTTAAACGAAAAGTAATTTTCATTACCTTTTCCGGGGTCAATTTCTACTACCATTACAGGGCCTCCTAATAGATTCTGGCCAGCTTGGTGGTCAACCATAAAGTCAGTTTAAATTTCCCTACAGTAGCTGAACCAGTCGGATACTGTCTCCCGGCTAGGTTGTTCCACTCCGGTCTGATGAATTTAAAATTGTCTGGTCATAAGACATTCTCCGAGTTAAACGGAGAGTAATTTTCATTACCTTTTCCGGGGATAGCTTTGTATTGGCGAGGTACGTACCATGTGCCCGTGAGACACTCTCTTCTCTTCCCAAACGGTGTTTTTTTTTTGGCATCCGAAAATTTCCAATCCTTTGCAATTCTCTAGCTTCATTAAATGCCCCTCTGAACAACGCCCCTCATTGGTAATCAATCTTTGCGCCTCCAGCCACGAAATACAAGTTCCTTTATCCCGCGTGATCTCGAAAAAAGGCCATCAGGAAGAATTGAAAACCTTCTGTCTAGTAAACTCAAAAAATGATTGTACGAATAAATAGATCACGTTTGTTCTATACAGTTTTATAATCTACGCAGACGATAAATTTTAATCAATACAAAGACATTTAAGGGGACCTCTGCAGTCCTATCTCCGTAATGTTAAAATGTTCAAATTTTAAGGAACATTTCACTGAATCTTTTAAATGTATGTAATAATCGAGTTCACACACAGTTCCGGTAAATAATATTTAATTAATGATTGAGGTGCAGCTGATGAATAGTTACAGATGACTATATACAGAAAAATATACACTATGCCCGTCTGGCACAAACCACAAACATCGGTGAGCACGTCTTGCTCATTAAAGTAAGTCCTTTCAGAACATCCGAGGAATAACCTTCCTCTTTAATGTTGGACTTCCTTCTGCTGTCGCTCGCTGCTCTCGCAGCCCATAGGATGTAGAGGGCGCTGTTGGTGAGGACTGGGGAGGTTAGTAGTTTCACTCCTACATGTATTGATTTGAATTTTTGATACAGGTTATAAGACACTTAAAATTTGAAGTTTTGAGATGTTTTTTCTTCAACTCCTATATTTAAAAAAAAGAAAAATGACCAATATTCATCCTTTTCAACAGTCAAAATGAACTTTTCTGAGCAAATAGAAAAAAAAATGCCCGTGTTAAAATATGTTATAGGGTATATTACACTTGTAAGCAAATTCTTTTTACATTTACAACAAAAGACATTTTCCCAAGGCATTTCTTTTGGCCTAATTGGTTCAAGGAAGTTGAAAACTTTGTACGAAGTTGTGACAAATGCCAGATAATTGGAAAAACCGAATGACTAAAAGAAGGCTCCGATGAAGTTGGTTCCTGTTGTTCAAGAGATTTTTTCAAAGATCAACCTTGATGCAATCGGACCACTTCCTGCTACTCCAAGTGGGGAGAGGTATATGAAAGCTACTATGTGTCTATCTTCCAAATATCCTGATGCTGTTCCCGTTGAGAATATCACTTCAACTTCTGTTGTGGAAGCACTCATGCTGATTTTTAGTAGGATGGGATTTCCGAAGGAATTGCAACATGATCAGGGAACTTCATTCATGAGCGAGCTAACTAAAATATTTAGAATAAAGGTGATTCGAAGTTCGGTCCATCATCGTCAAAATAATTCAGTTGAACGGTTTCACAGTACCGTCAAAAGAATTTTACGAGTCCTATGTCTTGAAGCTGAATCAGAATGGGAGCAAACACTCTATCCTTCCCTATTCGCCTTGAGAACAGTGACCCACGAAAATACTGGGTTCCCGCCTTCTGAGTTCGTTCCTGGTAAAAACTTACGAACTCCTTAGATGCTTTTGTTCGAACAGTGGTTGGACCAAGGAGATAATGGAGGAAATCCAGTGACCGAGTACATCTTTTCGTTGATGAACAGGATGAAACAATGTCAAGAACTAGCTGTGACCAAGGTAGAGGAATCATAGAAGAATAAGACATGGTACGATAAAAAGGCTATACTTAGAGGTTCTGGGAGAAATAAATGCATGGAACTGCCATGAGAAATTGAATTGACCGAAAACTGCGTTGAGACTTTTTCAGTAATTGAAGATGCAGATGAAACTGATCCCTCAACGATTCTAAAAGGCAGCTACGGTCTAGGGATTGTGACTGGTCATGCCTTACATATTGTTGCAGCACAAACTACCTTTTGTTTACCTGTTGCTCCACTTTCACCCCATTGAGTTCAGACACTTGTTACACTACCCACAACTGTAGGTCCTTACAGAAATGCATCGCATATTGTCTATCAAGCTATACCTTATTTACCTTCCGATCTCCACATGCGTGTACCACTTTTCGCTTGTCCTCAGCCTCTAGGGCTAGAGAAGCAAGTCCTTACGGGCAGTGTGTGTACCCTTGGTCCCAACAGGACACAGGAAATTAGTTGGACAGATTGTCAATGAATCGAATCAGAATAACAAGGTGACTGCAAAAAGCAATTCCACAGACACTAGAAAAAACTCTGAAAGCATTGATTCTTACCTTAGGGGAGACTGTCATGAGTGACGCGCCTTTCTCTTTTACGGTAACACACACTCTTAAGTGAATGTAATTAAGTAATAATCTCTTATGTAACTAAGGTATATTTAATTTTTTGTTTTATATTATTTGTATAATTTCTCTCATTCCAATTTGTCGTGTAAAAATTGTGTCAGTACCCTGAATTTGTTGATGCTCTGATTCAGTCTGGTAGGTTGGTACTGGTCCCTTTTTGTGAGCACTTATGCTCATTACTTTTCATTCTCTTTTCGGGACTTTTCTTCGTTCGAGATCTGTAGAAAAGTTTTCCGGGAGGGGAGTATTAGTACCATCGTGAGAGCATCCCCTTATCCAGAATCGCGTGAGCTCACAACGGGAAGCGTTCACACGGTCCACCCCCTGGTCTGACTGCGGAAGTGACGACTGGAGGAGGCTATCTGGGGAGAGATGCTTTTGGAGACTGGCTTTTTCTAGCCGCAGCCGATTGCTAGAACTTTTAGCTTAAGGCTGCTGTATTGTATCGGTGATGAATATCGTCCTTAATTTTAAAACTTTAGTTGTGCAAATCATGTAAATACTAATTCTTAATATAACAATTTTGACCTGGAAAGTGGTTTTTTTTTTGTCGATATGGTACAGCATTTACATAAGCACACATTGTCACAAGAGTTCCACGTTCTGCTGATGTTATGTGGCCAACTTCTTGGCATCTTTCACAGCAATTACTTTTGTAGGCTTCTGGACTCTTGTGACACCGGTTTCATCTACGTTGCATGTGTCACCTACTGAAAAATTACTTCTTCAATAATGAAGTGGAGTTTATCAAAGAACCCCTTCACCTTTAAAACGGTTGAAACTTGTTGCTCTTCACAAAATCGCTGTCTGTGGTGTGCGAAGTGATAAAAAAAAATAGCAGAATGGCGTTTTATGAATCCTTTAGTCCAATTTAGGTCAACTTTTCATTTTTCTCCCAAGATTGTTGCTCTGATACCCTTACCACGATCAATCTGTTCTTTTACATCCGCTTAAATGACAACATGGCTTATAACACGTCACATAATGTCACTTATTTGACATTTTGTCACTTTTTCAGGTATTTAAATTCTTAAATTCTACTTTTAGAAAACAATTTTTAGTGCGCAATTAAAAAAAAAATTCATTTTTTTTTTAAATCGAAAAAAAGTAGGATGTCAACCTAGTACATATTATATAATTTCGTCTTGCGTTGGAACGTGTCCAGGCTAGTTTCCTTCACGGCAGGTAAGCCATTTGAGCGTCCTTCAGAAGGGGATGGAAGTTCCCCTATCCTATTTTAATAACGCCTTGTTTCAGCCAAAATCAAAACTTTTTTTTAATATTTATTTTGAGGCGATCGTAATGGTAATGCTACGCTTGGCGCCAGCTGCTATAATATGTATTTCGGTTCGCAAAAAGAATTGGAGCCTTAAGTATCGCCAAAAAAGCTAATCTTGCCATGAAATAACCAATAGCAACCCTCTAAATACGGAGCAGCAGAATATAGTTTCCTTCCTTCGTAATTCCCATAGAGGCAGTGGAACGCTGTTCCATCGAATTCCCCCACAGCACTCTTGGTCTCATAGCCTGGTACTAAGGAATTCGATATAGGAAGAAGTGGGTCATCTTTGAAGCTTCGGGAAGATGTGTCTCAACTAGTTTTTTCCATTCACAAATTTTTAAATCAGTGGCCTAAGCATTGGTCAACACAAACCAATTCAAGAAGACTTGAAACTTCCCACTCACTATTTCATCAAGCAGGTGGCTAAGCCTAAAGCCAGCTGCTGAAAGGTTGCTTGAACAGTTGATAGCAGTGCGAAAGTATTTCCTTCACTACATGCCAATAAAGAAGCCGAACATGATACAAAGACCAGGCTACACGAAAATTGTTCATTTACTTAGAAGAGAAACTATGAAGGCTGAGGTGATATTTGTCGTATCAAGTGCCAGTACGAAAATCGTGTGTGAAAGTATATATAATCGTCTTCAGAAAAAGGAATGGATGAAGGAAGCTGTCGGATTTTATGCATGTACCCCTAATGCATAACCTTCATTCTCAACTTAAATTGTTGATAAGAACAATTTTAGGTAGGATTTATAAAGAGAAATTTATCCGAGATTTGAAGATGGATGAAATGGAAGATACACTCCTTACAATAATGGACTGGACAGCAAGATGTGATAGTATAAAATAAAGAATACATGCTTTAATAGGTTATGGTCCCCCACATTCTGTAATTACACTAGCAACCCTTCTGGGCATACATTCAACAAAGTTTTGATACACAGCTATGAGTATTTGTGTCTTCTTCAGGAGCACAACAGCCTTTTACAGGCCAAGGCTGACTCGAAGATCCTCCTCCATCAGGCCCTTTCTTGTGCGATCGCCCGCCATCGGTTGATTCCCAAAAACTTGAGATCTCTTTCCCCATCATCAATCCATCTTGTAGGTGATCGTCCCTTTTTTCTTGTCCCTTTAATTTTGGAAAAAGTCACTATTTTGGTAGGGTCAGCATCGGGATTTCTAAAGAGACGGCCCAGACATCTGATGCGTGACGCTTTAATTGTTCTCACTATGTCGGTCCCGCCGAATTTATCATATTTTTGTATATTTCGTGGTTGTAAAGTATCCTTCTCAAGTTGTTCTCTTGAGTAGGTCCAAATATTTTTCTTAAGATCTTCTTTTCAAAAATTAGTAGTTTTTCCTCCTCGGTTTTATTGAGGGTCCAACATTCACTCCCATACATGACTATGGGTCTGATTAAAGTCTTATAAATGGTTAGTTTAGTCTTCACGCTGATGAACCTGGATTTTAGTTGGTTTCTGAGGCCGTAAACACTTCTGTTAGCCATGAAAATTCTGCTATTTATTTCAATTTTCAGGTAGCTTATATGTGGACGCTTTTGAACCTTCTCTAGACTTAAGGCGACAGTTGTTGTCCTTAGAATATTATTTTAGAATTTCCTCAATCACCCATTGCATACCATTCATCACAGTCCATATTTAAAACGCCTCTATCAAGCTAAAACATCCTTCATCCCTACATTCCACTTAAGAATGCTGGATGTGATGAACTGATCCGAACTTTCTTCACTTGACGTCACCCAGAAAAAACTATATTCTTTCTCTCCTTGGTTTAATCATGATTTTGAATTTCAAAACCCATTCGAAAATTTCAATAAAGCAGATACCTCTGATATTATCTACCAACAACTATTTCAAAAGCACATAGAAAAATACTCTAATTTAATAAAAGTTTTCACGGACGGTTCTAAAAGGGCAAACTACGTTGGAGCTGCGTTCACTATTAATCACTCTGTTCACAGTTTTAAACTTCATTCTTCATGTTCTGTTTTTACTTCTGAAATCATGGCCATTTTTAAAGCATTAGAAAATATATCTGGTCATTGTCATAAGAACTGTATCATTTTCACTGATTCATTAAGCGTTTTAGTCATTGAAACATCCTGATCATGACAGTCATCCCATTATTTTAGAGTCACTGAAAAAAATTTATCATCTTTCATCCAAAAATGTTAACTTGTTATTTTGTTGGATCCCATCTCATGTTGGGATATCTGGAAATGAATTAGTTGACAAAGCCGCCAAATAGGCCGTAAATTACATTAACCATACCATTCCTTATCGTGACCTAAAATCTATCATTTACACATTTTTAGAAGACAAATGGCAAAACGAATGGAATGAACAAACTGAGAACAAACACGCTATAAAACCAAATATAACTCTATGGCAGTCACCAGCTTTAAGACGACAGAATGTAGTTCTAACACGTCTCCGTATTGGACATACACGAATAACCCATAGACACCTCCTCGTTGGAGAAGATCATCCCATTTGTAATTACTGCATTTGCCCACTAACCGTTAAACACATTTTAATAGAATGTTCTCATTTTAATAGGCAACGACTTAAACATTTTAACTCGTATACTTTGGTTTTAGAAGACATGGTTGGAGAGAATCCTCATCCAAATATTTTTAGCTTTTTACATGACATTGGGTTTATTTGTCATATATAATTGTATGTAGTATTCATTTTATTATGACATCACTCATTCCATTTTATTATTAGACTATATATACTAGACTTTTTATCTTGAGTTTGGCATAATATGTCCCAAGAGGACTCAATGCCACAAAACCCAATCCAATCCAATTTTCAGGTCGTTGTGGCTTGAGATTAAGGTTCCTAAGTACTTGAAGCGGGTTACAGTTTCAAAGGAGTAGGTCATTATCTTTAAAGGGGATAGATCAGGAGTTTTATTTGTTGCTATCAAAAACTTTGTTTTGTCTGCGTTTATCACGAGCCCCATCTCCTTCGCCGCACTCTCAAGCGCTACAAAAGCGTCGATAACTGAGCGTTTCGTTCTTCCAATTATGTCAATATTATCGGCAAAAGCGAGTAGTTGGATAGTTCTTTGCAGGATCGTTCCATTTGTGTTGATACCAGAGTCTCTAATGGCCTTTTCCAGAGCTATGTTAAATAACAGACAAGAAAAAGAATATTTATGTCCATTCCTGCTGCAAAAATTTTGCTTGCACAGCTGTCGATTTCGGACGTGGTTCTCTGGTCCGTAAGCGTCGCTCTAACCTGTCCCAGAAAAGTTTATAGGGTTCAGTTCGGGACTCTGAGCAGGCCAGGGAAGACGTTTCTTGATCCATATATTGATACCACTGCTTGACAGAGGCTGCAACAAGACATGGTTCATTGCCATCCAGGAAGTCACATTCGTCCATTCCATAAAATTGCCAGAGCGTAGGAAGAACCTGATTGTCCAAAATGTTCATGTAGGAGTCGTCATTCAATTTACCAGGAACAACATGCGAAGGTCCCTAGCCATACCACAAAAAACACCCCCAAACAAGTAGTCGGATTTTATGCAAATCCGCTGGCGTCCGGTAGATTATTGTAGCGTAGTGTATATATCCTAAGAAACTGTTGTCTCTGGCTGATGTTGTGGTTGGAGATAAAATTTCTAAAGCGCTTCAGAATGTGGAAAAGGAGAGGAATATATTTTTTTCAGGGGCTCAGAAGCATTACATTGCTAGTGTTAAATATATTTTGAAGTAGTCCTCCTACGGTTCAGCTCTCCTTAAAAGTTTATCCTGTCTTAGTCCTCTTGAGAAACTCTGTGGTGAGAGTGTAGAAGTATTTGATGTTGCATGAGCAATTCCAATGGAGGTCCCAACATACTACTGGATGAGTGGAAATAACTCCAAAGAATGAAGCCTCTTGATGTTTACTGAGACCAGTTATTCAGACTGCGAGACATTAGTGGCGTGGATCCTAAATACCCAGTTGTGCCAAAGCTAGTGAAAGCTGCTCTGTCACCTTCTCATGATAGTGCTGACATTGAACATGGCTTCTAAGCCTCAGGAAGAGCTTTGACAGGAGGCAGAGTATCAATATCACAACGCACACTCAATGCATTAATGACAGTCAAAGAAGTTTGGCAAATTTTGACAATCAACCTTGTTTGGTGCCGATCACATGGAAGCTAATGGATATGGGTAGGGTTGCATATAGAGCCTACTAGGCCTATTTAGAAGATATAAAACAAAAGGCATAAGAAAAATTAGAAGACAGAAAAGAAAAAGAAAGACTGGAAACAGAGAAAAAATATTCAAAGTAGCTTGCAAAGAAAAGAAAGGTAATAGAAGAACGAAAATGCGTAAGGAAGAGAATGATGCGTTGGACATTGCTTCAAAATTGTTAAAGCAAGCCATTGATAGGCTCAAGAAGGCGATAAAAAATAGATTTCAAGGAAGCAGTACTTGCTCAGGCAATGATTGAAGGGGCGACAAAAGTCTCAAATGTAGCTGGTCAGAAAAGATGGACATTAAAAAATGCACTTTTTTGTCTTGAGAAGAAAGACAACAATTTTCCAATTTTTCAAGAAAAAAAAGACAATCTTTCAAAGAAACGAAAGAAATTCTTCAAGCTATGTCAAAAATGAACACTATATTTAAAAATTATGATTACAAAAATTATGTTTTTTAAAATTAATATCATTTCAAAATAATGTGCCTTTTAATGAAGAAAATAAATATCCTTTCAAAGAAAGAAAAGACATAGACGGCTGGCAAGGATCTTTTTCTTTTCGATCTTTATATTTGAATACATTTGGCATTATTGTTATTTGTAACTTTTTGTAATTTTTTTGGTTCGGTTAGTCACTTTTTATCATTTTCTTTGTTTGATTAGTCATTTTTGTCATTTTGTTTGTTCGATTAGTCACTTTTTTACACCTTAAAAAACTGCAAACTGACAAAATACAGCGCAAAAATTAATAAAAAGTAGAAAATATTTTCCATGATACATTGATCCAGGCTCAGTAAACCCGATTTGAAATTGGCTCAACGTGCACCACATCATCTCTGTACAGATAAATCTGAAGCGAAATTGGCTAATAGCCACGACAAATATTTTATAATCTACATTGAATTTTTATTAACGGTGATCACTGAAATGAAAAGATATTTCAGTTATCTGTACAACTTTATAAACTACTAGCAGAAATACCCGGCTTTGCTAGGGTTGAATTAATGATATGTTGATTGAAAAGTCTTCATCACACAATTCTTTTTCATAAAAGAATGTTAACATCATTTCAGTAAACGGAAATTTTTTTTTAATATCAATTTTTAACTTCTCCATCTCTTCTACAAATTACTTCGGACGCAAATATGCATATATACATGTTGTATCCAACTATATAATCCATTTCATATTCGTCGTACATCTTCTGAAGTTTTTTTTTTCTGAAGTGACTGCTACTGAAGTTGATTTTAAGTTTTCGAGTGACTATGAATATTCCCGTGCATTCATTTTTTAAAAAAATGGCGAATTTTTGGCGGATAGTCTTGCATTTAGTTTTGCTATGAATATGTTTTACTTGTGCCATTCTTGCACTTAGTCTGCGGTATTTTCGAATTTTCTCATCAATATGAGAAGATGGTAAGTTAAATTGTTACAGCATTCGTTACTAATTTAGTTTGGAGCAAACGCAATTTTTCTGGAAAATTCCGTTTAGCGGCAGGTAGAATAACGGAACTTCATGTTAGTTATATAAAGCAGAGTAGGCGTTTTCTCTGTTCTCTATACAAATCTACACCGTTTGACCAACCCACACATTTGGTACACTTATATTTTAGAACCCTATGGATATGATAGGCTACATATTAACCTTCGTTCTATTTGTCTAGGGGGGGGGGGCGGCTAAAAATTTACGGCATTCGTGACTAATTTAGTGTAAAGCAAACGCACTTTTACGCGAAAATTCCATTCAGTGGCATATGGAATAACAAAGCTTTTGTTAGAAATACGTGTCATCAGAATAGGCAAATTAAACACAATCGATAACAATTTTTTCTTAAACAGAAGGTTGATTTTACAGCTCTTTTACAAAAATAAAATCATTTCCAACGAACGATTCACATGCATCTAAGTTGCGTAAGAACAGCTTCAATAAATCGAGTAGGCAACCTCGACCTCTCTGTCTCTTAAGACATAAAATTTCAATTTTTCAAAATTACTTAGTGTGATATTATTCCAAAATCAACAAATTCTTGTTAAAAATTCCCTTTTCTCCAGCACACATACAGTTTCAAATTGAACCCTTATGGTACTTTTTAAGATCAGAAATTTGGTTTCTAAATGAAAAGCACGTATCTATTTAGAGTGATATATGTAGTTACTTGACTATGGAGTACAGCTTTCAATAACACCAATGAAACACGAAAAATAAATGAAATTTAATTTATTTTAATCGTCTTTCAATGAAAAGCTATATCAAAATTTTGAAACATATTTTGAACTACGAAGTATGATTACCAGTTTTAATTTAACGAAACCCCATCTTGTTTTAAAGTTATTTTGGAAATTTTTCATGTCATTTTAAAATAACTAATTACCCACTTAAAAACTATTTTGATTTGTAAATTTTTTGTTTTTTTTCTACACACGTTTTTACTACACCTACATAAGTTCCGTTTTTTATCTATTACGTGTTGAACCAAACATTTAACGAAAGTTGGTGAATATATACATATATCACCACGAAAGTATCCATGTCTAGTGATATTTGCAGGAAATAAATAAATAAAATCCAACTCCTAAGTAATATTTCTGGTATAGGTAATATACCGGAACACATAATGCAAACAAAAACAAAATTCTGTTCCTTAAAAAAAGGCAGAATTCTGAAAAAAATATCTGTTCTAGCGTGTTGAATTTCGACTTCCTGAATATGTTCTAAAGTAAAACAATTCGACAAATTAACTTGAACAATATTGATGAAGACAGTGATTTATAAGCAAAAAAGAACTCATATTTATAATACTTGGGAATCCTCAAATATGATCGCAACCATCTCGTTTTCAACTCAAATACCCCAAAAAAAAGAATTATAAATCAAATTAAACATTAATTCTGATGTTGCCAGATACCGAGTAACATAATTACGCTTTTATGATCGATGAGTTTATCGTTTGGGCTTTTCGTGCTCCATTATAAAATTTAAGTAAATTTGAAATTAAGTGTTCTAAATATTCTTTCTTCATCAATCAAATATTTATAAATATTATTTTCATCATGGGAAGAAGTAAAAATTCAGTTCAAACATGAACACTATAATTTAATTTGTTTTAAGAAATTGGTTTTTCGATCAACACTGGTAAAGCAATCTGAGATGCGTATAGCAATCGTTTTATACTCAATGTTATTTCTGTGGCGATTTCAAATTGCTTATGGCTTATACCTTAGGTCAATTTTAGGCCGCAGAGGATTCGAATTTTTCAAAATCCTTTCTTAGTGCACCCCTACGGTATAAGAAGAAACACCCTACAAAATTTCAGCTTCCTAGGACTTGTAGTTCTTGAGATACAGTGATGAGTCAGTCAGTCAGTGAGTGAGTGGTATTTGAATTTTATATGTATAGAATTATATTTATTATATATCTACACACTATTACGTCTACAACCAAAGATTTAAAGAAAGTTGGTGGAAATATTCATTTTCCACCACGAAAATACCCATGTCTAGTGATATTTTGCAGGAAATAAATAAATAAAATCCTACTCTTAATAATATTTCTGGAATAGGTAATATACCAGAAAACATAAAATGCAAACAGAAACAAAATTCTGATCCTTAAAAAAGGCAATATTCTGGAGAAAAAAAAATCTGTTCTAGCGTGTTGAATTTCGACTTCCACATTTTTTTTTAGTAAAACAGTTCAACATAAAACTTGAACACTATTGATAAGACAATAAGGATTTATAAGAAAATAGGAACACATATTTTTACTACTTGGGAATCCTCAAATATGACCGCAACCATCTCCTTGTCAACTCAAATATGGAAGAAAAAAAAAAGAATTATAAATAAAATTTAAAAAATTGAACATTAATTCTGAGGTTGCCAGAGTAGCAAAATTACGCTTTTTTTTATCAATGAGTTTATCGTTTGGGGTTTTCGTGCTCCATTACAAAATTTAAGTAAACGTAAAATTTAGTGGGTCCCTAGACGATCAATATTATTGTCAATGTGACTGTCAATGATGCTCATTGAAGCAACCAATTGATCGTGTAGGAGGCTATTGACGCTCATTGATAGAAATTTTGACTGATGGACATTGACGGTGCCGATTTATCGTTTAAAAGATGCAATTGTCAATCGTTCGGACAGTAGGGCTTTTGTATCTTCGCGATCGTTAAAGGTAGAGTAAAAATTTCAATGTATTTGAAATCTGCGGAAAAGTTTACACCAGATAGACACCTTAAATGTAAATTTCTGTTAATTAATAAGTTTTCAATTGAAACGTTTGTATTTTCGCAATAAGTAATACGAATGCAAGTCGGGGTGTATATAAATATATGTAAATATTATTTAATTGGGACCAAGGACTAACAAAATCTTCTGTTTAGAAGAAAAATATTTAATAAAATTGCAGTTCTCTTTACACATATTAATACAAAATAATTAAAAAATTAATGAGTTACTAAAAAAATTATTTCAATGTCATTGGCTTTACAAAATGTAACAAAATCATCTGACAACAGACACAATGCTTTTTTTTCCTCGCAGAATTTCTTCGTAGCAAGTTAATGATTTTTATTCCTTGCTTTGTATCTATAACTAGTTTTTCGTCGGATTCTATGTTTTCTAATTTTTTTACACCCTTTTAACTAGCTGAGACCTTCTGTGATCTTCCCGGGCCGCGCAGATGGCCTTCGATAGCCGTCTCGTTGGTTTTGAGTGCAGGTGATTTTTAACTGATTCTCTGAAAATCTGTCGACACAAAGGGATCTGGAACTCAAATCTCCATTGTAGTTGCGGTGATGCACCGGAATATAACACTCTAGATGCCGACAGGTGGCCAACAGTCTTGAAGGTGACTTACCAGAACTGAAACCAAAAGATTGGCCAAGCTGTTCGACTATAAATATCTGTACACAAAGAGACTTGCAACTTAATCTTTCTCATTTTTATGAAATATTATTTGTCTTTATGCACTGGTTATACATTGTTTTTAGAAATTACCTTGTTATTAAACTCATTCTTTTACAAACGATCTACCTTTCTAGATAACCAAAACCACTCGTCGGTAGTTCACGCAATTGTCCGCCTGGGAGGTGTGTGGCTGAGAAATTAAACCCTACCACTCAGCGCGGCATAGTAAAGCGTATAATATTGTTTTCTTTTTAAAATAAATGCAAGCTAATTGTAAATTAGGCTGCCCCACGAGAAGTGATTGTGTTTGGGAACGGGAGTTTGTGAAGCTTTTAATTAGTTTGTATCGAGATTATCCTGAGTTATCGAAAGTTAAGGGAATATGTAAATAAAAACAAAAGTAGTATTGCTTTGCAAAAAATTGTTTATGTGTTAAAACAAAATAAATCAGATTATTCTGAGGAAAAAATAGAAACAGAAAATTAATATTATGCGTACGAATCAGTATCTCACAAAAAGTTTAGTAAATGTTAGTGAGTAAAGCGGTTCTCAGTATATACCACTCTTTGGACCAGCGTCTGTTCCTGTTTTTTTTCTTTCGATTGCAAACAACCAAAATCAAGGCAAGAAAGCCCAAGTCCGAATTTGAAACCATTTTAAAACTAAAAAATGAAGCACATCACGCTTCTTCAAAAAACATTGACCGAATGAGATTGACGGGAAACCGTGAATTTGTTGATTGTTTATATTTTAGATTGTTTTGATTTAAATTTTTTATTTGTTTGTATTTAAGCATGCCTGTAAAATAAAAAAAATACAGTTACACCAAAAAATGAATATAAAGTGATTTAGCATTTTAACTCGCTAGAACGCTAAATAAATGAGAACCCTGAGCTTGTTTCTTTGCGACGAGACTGTTTCATCTGGGGGTAATAGGAGACAATGACACATGAAGTGTGTTGCTTATGTCCAGTTTACATCGTTGTTTTGGTTTTAGTCACTGCTGAAAACCCCGCTTCAGATAGGTTGTCGGATATGGCAATAGGGATTTAAATGCTGTGGTGGCAATCTCAGGGTATTCCGCTATGACTTTAATCCAGAACACCAGCAGAGTTGTTGTCTCGAACGTAATTTAATGCCGTCTTCATCTGCAATCTCCAGCAGTTGATCTTCTTCTTGCACAGACATGCTAGATTCGCCTGATTTGTTGACAAATGGATCGCGGATTCATTCCTTACTAGTCTGTGGGTCTTTTGTGGTTGGGTCTGTTGTGCTCTTTTAAAAGCAAAGACAGGTGATCGTGCACCAACTGGGAAAATGAATGTTTAGGCTCAGTCTCGCCTATAATCCCCACTAATGTCTGAAACATGTCCAAAATGCCTCTGTTCACGCGACGTCCCCACAACTTCAGTTTTGCTTTAAATGCAGCTACTTTGTCTGCCAACTTGAAAACAGCTGTCACATTTGTCAAAATTGGAAAATAGAGACATACAGAAATCAGAAATCATAATTGAAGCTCTAGTAACCGAATAAATTTCAAGTTCTGATTTACCGCCTCCTAATTTGAGTGGATATTTCATTGATAAGAACCGCACAAACCCGAGAGAAATATACAACAGTAAATAAAATGGAAATAATTTAATGTTCCTTGGGCGGCCCGGTACCATTTGATCCACGGACCGGTACCGGTCCGCGGCCCGGGGGTTGGGGACCACTGGTCTAGGGAGACTTTAACTCTCATTATTCATCAATCAAATATTTATAAATTATTTACATTATAGAAAATAATAAAAAGTCAGTTCAAACATAAATTTTAAAATTTAATTTGCTTAAAAAAATTGTTTTTTGATCAACGCTGGTATAATAATCTGAGCTGCGTACAGTAATTGATTCATATTCAATGTTTGAGTTTATCGTTTGGGCTTTTCGTGTTCCGTTACAAATTTAAGTGCATATAAAATTAAATCTTCTAAATATTCTTCATCAATCAAATATTTATAAATATTTTCATCATGGGAAGAAGTAAAAAGTCAGTTTAAACATGAACATTATAATTTAATTTGTTTAAAAAAATAGTTTTTCGATCAACACTGGTAAAGCAATCTGAGATGCGTACAGCAATCATTTTATACTCAATGTTATTTCAATGCCGATTTCAAATTGGTTTTGGCCTTTGGTTAATTTTAGGCCTCTTGGTATTCGAATTTTTCAAAATCCTTTCTTAGTGCACCCCAACTGTATAAGAAGAATCACCCGAAAAATTTCAGCTTCCTAGGACTTGTGTATATGTATATATATTTGTATATATACGTATATATATTTGTATATATATATGTATATATATTTGTATATATATGTATATATATGGACTTGTGTATATTGCATATATGCATGCCTGCCAATGCATATCATAAAGTTTAACGTATTTGACAAATTTGGACTTTCTTCTAAACTTCTATGCACATATGAACACAAAAAACGTATAAAAGTTGCAGTGTTGCTTTAAAATAAAAAAGATCAATGTGCCCTACGGCTTGGTGTGCCCCACTTTCACCTGCATTATTACAAAAACACTCGACACAATCACAATTCTCCTTCATCAAGAAATATCTTACGCTTTTCCTTCCTTATAAAATGCGTTTTTTTTTCTCATTTATTTGTATTGCATCTTGTGTTTATTTGGCACATCTTGTCTAGTTTTGGACCTTGCGCTATGAAACCCAAATCATCCTCCATCAAGAAAAGCACACACTGAAACGCACTATATTTCCCTGTTCATGGACTTTTAGAGCTTTAAAATACTTCCACCAGTCCTAGTATTATACGCAAAATACCATACACTAATAAGAAACTCTTAATTAGAAACGCATACCTACTTTTATTGTAAGACCAATATTGATACTCATTTAATAACTCGCAGTTATTGTATTTAAAATGTACATTATGTATATTTTGTTAATTTTGTGAATAATTTTAGCTGTATTTTTCTCACAATATTACATAAGCATACTGTTATACAAACACTATTTTCCTCTATCGAAGAAAAGTACTTACTGGAATGCCCTATCGTTCCCAACACATCACTTAAAGCTTTAAAATATCTACCAGTCTCTATTCGTAAAACTCACCCTGACAATTCCTGTCAATGGAGACCATTTCTCAAGCAACTATCCCATTACTGAAATCTTTATTTTTTTATTTCATCTTTTAGCCTTCCTTTTAGTCATCATGAAATTCAGGGGAGAAGAGAAATGGCGTCTGCTTGAAAGACCAGGCGTGACGATTCGATATTCCTATCATCATTCATTCTTCGCCAAAAAGAAAAGTTGCAATAAGAAAGTATATAACCTCTTGTCTATTTTGTCGTGTGCCCTAGAGGCTCTGTGTTATTTATGTGAACTATGTTGACCAGGCAAGGCGCACACAGAATATCATTCCCTGGACTTAAGAGCAGCGATTTTCAACTTTTTTTCATCTCGTCTCACCCAAACTACTTGCTAAAATTCTGCAACACACCAAAAGTTGTATATTGTATAGTATTTTTCCAATTAAACAAAACAAACCGATGAACAGACTGGTATAAATTTGATTGATTTGCAATATACAGTATATAACAATCCTCTCCTGCACTAAAGTACCTTTTTCAAAAACACATTTTTGAAAATTGTTTAAATTTTATTTATATGCTCTCTCACTATTATTCACACGGTTGTGAATCCGCTTCACCATCCATAAGATACGCCGTTTGAAAATCTCTGATTGAGAGAAAATTTACTAGTGACAAATTAAACACTCGACCCAAGGAGATCATAAGGCAGGTTTGAGTTGTTTTTAATTTAAAATTTCTTTCTGATTTATAGTAGGATTAAAGACGCTGCAGTACTTCGTGAGTGCTGCGAGCCTGATAGTGAAAGATCGTAAAGAAATCGCGTATCAACGTATTAGTTTCAAAGAGGAACGTGTTAATGAGAAATAACCAATTATCCATCTTTAGGGAAATTTTTTTATTTAACAGCAATGTGACACGAGCTGCATTTTTGTCATTAATAAGACATGTAGTCGGAAGTAAATTCTGTTTTAGATACCGCCTAATTATCTTTTTTTTTTTTAATTTGCCACAATTTACACTTATTTAGGTTGACAACCGAGAAAGTTCTCACACATAAATGGACTTTCAACAATGCAACATTTTCTGGGCAATCGGTATCTAATTTTTAAACTCACATTTCCAGGCTTTTGTAGACATCAGAACTAAACCCTATCGAGTATATCCGGGATGCTTTTGAGAGGGCAATTGCAACTCGTCTTCCCCTCCCAGAACCATCCAAGATCTAAAATCAGCGTTGCTGGAGGAGTGGGACCGACAGCCACAGGGACTTACAAATTGCGTCATTTTCACTAGGAATTAACGTTGTGAGAGTTGTATGAATGTAAGAGGGAACCAAATCCCCTATTAACCCATTTTTGACGATATTCTAACCTCCATTTTAGACCCTTCTGCGCTGATGAGTCTTACGTATTTAGCATAAATGTTGTATGATTATTTTTTGTATCATTTTTACATATGTACATAACTAATTTCATTTAAATATGTCCAGTAGTTATGGAGATAATTACCTATAAGTGAAAGTTCTCTTAATTTTGAACACAGTTGTACTTTTAAAATCGGGATTTGAAAATCTGCTTTTTTCTACTGTAGCTTGTATATAGTTTCCAATCGAATCCTTTGTGGGGGTTGTGTTTGGTACATAGGAGTTTCAATTTATTAAAAAATAAACACATATTTATTATATTTACAACCAGATAACAGCGAAATAAAACTAAACTCGATGGGAAAATTAAAGTAGTTTTAAAGCTATTAATTCGTGATTCTTCTCACTATCTCGTTCAGTTGACAGAACTTACACAACCAAAAAATAGAACAAAATTTAAAAAGACAGAATTTATTCCAAGCGATAAAAATCGGAAAATTATACGATTGCACGTGTTTAACGAGCACGAGTTTTCGTTTCATTGAGCACGCGCTACACCTTAATGGCGCAGCTTGGCCTTTGTTGGACCTTGTGCTATTAAAGCCAACCAACCAGCGCTACACCTTAAAGCACATTTTTCAGTTTAGATTTAGTTTTAAATGGCAGTCACGTACTGAGTCCTACTAGCAGAGTGCGGTTTTAAGAAAAGCGTACTCATGATAAAACATTTAATTTTGTAATTCAAAGTTACAAATTAGCAGTTTGTTAACTTAAAACTTATAACCGACATGAATAACCCAACCTAACCAGACCTCATTTCACTACATACTAGAGATTGAAACTTATGTACCATTACTAACATAGTATAGTTTCTGATAGGTAATTTCCATTTCATCTCAAGTAAGAGATGATGACGTCATAATTTGACCTGCCTTCCTTCTCTAAATTCCCGATATCCAAGATTCGGTCCCACGAGAAAACAAAGATTTTCCCAACAAAATACTTCAATCTTTCTTTCAATTGAGGTTTGGTCAATAAATCTGCTAAATTTTCTTTGCTTCCTCAATAAATTAAAAAAAAAAAACTAAACATTTGTTTAACAATTCTCTTGTGAAATGTAATTTCATATGAATATGCTTTGATTTTGCACATTCTCTACACGATTTTCACAAAAAAAGCAGACGTATTGTCACAAAATAAACCTGGTTTTGATAAGGTGAAAAAAATTAAATTCACTTAATATATGTTTAAACCACAAAAGTTCTTCGGCACAGTTAGTAAGAGAAAAAAACTCCGCTTCCATAGAGTTTAGTGCAATGCACTTTTGCTTACTTGATTTCCATGAGAATGAAATCTTACCAATACCAGAAACGTGTCCAATCGTCATCCAGTCAAATTAGACCTCGAGCTTGCAAAGGAACAAACTTCAAGGTTACAATTTTTAATGCTAGATAAATCTAATTTATAGTCACTGGTGTTAAAACATAGTTCAGTATATCTACCAACTAACCACTGCGTGGCCAGCACGGCGTTGCCCGTGATAGTTCTTTTCGTGGGGTTAGGTGTGACCACTGCTCGCTAACCCCCGGTGATTGCTACGAATTCCCAGTGAGTGTGTCTCCATCCAGGTGGAGAGCCTGGTGGCCAGAAGGACCGCCGCTACGCTCGCCAACCCCGGTGTGATTGCTACGCTTCCCATTTAATTGCGAAGATCCAATCCAGAAGAAGAAGATCCAATAGGCGTGACGTCACAATCTCTTGCGAAAATATAAAAGGTATTCAATTGAAAAGTTATTTTTTTCAAATAAAATAAAATGTATTGGGTATCGATCGAGTGTAAAAATTTCCGCAGATTTCAATTCGGTTGAAATTTTCATTCTTTCGTAAACGATCGCTAAGATAGGGGAAAAAAAAAAAAAGCACTGAAGAACGCTAGTAATAACTTTTTATTTGTTTTGCTTCACTCGGATCCGTTGCTCAGGAAATCAAAATGAATGAATCTCGAATCAAACGAATATCAAATTTATCGCGGCGGCTGAATTTTTTTGCTGTTGCCATTCCAAGGAAAACAATAGTTAAATTTGTGACATTCATAGATTTCATTTCATTCTCTACCAAGAGATGGCGCCATGAGCACCACAACTATTTTGGTAGTTGAAGAGAGACTATGAGCCACTTAGCTTTCCCGCTCTCGTGAGGACAGGTTATTTGAAGCTTACGTCTCGGCTTCCCTGGCGTTCGCCATTTGTGTGCAAGATGGATCCTACCCATTTAATCAAGTTTACCCTCTGTAACTGTACTTAATTTTCTTTACTTTTGTAAATAAACCTTTTTATTTAAATTTAAACTGGCCCTTCTTTCTTTTAATCGTTTTCTCTGAACCTAAAACGTCAGCTAGCCAAGGTCGGCGGTTAAAAATTTCAATAAATTAATTTTAAAATGTGCTAGATTAAATTTCAAAATTCGGGCGCGATAGAAAATCGCAAAATATTCGGACTACCTGTGTGCCAAATTTTATTATTGTAATTTCCATAGATTTATAGGACAGTACCAGTACACACAGGCTACACACACAGACAAACATTTCATGGTGGAGTGGTAGCATCCGATACGTTAGCGCCGCCAAAGCGATTGTTTACGCCAAATCAAGATGGCGGCAGATATAAGCAATTCCAAGATGGCCGCCATGTAGCAAAATCCACACCGTGAACCTTTGCATACAGTGCATAAATAATAATAATTAAAAAAAAAAAAAACTTAAAAAAAAAAAGCAATACATTTCAGTTGAAAATTTTTTAACTTTTCAGTCTAGTATTTACTCTGAGCATGTACGCAATTTTGCGTTTTGCATCAATTTCGTCCTAGTTGTCCCTTTTAAAAACATTTCCAAATAAAAAAACTTTATTTTTTAACTAAAAAAAAATGTGTTTTTTTAAACTCGATTTTTTAAACGTCCGGCTATTTATCAATTCGGAATAAAAGACTTTATAATGCATTGAAAATTAAAAATAGGAAATATTTTTCAATGAGGAAAAAAACATTATTCTCCTATCCATTAATTCCGTATTGGGTGCCCACCCAAGCATAGTCCAGTGTTTGTATAATATAACCAAAAGCTATATAAAAATCAAACTTTCCCTCATTCTTTTTCTTCAACGTGATACATCTTAATCATCTGTTGGATAAAAAATAAAAATTTCCTTTGGATTTCAGTTTCCAGATGTTGCCTCCGCCAGATGTACGCAGCAATGTAACCGTGAAACTGTCCCTTAACGGTATTTGTTCCTTTAAGGAACCGCTTGACGGCACCCCACGTCCCCTCAATGGAGTTGCTATGGGCTCCTGTAGCCGGGTCCTTGAAATTCTGACTATGGTTGACAGTCATATGCTCGAATCGATAACTCTTGAACTCTTTGTACTTCGGTTTATTGATACCAGCATATGACTTCCAACAGTCAGAAATTATTGTAGTTCCTGCCAAAATCCTGTTTCGAATTGCCTCAGCCAAAACTTTCTTGTTCCTATTTTTCACAACCATAAAACATTTATCCGTCCCTCGTTCTAGTCCTCCAAACACCCATTTACCTTCCACTTTCTTACCCCTGTTATACTTTCTTTTGCCAAACTTGCTCTCATCAATTTCAACAGTCTTTCCTGGTCCTCCAATATTTTCATTCAATTCCAAACAAGCACGCAAACAAAATTCTCTAGAAAAATTATACCAATCAGTCATAGTATGGGACGCCACATACATTTCATTCACAACACAATTAATTGGCGTATCATTCACAAAATACCAAGTAATCATTAGTATCTTACAAATGTGTAATTTACTACATTCAAACCAAGTTCCCATTCGCACAAATTTAGTACGTGTGTGTCCATTATTTCTATTCGTACCTATCACCTGCATCCTTTCTTAATGCTAAAATCATATAACCATATTCTCACATGACGGACATTTCACTCTTTTTCTCATCAAGCCAACTGTATGCCACCATTCAATTACTTTCATATCCTCGGGATTTGCTAATAAATCCCAATACATGTTTGCAAAAAAAAAAAAAAAAAAAAAACACACATTCAAACGTTTGGTAACACCATTCACTGCTATATCAAATCAATTTAGGGGAAGTAAACGACAAAAAGGGAAAAAAATTCTAAATTCCAATCTGCAATTTCCATATTTATCCTAAGAATTTTTAAATAAATGAAACAAGTCGATTTTATAAATCAAGAGCAAAATTCATAAGCATCCAACAATTTCAAAGACTGTCTAAATTTTAATTCTGTTCTGCATTTTAAATAAAAATATAAAAGCGTATTTTCTTCCTTACCAATCATGAGACGCGTATCTTATCCTCAGGATAAAATCTCTTGGGTTGCCTTAAAACTATAAGAAAAGCGCAAAAACGGTGAAAACTGGAAGATTACCACATTTGGCGATAAATCGGCCGAAAGTTGTAACGTGTCGGATACTATATACCACCCAACTTGCTTTACTACAATATATTTTACACTTAAAAAATTAACCTATTTACATCGACGAAAATTTAATTCAATTCTGCAGTCATCACGTTCGAAGTCTGCAAGGCAGAAAACTAGAATGAATCTAAAGTTTAAGGTCTTAAAAATCAAAACGAACGTTCCTTCTTTTCATACTTAAACCTTGGCATGCGCGTAGCTCGCAATCTTGCACGTGCGAACTTTCGAAGTTTCGATCGGAACGTCAGAACAGTTGCCATTGGTTGTCGATTTGGAAACAATTGCGAAGAATCAAATATCTGACTTAATAGCATGTTCGTTTTACCTTGGAGACATACTTGTTTTTTCTGGGTGCAACAGGATTTCATTTAGTTCATTATCAGTAGATTGTTCTCGAGACATTTTTTGGTAGTCTACTGTAATGTCGATCAGGATATCCTTGACAGGACATCAGCAACGATGTTTTGTTCACCACTGATGTGATCTATTGAAAACTGACTAATAAAATCGAGTTGTCGAAGTTGTCTTGGGCTTGCTTTTTCTGGCTTTTGTTGAAAAGCGAATGTAAGAGGACGATGGTGAAAGTTCGAGCTTCGATCATGTGTCGAAAGTGTTTGATGGCAGCGTACACGGCGAATAACTCTATAATAAGCTCTGTACTTAAATTCTGTTTCCGTGAGTTTTTTGGAGAAAAATGCTAGTGGTTACAGACCGTCTAGTTAACTTTGTTGTAGAACACCTCCTGAAGCTGTGTCGGAAGCGTCGACCGTAAGCGAGATTTGTGCTGTTGGACGACGGGTGCATCAACGTTGCTGCTTTTGAGAGGTTATCTTTACACTTTAGAAATGCGTTTTTGGCCTCTGCTGTCCAAATCACTGATCTCTTGTCCTTCTTTTTAGTACCTTTTAAGAACTCAAATAGTGGTGCTTGAGTTGATGCTGCTTTAGGTATAAAACGCCGATAAAAATTTATCATTGCCAAAAATCTTCTTAATTCCTAGATAGTTTTCGGTTTTGGGTAGTTAGTGATTGCTTCAACCTTGTCTTCCAACGGTTGTATACAGTTTTCTGTAATCTGGTACCCCAGAAATCTCATTTCTGACTGGCCAAAATTTCATTTTGAAGTGTTGATGCACGGATGCCATTTTCTTTGAATCTTTGAAAAACGGTTCGAAGATGATCCTTGTGCTCCTCTTCACTTTTCGATGAGTTTAGAACGTCGTCGATGTAAGGCATACAGAAACGAAGGTCTCGTAACAATGCATAAAACGCAGGAATGTATGCGTTGAATAATACAAAACTCGAAAATGGGAACTCGAATAAATCAAATGGAGTGATGACGCTTATTTTAAGGATACCTTCTTCTCTAGTAGGAATCTAGTTGTAAGCCCTGAAGAGGTTTGTGGTCGAAAATATCTTTGTTTCTTCTAGTTGTTGAGCAAAATTCTGTATATGGCGGTATAGGGTACTTGTCTGGTTTTGTTACCGCATTGAGCCTTCTGTAGTCTCCACATGGTCTCCAATGTCCAGTTTTCTTAGGTACCATGTGCAATGGTGACGCCCAATTGCTGCTTGATGGTCGGCATATTCCTTTATCCAACATGAACTGGAATTTTTTCTTTGAGATGGCTAATTTTTCAGTATCAAGTCTTCTTGCTCTGAAATATACTGGTGGTCCAGTTGTTTCTATTTTATGTTCAACGGTGTGCTTGACATTAGGTGTACTAAAAACCTGGGTAATTTCGGGGAATTCTTCAAAAAGTTTTTTTGAAAGGGAATCGTCAGAAAAAACCGTAATTCTTCCGAAAGTACCAGTTACCGGCTGAGCTGTGGATGTCTTGGTGTCGATGAGCGAACTGTTCTTCTTGTCGATTAACAACCCAAAATTTTGCAGAAAATCTGCTCCTATGATTGGTAGAGATACTGCTGCTATGATGAATGGCCAGGGTAGAGCTCTTCTAAGGTTCAAATCCAACGTCAGGATTTTTTCACTAAAAGTAGACATGCTTCATCCATTCGCAGCGAATAACTTTAATTTCCCAAGAACTAGATTTTTTTCTCTGTAGGTTTTCGGAATGACAGACACTTCAGCGCCGGTGTCAATCAGGAACTTCAATCCAGTAGTTTTTTCGGCCATGAAGGATCTTCTTGTTCGGCTCTGATCGCCTGTGGCCTCAAGCGATGGCCCTTCTAGTTTTCCGTCTGGAAATTGCACGGCTTGTTGCAGTTCTTGGCTTCTTTTTTAAACCGCTGATAATAGAAGTAGACGCCCGAGTTGCGGACAAATCTTGAACGGTAATAGCTTCTTGAGTGCCTGTTCTGATTCACATTCCAACGTCTGTTTCCGTTCAAATCCTCCATTGATCGTGTCAGCTCCTCTATTTGTTTTCGAAGTTGACTGCAGTCTGTGCAACTAGTGCTCCGTTTGCTGACCTAATGTACAGATGCAGAATCGGTTATTTCCACAACTTTATCTGCCATCTTGGACAATGAATCCAAATTTCCAACATTGACGGCTAATATATGTTGCACTGCGGTAGGTAGACACTGTAACAAAGAGTTTTCAGGAAGACTTCGTCGATATCTGGAGAAAGTTCTCGCATCTTTCGAAGAAGTTGTGACGTTCGGTCATCTCCGATCTGGAGCTCCTGCAATAGCATCTTGATTCGATGCGTTTCCGAGTCCTGAAAGTGTTGAATCAGACGTTTTTTCAAAAGATCATATTTTCTTTCCTCAGGAGTATTTAAGATATCACTGACGGTGGCAATCACATCCGTCTCAATGGTAGAAACAACGTGGTTAAATTTAGTTGCGTCGACTATAATTCCTTTGATGACGAACTGACTTTCTATCTGGGCAAAGTACAGTTTTGGATTCCGTCTCCAGAATGTCTGCTTTGAAGGCAACTCGGGAAATTGTGGGAACTACAGGTGCGGTATGCTCACCGGGTAACTGAGTAGGGTCTTCAGTTTCGCCGTTGTACATTTTGAGGTTTTGTATACTGGGTGCAGTTACTGTAACGCCAACTTCAAAGGCAGGGACTTGGCACAGGAAAATAGGAAGTAGTTTTATAAGTTCTAGTAATGCGTAATCAAACCCAATCGGGACGTTACTTTTTGCCGGGTCACCCATTCTAGGTGGTTCGTTAGTACCAACCACTAGTTTTCAGTAAATATTGAAATTATAGACATAACATCAGAAGAATGAATTAAACTTGCTTTACTACAACATATTTTACGCTTAAAAAATTAACCTATTTACATCGACGAAAATTTAATGTAATTTTGCAGTCATTACGTTCGAAGGCTGCGAGGCAGAAAACTAGAATTGATCTAAATTCTAAGATCTTAAAAATAAAAACGAGCGTTCCTTCTTTTTATACTTAACCCTGGTATACGAATTACTTGCACGTGCGAACTTTCGAAGTTTCGATCGGAACGTCTGAACAGTTGCCATTGCTTGTCGATTTGGAAACAATTGCGAAGAATCAAATATCTGACTTTACGGCATATACGTTTTACTTTGGAGGTTAATGAGTTGTTCTGTTGAGTTGTGAATGTTACTGACGTGCCTGTACAAATCTAATGGTTGAAGAATTTACTAATACGCCAGACTGCTCCAAAGATGAGGTCAATAGAACTGTCAATTATCTTAAAGGCAAAGCACTTGGATATGATGGTATAGATGATCTGGTGTTGTAAATAATCAATAACAAATTTCCTGAACTTTTATTTGATTTCTTCAATAAATGTCTAAATCTTGCAACTTTTCTAATGTCTCTTAAAATCGGAATTAATATTTTTTCCACAAGACAGGAAGAAAACACGACTAAATAAAATCATATCGACCAATTTCCCTTCTACCAACTCTTGGTAAAGCTTTGGAGAGATTGCATGTGCAAAGGTTAACTTATAATCAAGTTGAAAACAAAGAAAGACATGCACTCCAATTGAATTTCAAGGAGGGCTCATCTGTTGACAATACTCTAGAAACCTTGCTAAACAAAATTAATGAAGAGAAAATTAAAAAACTGCTCATTGCTGCAGTGTCGGTTGATATTGAGGTGGCATTCGACAATCTTAACTACAATGTCATCAAAACCAGACTAGCAAAATCTAAATAACCTTCCAATATTAAAAATACTCTTGCTAAAGTCCTCGATGATAGAAAAATTATACTGATTACAAGCGAGGGTCCGGCAATCAAGAAACAAGGAAAAGGTTGTCCACAGGGATCGTGCAGCTGACCAGTGCTGTGGAATATCGTGGCCGATGAAGCATTAGATCTACCATGGCCCGAAGGAGACCACATGCAAGCATTTTCTGACAACTTTGCCTTTGTAATCGCGGCAAAATCAGAGCGTAAATTAGGTGAGCTAGCCACAAATGCACTAGACTTGTTAAACACCTGGACAGATCAGCAAGGTCTGACCGTGTCCGTAGAATAAACTAAATACATCCTCCTTAGTAATATCTCGAGAGAACCTTCCTTCTACTGGAATTAGAGAAGGATTGGATTGGATATGGTTTTGTGGCATTGAGTCCTCTTGGGACATATTATGCCGAACTCGAGATAAAAATTAGAAATGTAGTGTAATATTAAAGTGAAATGAGTCAAGTCATAATGAATGAATACCATATAAAATTATATGTGATATATGAACCCAATGTCATGTAAAAATCTAAAAATATTTGGATGAGGATTCTCTCTAAAATTACAGAAGAATAAAACGAACTAGTACATTTAAGTACCTAGGACTTATACCAGACGAGAAGCTAAGTTGAGCGGCTCATGTACAAACTGTAGGACAAAAAGCCATGTTCCAATTTCAAATGCTACAAATAGCTGAAACGAGATGGGGAATAGGGCATAAATTTCGAAAGCTGTTGTACAAATCAATGACTGAAATAATGTTGAGTCATGGTGCAGTGGTTTGGTGTCATAACCCAACTCAACGTACTATAAGAAAGTTAAATGGGATACGAAGAAAATTTCTGATCTCAATAACAGGATGTTACAGAACAGCACCCACTCTCAATTGCAAGAATTCCACCACTGCATCTTTCACTTCAAAAAGAAGCCATGTGAGTCAAAATCCGAATGAGAATAAGTACAAAGCTTGGAGATGCAAATTATGACAAAGATGACTACGGGGAAAGAGCGACAAGCTGGTCTATACATCCATCTAAAACCCTTTCGAATAACAGAATTAATCCAGCAGTGGTAGTTCCTCATTCCGGCCTAAACTACAGTGACGAGAATAATTAAAGGAACAACCGTAAAACGGTGCTTTATATTAATTATAATAAGGAACTTCAATGAAAGGTGATTGGTTGGTAACTCATGGTCAACGTTATCACGTAGTCCAATGAAATTCACCTTCGCTACAGAAATATATGCAAATTTTTGAGCCCATTCTTTTGGCACGTATGAAAAGGAGTGCAAGTGGGCGATTTGAAATCTAATTTCAAGGATTGTACGAGTAGTTGGATAAAATTCCCGCTTGTAGTAGGTGGAATATGTCGTCCAGAAGACATTTGACGTATTGTGAGAAACGGCGCGCGATAAGGAGTAGGGATTACCACTAATCCGGCTGGTACTTTGTTAATAAGTCTATCTAACCAGTATGTATTTTTTCAAAATCGGCTGAGTGAAGGTAGGTAAAAAGGATATTATTCCAAATTGACGAACAAAACGTTTATTTTAGCATTAGAAAATAAACTTTATTGATAATTATCCATAGGTAGGAAATCATTCACCAGCAATAATTTATAGTAACTACTAGTACTATTAGTAGTAAATATTAAACGATTGATGATGATCAGTCTTACTTGTTTCCACACCAAGAAACATCCGTTTGCTTTTTCTTAGTACTTTTTTATTTATCTAAAATTAAGTCGTCTCTATCTCTAATGTCGTTGAGCAAATGACATATAAATTGTACCTACAAGGGAACTCTTAATTCTTCTTAATTGCTTAAATCGAAGTTATATAGTAATGAAAATCACTTTTGAGTTTGAAAGAAGAATCTAAGGAAACAAATAGTATTTATTGTGTCATCTCCTTACCTACTTCTCAATGAACTGCAAATATAACCAGTGGCCGAGAAGGTCCTCTCAGCTTCGACACTATTTGGTTTAACCGTCATTAAGTAGTCGTAAATAAGAGACAAATATTTCCCTTTGACTCCATTTCATATGAAGTCATTTCTTCAGTATTTTCTCAAAATCTGTTTATTTTCAAAAGTTTGTCTTTTTGAAATAGTCTTCATTTTCTAGCAGAATTTGCTTTTCTAATTCCTCTTTATTAAAAAATGTGTATTGATAATTTAATTATTATTATTTTAGCTAGAATTCTCCAAACTGATGATTGAAAAATATAAAATAGATTAATTTACAATCGATTGCTTAATAAACGATTTTGCGACTCTAAAGTTGGGTTTGAACTATCAATTCTTCAAATTTGAAAAAATTCGAGTCTATCGGTCTAACTAACTCGGGCAGGGAAATGCGCCCGTTTAAAGTGGTGCAGAGATCGTCGTGATTGGAGTATCACGGACTGGAGCCGAGTTCTCTATACCGATGAATCTCGATTTTGTTTAGAGTGATTTCAGATGTGTTACAATATTTAGGGAGAAAAACCTCCATAGTACCTTCTCACAATACTGACTGTTAGTTAAAGTCTCCATTTCCTCCCAACGTACTGTATGAAGTAAGAACACCGGCTCGTGTGGTTTTGATCTGATATATAAAGGATGACGACACAATGTGGATTTGCATACATGCGAAACAAGTCCACTGTTTTGCACCGGAACGTATTTGTTGGACATTTTCCCGTCTGCGTAAAGTTTTTCAAGAGAAGGGGAAAATTAATTTTCGTCGTACTGGAGCTACACAACAGGCTATTGGCAACGGTGCGGGATCAATCTAGAAAGAAAGATCCGAGGGACAAACTGAGTAATTTGGAACCACGCTCAGATGGCGCAGTAAAGCCTGAGCTGGCACCCCAATCTCCGCAATTCTACATCCCACCATCGCGAGGACTTACGAGGCCACAACGGATTTTGCGTGCACCAAGCCCCTTTTTTACACGTCAATATTTGGATGGCACAGACGAGGATCGAACTCATAATCCTCTAGTTGGCAGTCCGTCTCTACCAATCGGGCTCCCACAGCTCCAAATATTAAATAATAAATCTTTGTTTGGGCTGTATGGCCGCGAGAGGTTTCTAATCGTGTATTTTAGTTGCAGCGCGAAAATTGTGTGTGTTTTGGGGTAATCAGTTTTTTTTTTTCTTCCCAAAGTGCGTTTTCAGATGTTTTTTTAATCTTTTTTTTATTGTCTTTGTTGTTTGAATTTAAATTGGTCGTTGCTTAACTCAGAAATACCGAATAACACAGGAGAGCATGTTTTTCGATACATGAAATACATGAAATAGTCCCTTACATGAAATAGTTCAAATTTCAATCGCGAATATTTCGCCTGTTTTACAGATAATTCCATGAAATTTTATTATTCTACTGGCCACATTTTTCTAATTGAACTTTTTGGCCAATCTCGTTTAGTTTTCGAGTTAATTTTTTAACTTCCTTATTTCACCGCTATGATCGCTGTAAGATGATGTCTCTTTAAATTCAGCATTTACTATAGGTACACATTACTACCTTTCACTTTACTATAGGTACACATTACTACCTTGACTCTACGAGACACGGTTTCAAAATTAAAGGGCTTGAAAGGACTATTCTGGTCACCCTGTATATATTTATAATGTAACCTAGTACAATTATAATAATAATTACCGTATAGATGTAATGATGTATATACGAGTATGATGTACATTCTGGATAGACATGCCATCTCGGTGGCATGTGCTACTCATCCAACCACTCCATTTTTAAACTGGTACTGTATCTTACGACACTAGGCACGTGAGTGTGTGTCGGTGTTAGTTAGGACCATACTTAGAATAAATGTCCTGTTTGGCGATTTTTATCCGCATATTTTTATCCGCTCCTGCTTCGGACAAACAGGTGGTGTACTATGGTCCCAGTACATTAATCGGCTGGTGGGAATACCCTGCTTGGGCTAAGGACCCGCTCACCAACTAGCTCCTTAGGGCAGTCATAGAGGTGAGTGGGGTTCGTATAGTCCCCGGTTAGCACCGGTACATTAACCTGTATCCCCTCGTTGGACTCCATGGTGGGTGGTGCCGCCGGGGACTGAAAATTTATATTTAAATCATGGAAAATCAAAAATTAACTTCTCCTTCAGTGGAGCACTTAACTAGCAAAAATAATGAAACTAATATGCCAGAACACAAATTTTTTATAATAAAAAGCAACGAAGGAAATTTAAAAAACATATCAGCTATTCTATTACACAAAACAATATTAGAAATGGTCGGAGAGACAAAAAATATAAAAAAAACCCTAGCAGGTGACGTACTAGTAGAAGTCTCTAACAAAACCCAATCTTTAAATATACAAAAAATAAATTCCGTCGGTTCAATAGCAGTCACCGTTACACCCCACAAAACTCTAAATTCATCTCGAAGCGTGATTTCGGAATCTGATCTACTCCATGATACCGAACAAGACATCTTAGAATCACTCTCCCAACAATCTGTAATTAATGTCAGAAGAATAACAATTACAAAAAATGGTCAAAAAATTCCCACTAAACACTTAATATTAACTTTTAACACACCAACTATACCAAAACACGTCAAAATAGCTTACATGAATTGCCCAGTTAGACATTTTATACCCAATCCTTTTCGTTGCTTTAAATGCCAAAGATTCGGACACTCTTTCATAGCTTGCCGTGGCAAAGAAACCTGCGCAAAATGCTGTAGTACAGAACATAAGACCGATGTCTGTACGTCATCGTCCCTTTGCTGTGTCAACTGCAAAGGTGACCATCCAGCTTTTGCCAGGTCTTGCCCTAAATTTCAAACCGAAAAAGAAATTCAAACGATTAAAGTGCAACAAAACATTTCATTTCCGGAGGCCCGAAAAATTGTAAATGATCGCACCCCGAAACCTGGAATATCATACTCTTCAATAGTTAAAAAAACTTTCAAAACTAACGGTACTCAAACCGATGTAACTATTTTTAAGCCATCTGCCCAACATAAAACTTCAATGAACCAACCTATAATGCCTCTTTTTTCTAAATCATCAGCTACAACCTCAACAAATACAAAACACATAAATAAACCAAATCGATTGACAAATACTTCTTTAAAAAGAGCCATATCATCTGAACAAAGCAATAGCAAAAAGTTCTTCTCAAACCTCTCTTCAGCCTGACGTTACATCCAGAAATTTCATAACTGATCCTTCTACTAGCGACCTCATAAATCTATATAACACCGAGAGTGATATTTCCTCTATAGAGAGTGATGGCTTGGAGACATCGCCACCCAAGTCCAAAAAGGATCTTCGGCAAGACAGAATCTCGTCCTAGGACGAGAAAGCACAAGTAGTTTCTTCTTTTCTTTTATCCTTTATTTTTATGGCTTCCTTTCTTTCCTGGAAGTGCCGGGGTTTTCGAAAAAAAATTGACGATTTAAAAGATATCATAAATAAACACAAGCCAGCTGCAATAGCCCTACAAGAGACCTATTTAAGAAACAATGATACCACCAATATTCGTCATTTCAGTATATTCAGAAAAGATTACGATGATGGCCAAAGAGCATGTGGAGGTGTTGCATTGCTTACCTCCCATGACTTACCAGTCACCCAAATTAACCTTGCAACAAATCTCCAAGCTGTTGCAGTAAGACTTCATGTCAATACTTTAATAACAATATGCAATTTATACCTTCCTCCTAATACCCATATCGCCACATTTGACTTAAATAATTTGTTAGATCAACTTCCGCAACCATTCATTCTATTTGGTGACCTAAATGGCCATCATATTCTCTGGGGCAGTTCAGACATTAATCGTAGAGGCAAGCAAATTGAAAAATTAATAACAGACAATGATTTATGTGTTATGAATAACGGCCAACCTACTTACTTTCACTCACCTTCACTTACTTACCATTCAATAGATCTGGCAATTTGCACTCCTTGAATTTTACCATTTTGGACCTTTTCTGTGGAACCTTACCTTTACAATAGCGACCATTATCCAATTAAACTAAAATATGCAGGCCAATATCAACCTCACACTGACAGCCAATCCAGATATATTTTTGAAACTGCTAACTGGCCACTTTTTACTACCCTTGCTGATATTTCTAACACGATAGAAATGGATGACATCGATGAAGTAACTGTAAAAATAACAGATATAATTATAACAAGTGCTGATGCTTCCATTAAAAAAGTTAATTATAAGCCCAAAAAACAAAAGAAACTTTGGTGGAATGATGATTGTAGCTATGCTTATCGAGAACAGAGGAAAGCCTGGAATATCTTCAATAGATATCCAACAAGAGAAAATTTTATTATTTATAAAAAAACAAAAGCGATATTTCGAAAAATTCAACGACGTAGTAAGAGGGATTCTTGGGTGAATTATGTCAATAGTATCAATAGTAAGACCACAAGCAAACAATTATGGAACAGGATCAAAAGAATTTCCGGTGTTTACCCCAATAGACAAATTCCTATTTTAGAACATAACAATCAAATACTATCGGCACCCAAAGACATAGCAAACGCAATTGCTTCATGTCTTTCGGAAATATCCAGCTCCAACAACTACACTGAAAGTTTAAAAAAAATTAAAGTTGCATCTGAAAAGACTAAAGTTATTTTTATTTCAAACCGCACGTTATCTTATAATTGTGATTTTACTTTTTATGAATTGACAAAGGCTTTATCCTTAGTTCACAAATCAACTCCTGGCCCAGATAATATTAGTTACGTTATGCTCAAACATCTCTCAAATAGTTCTCTAAATAATCTCCTGAAATTTTATAACAGAATTTGGAACGAGCACACTTTTCCGCAGTCATGGAGATATGCTACCATAATACCCATCCTGAAACCGAATAAAGACTCCAAGAACCCCTCGAACTACCGTCCAATAGCCCTGACAAGCTGCTTATGCAAAATTTTGGAAAAAATGGTCAACGCAAGGCTAATGTATATCTTAGAAAAAGACAAATGTCTCTCTCCACTCCAAAGTGGTTTCAGAAAAAGTAGATCCACTATTGACAATCTTGTCGCTCTCGAGACGGAAATAAGAAACGCATTTGTCCAAAATAAGCATCTCGTATCTATTTTTTTCGATATAGAAAAGGCCTACGATAGAACATGGCGACATGGAATTTTAAAGGATATTTTTAACAATGACATAAGAGGAAATCTGCCAATTTTTATTCAAAATTTTTTAGAAAAAAGATATTTTAAAGTAGGGATTGCATCTATTTTCTCGGATGTTTTTATACAAGAAGATGGAGTGCCACAGGGCAGTGTTTTAAGTGTGACTCTATTTATTTTAAAGATTAATGATATTGTTTCTAATTTGCCTCCATCTGTAAAAGGTCTTATTTACGTTGACGATCTGCAAATTTCATGCGCAGCTAAAGACATTCGTTCAATAGAGAGACAACTTCAACAGGCAGTCTATAAAATCACACATTGGACTAATGAAAATGGTTTCAGTTTTTCACCTTCTAAAACCGCTTGTGTTCATTTTTGCAAATAGCGAAATCTTCATCTTGACCCTGAAATATTTTTCAAAGATATTTTAATTAATGTTGTGGACAATTTAAAATTTTTAGGCATCATATTTGACAAGAAGTTGACTTTTCAACCGCATATTTTAAATCTACGCAAACGTTGCGAAAAGGCTCTTAATATCTTACGAGTTTTATCTAAATTATCATGGGGATCTGATCGTACTTGCCTTTTTAAAATTTACAGAGCTTTAATTCGATCTAAATTAGATTACGGCTGCGTGGTGTATGGTTCAGCAAGAAAATCTGCTCTTCAAACCCTGAACACTATTCACCACGCAGCTTTACGTTTATGTTCTGGTGCCTTCAGGAATTCACCCGTAAGCAGCTTATATGTGGACAATTTTGAACCTTCTCTGGACTTGAGGCGACATTTGTTGCCCTTAGAATATTATTTTAGAATTTCTTCAATCCCTCATCACCCATTGCATACCATTCATCACAGTCCGTATTTAAAACGCCTCTATCAAGCTAAAACATCCTTCATCCCTACATTTCACTTAAGAATGCTAGATTTGATGAACGGATCCGAACTTTGTTCACTTGACGTCACCCAGAAAAAACTGTTTTCTTTCTCTCCTTGGTTTAATCATTATTTTGAATTCCAAAACCCATTCCAAAATTTCAATAAAGCAGATACCTCTCATATTATATACAAACAACTGTTTCAAAAGCATTTAGAAAATTACTCTAATTTTATTCAAATTTACACCGACGGATCTAAAAGGGCAGACTATGTTGGGGCTGCGTTCACTATTAATCACTGTTCAAAGTTTTATACTTCATTCTTCATGTTTTGTTTTTACCTCTGAAATCATGGCCATATATAAAGCATTAGAATATATATCGGATCATGTTCATAAAAAATATATCATTTTCACTGATTCATTAAGCGTTTTGAGTCACTGAAAAAAATTTATCATCTTTCATCCAAAAATTTTAACTTGTTATTCTGTTGGATCCCATCTCATGTTGGGATATTAGGAAATGAAATTGCTGACAAAGCCGCCAAATCGGCCGTAAATAATTTTAATCATACTATCCCTTATCGTGACATAAAACCTTGCATTTACACATTTTTAGAAGAGAAATGGCAGAAAGAATGGAACGAACAGTCGGAGAATAAACTTCACGCTATCAAACCAAGTATATCTAACTGGAAATCGCTACCTTTAAGAAGGCAGCAAGTAATAATGACGCGCCTCCGTATTGGACATACTAGGATCACTCACAGACACCTCCTCCTCGGAGAAGATCATCCTATTTGTAATCATTGTATTTGTTCACTAACTGTAAAACATATTCTAATAGAATGTTCTCATTTTAATAGGCAACGACTTAAACATTTTAATTCTTATACATTGGTTTTAGAAGAGATAATTGGTAAGAATCGTCATCCAAATATTTTAAACTTTTTACATGACATTGGGTTTATATATCACATATAATTTTATATAGTATTCATTTTATTATGTCTTGACTCATTTCGTTTCATTAATATACTATTATTGTTATATTATATATCTGGTTTTTTTTTAATCTTGAGTTTGGCATAATATATCCCAAGAGGACTCAATGCCATAAAACCAAATCCAATCCAATCCAATCATCTTGAAGTGCTTTCTTAATTTTATTGTCATCCTTGTTTTTCATTTGAATTCCCGTCAAAAGTTTAAATGAGGTGTATTTGGTTGATGTTGATATCGTACTGTTGATGACTCATTGCACTGCGGAGTTGTGCTTGAACCATTTGGTTGGGGTCTTCAATTGAAAATTTCGTTAAAACTGAGATTATTGTCGCATGAAGCTTTTCCACCTGTCCATTACCTGTACATACACCTGTTGTTATTGAAATGTGTGTGATGTTTTCTTCTAAATACCCAGTTGTGTCAAAGCTAGTGAAGGCTGCTCTGTCACTTTCTCATGGTAGTGCTGACATTGAACGTGGCTTCTCAGCTTCAGGAAAAATTTTGACAGGAGACAAAACATCAATGTCAGAATGCACACTCAATGCAGTGATGACGGTCAAAAGAAGTTTGACAAATTTCTACAATCAACCTTATTTGATGCCGATCACATGAAAGCTAATGGATATGGGAAAGTTTGCATATAAACCCACAATGCTTATTTAGGAGGTTTAAAACGGAAGTCACAAAAAAAATTAGAGATAGCCGGGTAAGAAAAAGACTAAGCAGAAAAATAATTAAAGCATCTTGCAAATAGAAGAAAAGTAATAGAATAAGAACGAAAATGCGTAAGGAAGAGGATGAGGTGTCGGACAGTGCTTCAAAATTGTTAAAGCAAGCCATTGATAGGCTCAAGAAGGCGATAAAAAAAATGAAGATTTTAAGGAAGCAATACTTGCTTAGGGAATGATTGAAGGGGCGGCAAAAGTCTCACATGATGCTGGGCAGCAAAAGCAAACTTTAAAAACTGCACATTCTTCTCTTGAGAAAAAAAAGACAAAATTAATTTCGGACCTTTTCTACAAAAAAAATTCAGACAATCTTCCAAAGAAATGGAAGAAATTCTTCAAGCTATGTCAAAAATGAACAACATATTTAAAAATCATGATTACAAATTATTTTATTTTTTATTAATATCGTTTCAAAATAATGTGCTTATTAAATGAGGAATATAAATATCCTTCCAAAAAAAAGAAACGAAAAAGGTATAGGTGACTGGGGAGTATCTTTTTCTTTTCTATCTTTATACTTGAATATATTTGGCATTATTGTAATTTGTCACTTTTTTGGTTCGATTAGTCACTTTCTTTGCTTCAATTAGTCACTTTTTGTCATTTTTTTGTTCGATTAGTCACTTTTTTTTACACCGTAAAAGCAGTTATAAGCCCTGAGTCTTTCGAGTAGGCCACGAATTTCTTGTGAAGAGGCCACCAAAGGTTCACAGCAATATGTAATGATCGGTAAAACAAAAGTTTTATAAGTCATATTTCAAGTAGATCTGGAGCAGCCCCACCTGAACCCGCCAGGCGTTTTAGAATGGTAAGCCGATCAGTGACTCTACTGACAATCCTTTTCGTGTATGGCTTGAACGTCAGTTTTCGGTCGAGAGTCACGCTCAGATATAAAAACTCCTCTGACCCATTAATAGCAGAGTGACCAAAAAATAGCTCAAGTTGGAGGGGTTGATGGGTAAAGGAAACGCTTTGGTGAACTGTTTTATTCAAGTTTACTGCCATGTGTGCGTGTGTTATTGGTGTCACATCATTCCTCCATCTTCCCAAGAGCACAGTGCAGAGTTTGTTCAGTCAAACATTTTGCGTTCCTCTGGGGGACTTCCGTCCAAATAACGAGATCATCCGCATAAAGAAAGCACCTAACTCCATCACTTGATCCTGGTAATAAGGTCATCCTGGTAATCAGGTCTTTAATATAGATGTTAAACGAAATGTAACTTGTGACAGATCCCAAAAGGGGAGACCGGTTTGGAGTATTTTCTATCGTGATAAACAATTACCATATCTAACTCGGCACACACGTTGGTTGAGGAAACCCCTAAACTATTTAAACACGTTAGTGGTTATTCCTAACTCGGAGAGTTTCAGAAGGAGATTTTCTCTCCAAATAGTATCATAGGCTGATTTAAGATCTACAAACACGGTGGCATTCAAGATATTCTTTTTGTCCAGAGCATCCTTTATGGACTGACTAAGAAGAGAAACACGGTGATTAGTTGATCTAGACTGCCTAAACCCAGCCTGTTCTTCCAACAGCTCATAGGTTTCCAAATACCAGTTTAATCTTCCATACATCAGTACGTAAAAATGTTGTTCTAATGTCACTATTCTGGAACAAATAACTTGCATTTCCATATTAAACTTCTCTTGTTAAAAATTCCTTAATTTAAAAAAATTGTTACCCAACCTTTGTATTTATTTACAAGAGTTAATTTGACCTTTCGGTGATTCACATATTCATTCAAAGCACTACAAAATCCTATAACATCACATCCAGGACCGTTTCCAAGACTCATGATTTTTTTTGAAGGAACTGTATGCCGAGATTGAAGATCATTACAACTTCTTAGGGCCTCCAAAATCATATGCCTTGTCAGCCCAGCTGTGCTAGAACCATAACGATAGAAGAAGCTGCAAATGTTTTCAAGCTGCTCAATATCTACATATGAAAATTGATTTATTTTGTTATAACGGAATGAATCGATAATCGTCTTTGTACCGTTCCTTATATCATCGTCTTGAAGGTTTTTATATTCCTGCAAAAGACGAAGAGCCGTGTCGAAGAGTTTCACAAAATTGGATTCCTCTTCGCAGATGACGCTTCTGCTTTTCTTTGGACTATCTCCAACCACTGTTTTGCTTGAGGCAGTGTTTAGTCCTACCTGTCCCGCTGTGCGTTTGGGTGAATCTGAGAAAGATTCCACGGGAGCCTCTGAACAATTTGTCATTTCTTATTTCCTAGATGAATCTCTTGGGAGAATCTGGATGGTCGCATATCGGTTTTTCCGTTGGGTTCTGGAGGCACACGAAGTTCCTTTGATGCACCTTCGCGGGAGATGAATTCGATCTGAAACTGGACATGATTTCAGCTACTTCTGCTCAAGCGCGCAGTTTCCAAAATTTCGCACTTTAATTCGCAAAGGCTGGCTTGATTTACTCTCTCCAGCAATCTGACAAAGTTAAACTTCAAGAAGCTCGTCGCAACTATCTTATCTTATCAGTTGGAAAAGATAGTTGGAACTCGTTTTTACTATAGCAATCACTAGTAAGTAATGGTTTAAGAATGTACCTTTCTCACAGAGCGGCGGAGATTTAGACGCGATGACGCACTTGACGTTTTTCAATTGGTAACATTACTCAGGATTGCTCCAGGTTTCGTATCGTGAACTATTCAAGTTCAAAATTGCTGTTTCTCGATTCATTTCCTCGGGAGTCATGATAACAAGTGAAGGCGCCACTTGTATAAATTTCCTGTTGGAAACGACAGTTTCCCCCAGTCAGAAAGCTCATGTAATATTTCCTTTGCTACTCAATGAGGTATTTCTCATAGTAAAACAGGCCTCGAAATAAATTTTTTAATACAGGTGCACCTTGCGCACCTATGTTTTTAAATTAGGTGCACAGACTATATTTTAGGTGCAGATTAAAAAAAACGTAATATAAGAGCATTTATGTAATGTAAACTACTTTATTAGTTGGGTATGTTACAAGTAGATAGTAAATAAAAATATTTAAACATTTTTTTTATCAGCGAAATTATTACTTACAAATATTCAGTCATCATCAGACATTGGTGGGCAATCAGAAACGTCAACGTCTTTGGCAGATCTTTACCCATAAGGTTTAGTGTCCATCCTTCTTAATGTATTTTTCCTTCATTGCAACATAGCATTTTCTGAATTAAAGTTTTCGCATAGCGTGTATTTAGGAATTTTAATTACGTTCCTTAGAGCGAGATAAATCGATACTAATATATTGTTCAGACATCAAAATAACATAAAATTCGTTTCCCCCGCTTTTTTTTAACGATAGGTGCACAATTTTATTTTCAGGTGCTGAGTGCACTCGGGTATTTCGAGAACTGTTGTGAAATTACCGTATATAATTCAGATTTTAGCGATATATGCACTTTTGTAAACAATACATCCGTTTTCTTCTAGAAAATCAAAATCTAATAGTTTCTTTGTTCTTCCCAACACCTTAAGGTCAAATTCGTTGTTCAGCAATTTTAACACTATCGATATCATTCTGAGTTTTACCAAAAACAATTATCATCGACATAGATTAATAAAATTACTGATAAAATTACAAGATTCCACGTGAACATATCCCAAAGAATCCAAAACGCTATCCAATTCAAAATACCACATACAGCCAGAATGATATGTCCATATAAGGCCCTTTTGAGTTTACAAACGTGATTCGGAAAATTCACTTGTAGATAAGTGACGTAGACACCTGTATTTAAATCAGGTAGCACCTTTAGGTAAGCACATTTTAGTAAGAACGTTTTACATCAATTTGACACAGTGATACCATTTACAAAAACATACTAATAGTGAAAAAAAAATCTTATCTAGAAATTTATTACCGGGTTAAAAGTTTCTTCCCAAGATTCCTCCTTTTATTTGCCGAAAACCTTGTGAAAACCTCGACGGGCAATGTCAAGTTCTTGTGAACAGAAAGGAAAGAAGAGAAAAGAGAGAAAGATCCTTTGGACATACTAGGAACGAGACTCTAGGGCCATGTTTACCAGAAGGAGTAAACACACATTGATCAATCATGTATCTCGGGTTTCTGAAATCCGTTCACAGCTCAAGATTTGGAACTGATGGGGAGGAACACGGGGTGTGACTAAGAGAAATTCAGTGAAAGAACAAATCAAGAGCATCAAAACCTTGTGTCTAGCTTTATACTAAGGATGCGACATCGATGTCGATGTTTTCAAAACATCGATTTTTTTAAAAAAAACATCTATGTATTTAACATTGATGTATTGGGGTCGATGTTTTTGTAACATCGATGTTTATACTCGTCGATGTTTTATTTTTAAATGAAAAAAGTACCGTTATAAAAATTTTAAAAATAACCAAATAGCATAATTTTTATAATCAGCAAACTGAACATACTTTTAAACCAAAGTGACCAAGAATGAAGAGTCTGAAAAGTAGGGATGCGACATCGATGTCGATGTTTTCTAAACATTGATGTTTTAGAAAAATGCATCGATGTATTGGAGCCGATATCGCATTACTAGTTGTTAAACCAGTTTTAAGAAATGGGGAAACAAATTTAAATACACTGAATTTTAAAAACATCGATGGTTTGTAGGCGATGTATTATCAATATCGTTATTTTAATTTTGAACATCGATGTTTTGCTGTCGATGTCGCATCCATAGTTGCTCAACCAGTTTTAAGAAATTGGACACAAAGTTTAAATACACTGAATTTTTAAAAAAATCGATGGTTTGGGGGCGATGTATTTTCCACATCGATGTTTTGCTGTCGATGTCGCATCACAAGTTGCTAAACCAGTTTTAAGAAATGGGGGAAACAAGTTTAAATACACTGAATTTTAAAAACATCGATGGTTTGGGGGCGATGTATTATCAATATCGTTATTTTAATTTTGAACATCGATGTTTTGCTGTCGATGTCGCATCCATAGTTGCTCAACCAGTTTTAAGAAATTGGACACAAAGTTTAAATACACTGAATTTTTAATAAAATCAATGGTTTGGGGGCGATGTATTTTCAACACGATGTTTTGCTGTCGATGTCGCATCACAAGTTGCTAAACCAGTTTTAAGAAATGGGGGAAACAAGTTTAAATACACTGAATTTTAAAAACATCGATGTATAAAAACATCGATGTTTTTGGGTCGATGTATTATCAACATCGATGTTTTACTTTTGAACATCGATGTTTCAAAACATCGATGTTTTGCTATCGATGTCGCCATCCCTACTTTATACATAACAACTTAATTTTTTTCACCGCGTTTTAAATTGCATTCTCATCTTTCACCTATCCCAGGTTTATCTTTTTGGTTTATCTTTATGGAACCAGGTTTATTTACAAGGTTTATCTTTATGGAACTTATTCCCATACAGCCGTGATTCAATGGTATCTATATCATCAGAAGTGGCTTCTAACCATTGTTTATACTCAGGTGTTCTTAGGGTTTCATTATAATTTTGAGGCACTTTTATTTCAATATTATTTATTTCAGGATTGAAAATTGATCAAGATCCGAAATTTTCCCCGAAAGATGGTCTTTGCCGCTAAAATTGAATAAAATTTTGTCAAAATATTAAAGTTTTTTGCTGTACAATATTTTTGAATATCATTATGAGATCTAAACAGAGTTTGATTCTTTTAAATGCTATGATAAATATATGTCCTGTGCCATCCTGTCTCGGTGCATCTTTTCCAATTCATGAAATACTGTTCCAAGGAAGTAAGGTATCATCTAAATCGTAACTCGATAAGTTATGTACCTCGTCGTACCAGGGTCCAACACAGTTTGGCACCAGGGTCCAGCATGAGTTTTTTTTATATTTTCCTCCATTTTTATGTTTAATTGTTTCAATTATTTTCCTGTATTTTTTGACGCAAATACTATAACCTCTTGTGGATGAAGAATATCAAACTAAAATACCTATTTTGGCACTATTATCGAGTGTTCTTCGCAACTGCTTCAGTATTCCTACATGTGATTTACTCCCAAAAATTCTCAAATGGGAAACAGAAGGTTTGCGACCACCAAAAAGTTCAAAAGGTGTTTTTTCGCTATTTGTATGACATTCTGTTCCATGCATAAGTGAATGTCAATGCGGCTTCAGCCCAAAATTCTTGACCTAATCCATTTGATTCTAGCATTGCTCGGATCCCATTCAAAAGTGTCGGAATTAAATCTTTCACTAACTGGGTTTTGTAGGAAAACTATACTAAAATTAAAGTACATGCAAAGTAGTTAGGTAAAATCCTGCAGACCCTACCGGCCCATGTCTCAAATGTATTATTAAAAGAATATATAATCAGTATTATCAAAAGGCTGTATTACACATGTAAAATGTATATCAAATGTACTTTCAGAAATCTGGTCGCAGGGTTCACCAGATTAAATCGGTTTCCTTTGACGGTTTCATTCCATTTTTCCGTGAGTGACTAGTAAACCCTTTAACCTGGTTAAAGTCGGGAGGTGAGGGGGGAGGGTCACCTGTGGTGACTAACCAACCAACTGGGTTTTGTTCCTGTGTTATAAAGAGAAGATAGCGTTCGGCATAAATGCCTTGTTCTTCCAAAAAACACTTTTAAACTGATTATGAATAAATTCCATCCCGTTATCAGTTCTTATATTAATAATTTTCATGTTAACACGTTCGTTGCCAAATCTGATATGGTGCGTTGATAGTTATTGCCCCGCCGTAGAAATTTGTTTTTCAAGAAGCCTATACCAGCCACGCCAATATCAGAATAGATTGAAAGCTCAGCCAACAAATTTGAAATTTCATTGTCTGTTAGAGACTTATTAGATTGCATTTTTCTTTTTTCGTGAGGGCCCTACTGAACTGTTGTCTCTACAACTCAGATCTTTTTAGTAACTAATAAAGCCACAAATATTTGAAACCACTCACCTTTACAACTAGCTTCTAATCTTTACTCCACGCCAATGCCATGCGAATACCTATCGTATTATGCCAATTGAAACGGAGAATAAATGTTGAGGCGCAGCTCTTCCCGCGCGAACGCGTTACTGGTGAAAGAGACATCACGCGCTGGAGCGTGATTGACACTTTGGTGTTGAAACCACATCATATGCCGCGAAATTGTTAAGATATCGCTCAGCACGTCTGATATTTTTCATAACACTCGAATACGTCCGACTTATTCGTCATTATATAAGCAGAAACTACGTGAAAAGTCATCAGTAATGGATAAATAATACACACTTCCTGTGAGAGATTTTACTGGCATTGGTCCACCTACTAAAATTTCTAAAGATCTGGAATTCTGATCTTTCCCAGTAGTTTAAATGATGTACGCTTAGCCTTACCTAATGTACATGGTTCCCCATTTATTCTTGTAGATTTAAATTTTGGTAAACTCCTGATACCTAAATTATTGCTAGTACTTAAAAAGTAATCAGAAGCAATATTACAATATCTATGTGCCATAATTCTAGGCCACCCAATCTTCCAGATCCTCTGCACATGAATGTAGCGGTTAAGTCCTGCGAGTTTACATTATAAACTTTACTATACTCTGTTTCACCTTAACTTGTCAGTAGAGTAAAGGCTACGTTGACCGCATCACAGCCGTTGTCGTAGAAACTAGGGTTACAATGTCAGAAGAAGTCAGCTATAAGCGAGGAAATTCGCCCTTTTTGGCAAGGAGAGATAAAATGCACGTGGAAATTCTATACGTTTCACAGATCTTTAATTTCTAATGGCTCTTGCATTACATTTGTTAATTAAACAAAAAGCTACTCTATGTTAATATAAATGCGTTTTGATTTTTCTAAATGAGTATTATTTTTAGTTATTTAAAAATATATATATTTAAAATTTTTTTACAATAAATGTTGTTTAAAAAAACAGTCTATTTAAAGATGTGATGAACCATAAAATTCATTTTTTGAATTTACTTACCTGAAAGCTAAACACCTTGATTAATACTTCTTTTTTCAATTTTAATAATTTTATTAAAGGAAATTAATCCAATTTAATTACTCCTTTGGTCTTACATTTGGTTGGACAAGGTAGGGGAGAGTGCGTCGTCTGCTAAAATATGTGTTTTTCTTAACAGCAAAATATAGTCTCCAAATTAAATCAAATTTATTCTGATATTAAAGAAAGTAAATAACAAATAAAAATACATATAACATAGAGGATATAAAATACATTCACAATAAATAAATAGAATATAAAAAATACAAATATAGTAAATACACATACAATAATAAAAAAAATGAAACCATTTTAAAAATTAGAGTTAAAAAAAATAAACCTTATATGTGTGAAACATATTCTGAAACTCGCGGAACGGTGTCGGGTTGATTAGTAGTAAATTATTAATTTTATGAATAATTTAAAATAGTTTACAAGAAAGTGTACAGAAGAAACCAATCTCTTTCATGAATAGTAGTTACAATGAGAAAACTATATTTACGTTTTACTTATTCATCACATGCATTTATACATCATCAATATATGTAAAACATAGCAAACATCATAACAAATCTATTTACATTATAATATACTTATTCATCACATGAATTTACACATCATCATCACTTAACATTTCCGAATCGCTATCAGACTCACTATTAAAAGAAATTACCAAGTTCTTACTTTCCCAAATATCATCCACAAGTCCATCTACTTCCCACATGTATTTCTCTTTTTCAGTAACATGGTTTATGCAGTTTTTCCAATTTTGTACAGAGACCTTTTCAATCCCTTGGATGACTAAATCCTTCACATCGTTCAGTTTAAAAGTCTTGTTTTCCCTGGCAACGTGTCCTTTTACTTGACTCCATATCATTTCAATGGGATTAAGCTCACAGTGATACGGGGGAAGTCTCAAAACCTTATGTCCAAATTTTTCGGCAATTTCTTCAACTCTGTATTTATCAAACATATGTTTGATTTCGCTAACTTTTTTCAACAGTTCAATCTTGATCATGTCCTGGTTCCACGTAATGTTTTTCAACGATAGCCATTCTTGAATTGCACTTTTTTTCCAAGATGTCGTCGGAATTTTTTCTTTCTTCACCGAGTGATAGGGGGCATTGTCCATCACTACAAAGCTGTTTCGTTTCAATTTAGGCATGATATCTTCAAACCACTTCTCAAAATGGTTACCATCCATTTCTTCGTGGTAGTCACCGGATTTTTTTCCTACAAAAATGTCAGCCGCATCAGGTACAAATCCTTCATCACTTCCGATATGGGTAATGATGAGTCTTCTTCCTTTTCCTTTTGGTGCAGCCAAGCCTGTTGTCAAACTTGAAGAGGAAGCTTCATTGGTGCTTTTGATGTTTTTGTCTTGCCATACTCGACTTTGTGAGTGTCCTTCATTCACCCATGTTTCATCTAAATAATAGATTGAAGCATTTTCATTCTTCAGTTCTCTAATTTTTCGTAAATAATTTCTTCGCCATAAAATTATGTCGTGTCTTTCTAAAAGCATAGCCTGCCTTTTTCGCTTTTCAAAGGAAAATCCCAAATCTTTCAGTATCCTGTACAGTGTACTTCGGCTAATGTTTGTCGAAAAAATATCCTTATCATTGTTAATTTCATTTAGAACTTTGTCCAATGTAGGAATTTCATTTCGACGAAAACAATCATGAATTTTTCGTCGGATGCACGATAAAGTAAAGTTGTCATATTTCATCATTCTTGTTCTTTTTCCAACGGCATAAGGTCGTTTTTTTCCTGGAGTACTCAAAGGACTTGTCGTCTTCTTTTCTTTTTTCAAACGAAAAACAGTTCTTTTGGAAACACCAGTTAGTTGAGACACCTTTCCGACGATTTGGTTAATGGAATCACTATGGTTTTCTTCTCGAAGTCTAGAATAAACATTCAATATGTTCCTGCGAGCTCCACTACCAATTGATTTTCCTTGCTTTGATGGCGTATACAGCTTGGATGGTGACGTTCCTTTTTCAGCCATGTTCAGAGTATCAAACACACTCCAATAAAATAGCACAAGAGAGATATGAACGTAAATACACACGCTAGCAAAGACGCAGAGCGAAATGGCGCAGACTTGGCCGGAAAGCGTATTTAGCTCGCCAGAAATGTTACCATGGAAACCGGTTTAGAATTCCGTTTCGGATATATTCATTCGCTTCGGTCAAAAAAAATGCTTTTTACAAATAAATAACCGATTATAAAGGTTCAAAAATCACTCCTTCATTGTAGGACAATTTTTACACGTTTATATGCATTTTCTTTATTTTAAATTCCAAATCAAGTTGGAATTATTTTTCATGCGGATGAACATCATTTCTGCCTTTCCCAATACTGACAAGTTAAGGTGAAACAGAGTATAGAATTACTGCGTTAGTTCTTTTATTAAAACATGGTTTACAAAAATATAGCCCGTTTATACGTTTAGCATAGCATAATAAACTTTTACCAGATTTGATAGTTACACTACCATTTTTACCTACAAAAGTTTACTCTACTTTTTCCAAAAGTGGTCCCGAAATTAAATTTCGCCGTAATTTTGAAGAGTACACTACATCTTTTAAAAACTATACGAACTGGTTTTTGTTTCTTATGCTTTACATAAAAACATTACAGTTTCGTTCTCCAGGGCATATTGGTTTTTTTGTGTCTGTTATATGGTTTTAAAGTTAAGGTAATCTCATGTGATTCAGTACATAATCAAACAATACTGGTGTTAAGCGAAACTATTGACTGAATATTTCATCATTGCAGTCCAGATGGCGACGCACTAAAATTTGAAATGCATCTCTATCAAGATTTTAAACATATCACTATCCTCCAAACGAAAATTTTCGTCTTCCGATGACTCCTCGTTTTTCAAATATACTAATAATGCTATGTCTAGATTGGTATACCGACCGATAGATAACAGCACCGCTTTGTTAGGAAACCGTAGTTTGAGCAATGTAGGTTGTTCGTAGAAACTGTTGATACCGCTCTGATTGGCACGGTGCCAGTATCGAGACGTCAAAGTTTTTATATAATCCCAGGATGGGGCCATTCTCATTATTCATGTATCTTATTTTGTCATAAATGTTTTGTACAAGTGTTTCATTTATATTATTTAGAGTCTTGTATCCGCACACTCGACACATGAATTCTTGGATGGTTTCGAAGAGCTATTTATATTGCAATATGACTCCCCGAGATCTAAAAATGCTTTAGTGTAGTTTTTAGAATTCCTTAAAATAATGAATGGCTTTTGCTTCCCTTTCTTGAAGAAAGCGGGATTAAAATCACACCCCGTAAAGTATGAAAGGCTAGTAATGCTGTGTACACAATTCTGGACCCAAGTTTTTGGACAATTTATTAACATCAAGAAACCTTTGATTATTTTCGGTGCCAATGAGCATATATTGGGTCATCCAGAAAGTTCTGCGCGTTTTCAAATCGAAGCTAGCTTTGTTATTATTTTGTACCGCTGATAAAGTGATATTGATTGAAGTAGATTTTTTAAATTCGGTCTTTTCTGCTTACACTGTGTTGTGGCATAATTTTTGCTTCACTGCAGTGCTAAGAATGACGAATCAGAAGATTCATTTTCGTCATATTATGCTCTTTTATTTTAGGAAAGGAAAAAATGCTAGTCAGACTGTTCATTAAACGTGTGCTGTTTATGATCATAGTGCTGTTTCTGAGGACACAGTTTGAAGGTGGTTTGTTAAATTTAAGCGTGGAAATTTGAGCCTCGAAGATGATGCCGGTTCTGGACTGCATTCCAAAAAAGTAATGTTTTTCTGTGTGGTGGGACTACAAAGGAATTCTTTATTATGGATTATTGCTACAAAATCAGACAATATATTTGGAAAAATATTGTTCTCTAATGGCGGTATTAAAAGCAGAAATCGAAGCAAAGAGGCCAGAACTGACCAATCGTCGAGGTGTTGTCTTCCAAAATTGTCAATGCTCGGTCCCATATTTCGCTGAATGTCAGGCAAAAACTTATTGAGTATGGCTGGGATGTTTTGTGTTACCCCCCCCCCTCCCACATAATCACCAGACCTTAGCCCCTCAGATTTTCACCTCTTCAGGTCGCTTCAAAATTCTTTGAACGGCATGGACTTCAATTCATTGCTGACTGTCAAACAGAACCTCGATAACTTCTTTGCAAATAAGCCTAATGATTTAAAAAAAAAAAAAAAGGAATTTTCCAGCTGTCAGAAAGATGGCAAAAAGTGATAGAACAAAATGAAGCTAATGTGATTTAATAAAATTTGCTTATGTTTTTGTACTGCTTTGTTGGTATTTATCTTAAAAAACGCGTAGAACTTTCCGGATGACCCTTTATATACAGTTGAGTCTCCTATAATGCGATTAATTCGTACCGCGTTATATGGAAACTGGGTTATAAGAAACGCAGAATTAATCGAAATCAGGAAATGCGTTCTATGGAAACCGCGTTATGAGAAACACAGTAATAAGACAAATCCGATTAATTTATACCGCGTTATAGAATCTCAGAAATAAATAAATTGTACATAAATCAGACCTATATAAAAACTGCATACTTAAAGTATCAAGTTGTGATTGACAAGCTTAATAAGAAAAATTTTATAATAGAAATGTGTTGTGTCCTTTTTATTTAAATTAACCACAGAAAAAGAAGGTTGGAACGAAGGAACACAACCAGGCCATTAAAAATCGTATAGTGATATTTGGGTAAAAGTATTGCGTTTAGAATAAAGATCACTCAACCCTGAGCACATTGGAATGTTCCAAAACATCGATATTTCGGCATTTTTCAGTATTAAATAATACAGTATACTTATAAACATGAATTTAGTGTAGAGCATGCAATTTCCGGCATCCAATGTGTTAGATGCGGAACAAAAGAACAGCCAAACATTGAATAAATTAACAATTTTCCATTATTTATTAAAGGCAACAAGAACTTAGGACGCAGACAATTTAACTATCTTGAATAAACAAAGTATGCATGTTCAGGTGTTAGGACATAATGTGAGAACTCATAAAGAAAGGACGATAGGTAAACTGAGCCAGACCGACATTTTAACAACATACTCATTTAAACATTCATTGAAAACATGAGAGTGAAAGGATGATGTAATTCATAATAGTTACGTATTTAAATACTAAACGAGATCATATTAAGGTGTGACAAAATGTTATTTGGACATTACACTCCAAACGAACCTGGGGGAAAAATTGAGGATTAATATTTTTCTTTTAGTGAGATAAAAAACAAATATACAGTAAGGTAAGGGTGTTTTCTAAAAACACTGTTCTATGGTCTCAATAAAAGGTACATGCTACACATGGATAATAAACGGATCACAACACTAGTAACACCATAAACGACAAAAACAGTAGACAAACTACTGCTGACATCTGTCTTTTGCTGACATCTGTATCAAAAGACAGATGTCAGCAAAAAAAATAGGAATACACCATGATGAGATTCTTGATTACATGATGGACAATAGGTTGGCACTTAATTGAAGATGAGCACGTGGAAGGTCATGTGAGATAATGACCACTGTGTCACAAGACACTGAAAAGATGAAGCACAGAAGTTGGGCACTGTTAAATAACGAGGCAACAGCAGGAATTGAAGATGCAAGGTACTGGCAGACGATGAGTCAATGTGACGGATTGAAGATGCAAGGCACTGACAGAAGATGAGGCAGTGTGAGAAATTGGAAGATGCAAGGCGCTGATGTCGAAGATGTCAGCAAAAAAAATAAGAATACACCATGATGAGATTCTTGATTACATGATGGGCAATAGGTTGGCACTTAATTGAAGATGAGCACGTGGAAGGTCATGTGAGATAATGACCACTGTGTCACAAGACACTGAAAAGATGAAGCACAGAAGTTGGGTACTGGTAAATAACGAGGCAACAGCAGGAATTGAAGATGCAAGGTACTGGCAGACGATGAGTCAATGTGACGGATTGAAGATGCAAGGCACTGACAGAAGATGAGGCAGTGTGAGAAATTGGAAGATGCAAGGCGCTGATGTCGAAGATGTCAGCAAAACAAATAAGAATACACCATGATGAGATTCTTGATTACATGATGGGCAATAGGTTGGCACTTAATTGAAGATGAGCACGTGGAAGGTCATGTGAGATAATGACCACTGTGTCACAAGACACTGAAAAGATGAAGCACAGAAGTTGGGTACTGGTAAATAACGAGGCAACAGCAGGAATTGAAGATGCAAGGTACTGGCAGACGATGAGTCAATGTGACGGATTGAAGATGCAAGGCACTGACAGAAGATGAGGCAGTGTGAGAAATTGGAAGATGCAAGGCGCTGATGTCGAAGAGGAAATCATTGGTACTGAGGATGAAGAGGAAATCACTGGCTCTGATGTCAAAGAAAAGGACTCACTGGCACTGATGTCGAAGATGAGGACTCACTTGCGCTGATTTCGAAGAAGAGGACTCACTGGTACTGGTGATGAGGACTCATTGGCACTGATGATAAAAAGGAGGAGGTATGGATCATGGCTTGATGAATGAGAATTTATGCCATGGCATATGTGGCAACTTGAGCGACAATGGTTGTACAGCGTTGATGTGGGTCTTGATTGAACAAATTGGACTCAATGGTTAACTGACAGGGAGATGTAAAATGCATGTGTACCAACCTATATGGGAAAAACAACAACAAATATTATATGCAAGTGTATATGACACCCTTGGAACAATTATAATACATCCAATACGTAAATTGCAGGCCTATTGCATTATAATTGAAATAGTGAAACACAGCCACCACATACATACTGACAATTTACAAGATCGAGTGTCATGAAATTTAGTCCACGAAACACAAGGTGTAAGACACATTGGCCATTTCCAAGAAGCTGGGCTATAGGAAAGCACAGTGATGAACAAGAAACTACCAGATACATTAAAAATTTACAAGATACACATTGGTAGATTTGAGAAAATAAGAGGATGATATACATTTGTGTGTGTGTGTGTGTGTGCTATATCTGGTCTTTCAAACAATGCAAGCATAAGATAACATTGAAGTGGAACTCTGTTACATTTAACTAAATTAGGCAAGATATTCCATTCGCAGGGCTTATAACACGTCACCTTTTGTCAATTTTTTTTGTTATTTTTTCACTTTTTTTGTCACTTTTTTCAGGTGTTTTAAGTTTTTAAATTCTACTTGGAGAAAACAATTTTTTTTCGAGCATAATTATAAAAAATTCATTTTTTCCTCTAAAAAAGGTTGAATGTCAACCTAGTACATATTGTGTAATTTCGTCTTGAGTTGGAACTTGTTCAGGCTAGTTTCCTCCACGGCAGGTATGCCATTTGAGCGTCATTTAGAAGGGGGTGGCAATACCCCTCCCCTTCTGAATAGCGCTTGTGTTTCCGCCAAAATCAAACCCTTTTTTTTTTTTTTTTTGAGGCGATTGTAATGTGATGTTTTGGCTGGCGCCGGCTTCTATAATTTTGATTTCGGTTCGCGAAAAGAATTAGAGCCTCAAGTATCACGAAATAAGATAATCTTGCCATCAAATAACCAATAGCAACCGTCTAAATACGGAGCAGCAGAATATACAGTGTGTCCTAAAAGTTCCCGTACTGACGATTCGTGAATTTATTATGCAATAACAACTAACTTTACAACAATTATTTTTATGCAAATGGTGAAAAGCACTTTTAAACATAACGCAGGAAAAAAATGGACTTACATTTGTAATAAATATTCTAAATTTCCACCTTTTTCTTGGAGGCAAAGCTGAAGGCGTTTACGCATATTTTTAGAAACTTGCTTCAAGATGCTGGGAGCGACTTCTTGTATCCCTTGAGTAGTGGCAATTTTGATATACTAATCTATTGTTTGGAGATAGTTCAAAATAAGCCTCAAACAGTGCAATTCTCTGAATGCGTGATAAACTCATCTTGCAATGAAGAACAAATGACATGGAACTTTATTATTGCACAACATAAGCGCGAAGAAAATCAAACGATATAAATTAAAGAGTCGATAAAATTTAATAATGAAAACAACACAGGCAGTAAATTTTTTTAAATTGGAGTACGGGATATTTTAGGACACCCTGTAGTTTTTTTCCTTTGTAATTTCCATAAAGGCAGTGGCACGCTATTCCATCGAATTTACCCACAACATCCCTGGTCACATAGCCTGGCGCTAAGGAATTCGATATAGGAAAAAGAGAGTCGACTTTGAGCTTCGGAAAGATGTGTGATAGATGTGTCTCAATAGACACTGAACTAATGGAAGATGTGTCCAACAAATGCACCCAATGTGTGGAGGGTGATACAGTATAAACATTTGAAAGAGTAAAAAACGCGTGTTTGAAACAAGTATACACTCAATGTGAGGGAACACGATATAAACAATAATATTGAAAGTGTAAACAAGGTAACATTTGTAAACAAATCAGTGGTATCCAATACCGATGAAGTATTTTGCTGTAAACCTGTGTTTTTAGAAGAGTTCAAGGATTTCAAAATGCAAAATGGACGTAGTATACATTTTCTTAAAGAATAGTGTATTGCACCTCAATAGACATTAGATAAAATTAATTTTGCTCCTACACATGTACAACCCTTTTGATCATATGAACTCGAAGGAAATTTGTCCCACATAGAAAAAGATGTAGATACATCGGTGGATATTGTGGCACTTAAAAAAATTTGGTGGTAAATTGCACGAAGGCATTGCACAAGTTTGCATGGCACACGGGTTTGGGTAATTGCTCCAAACTATATGTTAAACACTTCCACATGGGAATAATATATACACATTGGTGTATTCAGACATTGACTTATTTAGTATGCACACAACATTCAGGTATTCTGTATTAAGGATACACAGACAAAGACGTATATTGGGTTAACTCGGCACAGTCATATGTGTATGAACCATCATCACCCGACCTACCCTTTTATAAGGAGAAATTAAACTCAACAAGAACAGATCAGATAATTGTCCCATTCTAAACGTTAGCTTGTCTCTAACCAATGTATCTCACTCACAAAACTAGATAAAAGAACAAATCAGAGAACAGTCCATTCTGATTGTTGAAACGTCTCTAGCAGAAAGGATCGGAGAGATAAGGTATTGGTCATGGTGATACAAGCACATACACATTGACTGTGGTTCTCGTGTGGGTCTTAACTGGACAACGTGACGTCAAGATTCTCCATTTGTATCGTGTTGTGCAGAGCACTGCATCTTATAATCTTTGAGAGAGTGACAAAAAAAAAACATTTTTTACTCTCATGTAATTCAGATTGGAGATAAGTATAAATGGATACACGAGGTATTCAAGGATGAATAGTCATGAAACTTTATCGCCTAGGGCGGCGCAGAGTATACTTGGGGCGTTGTTGTATGTCGGAGGCTGACGATTCCGAGAGGTAATCTTGAATCCACATGGACGTGACCTTAGGGGTAACCTCTGATTTTTGCTGTAGGTATCATTATTGACGTCATTTGAAGGAATTGGCTTTATCAAAAGATCTTGTATTTGGCCTTGAAGGCTTGTCAGTATGACACGACTCTGGGTTTTTGAAAGACGATCCATACGAACGGTCCGAGTGTCACTGAAATCCCTTAGCTGTCGGATTGTAAAATTTACCGGAGAATTTTGTGAAACCACCTCGAAGGGTCCAGAGTTGGGACGATGAAACTTTCTTGAAAGGCCAGGAGCGATTTGTGGGGTGTGGAGAAACATCATGTCTCCAATGTTTATTTGTTTACTTTTACTGGACTTTTCCCTGTATTTTTTCTGTCCCTTTGCAGACAGTTGTAAGTTTTCTTCAACTATCCCAAGCAAATTATGGAGTCTTATAGTCATGTCCTGGGCGTAATCTCTATGGTCAGTGTATGAAAAAGAAGTTTTTTCTGTTAAGGAGGTCATAGGGCAGCTAAACATCTGAGCCATATCAAAGAACAGATGGTGTAAACCCAGTAGAAGTATGAACAGCTGACCTATGAGCGAGTAAAGCAAATGTAAGGTGTCGTTCCCAGTCGACATGAGTGTCATTGACTAGATGTGAAAGAGAATTTATCAGTGTTGAATTCAATCGTTCGACCACGCCATCACTCCGAGGATGATAGGCTGTAGTTGTATGTTTATTGATGCCTAGTTTTGAATATACCTGAGTAATCGATTTGGATAGGAAATTGGACCCTCTATCGGAAATAAGACTACAGAGGCTGTTCACACATTTTTAGACAATGTATATTGTATTCACAAAACTAAATTACATGAAATTCTTGTGTTTTAAATGTTCTATTTGATAGCCCTTATTCTTAACTATCTTTCGACACCGTAATTTCCAGGATAATAATGCTTTTTGAAGTGTCAGAAGAGGTATTCTATCCCATTCCTCCTGAACAGCTTTCCAGAGTCCTGTAAGGGTTGAGGGACGACGTTTGGATAATGCAGATTTTAAAAGTCCGAAAGCACAAAAATCCATAGGTCGGGATACATCGGGAGATTTAGTAGGGATATCAGTGAAGGCTATAGCCTTGATATCGGTTTTTTGTTCCATTTCTTTTAGGAAATTTACAGTGAATTTTGATGTGTGACTGCTAGCTTTGTCTTGATGGAGTTCCACAGATTGATGGCACTGTGGGTAAAGCGATGGTATTTCATTCAGAAATATTGGCGATAAAATATGTTCCTGATAGTATTTGGAGTTAATCTTGACATTTTTTTTCCACTCTCTATATTTTTAACTTGCTACTATATGAAAACCCAGCAACAATCATAAATCCCTTAGAAAAGCTTTCTTTCGATTCTGTGGACCATGTACTTATATTTTTTCCCCCTTTTATTTTAACAAATGGCTCTTTTTTTGCTGCAATCATTTAAATACACCCATGATTCATCTATTGTGACAATTTTTTTTCCATTTTTCTTTGGATAAGTGTTTTTCATATAGAATTCGACAGCGTGTCCTGCGTTCAGCGATATGCTTTAGAGAAAGACGATGCACATTGCGTTTTTTCGCTTTCTTTAGATTTAAATCAACGTTTATCATTTTGTTTACAGTGGACACCGAGCATTTTAATGATTTTGCAACTGTCCTTTGACTAGGTGGATTGTATTTTAATATTAAACAACGTACCTTTGCAATAGTCGAAGATGTCCGTTTCTTAATTGGATACTTGTTTGGAATTTTTGTCCCACTTGAGGCTCCATTTGGACTTTTTTTTCCTTTCTTGTTGACGATATTACCTATCGACGCTTTAGATATCACAAAACCATGACTCTCACATCGTTTTTGGATAACGGAATATGAATATTTATCTTCGGAAAGAGCATAAATATAGCCTTCGAACCACTGTTTCGTTAAAAACGCCATTTTGAATAAAAACAAGCATCTCAAGCCGCAGACGATAATTTTGACTTTTAAAAACATAGTACAGCTGCAATTATTTCTTTTGCAGCAAACGATTTTTTATTACCGCTAATCTAAATCGTCTAAAAAATTTTCGAACAGCCCCTGCATTTGGTATGCCATGTTGTGAATTAAATTTCTCCAGAATAAAAAAAATCTGAATCTGATGAACGAAGTTGATCCGGCCCAGGCGGTATCTTCAATTGTCCAGCTGAAGGCCTTTCCACCACTACCGGCCAGTTGAACATTATTTTTTTGTTAATACCTAAATAACTTATCTCGTGTTAAATTTTTATACGATGTAAAATATTTTGACAGAACGTTTTTTTACATACAGAAACGAGAACCCATCCTCAGAATACGAGCTGAATACCTAAAAACATTACAAAATAGTCCAAATAACATGCAAATATATTTTCAGCCGGTGTAAAGTATTTTTTAAAAGCAACTTTTTTTACATGTTCCGAACGCCCCCCGCCTACACCCAACGCGGTGGTACCAGCTGAATTTGATTTTTGACATTACCTATAAATTAACTAACTATTGTTACACAAATCAGTCGGTGTAAAATGTGTGACCCAAAAGTGTCACTGCCTCTCGGACTATTAGCGGCATCGTCTGTGTCGTCAATTAGACATCGAAAGTCCTGTGAGATGCAAAGGTAGATTGTAGAATAAGCCCTTTCCTCAGGTTGAATTCTTGAATTTCTTTTACCGAGCATTCCTTCTCTAGAGCAGGTGAATGACCATAGTCCACGGTTCACCAAAATTATTTTGGCCTCTTTTTTGCCACATTGAATGTTTGCTTGCATTCAATTGTTCTATGGGTAAATCCATCCGAAAAAATTTCATTTCAGAATTTCATCGTACTAAAGAACTTGCACGAAACACACGCTCACAAAGTTTATGATACAAATTACCACAAATTTATGATATAACTAAGAAGTACGTTTTACAGTATGAAGATAAAGAATCTTTCGGCATATTTTCTTAATACGAAAATTTTTAATTCTTATATACATTCATTAAAATGTATAGCCTAGTTCCTGATTTCATTTGTGTGTAACGCCTTTGTGGTTTCTTTTACTATTCGTAATATATGAATCGATTTTATCCAGTTTTTAATCTTCATTAAAAATACTTTTTTCAATAACGGGTGGGAATATCCCTACCAAATCGTTTAAAGTTTTTACGTAGCATTATTATCTAATATTGTATATAGGTGTTTTATCTTTTCATGTCATTTAAACTTCGCCATTTTATCTGTTTTTATGATCAGGCTATCAAAACTTTTGACTGTCATTGACTATTTTTATGTTGCTGAAGACGATGATATGATAGTTCTCTTGTTCGTCTGATTTAAATGTTTAATAGTTTTTCCCGCTATACTTTTTAATCTACTTTTATTTTTGGTTATACTTTTAAGGGGGTCCGGGACACATTGAAATTTTTTTTTTATTAATTCATTTAGAATTTTGAAGTTTTTTGCACTGATTACCCATCTAACTAATAAGCAAAATCACAACACAAAAGTTTTTTAAAAATTTTAAATTAAAATGTTTTGAAAAAAAAGAGGGGTCATTTTAAATTGCTAAAACACAAAATTTTCTTGATCAATTTTCAAAATTCTTGCAGTAAATGATTCACAAATTTATAAACTTTAATTTCGATTCAGCAATTTAAAAAATATTAATTTAATAAAAAATGAAAAATATTGGAATGAAAGTTTTAAGGTACCTTTTTTTTTAAATCATAGTTTAAAAGTAAATATATGTTTCAAATTTGCTGAATCAGAATTAAAGTATAATGTTTGAAAAAGATATATTCCAAATTTCAACCCTTAAACTTTATCGGTTTTTGACTTATAGCAATTTTAATACAGGAAATCTTGAAAAAATGTATCATTGAGAAAAACGCATTTAAAGTTTTAAAGACCGATTTACAATTAATAAAATACTTAAATACATTTTAAAAGCATCGAGATGAGTATCTAACTCCTTTTTTCCTCTTAAATCTTTGGTTTAATTTGATTTTTGTAAGTTCTACCTTTTTTCGATATAGTTTAAAGGTCTCCGTAGACTTAAATAACGTCTTTCGCAGATGTTGTTGCCTTGACAACAACTGTCTAGAGTGTTAGATTTTCCAAAACTATTAATCACAAAAATAACTATATCTCTCGTTCTAATTAAGATAGAAACATGATTTAGACGTCATTTTAAGCAGAAAAACACAGAGTATTTCTTAAGATAATAAAAAAAAATTCGAAAATGTGACGATTTTTGTGTCCCGGACCCCCTTAACTTTGATATGTTATGTATTTGGGTCGTATCCTGTCTTACGTTTAGCGCATATTGTCCGTTTTTTGACCTAACGCCATTAAACCCAAACCGAAAAATCCTGATTGCATTTTCAAGATTCACGTTTAATGGAATCGTTTATTATGTGAAAAAATATAATCTTCCTTTTACGTTGTCACTGTTTCAAGCCTTCACATTTAGCAATCTGGAATAAAGCAATGCAACTTTGTCTCCCAAAAAGTACTTCATGGTAGAGTTGGGTTACACTATCACATATACGACTGCATCGTAAGTTAATTTTTGTAGTGGTGGCTAAGCTTGCTACAATACTCTCCATCTAGAATTTAGCGGTATCCTAAATTCGATAGATGACGCCCCTAGTAGAATGTTTGCCATTTGCGTGAGACTGCATGCTTTAGCAGCCGAGTGTGAGTGCCCTTGTGAAGAGTGAAGGATGAGCAGCAATGGAGTGAAGCCGTAACAGTAAATGAGCAGTGCCTGCTATCACAGAGCTTTCAGGTGGTTGTTGAAAGTGATTAGCATCGCATTGCCGATTCAACTATCCATCGGGAACCATCCATCGAAGTTATAAAGTTTTGTATGTTCAAATCACATCCGCCAGTTACCAACTTAGCAAGCTGGTGTGAAGCAGTGCAACTTTGTATCTACCAAAATGTACTCCATGGTAGAGTTGGGTTAGACTATTATATATTCTACTGCATCGTAAGTCAATTTTTGTAAGTGGTGGCTATGCTCGTTACACTACTTTTATTTTTGGTCATGCTTTTAATTTTGGTATGTTATTTATTTGAGTCGTAATCTGTGTTGCGTAATGCGCAACTTGTCCATTTTTAGATCTAGTGTCATTAAACTCAAACCGATATCCGGATTTCACTTTCATGGAATCGTTTATTATGTGAAAAAATAAAATCTTTTAGCGTTGTCACTGTTTCAAGCCTTCGCATTGGACACATACGATTCACTCATCGTCATTTTGTGCTAGGAGAGAGCGCTCCAATTGTAACTCTCAGTCTACTTCTGTTAATCATATTTTAATTGTCTGTCATCATCATTGTCTTAATTTCTTAAAGTGTTGTTACTAATTCTCCTTGGTCTAGATCAAGTCCAGAAGGTCGTACATCTTGAGATATTTTGGTTGGCGAAAATCTCATTCTAACCCTTTTACTTTTTTACGTGTGGTAGATTTTTAAAATCTCGTCTAATTTTATTTTTCAAATTCAAAATGATTCATGAATTTAATTTTTTAAATCCTTCCAATTTCCAACAAGTGAATTAAATTCCTAAACTTGTGTCTCAATTCTTGATTTTTCATTTTTATCCTTTTGCATAATGCTGTTATAAAAGTTGTCTACTTTTATAATCTTGCGTCTAGAGCAGCTCGTCCTGCTTGCAACCTTACATCATTTAATTCAAAAATGTTATCCAATCCTGTCACTGTTTTAAAGATGGTGAAAATTTGTAATTCTTTTACGTAAATTAAATAGCGAATAGTTTGAAATGGCCTCTTCACTATTTAAAAATAGAGTAAAATAATTTTTAATACCTCAAGATGACAGATTTCCTTTCGAGCCAACTCCAATCTTTTCTGTAGATAATGGCACTGTTCTGCGATAAGTTCTAAACTGTAAACTTGAATGACTATATGAAGATCACATAAATAATTAATATCACTAAGAAAATTGAAATAAGCTGGAAAGGAGAAAGAATTATGTTGCTTTGTAATAAGTCGATAGTATAAATAAATGCTAAGTCCCCCCCTGAGCAAATTTTGATCAATACTTGCAATCAATGCTATTGACATACTAACCTGGTTTTAACTCAATTGATCTTTATCATCAGGCCGAGTGGATTTTTCGTATACTGTACACGTTTCGACACATTTTGATACGAATGCGTCCGTAAAATCGTAACAGTACTAGGAATCATGATAAAAAGTCGAGAGTTACAAAAAAGCATTACAAAGTTCACTCTTTTGATTTCAGAACTAGAAGATATATATTGCGTCGTCTACAGAAAGGGTATCGATAGTTAACATGACCTTCCAACCTAGTGCGAAGGCGCTCTGATCTCGGGGAGTGGTCCGGATTATGTCGCAATTCTAAAGTTCTGAGCGTACACTGGACCACTAACTTTGATTTACGTGGACTGAGGATTGTAAATTGTGTCATTTGAAAGGTACTGAAATACTCTACAATAAGTTTTGAACTACAGCAATATCAAAATGTACTTTAATCGTTCAAATTATAAATTAAGTGTTGAATATTCACGATATACAATCCTTTTAAATTTCGTATGTCTTCTTCATTCATTCTACAATTCAAACAATAAATATCAAAATGCACTTTAATCGTTCAAACTGTAAATTAAGTGTTGAATATTCACGATAAACAATCCTTTCAAATTTCGTATGTCTGCTTCATTCATTTCGCAATCCAAGCAATAAGTATCAAAATGCCCTTTAATCGTTCAAATTGTAAATTAGTTGTTGAATATTCACAACAAACAATTCTTTCAAATTTAATGTGTATCCATTTATTCCAGAATACAACATAAGGCCCGAGTATTCACGTCAAATCTACGGCTTGTGTCCTTGACGTGAACTGCCATTTTTTCACGTTTGATCTCATTTTGCTGTTTTTAATGTTGTTTAGTGACATACTTCGATGTGAAGTTCACTGTTTTTATGCTTTCGACAAACGTATATTGCTTCTAATTTTCTCTTCATTTTGTCGACCAACATCGCTGTTCCGAGAGAACAATTACGCAAATGGTTTCATCATTTATTAAAAGACAGAAAAATAAGAATACTGTTCATGATTAATAAGTTACAACATGTGAGAAACTTTTATGGAAATGAAATGAAAGTAATAACAGTACGTTATGTTGCTTTTAAATAATGCCACTCATTAAGATATATCTTGAAAATTCGCCAAAAGTTTGCAGTTGTGTCGTTCTTTCGGTAGATAGGTATTTTAACTAAATTCACACTGGAGCAACACAAAGGGTTATTGGCGACTGTCCGGGATCAATCCCAAGGGAAAGATCCGAAGACAACGCCATATTATTCTGAACAGCGGTATTATGTTTTAATATATAAGTAATAGTTTCACTTTCGTGTTTGAAGTTTTGTGATTTAAAATTTTTTAAACCTCCAAGAGGTTTTTACGAGATATCTCGTCCATCAAGATCTGATTGATTATATTAATGACGAGATATTTAGTCAGCTAGGTATTACCGAATTTTTATGACAAGATCAAGATATTGCCGATTCTTTTATGACAAGATCAGTATATGATAATTTTTTTCCTGATGGCAAGATTTCTCTTCCATCATGTGTTCTAATCAATTTTCTTCTAATAACGAAGTTTCTCGTCTATACAAATCCTGTCAGTTTTCGTCTAATGACGAGATATCTCGTCGAGGCAACCACAAAGAGGGTTAACATTGTGCCCTAAATCTTCAATCAACTAAGTGTACCCTGTATTCTTATTCTGCAGGATAATCTTTAGATGTAAAAAAAATTAAATGCACGCCTAATTTAGGATTATAAATGTGCTGATTCTTATTATTAAGTTTTTTCACCCAGACTACCTGAAATTTGTGATGTTAGCAAATAACATTTAAGGAACAATCATCGAAAATTGTTTCGAATATTATAGTCAGGGTTCCCACGGTCCTTGAAAAGTCCTTGAATTTATTTTTCCGAACTAGGGGCCCTTGAAAGTCATTGAAAATTACGGAACTTCGTAAAAAGTCATTGAAAGTACTTGATTTTTTTTCTAGTGCAAAAATACGTAATTTCGTCTTACGTTAGAACTTGTCCAGGCTAGTTTCCTTCACGTCAGGTGCACCATTTGAGCGTCATTCTGAATAAAGCCGTGTTACACGCTTTGACATCACGTAATATACACTGAAGAGCCAAAACATTAGGACCACCTACTCAATAAAGCGTTGCGCTTCCTTTGGCCTGCCAAACAGCTGCAACTTGCCTGGGCATAGATGCCACAAGTTCTTGGTGCATGACTGGAGACAGGTTGTACCAAATGTCTAAAATTGGTCACGCAAAGTCGAGATATTCGGACATGGTGGTGTTTGATCTCTGGGCTGATGCTGTCTCGCGCCTATTATGCTTTACCAAGCGAGACAGTCTCCGAGGTCCTTTTCCTTTGACGACGCTTAGACGGCCAACACCTTGGCGTCTACTGTTGGTGTCGCCGTCATTTATCCACTTTGCATGAATACTAACAACGGCAGATCATGAACAACCTACCAGTCGTGCAGTTTCGGAATTCGTCTGACCACTCTCTTCCACTCGTCCATGGTCCAGTCTCGATGTTCCCGGCCCACTGTTGGCATAGTTGACGTTGACCAACAGAGGCACACGAGTGTGACGACTCATTCCGAGTCTTCGGGCCATTACGATCTGCCCTCTATCAAATTCGCTTAAATCAGCAGCCTTTCATCACTTGCAAAAGTAAGTGCAAGCAGTAGTTAAATATCATTTTCACTTAATCACCTGCCCTCCACGTCCTCCAGACGAGTTTATTGAAAAATGTGGGGATGGTCATAATGTTTTGGCTAATCAGTGTATATCAGACTAACCGCAGATGAAGGCATGGGTAAAGGATATGTAGTAAAAAAATTGACATAAAAAAATATTTTTCACATTTTTCTTTTTAACTGACAATTTTTGCATATACCTTGTTTTAGGTCGTTATAAATAATTTCAGGTCCTTGAAAAAAAAATTTTTGTTTTGATAAGTCCTTGAATTTTTTGCGGACAAAGGTGTGGGAATCATGATAGTACGAATTAATAATTTTGTTTACCAAACTGGGAAGGGTGGTGGGAGTAGTCCAATATAAAAACAATGGGACATCGTGAGAAACTCCGTTGTGCTTGACCTTTAAGAAGGGTCACTTGCTAGGCCGGTGCCCACTCCATTGTGTCAACATAATGCCGAATATATTCTGATTTTTTATTGTTTGGCGCCAGCTACTGTTCTTCCACTACGCGCTTTACAATGATTTAAGAAGAACAGGTGGTGTTCGTCCAGATGATCTCTGATTAGTTTTTGTCGTTGGGTTATTTTTAGATTGTGGCAGAGAAGTTGGAGACGGCGATTAAGGAGAGCTAAAAGCGCCTGGTGAGGCTAGTTCCCCGCGTTGGACTGAAAGATACATACTTTTATGTATTGATATAGTGAAGATAAAGTGATGATGTAAATACTGTATATGTTCTTAATGTTCTTGTACTAATAAGAACTTAAATATCTTATATGTTGGTTGTCTTCTTGTGAACGATTCGTGCTGTTCCCACGCTACCTTTTTGTGGCGACAACACCGCAACGGTATCAGATTTCGAAAAATATTTGCGACTAAAAAAACAATATTATATTCGTTATATTTTTAAATATGGATATTGAATGTTTATCTTACAACATTCCGTGTTTATTCTGTGATAGCCCCCAGGGGCATTCCTTCTTTAGGTTTGTACGGGCTTCACAACCCCGGGGTACCTGAGTGATCTTTTCTCCCTTTCGTTCTTCTCCTCCTCTACCCTTCTGCTTTTTGCTTTTTCTTCCTCCCTCATTGTGGTTGCCTCTCCGGAGGTGAGGGCTCCCCTTGAGAAGCTTTTCGCCAGTCTGGGCATTTAGCTCCTCTTGGGGATTATATCACCCACGTGTTTGCCGTGCGTGGAGACCTGTGTCTTCGGAAAAGGTGATCCTGGTGATTGAGGGACAACATAACGCCCCAATACATTGCTTCGGCTCCTGCTTCGAATAAACAGTTGGTGTACTTTGATCCCAGTACATTGATCGGCTGGTGGGTATATCCTGCTAGGACTAAGGACCTGCTCACCAACTAGCTCCTTAGGGCAGTCATAGGGGTGAGTTGGGTTCGTATAGTCCCTGGCTAGCACCGGTACAGGAACCTGTATCCCCTCGTTGGACTCCATGGTGGGTGGTGCCGCTGGGGACTGAATATATCTTTTTCAAACATGGAAAACCCAAATTCAACTTCTCCTTCAGTGGAGCAACTTTGTATAAAATCAAATGAAAACAATATATGTCAAGAAAAATTTTTTATTATCAAAAGTAACACCGGAAATCTAAAAAATATATCTGCAATCTTACTCCATAAAACTATACTGGGAATGTGGTAGGAGAAACTAAAAACATAAAAAAACCCTAGCAGGAGATGTACTTGTTGAAATTTTAAATAGATCACAGGCATTAAACATCCAAAAAATTAAATCTGTCGGTTCAATAGAGGTGACTGTTACACCCCACAAAACCTTAAATTCATCAAGAGGCGTAATTTCAGAATCCGATTTAGTACATGACACCGAACAAGACATCCTAGAAACCCTGTCCAACCAATCTGTAATTACTGTAAAAAGAATCCTTATTTCAAGAAATCGTCAAAGAATACCCACCAAACATTTAATATTAACTTTTAATACACCAAGCATACCAAAACACGTAAAAATAGCCTATATGAACTGCCCAGTACGACCTTTCATTCCTAACCCAGTTCGCTGTTTCAAATGTCAGAGATTCGGCCACTCTTTCCTTGCTTGCCGTGGCAAAGAAACCTGTGCGAAATGCTGTAGTACAGAACATAATACCGATATCTGTACTACATCATCCCTTTGCTGTGTAAACTGCAAAGGTGAACATCCAGCTTTTGCCAGGTCTTGCCCTAAATTTCAAACCGAGAAAGAAATTCAGACCGTAAAAGTTCAGCAAAACATTTCATTTCCGGAGGCACGAAAAATTGTTAATGATCGCACCCCAAAACCTGGAATTTCTTACTCTTCAATAGTAAAAAAAACTTTCAAAACTAACGGAACTCAAACCGATGTAACTATTTTTAAGCCATCTGCACAATATAAAACTTCAATGAACCTACCTATAACGCCTCTTTTTTCTAAAGCATCAGCTACAACCTCATTAAATACCAAACAGATAAATCAACCAAACCGATCTATAAATACTTCTTTAAAAAGAGCCATATCATCTGAACAAAGTAATATTAAAATAGCTAAAAGTACTTCTCAAAACTCTCTTCAGCCTGATGTTACATCCAGAAACTTGATAGCTAATCCTAATACCAGTGACCTCATAAATCTATACAACACCGAAAGTGATATTTCCTCTGTAGAGAGTGACGGCTTGGAGACTTCGCCACCCAAGTCCAAGAAGGATCTTCGACAAGACAGATCTCGTCCTAGGACGAGAAAACACAAATAGTTTTTTCTTTTCTTTTAAATTTTATTTTTATAGCTTCCTTTCTTTCCTGGAACTGCCGGGGTTTTCGTCAAAAAATTGATGATGTAAAAAACATCATAAATATACACAATCCAGCTGCAATCGCCCTCCAGGAGACGTATTTAAGAAACAATGATTCCACCAACATTCGTCATTTCAGTATATTTAGAAAAGAGCATGTGGAGGTGTTGCACTGCTTACATCCCATGACTTTCCAGACACTCAAATTAACCTTCAAACAAATTTACAAGGTGTTGCTGTAAGACTTCATGTCAATATCTTAATTACAATATGCAATTTATACTTACCTCCTAACACCCGTATCGCCACTTCTGACTTCAATAATTTAATAGATCAACTCCCGCAACCATTCATCATACTTGGTGACCTAAATGGTCATCATATTCTCTGGGGCAGTTCAGACATTAATCGTAGAGGCAAACAAATCGAAAAAATAATAACAGATAATGATTTATGTATTATGAATAACGGCCAACCTACTTATTTTCACTCACCTTCACTTACTTACCATTCAATAGATCTGGCAATTTGCACTCCTTCAATTTTACCATTTTGGACCTTTTCTGTCGATCCTTACCTCTACAATAGTGACCATTATCCTATTAAACTAAAATATGAAGGCCAATACCAACCTCAATCTGTCAGCCAAACTAACTACATCTTTCAAACTGCCAACTGGCCACTCTTTACTAGCCTGGCAGATATTTCTAACACAGTAGAAACTGGTGACATCGATGAAGTCAATTCAAAGATAACAGACATAATTATAGCTAGTGCTGACGCCTCAATTAATAAAGTCAGAAATGCGCCTAAAAAACAAAAGAAACCTTGGTGGAATGAGGAATGTAGCGATGCGTATCGGAAGCAAAGGAAAGCCTGGAATACCTTCAATAGATATCCAACAAGAGAAAACTATATCAATTATAAAAAAACAAAAGCGGCCTTTCGAAAAATTCAACGACTTAGTAAGAGGGATTCTTGGATAAATTATGTTAATAGTATCAATAGTAAGACCACAAGTAAGCAACTATGGAACAGGATTAAAAGGATTTCCGGTGTTTACCCCAATAGACAAATTACTATTCTAGAACATAATAACCAAATACTATCGGCACCCAAAGACATAGCAAACACTATAGGTTCATGCCTTTCCGAAATATCCAGCTCCAATAACTACTCTGAAAGTTTTAAAAAGATTAAAATTGCATCTGAAAAGAATAAAGTTAATTTCAGTTCAAACCGTATATTATCATATAATTGTGATTTTACTTTTTCCGAATTGACAAAGGTTTTATCCTTAGTTCACAAATCAACTCCTGGCCCAGATAATATTAGTTACGTTATGCTCAAACATCTCTCAAATAGTTCTCTAAATAATCTCCTGAAATTTTATAACAGAATTTGGAACGAGCACACTTTTCCGCATTCATGGAGATATGCTACCATAATACCCATCCTGAAACCGCATAAAGACCCCAAGAACCCCTCAAACTACCGTCCAATAGCCCTGACAAGCTGCCTATGCAAAATTTTAGAGAAGATGGTCAACGCGAGATTAGTTTTTATTTTAGAAACAGATAAATGTCTCTCTCCACTTCAAAGTGGTTTCCGAAAGGGTCGATCCACTGTTGACAATTTGGTAGCTCTGGAGACTGAAATTAGAAATGCGTTCGTTCAAAATAAACATCTTGTCTCAATTTTTTTCGATATAGAAAAGGCCTATGATCGAACATGGCGACATGGAATTTTAAAGGATATTTTTAACTATGACATAAGAGGAAATCTGCCTATTTTTATTCAAAACTTTTTACAAAAAAGATATTTTAAGGTAAGGATTGGATCTATTTTTCCGGATGTTTTTATACAAGAGGAGGGAGTACCACAAGGCAGTGTTTTAAGTGTAACTTTATTTATTTTAAAAATTAACAATATTGTTTCTCAATTGCCTCCATCAGTGAAAGGTCTTATTTACGTTGACGATCTGCAAATTTCATGCGCAGCTAAAGACATTCGTTTAATAGAGAGACAACTTCAACAGGCAGTTAACAAAATCACTCATTGGACTAACGAAAATGGTTTCAGTTTTTCACCTTCTAAAACCGCTTGCGTTCATTTTTGTAGAAAGCGAAATCTTCATCTTGACCCTGAAATATTTTTCAAAGATATTTTAATTAATGTTGTGGACAATTTTAAATTTTTAGGTATCATATTTGACAAGAAATTGACTTTTCAACCGCATATTTTAAATTTACGCAAACGTTGCGAAAAAGCTCTTAACATTTTACGGGTTTTATCAAAATTATCATGGGGATCTGATCGAACTTGCCTTTTTAAAATTTATAGAGCTTTAATTCGATCTAAATTGGACTACGGCTGCGTGGTGTATGGTTCAGCAAGAAAATCTGCTCTTCAAACTCTGAACACTATCCACCACACCGCTTTACGTTTATGTTCTGGTGCCTTTAGGACTTCTCCCGTAATCAGCTTGTACGTAGAATCTTTTGAACCTTCCCTGGACTTCAGACGACAGTTGTTATCACTGGAATACTATTTTAGAATTTCCTCAATCCCTCATCACCCATTGCATACCATTGATCACAGCCCATATTTAAAACACACGCCTTTATCAAGCAAAAACATCCTTCATCCCTACATTCCATTTAAGAATGCTGGACTTAATAAACGGATCCGAACTTTCTTCACTTGACATCACCCAGAAAAAACTGTATTATTTCTCTTCTTGGTATAATCATGATTTTGAATTTCAAAACCCGTTCCAAAATTTTAATAAAGCAGATACCTCTGATTTTATATATAAACAACTCTTTCAAAACCATATAGAAAATTACTCAAATTTTATACATATTTATACTGACGGGTCTAAAAGGGAAAACTATGTTGGAGCTGCGTTCACTATTAATGATTCCCGTCATAGTTTTAAACTTCATTCTTCGTGTTCTGTTTTTACCGCTGAAATAATGGCCATTTTTAAAGCACTAGAACATATATCCGATCATTGTCATAAAAAATGTATCATTTTTACAGATTCATTAAGCGTTTTACAGTCATTGAAACATCCTGATCATGACAGTCATCCCATTGTTTTAGAATCACTGAAAAGAATTTATCATCTTTCATCCAGGAATTTTAACTTACTATTTTGTTGGATCCCATCCCATGTTGAGATTGCAGGAAATGAAATTGTTGACCAAGCCGCCAAATCGGCAGTAAATCATATTAATCATACCATTCCTTATCGCGACTTAAAATCATTCATTTACAAATTTTTAGAACAAAAATGGCAGAAGGAATGGAATGAACAAACCGAGAACAAATTTCACGCTGTTAAACCAATTATAACTGAATGGAAATCGTTACCCTTAAGAAGACAAAATGTTATCTTGACACGTCTTCGTATTGGACACACTCGCATAACACATAGACACCTCCTCCTCGGAGAAGATCATCCCATCTGCAATTACTGTATCTGTCCACTAACCGTAAAACACATTTTAGTAGAATGCTCTCATTTTAATAGGCAACGACTTAAACATTTTAATTCTTTTACTTTGGTTTTAGAAGACATGATTGGAGAGAATCCTCATCCAAATATTTTTAACTTCTTACATGACATTTTGGGTTCATATATCACATATAACTTTATATAGTATTCATTTTAGTAAGCTTTTTACAAGACATTGGTTTTATCCATCGCGTATAATTTTATATAGTATTTACTCATTATGTTTTGACATATCTCATTTCATTATTATATTGTGTATCTGATTTTTTTATCTTGAGTTTGGCATAATATGTCCCAAGAGAACTCAATGCCACAAAACCAAATCCAATCCTATTCTGTGATAAACTCCTTGCTCTTAACATATACGAGGGTTGTAAATAAAGTAATGGCAACATACCTGGAAAACATTTTTTAACAAACATACAAGCAAAATTACTAGATGATTTGGTGGGTGAAAATCCACATTCAAATCTTTTTCCATTTTTAAATGCCATCGGCTTTTTACATGCGATATAATACATATTTTACCATCTTACTTTTAAATACATAACTCATAATGTGTTGTTGATCAACATATTTTAACTGCATAGAAATCTCACATCATTAACCTTTTAAAAATATTTTATCACAAAAAATTAATTTGCGCTAGAATCTTTTACCACTGCATTTTAATAATTTTACACCTAAAATTATTTTATTCTTTAATCACGTTTGGCGCAGCTTGTCCATTTCTGGACCTTGCGCCATAAAAACTAAACCAACCAACCAACAAGCAAAATTACATTACATTCCTTTAAAATAATCACCAGCAAAGTATTGTACCTTTTTCCAGATGCCAGGAAGCCGTAGTATACCGTTGGCAAGGTGTTTCCTGTTGATGTCAGCAACGGAGCGCCCTATTCCTCGGATCACAGACGGCACGTCAGGAAATCGGATGCCTCGAAAGGGTTCTTTCAACGTAGGAAAAAGGTCGTAGTCACAAGGACTGATGTCAGGTGAGTACGGAGGGTGTTCCAACACCTCCCAGGACCACCGTCGCAAAAGATCATCTACAGCTTGTGCAACATGACAACGAGCATTGTCATTGCGGTATATGTCGAGGTGGATTCCAGCCAGTGCCATTTCTGTACGTCCGTGAGTCGATGTGGAACCCATCGGGATGCAAATTTCCTCATGTTTAGACCTTTCTTCAGTATCTGCCACACCGTTTGATGACTGAGCCCAACTTCTACGGATAATTCCCGGACAGTCCATCGGCGGTCTATGGAAAGGAGACCACTCACGATGTCAACGTGATGTTGATGAATGAATGGCCGACCTGGGCGGTGCAAATCCGCAGTCTCAGTCCGATCTGCACTAAACGCTTTGACCCGTCGTGCAACCGTCCTATACGGTAACGCATTCTCGCCACATGCTTCAGATAATCCTTGATAACATTGCGATGCATTTTTGCCACGGGCAACCTCGATTTTAATCAACGACCGCTGATCACTTTTGTAAACATGATTTACAGCGGTAGAAACGAAACTGTCCACTTCAATGCCACGCAGCAACTACCCCTTCTACTGGATCGACGGTTTTATGTACTCTACACATCGACAACAGTGTCACCTCACCGATATTCTGTTTGCGAATGCCCGATGTTCTGCGACTTTTTGGGCTACGTTGTCACTACTTCATATACAACCCTCGTATATATGTGTGGGACACAATGACCATACTTCAACAAATAATGCTATGAATATTAATATAAAAAAAATTTAATAGAGCTAAGCATTAACTACTTACAAATGTTTAAATTAACAAGGGTTTTTGGGCAGTCTTATGCCCTATTAGTAAAGGTTAACCGCTTAACAGCCGTCTGCTGTAATCGTCTTCCGTCGTTAATTCTTTCTAACTGCGATTCGTTCTTCTATTGCCAAGGAAAGCGCAATACAATATGAGCTCTATGAGTACTGCGTGGGGTGTTTTTAAAGCACACTTGGCGCTTATTAGTCTACACACAGGCGTTCATTTGGCGACGAGGGAATCTCGATAATCCTCACTCGTCCATCCAGACAGGTCAGGTTCTCCTGGCAGCAAGGAACCTGAAAAATACTAAAGAGAAAAAAAAAGTTCGTCGTGGCAATATTGTCTTGTTTTGAAAGCATCTTTTTGAATTAGGCTGTTGGCCAAGCTTTCATATTATCGGCCGCCGTCGAAGTGATGCGTGGACCTTCGTGTTGGTCTATCTTTTTCACGTCGTACCGGTTACAGGGATTGACCTTCACAATTTCGAAGGGGCCAAAGAATTTGGGGCGAAGTTTTAAACCAGTTCCAAATTGGATTCTCTTTATTGCAATTTTGCCACCCACTTTGTATTTGGTTGCCTTTTTGCGATGTTTATTGTAGGTTTTCCTGTTTTCTTGTAACTTAAGTTTGTTATTTTTAGCGTTCTCTCGTAAAGTTTGTTTTTCAGCTAGCGTTGAATTAATGAATTCGTCTTCTAAAAGTTGTTTTAATCGTAAATCTTCCTTGTTTTTCATTTTTAATCCACAAAGTTCAAACGGTGTATATTTAGTACTAAGGGAAGTCGTGCTATTAATGATTCGCTAAACAGAATCTGTATGCTTAAACCATTTTGTAGGCAATTTGGTAAGCACGGGGATTAAAATGTTGTGTAGTCTTTCAATTTGTCCATTTCTTCGCGGTATGTTGTTTGTACATGTTCGATATGACGTTCATGGCAGTAAGATTGAAATTCTGAAGATGTAAATGCACTTCATTTGTCAGATATGATTCGAGTTGAATTGCCAAAAGTGTTTATTTATTTATTTCTTTTTTTGAGCTTGGTTTAGGCGTCGTGTGTTGAAGTGGATTTCACAAGATAAATTCAAATGAATTTAGTAAACGTATCAACCACAGTAAAAATGTACAGGTAATTTTTGTTGGTAGTGTTTAGTGTAAAGTTCGCCATCTCGCATCTTACAAGAAATGAAACGCCAAGTTGGCAACCCTACATAGAAAACGCCAAGCTGGCAACCGAGGAACAAGGAGGGAGAGGGGTAACAGGGAGCTTGAAAAGAAAGGAGGGAAAAGATGGACCGGGCATAAGTTAAACGAGGCCTACTTTTCAGGTGTGGGAGGAGAATATAATTTTACAATGTCTATCCAAATGTAATTTCTACTTTTTCTACATGTAATCTACGTGATGTGTGACCAATTAAATTTATTAAAATATAATTTAAAATGGAATTTTGACTCTGTGTTAATTGAGTCTTTTACTGAACTTTCACGACGGAGTTCATCAAACAACCTTAAATAACTCTTAAATAATTTGCTGAAACTGAGCAAAAGCGCATCGCTGCTGAGTCTAAAGAAAGACGTTTTGCGATGGAGCTCGAGAAACGGACTGCTTTTGAGTTAGAAAAGCTAAGGCTCGAAATGGAAAGCCGTCACAATACAGAACCATCAATTGAAGGGAATTCGAGAAACTCTAAGCACATCTACGATTTACAAAGATTGATGCAGAAGTTCGATCCTAAGGTAGGAGAAATCAGTCTATATCTGGTTCTTTTCGAGAGGCAGGCAGAACATGCTTATATCAAAAGGGAAGACTGGGTGTCACAGCTGTTGGGATTATTACCCTATGACATTACTTAGTTAATTGCTAGAGAAGAAGCGACCGTCGCGTATGACTATAGTCACGTGAAAGGGTTATTGCTTAAAAGGTTCAAGTTAAGCCCAGAAACCTTCCGATTGAAATTTGTCCATCTCAAGCGAACTGAATATAAATCGTGGAAGGATTTTGCCTTTGAGCTAACAAATTTTTTGAAGAATGGATTTCAAGGCCTTGAGATTGCGGATTTTCAAACGTTAAAGGATCTGGTAATTACGGATCAATTCAAGCGTAAGGTACCTCCGGAAATGCGAGAGAATTTTGTCGATGAGTGGAGCACAATTAAATCTCCTTCTGCTCTAGCGGAACTCCTTGACAAATACGAAAGTGTTCGAGGGTTCAAGAAGAAATGCCAATCTCCTGAAAACAAAATAAATAAAGAAAAAAGTACACATTTTCAAGAAGACACTTTCAAGAAAGGAACTGTGATTTTCCAGCTAGATATGGACAATTTCAACAGAGGAGCACTCATCAACGTAACACGAGCCCCAAGAATGAGTCTGGAAGGAAGAAAAATATTCAGTGCTATTCTTGCGGATCATTTCAGCATCTTATGAACACATGTCCTAAGCTAGAAAGAAGACAAACTTCAGCAGTTGTGACAATATTGGAGCCAGAGCTTCTTCATTACCCGCTACCACAACACGTGCAAGGGATGACATGGACGGCAAAAGTGACCGTTCCAGTCACAAAGCCCGTAGAATACAAAAGAGGTATTGATGAACTCAAAATAGTGAGTTTAAACAGCGGTAATAATATCTTCGACGGTATTATCTACTCTGGAGCGCAGATTTCAGTCATCCGGGCTGATCTGATTGGGGATTCTCAAAATGAAGGGGAAGGAAAAATTAAAATTGTATCCGCATTTGGTGAGACAGAAATGGCACCTCTGACGATAATCCATATGAAAATCAATGACGGACGACATGGAGAAATTCCAGTGACAATTGCAGTGTCTGAAAAATTAGTGAGCGACATGCTCGTAAGCATTTTAACACCTGACGCTTTAAACTCCAATGTTGAACTTTATGGCAATATTATTAGCCAAGAAGGGGTTTCTCGAGTTCGAGAAGAAATTTATCCAGTTTCGGTCCTTAAACGAACTTGCCTTGGCATGTAGTGACACCGCAAGTCACCCTGATGTTAGTGAGAAACGGAACGAGTTCGTGCAACTTCAATTGGAAGATGAAAGTTTAAAGGATATTTGGGAATTAGCGAGAAATAGAAATGCATTCGAAGTGCAAGATGGGTTATTGGTACACTCAGAAATCGTAGGAGGAGAGAAAATTCAGAAAGTAGTTTTGCCTAAATTAAAAAGACCGTATGTCCTAAAAATAGCACACGAAATTCCATTGGCCGGTCATTTAGGGGAACAGGAAACCAAGCAACGGATAAAGTATTCCTTTTACTGGCCTAGTATCAAGTTTGATGTCAAACATTTTTGTGAAAGCTGCAAGGTTTTCCAGCTTCGTAGAGTTCAACACTTACAATGACAGAATTCCAATCCAACCTATTGTAAGACCTGAAAATCCTTTTGAAGTGTGGAGCGTGGATTGTATTGGTCCCCTAGTGCCACCATCCTCACGAGGGCACAAATTTATTGTTAGTGTTGTGGATTTGTGCACGAGATGGGCGGAAGTTATACCAGTCAAGAACATTAGTGCGAAAACAACTTGCGACGTCCTGATGAAGATTTTCTCCCAGACGGGGTTTCCTAAAACTATCTGTACCGATCAAGGGGCAAATTTCACCGCACAGTTCACCAAGGGCTTCATGCAAGTTATCGAGGTGTCTCCAAGATTTTCAACTCCGGGGCATCCTGGGAGCCGTGGAGAGATGGAAGAAAACCATGAAGGATATGCTTAGTAAGAACATACCAAGAAAATGGTCGACAATGGGATATCTATCTCCCTTTCTTACTATTCGCATACAGAGAAGTACCTCACAGTACCACGGGAGTATCGCCATTTCAGTTGGTATATGGAAGGTTACCTCCAGGTCCATTAAAACTAATCAAGGAGAGCTGGTTAGGAGAAACCGAAATTCCAACAGGAGCATCCCTTTCTGTTGAAAAATACTTAGAAGACCTGCGTCAAAGGATGAAGACGGCACACGAGATTGCCGCAGAGAATGCCGAAAAGGCACAAGATTATTACGCTTCCAAATATAATCTGAGTGCGTTAGAAAAGACTTTCAAGGTTGGTGATAAGGTACTTATCCTTATTCCATCTTCTAGTCACAAACTTCTGAAGAACTGGTCAGTACCTGCAACTATTATCCAGCAAACTCGACCTCATTCTGAGTTGGTCGAGATTGAGGATAAAAGCCGAAAAGAGTTGCATTTCAACAAACTACGACCTTATATAGCCTGAGTTGAACAGGTGGGGTTGATTTTCGAACAAGATCAGGACTTGGGGGAATCTTTTATGCCCCTACGCGAAAGAAGAGCCCATCTGCAGACCATATTAAGGGTCATGTGTTCCAGACTACAGAGGCGTTGTAAGAAGAACAGCGACACCAGTTAGTTCAGACCTTGGAAGGGTTTCAAGAAATTTTCAGTGCACGACTTGGCCGAGCCAGACTTGATGGACATTCAATCAAACTAACTAAAGATTGATTGCCAAAGAAAATGCATCCCTATCGGGTTCAAATCGCCTTACTAACCGAGGTGGAACGCCAAATCCAAGAGTTACTTGAACAAGGACTAATTGAAGAAAGTGACTGTGAGTGGGCACACCCAGTCGTCTGTGTGGCCAAAAAGGACGGAAGTGTAAGATTTTGCGTCGATTTTCGAGTTTTGAACAGTTAGTCCGAGAGCTGATGACGAATTTGGGAAGGTACTTTAGGCACTATGAAATTGTAAAATAATAGAAATTCAATGTTAGTTGAATAGGGAATCGAAGGTCGGGAACGCCGTTTGCGGTTATTTCGCTACTGCGCAGCATAGGATATTTGCAAAAAATTCATCCCAGCGAGTATCCTTTAGGCACTTAGAAATTTTTTTTAATCTCTTATTTTAGCATTCATAGAATGTAGAAATAAAACTCCCAGACTGTTTGGACGGTTTTAAAGTATAACCCGACTGCCCCGAACTTGTATTATAATGAACGCAAAAAATATTCTTTAGGCACTCTGAAATTTTTATAGCCCTAAGGGGCATTCCTCCTTTAGGTTTGTACGGGCTTCACAACCCCGGGGTACCTGAGTGATCTTCCCTCCCTTTCATTCTTCTTCTCCTCTACCCTTTCATTTTTGCTCTTCCTTCCTCCCTCGTTGTGGTTGCCTCTTCGGAGGTGAGGGCTCCCCTTGAGAAGCTTTTCGCCAATCTGTGCTTTCAGCTCCTCTTGGGGATTATATCGCCCACGTGTTTGCCGTGTGTGGAGATCTGTGTCTTCGGAAAAGGTGATCCTGGTGATTGAGGGACAACATAACGCCCCAATACATTGCTCGGCTCCTGCTTCGGACAAACAGGAGGTGTACTATGGTCCCAGTACATTAATCGGCTGGTGGGAATACCCAGCTTGGGCTAAGGACCCACTCACCAACTAGCTCCTTAGGGCAGTCATAGAGGTGAGTTGGGTTCGTATAGTCCCTGGCTAGCACCGGTACAGGAACCTGTATCCCCTCGTTGGACTCCATGGTGGGTGGTGCCGCTGGGGACTGAACATCTCTTTTTCTAACATGGAAAATCCAAATTCAACTTCTCCTTCAGTGGAGCACTTAACGAGCAAAAATATTGAAACTTATATACCAGAACACAAATTTTTCATTATAAAAAGCAACGAAGGAAATCTAAAGAACGTATCAGCTATACTACTTCACAGAACAATATTAGAAATGGTCGGAGAGACAAAAAATATAAAAAAAACCCTAGCAGGTGACGTACTCGTAGAAGTCTCTAATAAATCACAATCTTTAAATATACAAAAAATAAATTCCGTCGGTTCAATAGCAGTCACCGTTACACCACATAAAACTTTAAATTCATCTCGAGGCGTAATTTCGGAATCTGATCTACTCTATGATACTGAACCAGACATCTTGGAATCCCTGTCAAAACAAAATGTAATTAATGTCAGAAGAATAACTATTCAAAGAAACGGCCAAAAAATACCCACCAAACATTTAATACTAACTTTCAATACCCCAAGTCTACCAAAACACGTAAAAATAGCTTATATGAATTGCCCTGTTCGACCTTTCATTCCTAACCCTGTCCGTTGTTTTAAATGTCAGAGATTCGGCCACTCTTTCCTTGCTTGCCGTGGAAAAAAAACCTGCGCAAAATGCTGTAGTACAGATCATAAGACCGATATATGTACGTCATCGTCCCTTTGCTGTGTGAACTGCAAAGGTGACCATCCAGCTTTTGCCAGGTCTTGCCCTGAATTTATAACCGAAAAAGAAATCCAATCCGTTAAAGTGCAACAAAATATTTCATTTCCTGAGGCCCGAAAAATTGTAAGTGATCGCACCCCGAAACCTGGTATTTCTTACTCTTCAATAGTAAAAAAAACTTTCAAAACTAACGGAACTCAAACCGATGTAACTATTTTTAAGCCTTCTGCCCAACATAAAACTTCAATGAACCAACCTATAACGCCTCTTTTTTCTAAATCATCAGCTACAACCTCAACAAATACAAAACACATAAATCAACCAAATCGATCTATAAATACTTCTTTAAAAAGAGCCATATCATCTGAACAAAGTAATATCAAAATAGCTAAAAGTACTTCTCAAACCTCTCTTCAGCCTGATGTTACATCCAGAGACTTGATAATTAATCCTTGTACCAGCGACCTTATAAATCTATACAACACCGAAAGTGATATTTCCTCTGTTGAGAGTGATGGCTTGGAGGCTTCGCCACCCAAGTCCAAAAAGGATCTTCGGCAAGACAGATCTCGTCCTAGGACGAGAAAACATAAGTAGTTTCTTCTTTTCTTTTATCCTTTATTTTTATGGCTTCCTTTCTTTCCTGGAACTGCCGGGGTTTTCGTCAAAAAATTGATGACGTAAAAGATATCATAAATAAACAAAAGCCAGCTGCAATCGCCCTCCAGGAGACCTATTTAAGAAAGAATGATACCACCAACATTCGTCATTTCAGTATATTCCGAAAAGATTACGATGATGGACAAAGAGCGTGTGGAGGTGTAGCATTGCTTACCTCCCATGACTTTCCAGTAACTCAAATTAACGTAAAAACTAATCTGCAAGCTCTTGCTGTTAGACTTCATGTCAATATTTTGATAACAATATGCAATTTATACTTACCTCCTAACACCCGTATTGCCACTTCTGACTGATTGCCACTTCTGAATAATTTAATAGATCAACTTCCGCAACCATTCATTATACTTGGTGACCTAAATGGCCATCATATTCTCTGGGGCAGTTCAGACACTAATAGTAGAGGCAAACAAATTGAAAAAATAATAACAGACAATGATTTATGTATTATGAATAACGGCCAACCTACTTACTTTCACTCACCTACCATTCAATAGATCTGGCAATTTGCACTCCTTCAATTTTACCATTTTGGAACTTTTCTGTGGATACTTACCTATACAATAGTGACTATTATCCTATAAAACTAAAATATGCAGGCCAATACCAACCTCACACTGACAACCAATCCAATTATATTTTTGAAACTGCCAACTGGCCTCTTTTTACTAGCCTTGCAGATATTTCTAATACGGTAGAAATTGGTGACATTGATGAAGTTACTGTAAATATAACTGAAATAATTATAGCAAGTGCAAACGCTTCCATTAAAAAAGTGATTAATAAACCTAAAAAACAAAAGAAACCGTGGTAGAATGAGGATTGTAGCTGTGCTTATCGGAAACAGAGGAAAGCCTGGAATATCTTTAATAGATATCCAACAAGTGAAAACTATATTATTTATAAAAAAGCAAAAGCAGCATTTCGAAAAATACAAAGACGTAGTCAGAGGGATTCTTGGATGAATTATATCAATAGTATTAATAGTAAAGTCACAAGCAAACAACTATGGAATAGAATTAAAAGAATTTCCGGTGTTTACCCCAATAGACAAATTCCTATTCTAGAACATAACAACCAAATACTATCGGCACCCAAAGACATAGCAAACACAATTGCTTCATGCCTTTCCGAAATATCCAGCTCCAATAACAACTCCGATACTTTAAAAAAAATTAAAATTGCATCTGAAAAGAATAAAGTTAATTTTTCTTCAAACCGTTTATTATCTTATAATTGTGATTTTACTTTTTCCGAATTGATGAAGGCTCTGTCTTTGGTCCACAAATCAACTCCTGGCCCAGATAATATTAGTTACATCATGCTCAAACATCTTTCAAATAGTTCTCTAAATTATCTCCTGAAATTTTACAACAGAATTTGGAACGAGCACTCCTTTCCGCAGTCATGGAGGTATGCTACCATAATACCAATACTGAAACCGAATAAAGACCCCAAGAATCCTTCGAACTACCGTCCAATAGCCCTGACAAGCTGCTTATGCAAGATCTTAGAAAAGATGCTCAACGCGAGGTTGGTTTACATATTAGAAAAAGATAAATGTCTCTCTCCACTTCAAAGTGGTTTCCGAAAAGGTCGATCCACTGTTGATAATCTAGTCGCTCTCGAGACCGAAATACGAAACGCTTTTGTACAAAATAATCATATCGTCTCGATTTTCTTCGATATAGAAAAGGCCTACGATAGAACATGGCGACATGGAATTTTAAAGGATATTTTTAACAATGACATAAGAGGAAATCTGCCAATTTTTATTCAAAATTTTTTAGAAAAAAGATATTTTAAAGTAAGGATTGGATCTATTTTCTCGGATGTTTTTATACAAGAAGAGGGAGTGCCACAGGGCAGTGCTTTAAGTGTGACTCTATTTATTTTAAAGATTAATGATATTGTTTCTAATTTGCCTCCATCTGTAAAAGGTCTTATTTACGTTGACGATCTGCAAATTTCATGCGCAGCTAAAGAGATTCGTTTAATAGAGAGACAACTTCAACAGGCAGTTAACAAAATCACTCATTGGACTAACGAAAATGGTTTCAGTTTCTCACCTTCAAAAACCGCGTGTGTTTATTTTTGTAAAAAACGAAATCTTCATCTTGACCCTGAAATATTTTTCAAAGATATTTTAATTAATGTTGTGGACAATTTTAAATTTTTAGGCATCATATTTGACAAGAAGTTGACTTTTCAACCGCATATTTTAAATCTACGCAAACGTTGTGAAAAAGCTCTTAACATCTTGCGAGTTTTATCTAGGTTATCATGGGGATCTGATCGAGCTTGTCTTTTAAAAATATACAGAGCTTTAATACGATCTAAATTAGATTACGGCTGCGTGGTGTATGGTTCAGCCAGAAAATCTGCCTTACAAACACTGAACACTATCCATCACACAGCTTTGCGTTTATGTTCTGGTGCCTTTAAGACTTCACCCGTTAACAGCTTGTATGTAGACTCTTTTGAACCTTCCCTGGACTTAAGACGACAGTTGTTATCACTGGAGTACTATTTTAGAATTTCCTCAATCCCACATCACCCATTGCATACTATTCATCACAGTCTATATTTGAAACGCCTCTATCAAGCTAAAACATCCTTCATTCCTACATTCCACTTAAGAATACTAGATTTGATGAACGCATCCGAAATTTCTTCACTTGACGTCACCCAGAAAAAACTTTATTATTTCTCTCTTTGGTTTAATCATGATTTTGAATTTCAAAACCCTTTCCATGATTTTTATAAAGCAGATACCTCTGATATTATTTACAAACAACTCTTTTTAAAGCATTTAGAAAAATACTCTAATTGTATACATATTTATACGGACGGGTCTAAAAGGGCAAACTATGTTGGAGCTGCGTTCACTATTAATGATTCCATTCACAGTTTTAAACTTCATTCTTCGTGTTCTGTTTTTACCGCTGAAATAATGGCCATCTATAAAGCACTAGAAAATATATCTGATCATTGTCATAAAAAATATATCATTTTCACAGATTCATTAAGTGTTTTACAGTCATTGAAACATCCTGATCATGACAGTCATCCCATTGTTTTAGAATCACTGAAAATAATTTATCATCTTTCATCCAGGAATTTTAACTTAATATTTTTTTGGATTCCATCTCATGTTGGTATAGCAGGAAATGAGACTGTCGACAAAGCCGCCCAAATTGGCCGTAAATAATATTAACCATACCATAACTTATCGTGACATAAAATCTTGCATTTATAAATTTTTGGAGGAAAAATGGCAGAACGATTGGAACGAACAAACGGAGAATAAACTTTACGCTATTAAACCAAATATAGCTGAATGGAAATCACTACCTTCGAGAAGACAGCAGGTTATACTAACTCGACTCCGTATTGGGCATACGCGGATAACCCACAGACATCTCCTCCTCGGAGAAGATCATCCCATTTGCAATTACTGCATTTGCCCACTAACTGTAAAACACATTTTAGTAGAATGTTCTAATTTTAATAGGCAACGACTTAAGAATTTTAATTCATATACCTTGGTTTTAGAAGACATGATTGGAGGGAATCCTCATCCAAATATTTTTAGCTTTTTACATGACATTGGTTTTATATATCACATATAATTTTACATAGTATTCATGCATTATGTTTTGATTCATTTCACTTTTTTATTATATTATATATTTGATTTTTTTTTTAAATCTTGAGTTTGGCATAATATGTCCCAAGAGGACCCAATGCTACAAATACAATCCTGAAATTTTTATAGCATGTAATTTATTAATTATTATTGAAAATATGTAACAAAAAGCCAGACGAATACGACGGTTTTAAATAACTACCCGACGCAAATAAAGATTTTACATAAGTATCAGCTGGATGACGGCAGCGTCCAGGGCCCTGGCTTGCCGGTGTGTGATTGATTGCTGAGCAACCACATGACTCTAGTTTATTGTACAGCTCATGCTGCTTGCAAAACATTTTGGAGAAGTGTTCCCCCCCCCCTACGAAAATGTGACCACGCTAAAAATTATTTTGAGTTCATTGTCATACTGTTTTTTGAGGTTTTTTAAAATCTAGTTGTGTTATTAACATTTTAAGTATTGACATATGCACATGTATATAACTATATATACATGGAAATAATCAATTATTATAGAGATAATTTTTGTTTATAGAGACTACCTATTTAATATGTTATATATCATTAATTTACAATGGAACTAAAAACTTTGAGCTGTGTAATTTGTAAAAAAAAACACGAATGATAAAGTGATTATTTTTAACGAAGAAAGACTAGCACAATGCAAAGACATTTTAAAAATTCGCCAAAAAAACGGCTTGAAATTTGCTAAAGTGACGAACGTGCACTACGGAATGAAGAAAACAATACGGATTTTAAAATTACCCGTCCGATGCAAGTACGTGCAACAGATTTCAGTAAAGAGCTAAAAAACAATAAATTCAAGAAGGCTCTCTTAAGATTTTTAATAGACCATTGGACAACACCAGAAATGGCGCCATTTATTGGTAACACGATAATTAATTTAAGTTATGATCAGTGTTACAGGATTGAAAATAATACTGTAATTATGGCAAAAAATGTTGAATTGTCTTGTGACGATCACGAGGAAGCGGACACAAAAATTGTATATCATGTATGTAAAATTAATAATGATTTTGCTACTAGCGTCCTAATTAAATCTTGCTATACATATGTTTTAATTATAATGCTCGGCAATATGGATCATCTGCAGTCTGACAATTGTCATGGAGTATGGCAACGGAATTAAAAAAAGGTTTATAAACATATCACAATTGTCTACTGAATTAGGACCATCTGTGTGTTCCAGCTTGCCTGGGTTTCATGCCATTACGGGTTGCGATTACAACCCTTCTTTTTTCAAAAAAAGAAAGAAAAAGTAATTTAAAATATTAAAATCTAGCGGAAATTACCAAAAAGCTTTTACCGATCTTGAAGCAGCTCATGTGTCAGGCTTACGATACGAAACGTTTACGGTATTAGAAAAATTTGTGTGTGAAATTTATGGTTTCAAAAATTTAACCGATATTAAAACTGCTAGATTCCATAAATTTTGTTCAACTTATAAAGCTCATGACGGTAATGAACCGTTCAAAAAATTTTTGAAAAACTACGATGCATCAAATTTACTTCCGTGTAAAGCTGAGTTACACCAACAACTCTTACGCACTCAATTCATAACAAGCATTTGGCGAAATGCACATTTACGGTTTCCAAGTAGCCTATCGCCATTAAGGAATGGATGGGATTTGCAAGATGATAAATATGAATTTTACTGGTTCGAAGGAGATTGTATGCCGCCTTCTGTTTTAGATGCTTTGAAAGTAGGAATTGAAACAGAAAATAATACAGGTAAAAAGCGATTTTTTTTAATCAATGAAATTTTATTATTTATTGAGCACAAATGAAAATTAACCATTTTTCAGACAACGAACAAAATATCGATGAAGATGGAGAGGTGAATATTGAGGATGAGTTTACAGACGATGAAGCATCAGGCTGATGAAGAGGAGTAATAAAGTCGAAAATATAAGTTTACAGCTTTCAAGATGTTCAGCGAGCCAGAGCCCCGGCAACTGCAGGCGCAGACAATAAACGTTTTCTCGTACTCATATCTACCCATAAGACTTTTTTGTCGCATTCATGTAAAATCTTTATTTGCGTCGGGTAGTTATTTAAAACCGTCGTATTCTTCTGGCTTTTTGCAAATAATTTTAATAATAATTAATAAACATGCTATAAAAATTTCAGAGTGCCTAAAGAATATTTTTTGCGTTCATTATAATACAAGTTCGGGGCAGTCGGGTTATACTTTAAAACCGTCCAAACAGTCTGGGAGTTTTATTTCTGGATTCTATGAATGCTAAAATAAGAGATTTAAAAAAATTTCTGAGTGCCTAAAGGATACACTGTGGGATTCATTTATTGCAAATGTCATATGCTGCGCAGTAGCGAAATAACCACAAACGCCGTTCCCGACTCTCGATTCCCTATTCAACTAACATTGATTTACTACTATTTTACAACTTCACAGTGCCTAAAATACCTTCCCCAAATTCGTCATCAGCTCTCGAACTACTATGTATATACATAGTTATATACACATGTGCATATGTTAATGCTTAAAGTGTTAATAGCAAAACCGTATTTAAAAAACCTTTAAAAAAATTAGAATGAGCTCAAAATAATTTTCAGCGTGGTCACATTTGCGTGAAAAAAAATTAACTCAACCAAAATGCTTTATAAGGCCCGATGCACACATCCGGTTTTTCAACGTGTGGTGCCACTGCGGTAACGTAGCCCAACTATGTACACATAACCGTGAAATGACGCAGGAATTCATTTCGCGCCATTTGCGATAAATATTCTATCGTAAGAAACGTATTTATTTCGCTTACGTGGTGTAAAAAAAGTATATTTTGTAACAAATTAGACGTTACTGGATACAACCATTTATAAATTATTATTTATATTCTACTTGTTTATGAAAACAAGCTAATTCAGAACGTAGACTCCTGTGCGGCGCCGTGGGGAACTGTGGTACAAATTTCACGTAAGTAGGACGTACGTCGCCCCAGCGGCGCTGGAGGCATGTGTACACTGCTCCATTGGATCTAATGTATCTCAGACAGCACTTGCGTTGCGGTAGCGGCGCCGCACGTTGAAAAACCTGATGTGTGCACCGGGCTAAGTAGCTCGAGCTGCTCATCAAACTCGAGTCACGTGGTGCCTCCGCAATTAAGCGCAGACCGGCGAGCCAAGGCATTGCCTTCTAGGGTAGCCAGTTCCCCGGCAGCTGCCGATACTTGTGTTAAATCTTTATTTGCGTCGGGTTATTATTTAAAACCGCCGTATTCGTCTGGCGTTTTGCACATATTTTCAATAGTAATTAATAAAAATGCTATAAAAATTTCAGAGTGCCTAAAGAATATTTTTTGCGTTCAATATAATACAAGTTCGGGGCAGTCGGGTTGTACTTTAAAACCGTCCAAACAGTCTGGGAGTTTTATTTCTGCATTCTATGAATGCTAAAATAAGAGATTAAAAAAATTTCTAAGTGCCTAAAGGATACTCGCTGGGATGAATTTTTTGCAAATATCCTATGCTGCGCATTAGCGAAATAACCGTAAACGGCGTTCTCGACCCTCGATTCCCTATGGAACTAACATTGAATTTTTACTATTTTACAATTTCATAGTGCCTAAAGTACCTTCCCAAAATTCGTCATCAGCTCTCCTACTAAGTTTTACTGTCCCGGATGCTTATCCTATGCAACAGTCCACCGATCTACTATTTGAAATTGGTAGTGCACCTTTCATCAGCGTTCTAGATTTGACTAAGGGTTATTGGAAAATCCCTTTAGAAGAAGAAGCTAAGCCATATTCAGCATTTGTGAAACACTCTGGTCATTTTCAAGGAACGTTTTACCATTTGGACTTAAAAACGCTGGAAGTACGTTCCAAAAGTCCATAGATAAAGTACTTCAGACACACAGAAAGTACTGCCGCGCGTATATCGATGATCTGGCCATCTTTTCCAGCTCATAGGAGAATCAATTGCGCCACATCATAGACGTGCTGAGAACTCTACTGACCGTTGGATTAACAGTCAATCTTAAAAAGTGCGAGTTCGTTAAAAAACAAATGAGGTTCCTGGGACACATTGTAGGTTCTGGAAGACATGCACCAGATCCCCAGAAGATCGAAGCCATGAAGAACTTAGCACGTCCAACTACTAAAAAAGAGTTAAGAGGCATAATTTCTGGCAAGCTACTACCGGGTGTACATTCAGGATTTCTCGTCCTTGGTTTTACCCTTAACAAACGTAACAAATAAAAGGGTGCCCAACAACCCAACAAAATACCTTGGAGTGATGAAGAGGAAGCAAACTTCCAACGATTGAAACAAAGGCCGACGGAAATTCCATTCTTATATACTCCATTGTTAGATCAGCTATACCAGTTGTACACCGATGCTTCTGCAACAGCGATTGCAGTGTGTCTAGCTCAGCAAGACGAAGACGGAAAAGAATGTCCTATTGCTTTTTACAGTAGAAACTCACCCCATGCCAAACTCGTTGGGCCACTATGCTGTTCACGCCACGGGATGCGTATGCTGTTCTGAGTTCGTTCAAAAAATTTGACACTTGGATATTTAGAGCACAAGTCCAAATTGTCTCCGCCCCCAGGGGCATTCCTTCTTTAGGTTTGTACGGGCTTCACAACCCCGGAGTACCTGAGTGATCTTTTCTCCCTTTCGTTCTTCTCCTCCTCTACCCTTCTGCTTTTTGCTTTTTCTTCCTCCCTCATTGTGGTTGCCTTTTCGAAGGTGAGGGCTCCCCTTGAGAAGCTTTTCGCCAGTCTGTGCATTTAGCTCCTCTTGGGGATTATATCACCCACGTGTTTGCCGTGCGTGGAGACCCGTGTCCCTGGAAAAGGGGATCCTGGCAGTTGAGGGGCGATATACTGACCCAATACACTGCTTTGGCCTCAGCTTCAGGTAAACGGGAGGTGTGCATTGGTCCCGTGTGCATCAATCGGCTGGTCGATTAGACTCTGTCGTCGGCTAGGGCTAAGTGATCGGCCACCTACTGGGCAACTCGTTAAGGGTGGAGTCTGCCTCAGGGGTGTGCTGAGCACGTATGGACATCGGTTAGCACTGATGCAGGAACTTTCTGCATCCCTTCATTGGACTCCGTGGTGGGTGGTGCCGTCGCTGTCCGAATTTCAACTTTCTTTATTATGGAATTTGAATCTTCTTCTACATCTTCTCCCCCTGGTGGGGAGCAACCATTGACAATGCAGTTTTCTAACGCCAGATTTTTTATTGTTAAACTACTAAACAGTTCACTAGAAATTTCTGATCAACTTTCATTCACCTCTGTTTCTCCGTTTCTTATCAATAAAAGCATTCAATCATTCATAGGTACGGTAAATGTCATTAAAAAACTCCGCTCAGGAGACCTCCTCATCGAGGTTGCTTCTGATGCGCAAGCTAAACTTTTAAGAAATACAAATACTCTAGGACCTTTCACCGTCTCAGTAACTCCTCATCGATCACTGAACACAAGCCGTGGAGTGATCTCTGAGCCAGATTTACTTTACACAACCGAAGAGGAAATACTAGAAAATCTGAAAGAGGAACATATTTGCGGTGTCCGTAGAATCACCATCAGTCGAGATGGGAAAAGATTTCCAACAAAACACATAATCTTGACTTTCGACACCCCTACTCTACCCGATCGAATCAAAGCAGGTTATCTGAGCTGCCCAGTACGTCCTTTTATTCCTAATCCTGTGCGCTGCTTCGGTTGCCAACAATTCGGACACTCGAAAGCTTCCTGTCGTGGAAGCATCATATGTGCACGATGTGGAAAAAATGGTCATGACTGTGATAACTGCACTGCTCCAGCTCATTGTGTCAATTGTAAAGGAGATCATCCTTCCTACTCAAGAACTTGCAGTAAATGGATAATCGAAAAAGAAATTCAGTCCTTGAAAATTACTCAAAAATTGACATACCCTGAAGCCCGAAAAACAGTTGAATCCCGTACACCAAAAGCTGGGATTTCCTATTCGGCTACATTAAAAAAATCTTTTACATCTATTGCAACTCAAACTGAAAATTACCTCCTACCTAAACCTTCCTCATCTAGTATACCACCCAAAAGCACACAGACACAAGGAAACAAAATTTCTCCATCAGTCACCAAAACAAATAAATCTCCGGTCAAAAGAACCGCATCACCTCCACAAGGCAATTCATCACCAAAGAAGATTCTTGCAAAATCCAAAGCCTTGCAAGCCCAAAAGCTAAGAACTTCAAAGGGTATTCTGTCTCATTCCAGGTTACCCAATCAAAATTCGGTTCTTCAACATATCAGAAACATAGATGCCATGCAACTGGATCTTCCTGACGAAGATATTTTAGATATCTTGTTGGACGATCCGCCAGATATTCATTTACAAGAACCTTCCAGCCCTTAATGAGTTCATTTGTCTCATGGAACTGTCGTGGTTTCCGATCCAAACTAGAGGACATCAAAACGATTATATCTTCGAACTATCCCGCATGTGTGGCGCTTCAAGAAACATTCTTGAAACCATCACACACATGAAAGATACGCAGGTATAGCTGCATTAGAAAAGATCATGATGCTGGTACTACAGTGTCTGGAGGTGTGTGCATTTTAACTTCACACAATTTTCCCAGCACTGTAGTTACACTTCGCACATCTTTACAGGCTGTAGCCGTAAGAATTCATATTCATTCTCTAGTTACAGTCTGCTGCCTATACCTGCCACCACACGATGTCGTAAATCAAGAGGAACTCAACAGACTGGTCTACCAACTCCCAGTCCCTTTTATTTTGCTCGGTGACCTAAATGGTCACAGTACCCTCTGTGGAAGTGATAGTACAAATCATCGTGGTCATCAAATTGAGCAGTTCATCTCAGATCACGTTCTCTGTCTGCTTAATACTGACGAGAAAAAGTACTTTCACGAACCCACGAGGACATTTCACTCACTGGACTTGGCCATATGTTCTCCTGCACTTCTGCCACTGTTAAATCTAACAATAGGAAGTGACTTGCATAACAGTGATCACTTCCCCCTTTTCGTCTCGCATGATAGTAACGTTAAAGTGAACCATCGACCACCTGCCTACTTATATTATCGAGCGGATTGGGTTGCATTTTCACAGCTAGCAGTTATTGTAGAGACAATGGTCTCCAGTGGGGATATTAACATCGCAGTGAATAATGTCACCGAAGCCATTATAAAAGCTGCAGACACAACTATTCCTAAAAGTTCCTCAAAACCACGCAGAATTCCCAAGCCCTGGTGGAACATTGAATGCCAGGGAGCTTATAAAAGACAAAGAAAACTCTGGAACATATTTCGAAGGTACCCAACAACTAACAACTTGATTGCTTTTAAGCAGGCTAAGGCATTTGCTCGTAAAATAAGGCGTCAAAGCCAGAGGGAATCTTGGACTAGATACGTCTCTTCAATCACTTCATCAACATCAAGCAAACAACTATGGAGAAGAGTTAAGGCAGCGAATGGTCTATATCGTGAATTTTCCATTCCCATTTTAGAAACCACCACTGCTGTGTTCTCTTCTCCACAAGACATCGCTAACGTCATGGGAGAGGCATTTGCATGTGTATCGAGCTCTGACTCTTATAGTCGTTCTTTTTTAATGACTAAGAGTCGAGCTGAACGAACACATATTAATTTCAAAAGCAAATGCAATCTTTCTTATAATTGTGAGCTCACGATGTTCGAGTTGAAGAAGGCTTTATCACAAACACACAACACCAGTCCTGGGCCGGATGGAATCACCTACCAGATGCTTAACCACCTGTCGTTGGATTCTTTAAAACACATTCTTTTGTTATTTAACAGAATTTGGATGAAGCACAAGTATCCCACTTTATGGCAAGAGAGTATTGTGATTCCAATTCTGAAGCCCGGAAAGGACCCAAAAGACCCTCTGAGTTACCGTCCAATTGCCTTAACGAGCTGCCTATGTAAAACCCTGGAACGTATGGTCAATGCCCGTCTCGTTTATATATTGGAGAAAAACAAGTGCATCCCTCCGCACCAGAGTGGCTTCCGTAAAGGTAGATCCACTCTTGATAATACCATCTATCTCGAACGGCAAATTCGTAATGCCTTTGTGCGAAGGAATCACTTAGTTTCTATCTTCTTCGACATTGAGAAGGCATATGACCGTACATGGCGATACGGCATCCTTCGAAATATGTTTAATTTTGGTTTCAAGGGTAACTTACCTCTTTTTATTGAGAATTTTTTATCCTCGCGACTCTTTAGGGTACGTGTTGGAAATATTTTATCAGATCATTTTATTCAGGCTGAGGGAGTTCCTCAGGGATCTGTTTTAAGTGTCACCCTTTTCATTATTCATATCAGCAACATACTTCATGCACTTCCTCCATCAGTTCATGCTTCATTATATGTCGATGATTTGCAGATATCATGCCAGGGAACAGATATGCGATTGATCGAGCGACAACTTCAGACAGCTGTTAACAATCTTGTCAAGTGGTGTGACCAGAACGACCATACATTATCCACAAGTAAGAGTAGCTGTATCCATTTCTGTCGGAAACGGGGTCTACATCCAGATCCACAAATACACATTCACAATATTATAATACCCGTAGTTAATGACATAAAATTCCTCGGAGTAATATTTGACCGTAGACTCACCTTCCTTCCACATATATTATATTTGCGAAGGAAGTGTGAGAAAATATTAAACATCCTCAGGGTGTTATCAAACACATCTTGGGGAGCGGATCGTGTCTCACTGCTCCGAGTGTATCGGTCTCTCATCTTGTCTAGAATTGACTACGGTAGCATTGTGTATGGGACTGCGAATATCTCTGCTCTACGGAAATTGGACACAGTTCACCATTCTGCTCTGAGAATTTGTTCTGGTGTATTTCGCACATCGCCAGTCCAGAGTCTCTATGTGGTATGTAATGAAATCCCTCTTGACGTACGGCGCAAGAAGTTGTCTGCTAATTACTATTTCAAGATCTTATCCACACAATCTCATCCTTTGAAGCGCATGACTCTCGACCCTGGTTTGAATCGACTTTATCTTGCCCGTTCTACTCATATACGTCCTTTTTATGAACGGACAAAAGCTATTATCAATGATTTGAACCTAAGTGACGTTGTAACCCACATAAACGATACATTTCTTTTTCCACCTTGGGATCTACCGCATATAACTTTTCTTAACCCTTTTGCTAAATATAATAAATCTGACACTGCTCCAGCTGTTTTTCAACAATTATATTCTTTACACCGCTGTCAATATAGCACTTACAGACCAGTTTTTACTGATGGGTCCAAAGGAATAGGATATGTGGGCTGTGGAATTGTCTTCCAAAACTGCATGTATAGTTATAGCCTACATCGATCCTGCTCTGTATACACTGCTGAGGCCGTAGCAATTTATCACGCGCTTCAACAAATTAACTCTTACACCTACCATTCATTCTGTGTATACACTGACAGCATGAGTGTCTTACAACAACTGGAGCAATATACCATCACTTGCCATCCTGTCGTGTCGGATATATTTACCATCTTACGCACGTTGAAGAGCAGGGGTTTTGATATTCTTTTCTGTTGGGTCCCGAGTCACGTGGACATCAAAGGTAATGAACTTGCTGACAGTGCTGCGAAAGCAGCCTCCGTTCCACTGCAGCAGGCCGTTCCTTTTACTGACATCAAGATGTACACAAAAGATGTCTTCAATTCACTATGGCAAGAATCTTGGGATCTGCAAATCCACAACAAGCTTCATTCCATCAAACCATTTATTCATCCATGGCCATCAGCACCCATGCGAAGGAGTGACGTCAAATTGACTCGCCTTCGTATTGGACATACTCGTTTCACTCATCGTCATCTGTTTCTGGGAGATAGAGTCCCAAATTGTAATTCGTGCTCCACTCCTTTTACTGTAGATCATATTTTAATTGTCTGTCCTGTTTTTAATTATCAACGTCTTAAATTTTTGTAAAGTACTTTTTTAAATCTGCGAGATTTGATTGGTGAAAATCCCCATTCAAACCTTTTTGCGTTTTTACATTCAGTTGGTTTTTTAAATCTCATATAGCGCTTTTATCCATCACAATACTTATATAATCTATCATTTCTATGCCATTTAAATTTTTACTATATTGTTCATCAGACTGTTTAAGATCATGACGTATTATTTTCCTTCACGAATACCTTTTATATTCATTTTAAGATGAAATAAATCATTTATCATATTGCGCAAGACATAAATCTACCTTTTTTATTAAATAATTTTATATTTACATTGATTCTTATTTATTTTTATCTTGCGTTTGGCGCAGTTTGTCCGCTTTTGGACCTTGCGCCATAAAACCCCAAAATCCATCCATCCAAATTGTCTCCGATCATAACCCCCTTACTTATTTGACACAGGGAATGCCACAGGGTGCAAAACTTGCACGTTGGGCTTTGGCATTGCAAAGATATAACATGAATATATTGTACAGAAAGGGTAGTAAGCATGGCAATGCAGATGCCTTATCGCGTATCAAAATTTATGAACCCTAGTTTTCGATTCCCGATCTCGATTCATACGAAGCGGTGAGCTTTTCTATAGCTCCTCGTTCGCCTTTCGAAGCTATTCAGCGGCAAACAGGGAAAAATTGTACGGAGATTCAGTGCTTTTGTGGGCGTTTCACGCCCTATCGCCTGCCCTGATCCTTCGGCTCTCGTATATGTTGAAATACATGTGAGTTTTTACATTGCGTGAATATCATTTAAATAGTGTATTTATGTGTTCCTAATATTTTTAACTCGAAAATCTCGAGTACTGGTTTTTGTGTTTATGATATCGACTTTATATTGTTAATTACGGGTATATGTCTGTGTACTTTGGAGTTTTAGTATTTTAGCATTTTGATCTTTTATTACTGATATTTTAATTATACGATTTTACAAAAGCAGGACACATTTCAATATTTTAATGTTTTAATACTTTAATTAAATTCTTAGCCAACTTTCAATTTAAGTTTCATTGCTTTCTCATTGTGGGCGTCACACATCCAAAAATCAGTGATCCCCTGTAAAATTTTAACTAACGAATCTATGTAATTGCCCAATAACTGCATCTCTCCGTATATAGCGGAGGCAGGGGAAATAAATAAAAACATGACGTCTACTGACGGTAGCCCAGTACTACCAACAGACAACACCAAAAAAACAACAGGCAAATCCGTATGTGTCCATATAGAACATATAATCAGAGATTTGGAAAGTGAAAAAAATACCGACCAGAACATTATCAACTGCAGAAATAACTTAATCAACCTAGCCCAATTTCTTAATGACAAACAAAGAGCGGAAGTAAAATCATTGATATTCCAAAATGGATTCCATAAATTTATTAGGGCATTTGTTGCAATTATTCAAGAAACAACAAAAAAAACCAAGAAATGTCTGCATCAATCAGTGAAACCAAGGGCAAAACTCCTCTCCCGAAAACCAAGAAAACAGACCCAAACCTAGAACTAAAGGCAAAAATTACAGTCCTGGAGGGAATGGTCAAGGACCGAGAACTTGTCTTGAGCGAACAGGAAGGACTGTCGTGAAGAACTGGAGGAAATGCGGGACAAACTACTCTGCCAGCAAAAAGACCTAGAAATCGAAAATACAACGGTCCGAAGACTTGAAATAGAAAACGCCTCCCTAGAGGCCACCTTAAGGTAGAAAAATAATACTATCACAACGCTAACAATCCTAATGGAGGGCGCAATGGGTGAAACGCTGGCCCTTGTGAAGGAACTAAAGAATACACCAAATAATAACAACACCTTGATAACAGAAACTTTGGAACTTGTCAAAGGATTACAAACTATTACTAATACACCGCCGACCTTTGCTGAGATCCTGGCCTTGCCACCCACTACCTTCCCGAAGACCTCAACCAAAACAAATCTGAAACACACTATACTAATGAAACCAAAGAGAGATGATTTTAATACTAACAGAATAAAAACACAAAACGCCCTCCGAGGCCTAAACACCAGAGTGGTGGCTATCAGAAAACTAGCCAAGCGTGGTGTGGAAATCGATTTAAGCAGCGATTCAGATGCTAACGCCACAATGGGAAAGCTAAATGAGATACCACTCATGTCAGAAAACTTTGAGATCATTAGACCAAAGAAATTTTACCCAAAAATTATTATGCTAAACATAGATAAAGAAATAGAAAGGGAGAGTTTGCCTGAAAAAAAATCAAAGAATTAAACGAATTCTTAGACCATGAAGACGAGATAAATATAATTTTTAAAATACCGTCAAACAGAGGTAATCACTGGGTGGCCTCGGTAAGCCCCACCACATATGAAAAAATAACAAATATGTGCTACTTGTATATAGACTGCCAAAGAATAAAAATCGAAACTTTTAAAAGTGTACGTCAATGCACCAAATGTGGACGCCTAGGACACAGTGCGAAACTCTGCACGGAGCCTAAAAACCTATGCCTTAATTGCGGGGGGGGGGTCACAAGGGACCAGTGCCCAGGAAATAAAAGTTGCATCAATTGTAGAGAAGCTAACATCAAATTTAAAACTAAATATAACCACACACACGAACCAAGATCCAGGCAGTGCCCATGTTTTAAACGACAGCTAGCGATGAATGAAGCCAACACGGACTACGGAGAGTAATGACTGAGACCCTGAAGGTCCTTCAAATCAGCGTCAATCATAACCCTACCGCCCACAACCTAGCTGTCGTCACTGCACTAAAAATCAAAGCAGACTTCCTATTAATACAGTACCCATACTTATATAAAAAATACACCTATTACCCTCCCCTCATATTTTCAACAGATAATTTCTAAAAATAATAATAGTATTTTAATTCGCTGCAACCCTAAAATAACCTCAAACCTATTCTGCAATAGTCGTAGTTCAATCTTTGCGGAGGTTCAGTCCCGGGCCGGACCACTGATCTTGGGAGGAGTATACCTTCCCCCCCCCCCATGACGACATTAACACCCAGTTGGAGGAGCTCGAGTCCCTCAATTACGAGAGAAACGAGTTCCTCATAATGGGGGACTTCAACGCCCGATCCCCGTTATGGGGCTACGGCCACGAAGACATCAGGGGACGGCGCGTGCTGGATCTCTGCAACTCCTCTTCACTAAATATTATAAACAACCCGAATAAGGAACCAACCTTCATTGCCCACTCAGGGAAGGGATGGCCAGATTTAACTCTAATCAGTTCCAAACTCTGCGGACAGGTTGCAACATGGGAGGTCCTAGACCTTGAATCTTGCAGTGACCACAGATATGTTACTGTAGAAATCAATTTCCAAACTAACCATAATCACGGAATCTTCTTCAGAACGAAATTCGGTCTGGGGAGGTTCCCAAAAACTTTTAACACCCACATCCCCTTCCTTCGAAACTTAGCCACTAACATTAACAACACCAGTGAACTAGACAACTACTTTAAAAAAACTAACACAAATAGTACATAATACAGCCATGTGTGTGTGTGACCACTTTAAAAAAGACCAAAAAGAAATCTAACAAACAAACTGAAGTTCATTGGTGGAACGAGGTGCTCTCCTCCGCTCGTAGCAGGACCACTGCTCTATACAAAAAATACAAATCAACAATAGCTAATCACCTGTCTTATGAAGAGGTCCGGGCCGCCGACTTGGTCTACAAACTGTCCAGAGCCCTTTTGAAGAAAAAAATACTCGAGGCCAAGAGGACGGCCTGGAGAGAGCATTGCTCGAACCACAACCACAAATATGGCTCTCTATTCAAACTCACATTCCATAGAAAAAATCTCACTAATGATCTCAACTTGTACTTCCCAGACCAACCATCCCCCCCTAACCCAAAACCACAAAATAGAAAAACTAATGAATCACTTCTTTTCAGATAATCTACAACCTCCCCCAAACTTAACAATTGTGAAACCAAATAATAACGAAACATCTGAAAAATTTAACAAACAAGATCTCCAGCATGCTCTCTCCGGGCTGAAAAACGGTAAGGCCCCGGGGCCGGACCTCATAAATTACACAATTTGGAAATACATATACGAAAAATATCCTAAACTAATCCTCAACCCAATAAAACAATGCTTACAGATGGGTCACTTTCCCCAGGCACTGAAGGAGGGGGGGGGAGGGGTCAGGTTCCTGATTAAACCAGGCAAGGACCCCTCCTCCTGCTCGGCTTTCAGGCCCATCTGTCTGCTCTCAACCCTCGGCAAGATAATAGAACGATGCTTCATAAGAAATCTCAATTCCTACATCCACCAAAATAATATATTACACAACTATCAATACGGATTCAGAGAGCAGCGGTCCTGTGAGGAGGCGATCTACCTCGCGATTAATAAATTGAAGGATTGTAGGGGAATCAGTCATTCAGCCCTTACAACACTCGATATAAAAGCCGCTTTCGACACTATGGACTGGACACTGTTAATCGACAGGCTCCGCCATTATAAAATCCCAACAGCTCAAATAAATTTATTATAACTTTATCTCTCCAACCGCAATATTACATATAAAGACCCCTCCACCAACATCACCAGAACAATAGTAAAAGGATGTCCACAGGGTTCGGTGGTAGCACCCACCCTGTGGAATCCATATTTCAATAGCATTCTCGACCTTAATTCAACAGATTTCCACCTCCAGGCCTTCGCGGATGACCTTGCAGTAATTACGACGGGTCATACGCGAAGAGCCCTGGAGACTTCAACTAATCACTTAATGGAAAATATAAACGACCACTTAAATAAACTCAAGCTAAGCCTGTCGATTGACAAGTGCAGGTCCATAGTTATAGGTAAAAATCAAAAATTAAAAAGAAACCCCATTTTTAAACTCAACTCCCGTAATCTAAAAATAACTAATATTCTAAAATATCTGGGCCTGATAATTGACAATGGACTCACGTGGAGTGACCACATACTTAATTTGAGAGAAAAACTTCACATCGTAAACAACGCAATGGGAAGAGTACGGAGCGGCGGCTGGGGAGTAAGGGGCCGGCTCCAGAAGATATGGTATACGACCGTCACCGAAAAAATATTAACTTATGGAGCCGGCGTTTGGGGAGGTGCCCTAACAAAAGAACAACAGAAAAAATTACACACAATCCAGAGACCTTTCCTTAAAAAAATAACAAGTGCATATACCACCTCTCCAACTTGCTCCCTAAATGCCCTCTGTGGAATTCCCCCACTCCACGTGACTCTAGAGTCATTATCCAAATAATTCTGTATAAACAAAAAACGATTACCCGAGCTGGGGCTGTCACTGAATACCGACATTAATATTAACACTTCAACCATCCCCATGTCCACCCTAAGACTAGAAATATCAGAAAGAATCAATAACCCTGACTATGAGGTGTACACCGATGGCGACTCTGCTGGAGCCTCAGTGTGCATCCTCCACAATAAAAATATAACACACATATTCCGTTACAAACTTAAAAATTATAATACAGCCTTCCAGTCAGAATTAATAGCTATATATAAAGCAATAGTATGGGTCCAGCAAAACAATAAAAAAATTAACATATTCAGTGACAGCCTGAGCTCGATTCAGGCCTTAAAATCACCTAAAAGCAAATCCAAATTCCTAATAGATATAAAAACTGAAATGCAATATTATATCAACTTTATAGGACTGAGTTGGGTTCGGGCCCATGTGGGACTCTCCGGAAACGAGTTGGCAGACTTTCACGCCAAACTTGCCACTATCAGCGGTGAGGAACTAAATATCCCAGCGCCTATATCACATATTAATAGAACCCTTAAAGAATACACAGTAAAAAAATGGCAGGAATTCCATAGTAACTCTTTAAATGAACTTCGACTGAAAAACTTTATCCCCATAGTCAACCCCAAAATCCTCATCGCTGACAAATACACTGTCTGGTTCTTGACTGGGCATGGTCCGTTCCCCTCTTACCTACACAGATTCCACCTCAGAGAGTAGAACGCCTGCTCCTGTGGCAGTGTGGGGGACGCTGACCACTACCTCTTCGGCTGCCCGCTCACACAAGAGTCCCACCTCACAATCCCCACAAATGAAAATAAACCAATATGGCTTGTTAACACTACTAAAAACTCGGGGTCAAGATACAAAATCAGAAAATGTGTGCTGGCTGCCGCAGGGGTGGTGGCGGAGTCCAACCCCCTCTGAAAAGATTGTGTATTGTGGAGATATTGAAATATATATATATATATATATATATATATATATATATATATAATATCTATACAATCATAACCATATAACTTTTATCCTTTACAAAATCTTTAATCATCACCATTATTTTTATATGAGGGTTTTGTGTCTCAGGTGTAATACTCTACCGGGGCCGTCCGGTGTATTGCATCTTATTTTTACATAGAATACATTTTTATAAATTTATACTGACATGTCGGCGTGATGATGTTCATTTTTATATTGATTTATATTGTTAAGTTTGATTCAACCATTTTAGTTTTTAAACGCATATTTTAATAACATCCTTTTTTCCCTCATCTATGTACACTCCTGAGCAACCAATCCAACCAGGCCCATCGGCGTGCGTCCAATCTGTGCTTCCAATATGACTTCAGCGGTGCGCCTCAACAAACACAACCTCTGGACCAGACTGAAAAAAAAAAGGAAATTATAATGCTCCATCTTGGGGGGAAGGGGATGTGTCAAGGCTTCTACTATCCTAGCTCCTGGCTGAGAAATCTTCTCCTACGAACCTTCATCCAAAATATCAAGAAAGTGTCACTTGTCAAAGATGTCACCAACTGGAAAAGCCTGAAAAACAAGAAGGACAAGAGTGAAGTAGAAAAAAAAAACTCTATCATCATCAACATTATTTTTATCCTCTACAAAGAACAGTTTTAATCATCACCATCACAGCATTTTAATCTTAAGACCAGGACACCCATAAAATAAAATTATGGCGCATTCCCGTGAAAGGTGGAGCACACCGCAACAAATTCCTGAACATCAATATTTTTATTATCTCTCCAAGTCCAGAGAAACACACCGCAACAAAAAAACAAAAATATATAATAATAATAATAATAAAACAACTAAGTCCAGTGAGCACACCGCAACAAAAATAATTTAAAAAAAACATTGGAGGGGGGGGTGACAAAGTCACCCCCCCCCCAATACTTACCGTCAGTCACACTCAGGAGGTACATTCTTAAAAATACAATCATAATTAGTAACTTTTAAACTTGAACCTATTACGAGAACTCCGCCCAGACAACTTTCTTTTAAATAAATTCATATACAATAAGTCTACACTGGTCCGAGTCGCTCCTTTACGGTCCCTTTGGTGCCTTTGACACCGGTGCGGACCCCTGGGGATCCTATCGCCCGGACAACCTGAGGTCATGTCGGAGTGCGGCGATGGTCTGAGGACCCCGAGCAGCAGAGCCTGATGGTCCCAGGGAGTCACGGGCTTTCGGCGCGCCTCGGACCAATTTTTTAGGTATCTGTTTTCTTCCTATACTAATCAACTTTTAAACTGGGCGGGGTTCCCAATAATTTTAGTAGGGTTATTTCGCCATCCCCGGACGGTCAACTGGTTCCATGATTTCAACCTGCCTGGAGAGGCCTCCGGGCTACTCTCTAGGTCACCCTATCCGTCTGGGTCACGACTATTTCCCGGTGGGGTGACCGGGAAGGCCATAACTTAGCCTACCGGGCGCCCCTCCGGTTATATTAAAAAAAAAAAAGATAATAAGATTTTAAATAAATTTCTCACCTTTAGGTTTTTAATCACGCCTACGGTTACAGATTTTTATCTTAATGTTTTATATTCAAAACATGGATTAATGTTTTAAAATTTGACCAATCTACACATGGATGCAGACGGATTTTTATTTTTACAAGCCACAACAGATTTTATTAAGCCACAACAGATTTTACATATATACAACCTTGTAACCCGCTTCTGCGCGCGGGACTTCTTTTTTTTTGTTATTGTTGCCTGTTTGCAACTCCTTGTTTTATATGTTCAGGGCCTCTTGCCCGTTTTATAAAGAAAACTCTTTAAATGTTCGCTCGATACACACTGAGCTCTGGCCTTGTTTGCCCATGTTTTACAAATTTGTAAAAGAAAAAATAATAAAACAGCCGTGCGCGCGCCGTGCTGTGGGAGTTGGCTTGTGCCTTCTGACCTTACAGTCGGTGGTAGCTCTTCTGTGCTCCTTCAAGTGCATTCGGGAAACACATTTTTTCCCCTCCGGGCCATAATAACACTCTAAACCTCATGGTCAGTGGGCCTGGAGTGGGTCGCGAACCCTAGTTTTCATTCAGCTATATTTAAATATATATATTTTTTTCTTCTCAAAACTGTAATCTGATTTAGATAATTTTGATAATGTTCTTGTGACATGTATTATGTATTTTATGTAGGAGTACATGAATGTTAGTTTGGATATATTATTTGAGCTCTCACGCTTCTCTCGAAGGACTGGATATCGTAATGGAGACCACCTAAATAATTATTAATTTTTAGTTACGATTTTAGATTGAGGGACTGTATATCGTATTGGAAACCAGCTATCAATTATGACTTTTTAGTTACGATTCCGGATTGAAGAACTAGATATCATATTGGAAATCAGCTAATTAATTATGACTTTTAGTTATGATTATAGATGGCGATTGGCAGCAGCATCATCACTTATGACTTAAGTGATGGATGTGCTTCCCCAGAGGGACATGTAAGGTTCGCCATATCGCATCTTACAAGAAATGAAACGCCAAGTTGGCAACCCTACATAGAAAACGCCAAGCTGGCAACCGAGGAACAAGGAGGGAGAGGGGTAGGAGGAAGCTTGAAAAGAAGGAGTGAAAAGATGGACCGGGCATAGGTTAAACGAGACCTACTTTTCTTAGGTGTGGGAGGAGAATTTTATTTTACAATGCCTATCCAAATGTAATTGCTACTTTTTCTACATGTAATCTACGTGATGTGACCGATTAAATTTATTAAAAATGGAATTTTGGCTTTGTGTTAATTGAGTCTTTTACTGAACTTTCAAGACGGAGTTCATCAAACAACCATCGGCCTCGGAGCACCACTGTTAGGGGACTCAAAAAATCAATGTGATATGTATCCAGCGGAATGTTGCCTTTAGGAATAGGATTTAAAATCCTTCTACTTTACCTTTTTCTTTGTCGACAATATGCACTTTACTCAATTTGGTGTAATGGATTCGACAAGTTTCTTTATATTGGGAATAAAATACTCTTCGGACTAGAGATCTTCAATTTTTTCGCATAAAAATGTCCTTTTGAGTGGGCATTTATTATAATTGCATGCTGCATCAATTGTGGAACCACTATAAGCTCTTGATCTCGAATAAGTTTGAAAAGAACACCATTCTTTACCACAGAGTCCTTTAAAGGGGTTTGTTGCATCGTTTGCATAAGTTCGCGTATAAATTCGTCTTTGGATTGAGCGACAATGATTTTTAAAAAATTATTTCATCATGTGCTATTAACATAACGGGATGACGAATAATGGCGTCAACATGTTTCATGGTATGTCCCGGTCAATGAATGATTTCGTAGTCAAAGTCTTGAAAGAAAGCCCATCGTCCGATTTTTGGCGTTAAATCTTTTTTCGACATAGTTTTCTGAATGAACTCGTCTGGATGACGTGGAGTGCGCGTGATAGAGTGAAAATGGTATAACTTCTGCTGCAGAAGGTAAGTAATCATTCTTGCACTTAATTTTGCGAATGATGGAAAAGGCTGATCATCGATGCGAATTTGATAGAGGGCAGATCGTAATAGCCCGAAACTCAGAACGAGTATCACCGAAACTGCACGACTGGTAGGTTGTTCACGATCTGCTGTTGTTAGTATTCATGCAAAGTGGATAAAGGACGGTGATACCAGCAGTAAACGGCAAGGTGTTGGTCGTCCATACTTCATTAAAAAAAAAAGGGACGTCGGAGACAGTGCCGCTTGGTAAAGCAAAATCAGCGCGAGACAGTGGATCAGCTGACAGCCCAATACAATGCAGGTCCAAGCACAAGTGTTTCGGAGCGCACAGTTCGGCGGACACTGTTGAATATGTGACTGTCAGACGTCCCACTCGTATGCCTGTGTTGATCAAGCGTAATCGTATTATACGCCTACAGTGGGCCCAGGAACATCGATACTGGACCATGAATGAGTGGAAGAGAGTTGCCTGGTCAGATGAATCCCGATTTCTCATTCATCGATGCTCGTGTTAGAGTACACCGTCTGCCAGGCGAACCCTCTTGTACACCAGGTCATGTACAGACTGGTGGTGGCGGTATTATGCTTTGGGGGACGTTCTCATGGGCGACTCAGGGACTTCTAGTTGTGGTAGAACAGACCATGAACGCTGCGAAATATCTGAACATCATTGCGGATCAGTTGCTCCCTTACATGGCGTCTGTCTTCCCAAAATCACTGGGGATCAAATGGAATCTTCCAGCAGGACAACGCCCCATGTCACATTGTTGGAGTGGTTCGAGGAGCATACTGATGAATTCCACTTAATGTCCTGGCCACCTAAGTCGCCTGATCTTTCACCGATAGAGCACATTTGTGGTGTCATGGAGCGGCATCTCAGAGCTCAAACACCACCATGTCCGAATGTAGCGACCGATTGTCCAAGTCCGAATGTCCGAATGACCGCTGCTTAGACATTTGGTACAACCTGTCCCCAGTGATGTACCAAGAACTTGTGGCATCCATGCCCAGGCGAGTAGTAGCTGTTTTTCAGGCCAAAGGAGGTGCAATGCGTTATTGAGTAAGTGGTCATAATGTTTTGGCTCTTCCGTGTATATACACTCTATAACAAAAAACATCGACGCACCAAGAAGGAGTTGTCCGATGGAGACAAAAATTGGTTGATAGGAAAATTATGTACAGAATAGAAAATGATTAAAATTTCAGAACAATTGAATGATTTATTTCAGAACAATTGAATGATTTATTTCAGAGTTACAGTAACGAGCTCAATAAGGTATTGACCCGCCTCAAGCCTGGATGCAAGCTGCCACACGGCGTGGCATAGACCGATAAAGCTCTCGGTTGGTCTCCTGCGGTATTTCTTGTCAAATTTACTCCAATTGTCGGACTACGTCATCAACATTCCCTACCGAATGCAGTCGCCTTCCCATCATATCCCAGACAGGCTCGATGGGAGAGAGATCTGGTGATCTGGCTGGCCAAGGAAGTGTTTGACAAGCTTGAAGACAGTTCATAGCAACACGTGCCGTATGTGGTCTGGCATTGTCTTGCTGAAAATAAGCCCAGGGTACTACGAAAGGTCAACGTACCGCTCTGCAGTAAGTGTACCTCAAATGACGACCAAAGGGGTCCGGCTATCAAGGAAAATGGCACCAAAGACCATAACTCCTTGTTGAGGGCCAGTTTGGCGTGCAATAATGACAGCAGGATCGGCACGCTGCCCTGGGCGTCTCCGGACACGTCTTCAATGATCATCAGGACACACAGTTGGAAGCTGGATTCATCGCTAAAGACTATACGTCCCCAATCAGCATCATTCCAGCCTGATCGAGCCAAGTACCACTGTAATCTGGCTCGACAGTGTGCAGGCGTGAGTGGCAGGTGGCGTAACGGTCGGTACGAGCGTATATTTTGCTCTCTCAGCCGTCTGTGAATGGTCATGGTGGACACTCGTGTATGGGTCGCACGACTGATGGTTGATAGCGATGAATCAGGCGCTGTGACAGCTGATCTGACAATCACTCTGTCCTCGCGATCTGTTGTGGCCCTACGTCGACCGCTACCATCATGACGCTGAAATCTGCCATTGTCCAACCACTCTTGCCAGGATTTTCTAATCGCCTCATCGCTTCGATTCACATGACGAGCGATTCTCCGATTTGCCCAACCTGCCTCTTTCAATCCAATGATACGACCTCTTTCAAACTCTGAAAGTTGCTCGTAATGAGCTCGAATCCTGCGGCGAGGCATTTTTTCATTTTTACAATTACCCTGTTCCTTGAAAAATATGGAGTAATTGTAAACATTCAACTGTAGGTGTATTAAAGTTCCCAGAAGCAAAAGTCAATGATTTTCTGTTCGATCGAAACATAACTGATCGCAGTAAAGAATTGGAACAACATACCTTTCAATATATTATGGGGGGCAGCAGAAAATGCAGCACACAAAAACTTTAAAACCCAAACTTTTCAACCATAAATTTTTTAACTAAACATATTGCTATCAGCTGTGGTTCAAAGAAATACGGGATCACCATATTGCATCCTCAGGGTTGCCAGCTTTCACATTTCCCAACTTTTTAGTTTCTCGGAATCCCATGTGGGCGCTTGTATAGCTTGTTTACTATTACCCCGCATCACCCTACCTACTCTATTAATAACCACTGCTGACAAGACGGTCCGGGATGCGATTTTCCAAACCCTCATACAACTGGGGGCGGGGCTAACCGTAATTATATAACTTAGTGTTTTATGTATGCTTTTTGTTACATCAGAATGGTCCTAAACCAGGGGTGGATACGACACCATCATCCTAAAGCAAAGGGGACGGCAGAGGGGCGGAAAAATATCAGCTGGTAGTGAGTTCAGGAATGGTTCTTAGATTACTTATGTAATATCAACGGAAGTTTGGAAAATATATAAAGGGTATTAAAAATTAGGAAAAGTAATTTAGAATCAAAAGGAATTAAATTGGAATTTTTTTTAAATAATTTGGAGGATCTAAAAATTTTTCCGCCAGCTGGGTTTGTACTCGGGAAGTCATACTCCGCTGCCGATGCCAAACTGAAGGTAGGTGACTTTAGCCATTAGGCAATCGTTGATCACCGAAAAGAAGCTCTTTAAAAGAAGACATCATTTTATATTTGGTTGATTTCAGTCTCATTGGCCGTTATGGTTAGCCCCGCCCCCAGTTGTAGTATCTATGAGGGTTTGGAAAATAGCGTCCGGGATCAATAAATCCCCCTATAGAAAGATACGAGGACAACACCATGTAATTGTGAACCAAGTGCAGATGACAAGACATCATCTGAGTTGGCACCTCACTCTCCGAACTTCCAAACCATGCCAACGTAAGGACATTTGAGGCCACGACAGATTTAACGCGCACCAGCACTCTTTGTACACGACGGTCTTTGTTTGGATTCTATCTCGAAACACTCCGGTTGCTAATCCGTTACTATTCCAACCATTCATCAAAATTAGGATTTCTGTCTAGCATTGTGTACGTTGTATCTTAAATAGATGACCATTTTAGCTCTCCATCTATTAAAAAAAGTTACCGCCGCCGGATTGAAAACTCACTTTTTTCGCTGGATTCTTAAACGGTTTCCCGAGAAAGTACGGATCAGAAAATTACAAAAATTAACATGGTTTCTTTGAAACTGTACAGAGAACAAGATGAAGAAGATTGTTTCCCTATGGTTTAGGGTGCATTAAGTGTCAAAATCGAAAAAAGCGAGTTAGCAAAACACGTACAAATTTTCAGTCTTCAGCCGTCACTTTTTTTCAGAGTACCTCTAAATGTAAATTTTTGCACCTCGCCGAGTTTTTGGAGAAATTTCAATTTGGTTCTTTATAATATTTTTTTGAATTCCGAAAAAAAGGGACATTTTTGTTATTTTTAAGTTAAAACTGTCATATCTATAGTTTAATACTTTTAGTTTTAAAATGTGAAAATGCCACGTGACAGAAGAGAATATATTCTTTCTTACGGTAAAATTATTTATAAAATCGGTTCATAAATATATTCGATGCAATCAAAAGTTGGTCACAAATTTCGTATTTTTTAGGTTCGCGGAGCATGTTCCTGACGCAGATGAGAGTTGTATTTTTGACTATCAGGTTTGCCAGATATCAAATTTATCATAGCAACAATTGCCTTAAATTCTTTTTATTTGGCGATTTCTTTTTATTTGGCGAGGAAAAAGGCTCGCTTGTTTTACTCTGTTCTAAGGCGGTTTATCGGGAAAGTACAGATAAAAAAACTAACGATATTAACACGGTTTATTTAAAATTGTACAGAGAACAAGATGCAGAAGATTTTTTTACTCGTGCGGCCATTAGTTTAGGGTGCATTAAGTGTTAAACTAAAAAAAAGGGAAATAACTTGCGAAATGACCAAACGGGATTGGCGAGAGTTAGCGATCAGGGGGCGAAGCCCTCACTGTGATGTCATGAACCGAATTGTTAAGATAGTTTCGCCGTCGAAGGATATTGATTCCGCGAAAGGAATGTTGGTTTTTCGAAGCAAACCAAATCGGATCTATGAAAGGAATGTTGGTTTGCGAAACAAACAAATGGGTTTGCGTAGCAATCCCCGAGGGTTGGCGAGCGTAAGCGATCAGGGGGCGGAGCCCCCTAGTATGTAAAATATTATCTGCAGCATATAATGATCATTTGATTCTACAACTCGGAATGTACACGGAACAAATGAGCTAGATAAGGGTGGTATGTAGTATCCGATACGTTACAACTTTTAGGCGATTTTTCGCGAAATGTGGTGGCAGGTGTTTTTATCCAATTTTACTCAGTTTTATGGCAACCCTAAATATTTTCATGACGACAAGAAATCCGTCTTATTGATTAAGGAAGAAAATATTCTTTTCCACTTTTATTTAAAACGTAGAACGAACGGAGTAATTTTATTTGGAATTCTTGAACCGCTGATTGGTTCCCTGATTTTTTTAATTTGGCTCCGTGAATTGAAAATTTTGCTTCCTCTTCAGGCCTGAAGCAATTGTTTAGATTGACCGCCATCTTGATTTGGCGACTAACGTATCAGTTACTACATCTCCTCCCTAAATAATTTGATGAGGGTATTCTCAAAATACAAGGTTTGCTAACATCATTTGCTTTGCACGAGGCCGCAGTAGCCCGGTTGGCAGAGCAACGGACTTCAACTGAAGGGTTACGAGTTAGAATCCAATCAAACACCGTCGTGTACAAAAGGGGCTGAAAGACTATAATGCAATTCTTTGTGAGTGGTGTGAAAACATTTACATAATATGTTGTAGACGAATATGGACTGTCGAATAATGAAAATATCCATAGATAATTTAACAAAACGAATTTTATTAAATCTCACGAGAGAGACTTCGATGCGATGTTGGCTTGTTGCCGTACAAAACAAGAATTACTGAAATCGCCAAGCGACTAACAGAAAAGGTCGCCAATATTTCAATTCAAGGCGTCAACAAAATGTATTACGGTGCTAAAGAAATCTTCCGCAGCTATTCCTAGCTAAACCTAGTAAACACTAGGTTTGTGCATGTATCTTCAAGAAAGTATGATTGTTCTAACATTTTATTGTTAGTTGGTCCTATCATACAGACTGGAACAGCTACACTCTACGTTTATGAGCGATGGCAACGGCCTTGGCGATATTTTTGGCGCACTTATAAAGTCGCCAAGGAAATAATTATTTCCCAACTCTTTTTCTGTCAGAAATTTTTTTCTTTTTACAACACACTTTTTAAACGCATTTCAAAACGTTTTAAAAAGTATATATTTTAAAAACTTTCAAAAAAAGTAGTAAGCTTAAGGTACCCGCCTACGTTGAAAACGTCATTTTCGACCAAAATTAGCGATTTTTGTTTATAATTCCATATTACAGAGCAGCTTTTTAGCTTTTTAAAACAGTCTTATTTTTTATTCTACGGCTACTAGAAAAAAAGTTACAGCTGTTTGAAGAAAGAATGTCAGCTGCAAAATGAAACCGGAAGTTGGAATAACGAAACCGGGGTTGATTTTGATGCTTCTGTTTTCGCTTGAAATATATACATTTTTTTGCTACAATCATTTTTTAATATTTTCTTTCGAAGCGAAACATATTTGTAATAAGATTTTGCATTCAAGTTTTGGCAACGAAGGGAAATTTTAGTTGTCAATCGTTTGTTTACACTTACTTACACTTAGCAAACTTAAAAGTAAACAGAAGAGCCTTGGAGGGGAAAAAAACTGACCGACAGGATAATTGATAGGTTACAAAACTAAAAAATGTTAAAAAAATGTCTTCATGGGAAGACTCAGAACAGTAATGAAAGTTTTAATGGTTGTTTGTGGAACATCGTACCTAAGAATACCTTCGTAGAATTGAAAACATTTACTCTAGGTGCATACATTGCGGTAATAAATTTTAATAAAGGGTACCAAGGCCTTTTTGAAGGTTCTGAATATAGATCCTGGGCAGTATACTGTTGCCTTGTTCAAAGGCTTTGACAAGGACCGTATCAGCGAGGCAAAAAGGGAATCGCTACCTGCTGCGAAACTTGCCCGAAAAAAAAATCGTGCACAGAAGAAGAGAAAATATGCCAAGACTGAAAAGTCAGAAGGTGTAACATACCAAAAGGGAGGGTTTTAAGGTCAGTGGGTATAGATTTAGAAATCTGAAGCATTAATAGGAATTCAAAAAAAATTTTATACTTGAAATGTACAACTATCACCTTTAAACTCATTTTTCTCAAAACTATATTTTTTGATAAATGCAGTTACGACATGCATGATATTTCAAAATATATTGTTTATATTGTTATGAAATTTGGTATGAATGTTTTTGATATTATTTTCTAGTGAATCAGCTAAAAGAATCTTATTTAGATGATTTTTAGTAAGTTTAGTAGCCTGTTTATGTGTAAAGATATGAAAAAAATGGTGAATATTCATGAATTCCTTATAAAAAAGGCTATAAATTCTAAACAAATTCATTTATCTAGAAACTTTTATATACATTCACTACATAATTATACTAGAATTGCATTGTAAGTTAAAAAATCACTTTAACTTAGTTAGTTTTTTAATTATGAGGTTTGTCGTGAACTTAAAATTTGCTTAAAATTTTACTTTTTTTTTTAATTAAAAAAAAAATAAAAAACATTTTTTGGTTTTAAGTGTTTAGTTATATGGTTACTAATATAAAGGCATCCAAAAAATTAAAAATATCAGTACATTTTCAAGTTTTTGAAAAAAATGTTGTCGAACGTAGGCGGGTACCTTAAGCACATATCAAAACACATTTGTGAACCAGCAGAGAAACTAAGCTACGAATGTTAGGTAAGAATACCCTGAAACTTATCAATTACGCTAAATACAGTAGGCATGTTGAAAAAGAACAAAATTTACGAAAGAAAAAAAAGTAAAAAATAATACAACCTGATAACGTCAGAATTCTTTCGTAAAAAAATAATGAAAACGAAAATGGTCAAAAAACAAAACTCGGATTCCTTTAGTGAAAACTTTATAATAAAATTAAAATTCCACAACTGTCAAAATACAAATAAATGAACCAATGGTATCACAGAAAACTGTTTAAAAGGACCAATGCAATCAAAGGATATTTTTAAAACAAAATAACCAATGGGAGGGAAGAAAAAATATCAATGAAATCAAACGACTTTAACGGATTTCGGAAGAACTTTCTAGAATATTCACAATGAAAATTGAAAGTTTCCGTTTGCCGAGGTTGCCATGAAAACCACTACAACCCTAACGAAAGATGGGTTGCCTTAATTTATCGTAACTCGCTACTAGAAGTGCGCCAAAAAAATCGCCAAGACGTTGCCATCACTCATAAACGTAGAGTGTAGCTGTACTCCGATTTCATTTTTGAAACTATCTATATATATATAATTCTCTTGCGTGGCTCACAAAAACGACGTTATTTGTTATCGCGTTTTGGCAACATTGTATGATTGTTTGCTTACAATAAAGCCTCGCGCCTCGATTGAATTTTTACCCTTATCGGATGGAAGTTTTATTGAAAAAAAAATGAATTTTAGTCGAGCTGTTGCGGCTTATAATAGAAATCAAAGAAAGCATAGGATCTTTTCAGTGCCATTTGAAATACAGCTTTTTTCAGGGCCAACAATTATAGTTCAACAAGACGCTTGCACTACAACTTTCTACAACAAACTCGATGAAAAAGTGTAGGTGGCTCGAGTGCTGGGAAATGTACACACAAACAACATGTTGGGCATTCAATTCCAAAGCATCGATCACATTTCGAGTCAAAATTTGCTCAAAGCTTTCATTTGAATTCTGATTTCAGAGGTATTGTTATAACTTTTCGGTAATACAAAAAACTTATATTTGAAAAATATTTTTTTGATACATAATATTTGTAAGTAATTCCTTTTGCTAGGACACGTGTCTTCATTGATGCGAGCGTAGCGAGCATGCTCGCGCAGCGTACCAATGAGGATTGCAAAGCAATCCTCCGGGGGTTAGCGAGCAGGGTGCGCGCCACCCTAGTAAAATAAAAACGCCTTAATGCTTCAGAAACAATGCATCTTGCTAACCAACAGTGCCGACTGTAACAGAGCTGGAGTTTCTTTGCTTCGTAAACAATGGCTGACTGCAACAATGTTTTTGACACGAAAAGGTGAATAATTTAAAGAGCTTCACAATGAAACTTTTTATCTTGAACTAAGTTTGCGACTTTTTTATGCGTTCTTATTTCAGTGATTAAGATATTCATAATTTTGTCACCAACGATGTGGCGATTAATTTTATTTTTTGTAGTTATGTTGCAAGGTGCAGCATCGGTTCCGATCCGAATGGATTCTAACATCAGGACCACTTCATTGGCTCCGATCCGAATGGATTCTAACATCAGGACCACTTCATTGGCTCCGATCCGATTGGATTCTAACATCAGGACCACTTCATTGGCTCCGATCCGAATGGATTTTAACATCAGGACCACTTCATTGGCTCCGATCCGAATGGATTCTAACATCAGGAGCATGGTAAATACCTCTCGACTAGATGCTTGTTGATAACATTGTTAATTTTTAAATATTAAAAAAAATCTGAATGATGTCATACTCGAAAAGCGTATGATTCTGCCTTGTGCATGGCAACGTCAGCAATGTAATCTACTCATGCTATTATAATTTGGGTTCAGCTTCAGTCTACGTTTATCGTAGTGGCAACGACCTTGGCGTACTTCAAATGTCGTCAAGGAAAGAATTATGTCAAAAATCTTTTTCTTTTACAACGGAAAGTAATACTTAAAAAATACATTTGTAAGCTTTTTAAAAATGTACTGCATATGTTCATAATAATTATATATATATATATATATTTAACGATTTTGTATTCTATTGAAATAATAGAACGATTGGATAATCGTTCTTGTCCTATAGTTGATCTTAAATATTGTTTTATTTATTTCAACTTGGTAAAACTATTCTCGTAAGAAGCAATAGAAATGGGAAGAGTTAGAAATATTCGACGAGCCACAGTGATATTTGGGTAAGACTCAATTAAGCCAAAAGTCATGAAGAGCCTGTATAATATTAAGCGGAGATGCAGTTTCTATATTTCGTATAAGAGTCGTTACTTGAAACTTAAAACTTTCAATTTTACGTGTGAATTCGTACTTTTTTAAATCTTTGCTATATTTATATATATATATATATAATAGCGAGATCTGCAGGCATTTTTTTTTAAATCGGCAACACTCATGTATTGTATAGACAAGCCATAGAGAAAGCAAAAATCGTCACAGATTGGTTTCATTTTTTTTTATAGCACCAATCTATTTGAGACACTGGTGTGTCAAGAACACTATAAATTTGTATTTTTAATAATTCTTCTGGTGTCAAGTTGCTTCCTTCATTTGGTGTTTCATCTATTTCCTTTACCATTATCTTAAGTCTTCTCTTTGGGTTCTCTCTCTCCGTTTTGGGCCCCCTTCCAAGTGGGCCCTGTGCGGGTGCACCTGTTGCACCTGCCTAGTTACGGTTCTGAATATACGTAAATAAAAAATATGAAATACAACCTGAGACAACAGCACTGTACCGTGACATATATTAAAATAAAATAAAAAAATCCACAACTGGCAAAAATAATCAAAAGAACCAATTAAATCAATTAAAAAAATATTAAAGAACCAATAAAATCAAAGGATAGTTTATAATTAAATAACCAATGGATTCAAAGGTAAAAAAATTCAAACGAACCAATGAAATCAAACGACAGTTTAAGTGCGCACCTTAAGTACCTAGCACATTAAAAATTATTTTCTCACAGACAACACTTTTAGACAAACTTTTTGGAGTTTTGTATGCCAGAGAATAAAACATAAGAGTTTAAACTATCAATTTTCTTCAAAATGTGTTAAAAACTTTTTCAATTAAAAAAAATTGGAAAATTTACGAATTTTTAAAGTGTATTTTCTTTTTTAATTTTTATGATATAAGCTTGAATTTTTTTTTATAATATTCTTTGAACTATGATCTAAATTTACAGTTATGGAATTGAAGATACATTGAATAGAGATCTTTAAATAAAAAATAAAACCTGAAACGCTACGTAAAATATCACGAAAAACGTCACTTTACTGCACATTTATGTTTAAAAAAAACATTCTACTCATAATAACTAAAAATGCATACCTGTATTTAATAATAAGAGTCTCATGTAAAAAAAATTTGAAGTCAATTTATCGGAAATTAAAAAACCTTTGCACTTTGAATTATAAGATATATACAAAAAATGAAGTAGTAGAAAAGCAGTTTAAAGTTTTAAAATTAAAATTATGGTAAAAACTTATAAATAAAAGTGATTGAAATTTTACTATAACTGCTCTCTGCATATGAGTGAAGTTTAAAACTTCCCTGGATCACAAGTGATCATTTTTTAAGAGCCAATTCCTTTGTTGTGATTTCTTTTTTCACTAACTTTCGAGCTCGTTGAAATATGGCATTTAAACGGTTCCTTCGCTGATAATTCTTTCGAACATCAATTATCGGTCCAAGTTTTAAGGTATCAGATCCTATTGTAATCCCAGCAGCTTTCTGAATGTGTGGAATAGTTAAAAGTACCCCTATATTATACTCACAATATGCTTCTGATGTGGCCATTTCGACGCGTTTTTTTTTTTACACAAAATTCTCCTTTGGACACTTGACATGCTGTGTAGACTTTAATTTGCATTTTGCGTCATGCACCTTGAACATCTTTCTAAAAGTTCTGTTAGCAAAATCTTTGCCAGAAGTTCGTCTTTAATTGGTGTCCCAACTTTAAATTTATGAGAACCTGGTGGCAAATGTCTGGCTTTCACAAACTGGTAAAAGTACCATGAACCCTCGGGACACATGAAGTGCTGTGGTTTCTTGTCTGTTGATATGTTATGGTGAAGAGTAGCATATATGGCAGTTTTCATGGCATTATTATCAGCTTTATTTGCTAATATTGCACTTTAATAATAACGAGTTAATTTTTTTATAGTTTTTTCAGATAAACTGCCACGAGATTTTCCACCCAATGTGATACCACGAGTTTTCCACGTTTTTACTGCATCTCTTAAATGCGTCCCCAAACGTTTACTTATGTGGTTGACAAATTCCACTTATTCTATAGTAGTGGTAACAAGTAGAAAATGGCAAGTATTATTTTTGACAACGAAAGAACACACACTACAGCAATCTAAGAATAGACAACAGGACAACAATAACTAATATTTATATAAGACAACGAGATAGAAAGAGAGAAACACACAGCAAGGCACAGAAATGTGAATATTTTTAAAAGACAAACCAATTAATTCTACGAGTGTTTGGTAAAAGCAAATGAACGTAAAGTCACGAGCATCGAAACTAGAACTTAACTGGAAGTGAATAAGAACCTTTTGAAACCTTGAATTTATTGATTTTCGACATGGCTCTCGCATCATAACGAAAAGCAACGAGTAAAACAAATAATGTAAAATGCAGTGAACTAGAACACGGAATTTCACTCAGTACCGAAAACTATCACTGACCTTATTATTCAGAAGGAAGGGATATAAAGGTTATATTATCATATTATAAAAAGAAGAGAAAATTCTGACAAGTAATTGAAATATAAACACATCTTGTCCGATTTCAGAAGCCTTTTGAATTCTATTCCGATCCAATAAATATTGTGACAAAATCCAAAAAAATGGCACACAGATATTAAGCCGATTCTTATTTATTCAAAAGAATTTATCAGGTATATTTTAATTATTTTTAGGAAAACTATACATCTTATAATATATTGTAATACCTAAAATATCAATAAAAACTATATACAACCCCCAAATAGTTGTTTCCTTTATCAATTTTTTCTAAAATATTGCTGAAGTTTTAATTTAAAACTTTACTTCATTATAGGAAAATTGTTGTGCAAAAGATTGCATTATACGGTTAGTACATATATACTACTATAAAATGAAGTGTTTATGTGTCTGTGAGGTGTCCAGACGAGTCTTAAACACTTAAAGCCATGAAATTTGGCACACTGGTAGTCCTAAAAGCGACGGAATACACCTCGAAGCCTGAATTTGAAAATTTAATCTATTACATTTTAAGATTAATTTATTGGCTTTTTTATCCCGGTGGTTCTTTTTTCCCCCAATGGTTCTTCTATTCCCAGCACCACTCTCTGCCGCGATGCATGAAGGTAATCCAATGACGTCTCTGGTCCAATATTGTTTCATTTTCTATTTCAACGTACCTTCTGTATTTAATGTTGTTGATAAATTTCAGGATATTCTTAATTACTCTCGCAGTTATTCGCAGCTTAGATTCTTTGCTGGTAGGCAAACTTTTGGAAGCGAGGGAGTGCCTAATCGTTTATTTTGTGTTCGTTTATGTCTGAATAAGCAACTTCTGTTGGATTTCCTAAATTTTTTAGCTTTTTACGTGACATTGGTTTTATCCATCACATATAATTTTATATAGTATTCAGTCACTATGACTTGACTCATTTCACTTTATTATTATATTATATATCTGATTTTTTTTTATCTTGAGTTTGGCATAATATGTCCCAAGAGTACTCAATGCCACAAAACCATATACAATCCAATCCTTCATCTTCCCCACAAGTTTTACTCACAAGCATCTTTTATTAGAAGAGAGTGCGCCCGTGTGTTAACTATTTTACTACACATCATATTTTAATTGATTGTTCCGTTTTTAATCATCATCGCAAATACTTTATAAATAATCAATTTTAAACTTGCAATATTTGTTATTTGGAATATATCCATCCAAATAAATTTTTACGCTGCATAAAATTAATTTTTTATATCATGGATTTATTCCGTTTTTACAATATATTAATAGAACATGCTGAATGTTCGTCTAAGGCAGAGACGGCGAACCTTCTTAAGAAGTTGGTCAAACTTTGATCCATTATTTTTTTAGTACTCGTTCGTGGGTCACTTGGAAAGGACGAAGGGAGCACGGTAAAAAATTATTATTTTTGGTTCTCAATTTTTAAATTCTTTAAAAAATTAACAATTTCTTTTTGTTTTACAACTTTTACTTTTAAAATTGCTTAATATTAGGTTCATATTCAGTATGCATTAGTTTAACGCACACACACACACACACACACACATTTCGCAGTCAATTCATTTCCGAGTTTTTTTCTATTGGTATACTTGACAAAATTCATGGAAGAAAACAATTTTTCACATGAATATGTGGATCCAAACATCGTTAAAAGGGCATTAGCAAGTTTCTTCATTGATATAAAATTATTTGGTAAAGAAATTCATATGTTTAATATAATTTTTTCAATTATTAGTGGGGGATCATTATAATTTGCATTAATTTCAAACATTTCCCCTTCTACTTCGGAAATCAAGTTATCAAATTTATTTTTCCAAACTATGTTGCTTTGAAATTAAATTAATTCCATTTCTAAAACATGGATACCTAGCCACTTAAATTTGTTTAACTCCATTGTTTCGAATTTTGTTTTGTATGCATATAAAATAAAGTGAAATGTATTTTCCATACTATTGAATTGATCAAATCTGTCCTCAAAGGCTTGTTTTATTTCCTGTATAATCATTAAATATTTTTTATTGCATTTTCTTGAACATCAAGCGTATTTTCCATTGTTATTGTGTTTTGAAAATGTTTTTGTAATTGAGGAAAATATTTAATTTTTTTGGTTTTCATGATTTTTCTTTCCAAATCCCTAGAGTAAAGATGCCAAGTTTTGCCTTAAATATCCTAATATTCTCATATACTATATTAACTTCGAAGGATTCGAAAAATAATTAAAATTCTTTATGTATATGATGGAATATGATAAGTTTATAAAAATCACCGTGTAGGTCATTTAAAAGTCAGTGTCTGACCCGCGGGTCATAGGTTCGCCATCCCTGGTCTAAGGGGTCACGTTACTATTAGTTTTGGTCACATGATCCTGAGTACATAAATAGGTTATCATTACTCACTCTACTCTTATATTTCTCATATATAAAGTGTTGGGGGGGGGGTCTGCCAGTCGCTACCTTAATTATGCCCTTTCAAATCACGTGTAAAAATGGGAAATCACTAGCATCGTTCACTAGCGAGGGAAAGTTAATCCTCCTAGTGGTACCGAAGAGATATCTCGTCCATCAAGATGTGATCAGTTTTGCAAATGACGATATATCTCGTCCATCAAGATGTGATCAGTTTTGCAAATGACGTAATATCTCGTCCATCAAGATGTGATTAGCTTTGCAAATGACGAGATATCTCGTCCATCAAGATGTGATTAGCTTTGCAAATGACGAGATATCTCGTCCATCAAGATGTGATCAGTTTTGCAAATGACGAGATATCTCGTCCATCAAGATGTGATCAGTTTTGCAAATGACGAGATATCTCGTCCATCAAGATGTGATCAGTTTTGTTAATGACGAGATATCTCGTCTTCAAGGTGTTGCCACTTTCTTATGGTGTCGAGATCTATAGATCAAAACAGTTTTGCTAATGGTGAGATACCATGTCAAGACAACCAACAGTAGGGTTTTAAAAAAAACGAGTGATAGCAGCACTTAGATATCATAGGGGAAGGTGGGCACAGTGCCAGGAAAATTAGCGAACAAGATTGTAATCAAATTGTGGGGCTATCTCGTTTTCCAGAAGTCCATGTCTTTTGGAAGAATTTGCACCATTAGTTACATTTCTCTGTTAGCAAATCTCTTATTTTTGCATGTTAAAAGTAAAATTTTGTGTTTGTAATTAAATTCTATTTATTAGTAAGTGGTACTTATTTTATAATTAATAATATTTTAGTAATAATGCTAATTGTGTTAAAGTTCTGTGTTGAGTTAAAATAGATATCTAAATTCCCATTATGTAGTCATAAAAAATTTTTGTTACAAGCTATGCCAGATGGGGCACACTGTTATATACATAATTTGTCCAATTAACACATTACAAACAAGCATATGTTACACAATGTAATTTTTATTATTCTTATTGCTCCACATTTTTCATTTTAAGATTTTTAATTATCAATATGAATGATAACATAAATAAATTGGTTATTTTTCCTAAAGCCTTTTCTCCTTTGTGTAACTCTGTACCCCGTCAGTGGGCAAAGTGTTACAATGTATATCACTACCAAAAACCTTAAATACTGGAAATAAATGTTACTCTTTTTAAAATTTAATGATTTGTAAGCTGTATGTAAGAGATCAAAGATCATTTTAAGGGCTTTGTTTGTTTCATATCGATGCATATCTTGATGCCACAGATGAAAATAAAAAACGTGTAACATTGTGCCTCAACTTCCCCTATAGGAACTCGCGTTTTTCACTAGTTTTTTTTTTTTTTTTTTTGTCTTGATGGTAAATAATTGCTCCACCAAAATCGATATTGACCATTTTTTCACCTGTTTTAATTTTTATTAGTCATATCTTTAAATTTTGACCATCAATTCGACTTGTGTTTAAATTGTTTATCTAGTAGAGAACGTAGTTTAAAATAATGATCCTCTCCTAACTTACTGAGCGAATATAGTTTGGTTTCACGTGTGTAAGGATAAAATTGTAAAAAAAAAAGCCTTTCTACAGAGAAACTCTTATATGGATAATTTCACAGGCCGGTATAGTAAGTCATATTTTAGCGAAATTCTTACTATAAATCAAAGGTCCTCAAACTATAACCTGCGGGCCAGATCCTACCCTCGGATTGTTCGATGATGCAAGGTCCAAAAGCGGACAGTCTGCACCAAACATGACAGATTTTTATATAATATAAGACTGCTAATATACTTAAAGATAAATTGTCGGTAATTGAAAGATACAAGATAAACCACACAAACGCCACGATTAATCAGGAAAATATAAGATAAACATGGTCATGAATATTAAAATAGTGAGTGATAGTTAAAGGTTTAAAAAGTACTCAAGTTTATAACGAGTATAAAACAATATAATTATACATCCTGATCGGTATATCAATGCACAAGAAACTAGAACTGGCAACAATTGAAAAAACAACTAGGAAGTAACTGTCAATTTAAAGTTCACTCATGGGTCATTCCATGTGAAATCACCCGATTTTAATATTCGGCCGTGCCATCATGTCTCGGATATTTTTCAAAAAAATTTTTGTGAATAAATACCTTTGAGACAATAACAAATTAATTTTTTCAGATGTTTTGAATGAAAAATTAAATTTGGGGGAATTTTTTGAATAATTTGATTTTTGCAAGATTTTGGCTATAGAACTTTAAGTATCATTTTAGAAAGATCTTCCTGTTTTATTTATTTTTCAACCAATTATGCTGATTGTGGTATCAAATTAAAGCTAATACTTTTCTCTTTCAAAATAAGCTATAAAAGTGATAATAAGAGTATTGCCACTCATCAGGTTAAGTGATTTTTTTTAATACTTTTTCACTCGGTGGTTCAATAGGTCATGACTCATAAACCACAACTAACACATGAATCATATTTTTTTTCCTAAAATATGCAGATGATGTATTAGTTGTTTTAAAAATAAGAAGGGTGTTTTTTTTTTGTGGTTATGAAATGAAAAATAAATTTGCTTTGCAAAAATTTTATTTAAAAATCAACTTTTTAAATGAAATTTAAAAATTCATTTGAGCCTAAAATAATTATTTTCTGGTGTTGTTTGTCATCCTTTCCATCTATTTTGTATGTTCGGCCTGATACAGATGATGTTAAAGGAATTGGAACTCTTCTTCGACTATATTTACATATGGCACCCAGCAGCAATCAGTTTTAGTTGGCCAAAAATATATCCGTGAAGGGCCTGGTGAATGCATGAATTGAACTTTTGCATCCCTTTCTTCTTCATACTTGTCTAGTACCTTCTTAATCCACAATTTATTGTCTTAGATGACTGCATAAAACTTTTCAGGAATAATATTTACTACTTCTCTGGTTTTGCTATCAACAGTGGCCGTAAAAGATTTTTCAGAAACCGAAATCTTCTTCACCAAATGTTTCTTCTGTCTGATGGCTTGAAGAAGTGGTTCTCTCTAGTACCTACTATTGATAACGACTTTTCATATCTTTCGTTCAGAAAATCTTCATTTGCTGTCACCTCTGCTGCTAATGTGAAAAACATCTGAATCCCCTTTATGTTTTTGAAGTCAAATTCAAACAAATCGTGTGCATTTAAAATCTGTCCCTCAACGGTTCTTTGAAGACTTGCTCTTGTGGCAAGGCGCTTTATTGTACCTCCTACTCCATCGCATGCATTTTTTCCATGACTAGAGGGAATGAAATGCCATTCAGCAGTCATACCATAGTCTTCTTCGTGATGACATAAATTTATAAAGGTTTTGTTGTTCTTATACTAAGCTGAACTATATATATACCATCACTAAAATATATTACATCTTTTAAATGCGATAGTTCTTTTTTCAGGTGTAGAAGAGACTTCTGGAATGAAAAAACATTGTAGTGTAATGATAAAGCTGTCACTAATAAAGCATATAGACTTTAATTTAAGTTCATCGTTATATTTGGAATAGATTATAAATGTGTGTAGTGTAACCTGTATGTTATACCAATGGCAACCTTAAGCAGCATCTTGAAAGATTCAGGTGTAATTTTCTGCAAAGTCTGCATAAATTATATATCATTCCTCACCCAAATCTGTTTTTATTTGCTTTAAGTATTGACTCTGATTTATTTGGCTATAAAGTGATCTTTTGTTAACTTTACGAATTTTGAAACTAATAAATCAACAAAATCATCCACTGATTTTACTGAAGTTTCGAGGAATGCTCGATCATTAAATGTAACTGTTTCCACTGCTGCTTAATGTAACTGTTTCTTTAGTTTCAAAGTATTCTAACCCCGAATGAAATTCTCGGAGGTCCAATTCACTGGGACATTCAGGACAACTGTGAAGCATGCATTAATCTGATTCCACGTTACACACCAATTTTAGCAGGAGTTCTTGTTATGGAATTTTTAAATGTATACTCTACGTCATAAGTTTAGCATTCTGATGATATGTGCAAACACACACTGAAAGAATCCCTCGACTATTTACACTTGCACATTCTCGTGAACGTAATTCACAAAACTTGGTAAAACCTATCTTTTCTATGGGATTCTTTTCGTTGAATGGTAAGTAAACATCTTTTAAGGTATGCAATATTAATCTTTTTGTTATCAATTCTCTTTGACAATGTTTTATTGGTAAAGAAATACTATCTTTTCTATTAGGTGAAACTCTACTTATCTCGTCATCATAATAAAATCTCTTGCTTTCTGAATAACTTCATCTCATAGACTACAGCTTTTTCTTTTTTTACCATTACATAAAATGCCTTTTTCATTCAATACCTTCTAGCTTTTTTCACTAAGTACCCAGAGGTTTCAAAAAAGTTGACTGTTTGTAAGATACTCCATGACTCGGGAACTTTTGTCAATATCTGAATTTGATAATCTATCTTACTCTTCTTAAATTTTTCTTTTAATTTATGCATTCGATTATCACAGTCACTGCACTTCTGTTTGTTCTCTCTTTCTTTGTTTTTTTTATAAAGATTTTTTTATCATATTTTGGAATCTATTTGCAATTTGCTCAGCTTTATTTCCCAAATATATAGCTCTTTCATCACGTTTTCGTTTTCTGACTTAAAGGGGGAACATTCTATCAATTCACAGCTTTCATTTAGTTTTGCAATGACTTCAATATTACTTAAATCTGGTTTATAATCAATGTCTGAAAGATTGCTTACTTTGTCATTATCTTGAGGAAATGTTGAGAAAAATACTTTTCTACAAGAATTACGTAATTTTGTACCTGGTACTAGTTCAACCCATTGTTTATATATTTTGGAAAATGGAAGATAAGCAGTTTTAAGACCTTTGCACACGTTGTTTCTGTGTTTCATAAATGGATCACAACATACCCTTTCTCGATCCTCAAACATTGAAAGAAAAGCATGCATATGTTAACTGCATATATTTTCAAAATTCGCACATTTTGTTCTTAGGATTAAAAGTTCACTTTCTTCTTCCCCAAGTTCAGAACAACTTACAAAGTTTTCTGGACTACATTTTACTTGAGTTGATGTAGAAGTTTTATTTGATGTATTGACCAACTGAACACATTTCTATTATATCTCAAACAAAAAAAAAATTTGAAATTAGAACTAAAAAACATACTTTCAAGGTTCCCACGGTCCTTGAAAAGTACTTAAAAGTCCTTGAATTTTTTTTTCCTAACTAGGGGCCCTTGAAAATTACGGAACTTGGTGAAAAGTCCTTGAAGGTACTTGATTTTTTTAAACTTGTACATCATTGTGTAATTTCGTCTTGCATTGGAACTTGTCCAGACTAGTTTCCTCCATAGCAGGTGTGCCATTTGAGCGTCATTCTGAATGAAACTGGTGTTTCGCGTTTTGACACTACGTAATACTACGTCTAAATCTCCACATTATTCTGTCCGTCTAAGTTGACACCTCTGGTCTCCGTTACGACAATCGCTTTGTTATGTCCGCCACATCATGACGTATCACGGCCGCTAGATAACCGCACTGCTTTCTTATAAAACTGTAGCTTTAGCAGTCAGGACGTTTGGAAACCTGGCATGCATCCATAGAAATGAAGCCAAATTCTTATTGCAAAAATATAAAAGTTACACAATTTAAAAAAATATTTTTTTTAAAGAAAATCACATTTAAGATATCTTTCTGTAAAATTTTCTTCAGATTTCAAATCCGTTGAAATTTTCACTTTATCTTTACCGATCACAAAGATAGAAACTTAGACTAGAGAATAAGAAAGCCCTAACACCAGTCAAAACTTTTTATTTGTTTTGTTTCTCAAACAAAATAAACCATGACAGCCATCTGTTGTAGGCAATGGACGACAACAAAATGGAGATAGTGTCGTGCAGATCGAACCCCCCATGTACAAGCTCCCATACTCTTCTTCGTGCCACCAAAAGATAACCTTTCTTTTTTTTGACTATCAGTAGTATAAAAAAAGTTATGTTTATTTTTTATATTTTTCACATTTTTCTTTTTAATTGACATATTTTGTGTATGCCTTGTTTTAGGTCGTTATAAAAAATTTTAGGTCCTTGAAAAAAAATTTTTGGTTTTGAAAAGTCCTTGAATTTTTTTTGGATAAAGGTGTGGGAGCCATGACTTTATTAAGCCATAAAAATGTTAGGAAATAATGTGTTCATCAAACACAACCTGCCTCGCAGAAACCTAAACCAAGACTGCACATGAATGTGCAGTAGGAGTTGGAAATCATTGACAGGTGTTTTTTTTTTTCATCCAAACAAGTCTATTCATGGAAACTTCTTTAATGTTGCTTGCTGTGTATTTTTTCCCTCCAGTTGAGGCAGGTGCATAGTTTGTCAATTAGGCAGGCTGTTCTAAATTGTTATTTTTTTCAATCAAAAGAAAGATTATTTTTGGTTTGCTTAATCAGAAAGGGTTTCTGCTTCATTCTTTTGCAATATTAAACTGTAGTTTTAATATTGTTAATGCAGATAAATTTTTATTATTTTGTAACCACAGTTTTAACTATTCTCACAAATTTGTGAGTTATTTAAGTTCAAAAAGACCTCAAACGTATGGAAAACTGTTGATTTCAAAGTAAAATTGTTGCAAAAGAAATTTATTTTTTATTCTACTACCACAAAAAACACCATTCTTATTTTTAAAACACAAGTACATGAACTGCTCATTCTAGAAAAAAGATATGATACATTTGTTAGTTGTGGTTTATGAGGTATGACCTATTGAATTCACCGACTGAAAAAATAAAAAAAATCACTTAACCTCAGCGGCAACACTCTGTTACACTTAGTATCACTTTTATAGCTTATTTTGAAAGATAAAAGTATTAGCTTTAATTTGATACCAAGAACAGCCAAATTGGTTGTAAAATAAGTAAAACAAGAATTTCTTTCTAAAATGATACCAAAAGTACAATAACCAAAATCTTGCAAAAATAAAATATTTCAAAAAATTCCCCTAAATTCAATTTTTGATGAAAAAAAATTAATTTCATATTATCTCACATGTATCTATATTCCTAGGCCCTGGGTGAATTGACATGAAATAACCCACATACAAATATCCAGTGTGGCTCCCTAAAAAGTGTTCGTTAACATACGAATTTCAATGAAATACTGTTCTTTACATTAATAAAAATTAATATTTTAGACTAGGAATTTTTTAATAATATCTATAACATGTTCTTAACAAAACTACACAAAGTATTTTTTATGGAAAATCGATAAGTAACAAAAAGTGTCCTTTTACTATCTCTCTCTCTCTTAGTATACATTGTAAAATCTCAACATAGTATATATTGTAATGTTTCGGTAAATTATATATATATATATATAGTACTTAGTAGAATGTCTTTTATCATGTCCAAACAGCTTTTAAACGTCTGGAAATATATCACTTATTTTTTTTTTTTTTTTGTAATTCCTTTACCAATGTTTCTTTATTCTCTTTAATCATTACTGTTTATAGTTCCCTTTTCGTTTTAATGTCGTGTCATGATACTCTAACCTCCAGTTCAATCCAAATGTGTTCTGTTGGGTTTAAATCCGGCTAGTGAAGTGGTGTTTTCATAATTAGTTTATAGTTATAGACACCAGAGGTGAACGTTGAAAACCTGTGTGCTTAGGATCGTTATCATGATAAAAAAACAAAGTTGTATCCAATACCCAAATTTTGGGCTACTAATTTTAAATTGTCTTTTAAAATATTTAAATAAAGAGCACGATTCATTATACCATCAATAAATACCTAATTACCTAGTCCTAATGCTGACATGCAGTCCCACACAAAGACATTTCCTCCGCCATGTTTTACTGTTCCAACTAAGTTCTTGGAATTTTAAGTTTCTCATTTTTTCCTCTTCTTACAACTATACGCCCATCGTATCAAAAAATGTTGAATTTGCTTCCATCTGCAAACAAGACATGATTCCAATACTTTTCGTGCTTATTTATCATTGATTTTGCGAATTAAAGCCTAAGCTTTCTATTTTTAGCACTTACAAAAAAATTTCTTCTGCCAAAACGCCCATTTAATCGAGCTGATCTGAGCACTTGTCGAACCTTTTCTGATCAAATTGAAGATAATTTTTACAACACTCAAACGCACATGTTTTTTACACCTTTTCTAACTATAAATCTGATCACGTTGAGTTAACTTTGCCGTCCACCTTTTACCTTGTTTTCGATCCCGTTTTATACTGCACCGCAAAATGGGATAAATTTACTAATTTAACGATATTCCGAACTGATTTACCACTACTATGATGAAAAATAATCGATTCTCAAATGCTGTTCGTTGTTTCCGTATGACTACAAGCCAATTGAAAGTCATAAAAGGAATTATTTGTTCGATGTAAGCAAGCGAATATCAAAGCCAAACGATATTTTTAAATGTCACCACAATGCAAAAATAGAAAAAAAGCTATAGCCGATAATTTTATTTATGAGTTTATGTGAAAACGTTCCGATGTACGATCACTTTTGTGACATGTTCGTTCTCTGCCTCCTTACATTTTCATTTTTATAAAAAGAAAATGAGTCAATATAAAAAAAATGTTAGATTTTTCACACACGGGATCACATGGAGGCATGAAAAAAATATTGGAAACATTCAAATTCAATTTTAGGCTATATGGTATATACAGTGCTTTTTCTACAAATTTTTAAAGCGTACGAAGATTTTTGGGAGCCACTGTATATTAATTCAAGGAAGAAGAACTTTTAATGTACTGACTAGAAACAGCAATATAAAACTCTGCGGTACAAAATAATACGTAATACGATACCATTTAATTAACCTGAAATCCAACAATCGCAATACAAATATTCTCCCTTATATCTTTAAAATTATTAAGCGATAAAGACTTTGTTAAACAATCTATAATATTGTCCTTCGAATTAATGATATACTTTAAGTTTTCATTAATTTCATTTTCAGGAACTTATCAGATAACACATAACCTACTTTAAACGGAAGTTGGACTAACGACTTTGGTAAATCAACAAATTTAGACATTAACCTTTCAATAATAGGTGTTTTGATTCAAGTACACTTGACCATGAATATAATCAAAATTTACACCTAGTAAAATTTTACTTTTCATAAATGTTCTGTTATATCAAAGGTACTTGTAATTCAAGCAACATTTTCTTTGATTTCTTCTCAATCTTTTCCGAACGCAACAATATTATCTACGCAGATAATTGAAACGACATTTTTATGCTTATGTACACACAATTACACCAGTTTAATCGCTCAAAGCTTGGATCTTTCAAAATCTAATCAAGTTCAAGATTCCATTCTCTCCCGTTTTATGTCAGCCATAAATTGTCTTATTAAGAAAAGAAACTTCGTTTTCAGAACTTGTAATAACATGTCCGGGAAGCTGTCTTTAGCAAATTGACTCTTCCAATTTACCATATATGTATGCAGACTTTACATCTAGCTGCGTATTAAACAAATTTAAAACAGATACTAGTAATATGAAATACAAATTTACAATTGTGAAATTTACAACTGGTGAAAATATCTTACCGAAATCAACACCTGGTCTCAACGTGAACCATTGAGCCATCAATATGGCGTTACATTTCTTGGGTTTATTATTTTCATCCGTTTGTACATTGGAAACCCACTTACTTCCAATAGGGAATATGCACTATGTCACAAAACGTCCTGAAATGGTATTTTTTTTTTACAAATTCGATCATGAACAATCCGAAAATCAACCTTAAAAATCAAAAAAAGTTTTAATTTAAGCGTTATAAGCGACTAAAAAACGCATCAAAGTCACGTGACTGAAAACGGGGTGGAGCTTGGTGTGACGTCATAGTATATGAAATCTCTCGCTACATTCGCCGGCTGCATGTTATTTCAGGTTGCTTTCATTGATTTTACACTATTTTTATTTTTTAAATAATTGTGTTGAATTATAGTTTTTACATTATTATTATTATTATTATTATTATACAAATTTCTTCTTTAAAAATAACGACTGTAGAACAAGGCCTTGTAAAAGGCCAGTCGGATAATCTACCTAAATTGGATGCTGTATCCATGTTTTCTTTTCTGGGAAACCATCCAAATTTTATGGGAGTAGAAATGTAAGGCGTAAAAGCGAAGAGTAAGATAATATTTTGTGCAACATATTTATTTTTAAAAAATGTATTTTTATATTGCTTTTAAAGAGTAGTGCTATTATCCAAAAAGTTGTACTTAAGAAAATAGAATATTAATAGTTGTTCTCTTTTCCTTAATAAGTAACACTATTCATTCTGAAATAGATTTTTTATACAGATAGTTAGAATAGTATATCAAATAAGAGCTTTATATTAGGAAAATAATTTCAAAGTGGATTAAAATTGTAGGGGTATCAAAGTAGTGAATTTTGAAAACTAACTTAAAATTAATTTTCTACGTTAATTTTTTAGCAAAATTATTTTTGTTAGTTAATGAACAGTAATTTATTAAATATATTTAAGCGGTAAAACGTATTGTACTAAAGGATGATCCAAAAATAACATGTGTAGAGAAACTTGTTGCGAGAATTGCAACTGCATTAAATATTGAACACAACATTTGGTAGTCCAACATTTTACACCATGAAGAAGGTAGTGTGATAATTTGATTAAAATTGCAAGAATTTATAGCCTTGCAAATTTATAAAATTATGCAAATTTAAAACAAAATTCGTAATCGTTTAAAAATTTTGGTTTTAATGTTAAACAAATGAGGTGAAAGCTATGTTGCTTCGTACTGCAAGAGAACGATACTGCCAGTAGTTTTCCATGTCATTCTCCAACTATAAAATAAAATAATATATAAATTTAAAAATTTCACTTGTAGCACTATTTATCAAAATTTGTTAACACTAGTTTTTAACTCTAATTTCTTATTTTTAATAGAAATATTTGTACAATGCTTTTGTTTAATAAATAAATGTTACGTTTATTCTAACTTTTCACTTTTAAATAATTATATTTATATACATTTATGTACTGTAAAAAAATATTAAAGTTTTAAATTTCAAATTTAGAATAATTATTTTTTAATTATAAATTTTAATTCTAATGACACTTATTCCATAATACTTATCATTCTGTTTAAAGCAGAAAATGACACAGTTTTACCAAGTGTATGAATAACTGCAAATTAATTATCTTGAGTATAATAATTCAAAGTTTATTGATGTTAGCTCTTTCTATATTTTTTAACCAGTTTTGATTTATAAATATATAGTATTCCTATATTTATTTATTAAATTATTTTTCATGAAACACGAAATTCTGCATTATGAGTGACTTGATACAGAAATAATGTTTTCGTTTTAGCAAAGACACTAGTAGTCATCCACAAGATTAAATCACACAATTCTTATTTAAAAACAATTAAAAATACAAATACTTACCGAAAAATGATCTTCACAGCAATGTAAGCAAGAAGTAGAAGGCAGCTTTTTGTTTATCTTTTCATCTCTTTTCATAACGCTGCACCATCTTCTATGAACTTGTTCATATTTTCGTACAACAAAAAATACTTTTTTGGTGTTTTAATCGTTGTATTATGACACAAACGTAACAATACAATGTTTGTAATTCTTTTTATTAACTATTTCCGAATCTTTCATTGCTGAATTAATCAAAAATCTGTAAAAATCAGACGACTAAAAAGATACCCATAGAGACAACACAGTTCAAGGAACGCTCGAAGGGAAAATCGTCAGCGACTGTAGTTTTTCGTTGAAAGCGACGTCAGAGCAATTTAAAAAGCGTTTTAAATATAATTAATGTCGTCAGATTGCACTTTAAGTGGCATTTTTCTTCGTAGTTTTTTGTGCTCTTTCATTTCAAAATTAATTTGAAAAACATGCATATTGTCCATTACAGGTGCATTTTTCGATGGATCAACTAGACACCAAATCCGTCGATCTTCCATCATTTTAAGTTCATCCCTCATCACAGTCCCACTTTGGTCTATCTGTACTTAGCCAGTCTCTCCTAAGACTTTTGGCAACACCACCAACACTAGTGTTAAAAAAAATAATCCTAGTTTGATTCATTGCTTGCGCTATTTGAAATAGTTTGAGAAGGAACATTCGTAAGACTACATTTTTAGAACCTTCGACACTGGGCTTAAAACCAAATTTTTCAAGATCAAATTCATGTTTCTTTTTATCACAGTAAAGGAGAACATCTCTTTAAGATTCTTTGTCTGATTTTATTGTTAGGTGGATATTAATACACATCGATGCGTTTACTCTTTTAACGAGGTTTTCCCCCAGTCTTTTCTATTCACCAATATTTATAGGAGTTAAAACATCAGAAATTTTAACTCTTCTGTTCAATTTTCTACACTGTACTTTAGGACTTTCACCATTCGACTCAGTTTGTTCTTCAGTATCCTCGTTTAAGGAGAATTTTGCATAATCAGAACATTTATTCTGTGAAATCTTATACGATCCTTGATAATAAAAATTCTACAACCCTTAGTACCTATAGCGTAGCCTATTAAGATTCCAGGCATTGCCGTTGGTTGAAGTTTGTTCCGTTAATGTTAGGAATATGCCCAAACGTAAGCGATCCATATATCTAACGATGTCGTTATGACTTTTGACCGCTCCATATTTCAATTGGAGTTAGGCTAGGCCTCCACTTGCGATTTTTCAGTCGCAAAAATGAAACTTCTTGTTTTGTATACAGGTGCACGCACTTGCGACTAAAGAATCGCCGCGATTAAAAAGTTGCAACCGGTCCATAAGATAATAACCGTCAACATAAAAGATAATTATGTGGAATTAAGAGTTGGTTTGTCTCAATATTAAATTTCTTAACATGGTGGATACAAAAGTGCGTAATAGTTGACTTTGTAGCCTTGTGGTAATTAAAGTTATGAAGATAAGTTTTGTGTGTTGGGGTAGTTATACAGAGGGACCAAAACCCATTCTATGGTTGTGTTTATTTTAAATAACCTCTCTTCAATATTTCCTCTGTAATCATATTTCTAACTGGCGTATCAGTCAAGATCCAACATTTCACCCGTCATCTATTTTTTTAAGTTTTTCGAGGTGGGGCTTTAGGGAAAGGCTTTACTTTTTAAGGAGACTTAAATCTGTTGCTCTTATTGATATTTTCAATATCTGGACGCCTATGCCAGTCATACTGATTCACTCCCGTCTTATGAAGAAACTTCGTGTGTCTTAGCAATAGTGTCTTCCTGGCACATAATTTTCCCTATATAACAGTATTTGGTATAGTTTATATTGTTATATTTTCGACTGGTATCTAGTTGGTATTTCTTCCATTAGTAAATTATGCTCTTTCTCAGCCATGTATTGGCAAGTTTCTTTGTAATGGCATTCGTCCATTATAGATTTTAAGAAAAAAGATATTTTAAAGTAAGGATTGGATCGATTTTTTCGGATGTTTTTATTCAAGAGGAGGGAGTGCCACAGGGCAGTGTTTTAAGCATAACTTTATTTATTTTAAAAATTAACAAAATGATTTCTCACTTGCCTCTATCAGTTAAGGGTCTTATTTACGTTGGTGCCGACCAACCGGTATAGTGGTTAAGGTGTTAGCCTCTAGATCGGAAGGTTCCTGGTTCGGATCCGGGTCCGGGCATGGATGTTTGTAAACGTATGGTGTAGAGGCGGCTGGTGCACCTTAAATCTGTCGTGGCCGAAAGTCCTCACGTTGGGTTGGCGTGGAAGTTTGGAGAGTGGGGTGCCAGCTCAGGTGTTGCTTCGTCATCTGACCGTGGTTCAAAATTACGAGGTGTTGTCCTCGAATCTTTCCCTTAAGGGACTGATTCCGGACCGTCGTCAATAGCCCGTTGTGTTGCTCTAGTACGACGTTAACTAAAATTACCATTACTATTACTTATTTACGTTGACGATCTGCAAATTTCATGCACAGTAAAAGACATTCGTTTGATAGAGAGACAACTCCAACAAAGACATTCGTTTGATAGAGAGACAACTCCAACAGGCCGTGAACCAAATAACTAATTGGACAAATGAAAATGGTTTCAGTTTTTCACCTTCGAAAACCGCATGTGTTCATTTTTGTAGGATACTAAATCTTCACCTTCACTCTGAAATATTTTTCAAAGATATTTTAATTAATGTTGTGGACAGTATAAAATTTTTAGGAATAATATTTGACAAGAAGTTGATTTTTCAACCGCATATTTTAAATCTACGCAAACGTTGCGAAAAGGCTCTTAACATCTCACGAGTTTTATCAAAATTATTATCGGGAATTTGATCGTACTTGTTTGCTAAAAGTATATAGAGCCCTAATACGATCAAAATTGGATTACGGCTGCGTGGTGTATGGTTCAGCCATAAAATCTGCACTTCAGACTCTGAACACTATACTCCACACAGCTTTACGTTTATGCTCTGGTGCTTTGAAAACTTCACCCGTAAGCAGCTTATATGTATACCAGGGGTGGCCATCCTGTGGCGCGTGAGCCAAACGTGGCGCATTGAATGAAAACGAGTGGCGCGTTGCATCATTTCGCTTACTTATTCTTTTGAATTAGGCGCCATAACTGAATTCATCTTCATACTTTCAACGTCAGAGACATACACAATTACTCAGTTCAATTCATACAGACTTCTTACTCGTCAGTTCGTTGCAATTTTTAAAATCAAATCCATTTAAAAAAATGAAATTTAATAAACAGATTTGATTTTTAAAAAATTTAAATTGCTTTTGACCTGATTAATTTTTGTGAACATTGAAAAACTCCAACTATGTCGTTTAGGAATGACATACATAGAGAAACAAACTTTTTCATCCATGAAATGTATTAAAAGCAAAACTATTTCGCGAATGACCTTGTTCAAATTTGAAGAATTCTCTGCTGCTCTCAGTAACAAATTTAACACGAAACATTAAAAGACTAACGAAATCGAAACAAGTTCAAAAGTCTTATTAATGGTAAGTAACTTTTATGTGCTGTAATACGCACAATAATTGAATCATTTGAAAATGATAATTATGTCTATAAACATACTTATATAAAAAAGATATTAAGAATATGTGCCAAGTTTCCTTCTAGCAAGTAGAGAGTACAGACGACTCCAAGTTCCAACTTGACCTCGCTCTCGGAGCTCCATCTCGCTCAGAGCTCTCTCTCTCTCATCATATCCTTCTACTGTGGTCCAGAGTTATCTTCACCAAACGAGATATCAGCTGTAGCACCAACAGCTGGCTCCATTACTGCGATCAACCTCACTTGTCTTTTGAACTGGCGCACATTAACTAATTTAGTTTTCCCTAAGTGAAGCAGATCCTACCCCAATCTTGAATGTAAGAAGGTAGAATAGGTGCGTGACATATGGCGCATTTGAACTCGTATGTGAAATTAAATTGGCGCATGGTATGTAAAAGGTTGGCGACCTCTGACTCTTCTGAACCTCCCCTGGACTTAAGGCGACAGTTGTTGTCCCTGGAATATTATTTTAGACTTACCTCAAACCCTCATCACCCATTGCATACCATTCATCATAGCCCATATTTAAAACGCGCGCGCCTTTATCAAGCAAAAAAATCCTTCATCCCTACATTCCACTTAAGAATGCTGGATTTGATGAACGGATCCGAAATTTCTTCACTTGACGTCACCCAGAAAAAACTGTATTATTACTCTCCTTGGTTTAATCATGACTTTGAATTTCAAAACCCCTTCGAAAATTTCTGTAAGGCAGATACTTCTGATTTTATTTACAAACAACTCTTTCAAAAGCATTTAGAAAAATACTGTAATTTTATACAAGTTTACACGGACGGATCTAAAAGGCCAAACTATGTTAGAGCTGCGTTCACTGTTAATCACTCTTCACAGTTTTAAACTTAATTTTCATGTTCTGTTTTTACTTCTGAAATCATGGCCATATATAAAGCATTAGAATATATATATGATCATTATCATAAAAAATTTAGCCCCCAGGGGCATTCCTTCTTTAGGTTTGTACGGGCTTCACAACCCCGGGTACCTCAGTGATCTTTTCTCCCTTTCGTTCTTCTCCCCCTCTACCCTTCTGCTTTTTGCTTTTTCTTCCTCCCTCGTTATGGTTGCCTCTCCGGAGGTGAGGGCTCCCCTTGAGAAGCTTTTCGCCAGTCTGTGCCTTTAGCTCCTCTTGGGGATTATATCACCCACGTGTTTGCCGTGCGTGGAGACCTGTGTCTTCGGAAAGGGTGTTCCTGGTGATTGAGGGACAACATAACGCCCCAATACATTGCTTCGGCTCCTGCTTCGGACAAACAGGTGGTGTACTATGGTCCCAGTACATTAATCGGCTGGTGAGAATACCCTGCTTGGGCTAAAGACCCGCTCACCAACTAGCTCCTTGGGGCAGTCATAGAGGTGAGTGGGGTTCGTATAGTCCCCGGTTAGCACCGGTACATTAACCTGTATCCCCTCGTTGGACTCCATGGTGGGTGGTGCCGCCGGGGACTGAAAATTTATATTTAAATCATGGAAAATCAAAAATCAACTTCTCCTTCAGTGGAGCACTTAACTAGTAAAAATAATGAAACTAATATACCAGAACATAAATTTTTTATAATAAAAACCAACGAAGGATATTTAAAAAACATATCAGCTATTCTATTACACAAAACAATATTAGGAGAATGGTCGGAGAGACAAAAAATATAAAAAAAACCCTATGAGGTGACGTACTCGTAGAAGTCTCTAATAAAACCCAATCTTTAAATATACAAAAAATAAATTCCGTCGGTTCAATAGCAGTCACCGTTACACCCCACAAAACTCTAAATTCATCTCGAGGCGTGATTTCGGAATCTGATCTACTCCATGATACCGAACAAGACATCTTAGAATCACTCTCCCAACAATCTGTAATTAATGTCAGAAGAATAACAATTACAAAAAATGGTCAAAAAATTCCCACTAAACACTTAATATTAACTTTCAACACACCAACTATACCAAAACACGTCAAAATAGCTTACATGAATTGCCCAGTTAGACATTTTATACCCAATCCTGTTCGTTGCTTTAAATGCCAGAGATTCGGACACTCTTTCATAGCTTGCCGTGGCAAAGAAACCTGCGCAAAATGCTGTAGTACAGAACATAAGACCGATGTCTGTACGTCATCGTCCCTTTGCTGTGTCAACTGCAAAGGTGACCATCCAGCTTTTGCCAGGTCTTGCCCTAAATTTCAAACCGAAAAAGAAATTCAAACGATTAAAGTGCAACAAAACATTTCATTTCTGGAAGCCCGAAAAATTGTAAATGATCGCACCCCAAAACCTGGAATATCATACTCTTCAATAGTTAAAAAAACTTTCAAAACTAACGGAACTCAAACCGATGTAACTATTTTTAAGCCATCTGCCCAACATAAAACTTCAATGAACCAACCTATAATGCCTCTTTTTTCTAAAGCATCAGCTACAACCTCAACAAATACAAAACACATAAATAAACCAAATCGATTGACAAATACTTCTTTAAAAAGAGCCATATCATCTGAACAAAGCAATATCAAAATAGCAAAAAGTTATTCTCAAACCTCTCTTCAGCCTGACGTTACATCCAGAAATTTCATAACTGATCCTTCTACTAGCGACCTCATAAATCTATATAACACCGAGAGTGATATTTCCTCTATAGAGAGTGATGGCTTGGAGACATCGCCACCCAAGTCCAAAAAGGATCTTCGGCAAGACAGATCTCGTCCTAGGACGAGAAAGCACAAGTAGTTTCTTCTTTTCTTTTATCCTTTATTTTTATGGCTTCCTTTCTTTCCTGGAACTGCCGGGGTTTTCGACAAAAAATGGACGATTTAAAAGATATAAATAAACACAAGCCAGCTGCAATCGCCCTACAAGAGACCTATTTAAGAAACAATGATACCACCAACATTCGTCATTTCAGTATATTCAGAAAAGATTACGATGATGGCCAAAGAGCATGTGGAGGTGTTGCATTGCTTACCTCCCATGACTTACCAGTCACCCAAATTAACCTTACAACAAATCTCCAAGCTGTTGCAGTAAGACTTCATGTCAATACTTTAATAACAATATGCAATTTATACCTTCCTCCTAATACCCATATCGCCACATTTGTCTTAAATAATTTGTTAGAACAACTTCCGGAACCATTCATTCTATTTGGTGACCTAAATGGCCATCATATTCTCTGGGGCAGTTCAGACATTAATCGTAGAGGCAAGCAAATTGAAAAATTAATAACAGACAATGATTTATGTGTTATGAATAACGGCCAACCTACTTACTTTCACTCACCTTCACTTACTTACCATTCAATAGATCTGGCAATTTGCACTCCTTCAATTTTACCATTTTGGACCTTTTCTGTGGATTCTTACCTTTACAATAGCGACCATTATCCAATTAAACTAAAATATGCAGGCCAATATCAACCTCACACTGACAGCCAATCCAGATATATTTTTGAAACTGCTAACTGGCCACTTTTTACTAGCCTTGCTGATATTTCTAACACGATAGAAATGGATGACATCGATGAAGTAACTGTAAAAATAACAGATATAATTGTAACAAGTGCTGATGCTTCCATTAAAAAAGTTAATTATAAGCCCAAAAAACAAAAGAAACCTTGGTGGAATGAGGATTGTAGCTATGCTTATCGGGAACAGAGGAAAGCCTGGAATGAATATCTTCAATAGATATCCAACAAGAGAAAATTTTATTATTTATAAAAAAACAAAAGCGGCCTTTCGAAAAATTCAACGACTTAGTAAGAGGGATTCTTGGATAAATTATGTCAATAGTATCAATAGTAAGACCACAAGTAAGCAACTATGGAACAGGATTAAAAGAATTTCCGGTGTTTACCCCAATAGACAAATTCCTATTCTAGAACATAACAATCAAATATTATCGGCACCCAAAGACATAGCAAACACAATTGCTTCATGTCTTTCCGAAATATCCAGCTCCAACAACTACACTCTGAAAGTTTAAAAAAAATTAAAGTTGCATCTGAAAAGACTAAAGTTAATTTTATTTCAAACCGTACGTTATCTTATAATTGTGATTTTACTTTTTATGAATTGACAAAGGCTTTATCCTTAGTTCACAAATCAACTCCTGGCCCAGATAATATTAGTTACGTTATGCTCAAACATCTCTCAAATAGTTCTCTAAATAATTTCCTGAAATTTTATAACAGAATTTGGAACGAGCACACTTTTCCGCAGTCATGGAGATATGCTACCATAATACCCATCCTGAAACCGAATAAAGACTCCAAGAACCCATCGAACTACCGTCCAATAGCCCTGACAAGCTGCTTATGCAAAATTTTGGAAAAAATGGTCAACGCAAGGCTAATGTATATCTTAGAAAAAGACAAATGTCTCTCTCCACTCCAAAGTGGTTTCAGAAAAAGTAGATCCACTATTGACAATCTTGTCGCTCTCGAGACGGAAATAAGAAACGCATTTGTCCAAAATAAGCATCTCGTATCTATTTTTTTCGATATAGAAAAGGCCTACGATAGAACATGGCGACATGGAATTTTAAAGGATATTTTTAACAATGACATAAGAGGAAATCTGCCAATTTTTATTCAAAATTTTTTAGAAAAAAGATATTTTAAAGTAAGGATTGGATCTATTTTCTCGTATGTTTTTATACAAGAAGAGGGAGTGCCACAGGGCAGTGTTTTAAGTGTGACTCTATTTATTTTAAAGATTAATGATATTGTTTCTAATTTGCCTCCATCTGTAAAAGGTCTTATTTACGTTGACGATCTGCAAATTTCATGCGCAGCTAAAGACATTCGCTTAATAGGGAGACAACTACAACAGGCCGTTAACAAAATCACTCATTGGACTAATGAAAATGGTTTCAGTTTCTCACCTTCGAAAACTGCATGTGTTCATTTCTGCAAAAAACGTAATCTTCATCTTGACCCTGAAATATTCTTCAAAGATATTTTAATTAATGTTGTGGACAATATAAAGTTTTTAGGTATTACATTTGACAAGAAGTTGACTTTTCAACCGCATATTTTAAATTTACGCAAACGTTGCGAAAAGGCCCTCAACATATTAAGAGTTTTATCAAAACTATCATGGGGATCTGATCGTACTTGTCTTCTAAAAATATATAGAGCTTTAATACGATCAAAATTGGATTACGGTTGCGTGGTGTATGGTTCAGCAAGAAAATCTGCTCTTCAAACCCTGAACACTAATCACCACACAGTTTTACGTTTATATTCTGATGCCTTTAGGACTTCACCCGTAAGCAGCTTGTACGTAGAATCTTTTGAACCTTCCCTGGACTTAAGACGACAGTTGTTATCACTGGAATACTATTTTAGAATTACATCAACCCCTCATCACCCATTGCATACCATTCATCACAGTCCATATTTAAAACGCCTCTATCAAGCTAAAACATCCTTCATTCCACTTAAGAATGCTAGATTTTATGAACGGATCCGAACTTTCTTCACTTGACGTCACCCAGAAAAAACTGTATGATTTCTCTCCTTGGTTTAATCATTATTTTGAATTTCAAAACCCGTTCCAAAATTTTAATAAAGCAGATACCTCTGATTTTATATATAAACAACTCTTTCAAAACCATATAGAAAATTACTCAAATTTTATACATATTTATACTGACGGGTCTAAAAGGGAAAACTATGTTGGAGCTGCGTTCACTATTAATGATTCCCGTCATAGTTTTAAACTTCATTCTTCATGTTCTCTTTTTACCGCTGAAATAATGGCCATTTTTAAAGCACTAGAACATATATCCGATCATTGTCATAAAAAATGTATCATTTTTACAGATTCATTAAGCGTTTTACAGTCATTGAAACATCCTGATCATGACAGTCATCCCATTGTTTTAGAATCACTGAAAATAATTTATCATCTTTCATCCAAAAATTTTAACTTACTATTTTGTTGGATCCCATCCCATGTTGGGATTGCAGGAAATGAAATTGTTGACCAAGCCGCCAAATCGGCAGTAAATCATATTAGTCATACCATTCCTTATCGTGACTTAAAATCTTGCATTTACAAATATTTAAAAACAAAATGGCAAAACGAATGGAATGAACAAACCGAGAACAAACTTCATGCTTTAAAACCAAATATATCTGACTGGAAACCGCTACCCTTAAGAAGACAAAATGTTATCTTGACACGCCTTCGTATTGGACACACTCGCATAACACATAGACACCTCCTCCTCGTAGAAGATCATCCCATCTGCAATTACTGTATCTGTCCACTAACCGTAAAACACATTTTAGTAGAATGCTCTCATTTTAATAGGCAACGACTTAAACATTTTAATTCTTTTACTTTGGTTTTAGAAGACATGATTGGAGAGAATCCTCATCCAAATATTTTTAACTTCTTACATGACATTTTGGGTTCATATATCACATATAACTTTATATAGTATTCATTTTAGTAAGCTTTTTACAAGACATAGATTTTATCCATTAGGTATAATTTTATATAGTATTTACTCATTATGTGTTTTGACATATCTCATTTCATTATTATATTATGTATCTGATTTTTTTATCTTGAGTTTGGCATAATATGTCCCAAGAGGACTCAATGCCACAAAACTAAATCCAATCCAATCCAATCCATAAAAAAATTATTATTTTTACAGTTTCATTAAGTGTTTTACAGTCATTGAAGCATCCTGATCGTGCCAGTCATCCCGTTGTTTTGGAGTTCCTGAAAAAAATTTATCAACTTTTATCCAAAAATTTTAACTTGGTATTTTGTTGGATCCCATCTCATGTTGGGATATCAGGAAATGAAATTGTCGACAAAGCCTCCATATCGACCGTAAATAATATTAATCATATCATTCCTTATCGTAACTTAAAATCTTGCATTTACAAATATTTAGAAACAAAATGGCAGACCGAATGGAATAAACAAACTGAAAACAAACTTCGTACTATTAAACCAAATATATCTGAATGGAAATCGCTATCTTTAAGAAGACAAAATATTATATTAACACGCCTCCGTATTGGACATACTCGAATAACCCATAGACACCTCCTCCTCGGAGAATATCATCTTATTTGTAATTATTGCATTTGCCCACTAACAGTAAAGCACATTTTAATTGAATGTTCTCATTTTAAAAGGCAACGACTAAAACATTTTAATTGATATACCTTGGTTTTAGAAAACATGGTTGGAGAGAATCCTCATCCAAATATTTTTAGCTTTTTACATGACATTTTGGTTTTATCCATCACATATAATTTTATAAAGTATTCATTCATTATGATTTGACTCATTTCACTTTATTATTATATTGTATATCTGTTTTTTTTTATCTCGAGTTTCGCATAATATGTCACAAGAGGACTCAATGCCACAAAACCATATCCAATCCAATCTAGCAATATTCAGCGGTCTTCATGGCATTTATATCTCTTTAGGAGGATGTCTCTGTGCAACTTCTTTTCCAAAGTAGTCCCATAAGTTTTCTATCGGGTTCAAAACAGGAGATTTTGCTGGCCAATGTGTTCGCTCAATGGCTTCATTTTCAAGGAATTTGTCAACGAGGTTTGATCGATGTGGACGAGCATTATCGTTCATAAATAAAAAATCAAATCCATATGCACCTCTGAAAAGTCTTACGTAACGTTCCAAAACTTCATCCCGATATCTCTGGCCGGTCACAGATTCTCTGTTGAAAACGTGTAGGGGCGTACGTCCATTGATTATTATTCCACCTTACACCATCACAGCTGCACTACCGAAACAGTCACATTTCATAATCATCTAAGGAAGATTTCCAGTTCCTGACTACCTCGAGATGTAAAAACATTTAGAAGCATGTTAAACTTAACCGCGACTCATCAGAAAAGAGAACATGTGTCCATTGGTGTTCACTCCAGTTCTAATGTTCTTTGCACCAATTAAAGCGATCCCTCATGTGTTGTGAAGACAGTGAAACACATACCCTTGGCTTTCTGTCACAAAGGCCTTTTTCATTAGGCTTCTGAATACAGTTTCCGTGGCGGCTGAAAGCTCTGGACTTTACTGCCGATCAGTAGACTTCCTGTTAGGAGAGGAAGTTATTGCCATATATCGATCTTGAGAAGCAGTTGTTATACATTTACGACCTTGTCCAGGCTTCCTTACAACAATTCCAGAGTTCTGAAATTGTTTCCATAGCACAGAAACTGTTTGTCTTGAAATATTCACACATCTCGCTGCTTCCATGATTGTCTCACCTTCTTCTAAACTGCCGACGATGCGCAGATTCTGCCAGATGATAATTCGGAGCCATAACAAAGTAAATTCAAACGCAGTATTGCAGAAATTCACTCAGATATTCACTTTGCGCAAAGCGCTTAGTTTGCATATCAGAAACCGTTTGAACACTTTTGATTGGATAATTCTAATTAGGCTTTTGTTCACACATTCCCTGTAAAAATGGATAACATCGATTGGGTATTTCATGGACAGGGTGTTTACTGGTCCCGAAAATATGCCGAAAACGGAAAAATGGTCTGGAAAAAGTCTCTAAATCATAAATTTTGTCCTGATAATTTATCAATTTTTTTAAGACTAAAACAAAATGTGGCTGCAGGTGAACTTAAACAACTGAAAAAAAAAGGAAAACTTCAAATAATGCATCCTGCAAATGATGAAATTGAACAATGATTTCTTCAATCTATATATATAATTCTCTTACGTGGCACGCAAAAAAGACGTTATTAGCTATCGCGTTTTGGCAACATTGTACGATTATTTGTTTTTCACGAAGCCTCGCGCTTGAATTGAATTTATAGCTTTATCGGATAAAATTTTATTGAAAAAAAATGAATTTTCATCGAGCTGTTATAGTTAATAATAGAAATCAAAGAAAGCGGAGGATCTTTTCAGGGCCATTTAAAAAAGGTCCTTTTCAGGGCCAACAATTATAGTTCAACAAGACGCTTGCACTACAACTTTCGACAGCAAACTCAATGAAAATGCGTGGGTGGCTTGAGTACACTCAAACTCTCTACTAATATACACTCAACTACACTCTAATATACACTCAAACAACATGCTGGGTATTCAATTTCCAAATCCGCCCTCACATTTCGAGTCAAAATTTTCATTTGAATTCAGATTCTATCGGTACTGTATATATCTTTTCTGAAAAATAGCAAAAAAAAATTATTTTTGAAAAATGTTTTTTTGGAATATCATTTTGTAAACAATCCCTTCTGCTAGGACACATGTCTTCATTGATGCGAGCGAAGCGAGCATAGGTTCGAGCAGCGAACCAATGAGGATTGCGAAGAAATCCTCGGGGGGTTGGCGAGCAGGGGGCGAGCCCCCTAGTTTTTATTAAAATTTCAAGTATTCAGAAAACAAAAATTTGGCTTTGAATAGAGTATTTGTTTAATATATGTTCATCTACTTGATTTATGGTCTGTCTTTATTTTTAAAATTTTATTTAGAAAACAGCTTATTGAAGCTGAAATTTGATACTAGAGTCCTTTTTTCACGAGATTAGACTGTAGGCAATAAAAATAGTGTGATTTTAAAGTATAACTGCATCTAACTGACCCACATAATCATGTAAAAAAAGAGCATACATTTATTTTAGAAGGTCCCCAAAAAGTCCCTAAATGAACCTACAGAAATTTGGTAGACACCCTGATGGAATACAATTATTTTTGGGTATGTAAAGCTAATTCTGGACATGAGTGTAATACGGAATACGATACCGATTGATTAAGCTGAATTCTGAAATCCAACACAGGATCTAATTGATCCACGGGACTAGAAAGCGTTTATTCATGATCTGATTGGTCCACGCGACATAGTAGAGTTGGAATATTTTTTTCACCACTTTTGTCACCCCGGTAGTAATGCCCATTTATCTACCATATCATACGATGTTATATCTTTAAACGAGGCGATTAGATGCTAAATCGGCCAACGAATTGAGTAGTCACGTGACTACTAGTTGATAATTTGGTCACGCCTTTTGCAACTCCTCTTAACAGCAATGCTCAATCTACTTATATTTGACGTCAATGAGACAAACGCTATACCAACTTGGCTGTTATTTGGAAAACATGAGCAAAATAATTATTGTTACGAAATAATAAATAAAACATACATTAATCAAAAACTGACTTGTCTATCTTGTTATTGAAAGTGAAAAATAACACGTTTATTCTATACTTTATGTAATTTTTTGTTTATACTATATTTCAAAAGTAAAGTATTGCGATTTTTTTCAAATTCAATTTGAAACCTTAAAGATAAACCTGTACAAGAAAGTAATCTAACAATTGCATTTCTAGTATTCGTTGATTCTCAGATACAATTTTATCAACCGTTCCTATTATAAATGCTTCCAAAGTCGTATATGTTGCTTTTGTGCTTTACATTTCAAATATTTTTCGTTGCAATCATTGTTTCTTGATAAAAGAATAACACTTTCAAAGGGTATTCTCCGCCAAGAATTTCACAGTGCAAGTTAAATTCGAGAAAAATGGCAGAAGTTCTGTAAACAAATGCTAAGAAAGAGAATATAAAACACAGTTGTTTCGGAAATATATTTGAATAACAATCTAAGACAGACGGCATTTTTAGAAAAACTTACTTGAGCACACGTAGGTTTTTATTATGTTTGTTTCACATTTTTTATGTTCGTTTCACATGGACGTATTTTTTCAAAAAATTTTTGGCAATACATAGTAAGTTTTTATTTTTGTCTTTCGACATATCTTGATTTGGGTATGTAGGTAACATATTTATAAGGATACAAATCAGAATATTTGTATGATGTGAAAGAAATTATTTTAATAGGGAATTCAATATCGATAACTGGTGTGTACTTCGTTGGGGTAACTTATATTCGCAAACACGTAAAAGTCTCTCTGTTTAGGATATTATTTCATGTCTAAACTGCCTTAACTCGCTACTAGAAGTGTGCCTAGGCCGTTACCACAGCTATAAACGCAGGCTGCAGCTGTACCGTAAAATGATCAAAAATCACGATGCACAAAACGGAATGGTCGCGACAACACAACGCAATATCGATTCTATGAGAGAAATGGTCAAAAATATTCAGAAAGGCAACGCAAATTCTTGTTAATTAAGTGCCCTTCGTTTTAGAGCTAGCTCAAAGTGTGGAAAGATTCAAAATAAAGTGTTTTTCTGCCAAGAAAGTATAAGTCTTTTAGATATATTTTGCAGGATTTTCTCAGATAAACCAATTGGAAATAAATATAAACGAATAAATTTTCACAGATACTCTCATATTAAGCTTTGATAACAGCCTTAGTGTGTACAATGAATTAGACCTAAAATCACCAAGTGTTATTCTTTTCAAAATGGCCTTGTGGGGAGGCTTGACCCATTCAATATAAGGGAGGGTTGACCAGTAGGTCAAGGCTCCCTTAGTTAAATATTTTTGAAAACCTATAAGATTATTTAAACTTTTTTCAATCCCAGAAATACCCATTAAAATCTATATACGGTACATGATAAATTTTTAGCAATTAGGTCTGTTTTTTTGCATCCTTAAAAAATACATTAAAAAACTTAATTGGGGGCTCCTTCGAAAAAAAATTGTGTACACTCCGGATCTGCACCACTGATTACAGTCTTAATTATATCTAACTGAATGTTATTTCTTTTCCTCTGATGCCTTTTTTCCATAAACCAATAGGAAAACTCATAAGAAGAATTCTATAGAAGTTATGAAGGCAACCGTAAAGAAAGTTGCTGATGAAGGTTTTAGTATTCGTAGCACAGCAAAAGATTATTACATTGATTGAAAAACTGTAGAGATATGTAAAAATATATAAATAGAGTAAAAATAAGGAAGACGGGATATGCAGCCTAATTACATAAATGGGCAAATTTTTACTAATGAGGAAGAAAGACTCTTGAAAGAATACTATTTATCACTGTCATCCAAACTACATTATGGATTAACTCCAAAGACTACTATAGACAGTTGGTAAATTAGTTTAGAATTGCCAACAAAAAAAATTCCCAACAAATGGGTTCAAGATAAAGTAGCTTCTTACCATAATTGGTTACGTGGATTCATGCACAGGCATAAGGAGTTATCCCTGCGTAAGCCTGAAAGTACAAGTTCGACTGCATTCAATAAATTCACACTTGGCGAGTTCCTAATGATTTGAGACCAACCGGTATAGTGGTTAAGGTGTTAGCCTCTAGATCGGAAGGTTCCTGGTTCGAATCCGGGTCCGGGCATGGATGTTTGTAAACGTATGGTGTAGAGGCGGCTGGTGCACCTTAAATCTGTCGTGGCCGAAAGTCCTCACGTTGGGTTGGCGTGGAAGTTTGGCGAGTGGGGTGCCAGCTCAGGTGTTGCTTCGTCATCTGACCGTGGTTCAAAATTACGAGGTGTTGTCCTCGGATCTTTCCCTTAAGGGACTGATCCCGGACCGTCGTCAATAGCCCGTTGTGTTGCTCTAGTACGACGTTAACTAAAATTACCAATTACCTAATAATTTGAAAAAGGTTCTTGAAGAATATAAATTTGGGCCAGAAGCTATTTAGAAAGTAGATGAAACTGGAATCATCAATGTACACAAACCAAAGAAAGTAATAGCTGGAAAAGGTGAAAAACAAGTTTCGGAAGTAACGTCAGGTAAAAGGGGTAGCTAGAATATATTCTGTGCTACTGTGTGTGCCATAGGTAATTCTATGCTACCTTTTTGGTCTTCCCGAGGGTTATCCTGAAAATGAAAACTCATCTGTTTATCTAACAGATATGACAAAACTGCCCTGCCCTATGTCTTCTGGCAGCACTGAAAGAGTTGTAATGAAAATTCAGTTCGATTTTAATTTCGCACAATTCATACCACTGAGATAAAAATATCCATTAAAATTACGGTATTACCTATACATGTTGTCAATTTAAATGTTTTCAAACGGAATAAAACATTTAACATCATGAAGAATAATTTTTAGTACTTTATTGCATGGACAATTTTTATTACTGTTTCTAACATAATGTTAATAATGTACTGTTAATAGTTTTACAATACATGTTCTTAAAACAATTTCAGAAAGTTAAATTAGTGAACTAAAAGCTGTATGTATATATAATCTTGTTTACACATAACTTACAAATATAGTTTATAAAATATATTTAATATTCCATTCTAAAATTATGCATTCTCACCTGGGTCAAGCCTCCCTTATAGAGGAAAGCTTGACCCACTTGCGTATGTTTTAAAAATAATAAATTTAATAGATAACAATTTTATTATTTACATTATTATAAATATATTTGTGTTCCTTGTGAAATTCTACGTTATATTTACTATCATATAAATTTCTAATCGTCAAAATAAAATTTATAAAATGAATTTTCTGAAAACGTGGCTTCCATGTTTCCCTAACAATAAATTTTGTTCAATATATTTTGCATCTAAAATAGATGGATTGCAAACCAATAAAAAAGGTTAAAATATTTATAAATCAGCTTTGGGACACACTATATGCATTTAATCCTTATCGTATTTTGAACTGGCGGCTAAATGTGCTTGCTATGAACTTCATATGTAATACTTATTTTGGGACAGGAAGAGTAACTTTTTCGAATGGGTGCTTTAAACAAAAAAACATCATCTACTCAGCTATTTTAAATCAACTAATACATGAAAAAATATATGTAGGTTGTGTCAAGAACACAAACTGTAGTTCTGACGTGAATACTCAGTCCTGATTGGATTGTGGAATGAATGAAGCAGACATATTGAACGATTGCTTATTGTGTGTCAATATTCAACAGTTATAGTTTGAACGATTAAAGTGCAGTTTGATATTAATCGTTGTCGTGAGATCGGTGTTGTCTATTATTAATTCTTGTTGAGAGATCATTGTCTAATAATAATTGTTGAGAGATCGTTGTAGACTAATATTAATTGTTGTTGAGAGATCGTTGTTGTCTAATATTAATTGTTGTTGAGAGATCGTTGTCTAATATTAATTGTTGAGAGATCGTTGTTGTCTAATATTAATTGTTTTTGAGAGATCGTTGTTGTCTATTATTAATTGTTGTTGAGAGATCGTTGTCTATTATTAATTGTTGAGAGATCGTTGTAGACTAATATTAATTGTTGCTCAGAGATCGTTGTCTAATATTAATTGTTGTTGAGACTAAATTTAATATGAGACTAATTGTAAACTAATATTAATTGTTGTTGAAAGATTGTCGTTGTCTAATATTAATTGTTGTTGAGTGATCGTTGTTGTCTAATTTTAATTGGTGTTGAGAGTTCGTTATTGTCTAATATTAACTGTACTGTAGTTCGATTAACACCAATTACTTAGCCCCTATTTCATGAAATCCAATGTTACATTGGCCCAAAACTCGCCCAGAACAGTAGAATTTCGACATGTTGCGGACCCCTTCCCCGAGTTTAATGCTCCCGCACGCTCGGTCCAAAGATCATGCCATAGCACATTCTTTGTCAACACTCTATATTTTTCTTCTGGATGTTTCTTCTAGTTTTAAAATCCACAGACAAAACAGTTATAACGCTTTTTTAAAACGCTAGACTTTTCACACATGTCCTCCAGTACTGTTCCGATTGAAAAGACGTATTCACGTCAATCAATTCTTTTAAAAGTAACTGGCGTAGCTTGTCCACTTCTTAACCTTGCGCCATACAACCCCAATCAACCAAATTTTAAAGTAATATGCGTATTTTCATTCTTCTGACGGCTCTTCTGTGAAATTCTCGTATGAGTTCACATTTGTCGAGAAAGTGGGTTATAACATTACTAAGAAAATTTAGCAAAACGCTTTATTTCTAATTTGATAATTGTACCTTTAGTACGAAACGCTTTTTCAAAAGCATACGGGTAAATGTCATAAGTTTCGATTAAAGATAGAAAGGTTTTCTCTATGGGTCAGTACGTGAGCTAAATAAATTTTCTAGATTTGTTCACCTAAAAGCGAGAATCTATTCATAAACCTGGACCATGTCCAAAGCCATTTAATGGTACAAAAGTCTAGGAATTTTTGTTCTTTTCGAATCAACGCTACTGCCAAATTCAGGTACCGCGTATAAATCATCGTATTATTCTCACTTTATGCAAACGATCTTGGCTCATTCGGATGAACTATATTTTTCGCTAAGTCATTAAGCTCCTCGGAATGGCATTAAGTGATATGGCGTGCGCTGGACTGTTTTCTTATCGTTCCAAAGCCCCTATTACTAAAGGCGCGTTCTCACGAATCATGTTTAATTGACGAATTATAATTGATCAATAAAAGTTTAATACGATTTGAATCAGTTTTTGTTCACCATTTCAATAGAAACTGATCAACAGTTTAATAAGCGAAAATATGAAAGTTACAATTAAAAAAAGTGATTTACTAATATAATAGAAAATCACATTTAAGAAATCGAAATGGTGTTAAATTTTCCACAGATTTCAAATCCGTTCAGATTTTTACTCTATTTTTAACGATCGCGAAGATACAGACCTGGCCTAGATAATAAAAAAAACACTTGTTTTGTTTATCGGAATAAAATAAACCAGGACAGACCGTTTGCGTGGAATAACTCGAAAGCAGATGGCGGATGACTCATCTCTTGAACGATGAAGTTTGAATGGGTCAAACTTTTTTTGATCCACTAAAAAGTTGATCAACTCTATTGAAACAAAGGTTCTCACTATAGTATTCATTCAACTTTTGTTGATCAACTATAATCGATCAATTAAACTCCATTCGTGAGAACTCGACTTAAGAGACGTTATTCGTTTTGGTAACTTTATTCCAAATACGTTTGTAAGAAGTATAAAAGCTATAGCACGCAATTGATAAAAGCTAGAGAGTTAGTATACACGTGATCAATCATAGCAAATTAACTTCCTGCGGATTAGATTAGTAAATTATAGTGCAAGATTGCTGAGTGGGATTATTGTAATGAAAATAATGTTGACTAGTTTTACTGTGTTGTATTAAGCTTAACTTAGGCAGTGTTTTATTTCCACTCCTCGCTTTGGAATTTTTGCTTATATATATATATATATATATATATATATATATATATATATATATATATATATATATATCAGGCCTCGAAATATATTTTTTAATACAGGTGCACAAGGTACACCTAAGTTTTTTAATTAGGTGCGCCTAGCGGGAAAAAATTAGGTGCACAATTTTATTTTCACGTCTACAGTGATATATATAAATTTTTCGTGACAGCAATTTTAAGATTCAAGATTCATTATGTGGTTCTGTGGTTTTTGACTTATTACAATTTTCTACCTTTGTTTTCTCATAAACTGAAAGAGAAAGAATTACGACATTTTGACACCTTCTAAACATTAACAAACCAGACTCCAATATGGGACTTACTCGATATATATATATATATATATATATATATATATATATATATATATGTATATATATATGTATATATATATGTATATATATACATATATATGTATATATATACATATATATGTATATATACATATAGATATGTATATATATATACATGTACATATATATATATACATATATATATCTCTACTATTATAAAATAAAGTTTCTGTGTTTCTGTGTGTCGGGTATGTACGGGGTGCCCTGACGAATTTATGGCATTCACACTAATGAAATTTGGGACACATGTAATACGAATTTTTTAGCAATTTTATATACCTGCCCGATTTTTAAAATTGTATCTTGAAAATTTTAAAATTATTTTAATGCGATGTTTAATTATTATTCCCTTTCTTCCGAATGGCAACATTCATGATCGGTATTGAATGAATCCGTATTTTCTGAGCGTGTGTAGCCGCCCTATTCCTGGATATCCTTTATGAAATTTATTTAAAACAATATTAACTTTTAGCTAGCGTCAACTGTTATATTTGAATTTTTTTATTGTGCTTACTTAATTTTTGCAACTGGTTAACGGTTGTGCAATACGTTTGTTATTGTTTATTTTTTAGACTACCGTTGTTTGGAATTTGATTTTTTAAGCATATTCACTTTTAGTATTACTGAATATCCTTTTTTAAATTTATTTCCTTTATAAAAGCATATTTACTTTTAGTTAGCGTTAACTTTTAATCTTTTATATTTGTATTTTTTTATTGTGCTTACTTCATTTTTCAAACTGGATAACGGTTGTGCAATATGTTTGTTATTGTTTATTTTTTAGACTACCGTTGTTTAGAATTTGATTTTTTAAGCATATTCACTTTTAGTATTACTGAATATCCTTTTTTAAATTTATTTCCTTTATAAAAGCATATTTACTTTTAGTTAGCGTTAACTTTTAATCTTTTATATTTGTATTTTTTTATTGTGCTTACTTCATTTTTCAAACTGGATAACGGTTGTGCAATACGTTTGTTATTGTTTATTTTTTAGACTACCGATGTTTGGAATTTGATTTTTTAAGCATATTCACTTTTAGTATTACTGAATATCCTTTTTTAAATTTATTTCCTTTATAAAAGCATATTAACTTTTAGTTAGCGTTAACTTTTAATCTTTTATAGTTGTATTTTTTTATTGTGCTTACTTCATTTTTCAAACTGGATAACGGTTGTGCAATACGTTTGTTATTGTTTCATTTTTAGACTACGATACGTTTGATTTTGATTTTTTAAGCATATTCACTTTTAGTTTGGATTATTTGGATATTTTTTTCAAAGTTTGTTATTGTTTTATTTTTAGACTACGATACTTTGGATTTTGATTTTTTAAGCATATTCACTTTTAGTTTGGATTATTTGGATATTTTTTTCAAAGTCTAGCGATATTTTTTTTAATCTTTTGTGCAATTTCTGGTTTGTTTCATTTATGCTATCTTTTGTTTGTTTCTGTATAGTACTTCGGTTTTTGTATAGTAAATTTTTATCATTTTTGTTTTGATGTCTTATAGAAAGAAAAGCGATATTATTTTTATTTTCTTTGGTTTCCTAAAAATGTCCACAGAATTGAAAAGGTCTTTACTGCACTCAGTCCAATCTGGATTTTAATCAATTATGCAAACTAAGAACATTTATTCTATGTAGTTCTACGCTCACAGGATGATGATGTGCTCTTAGAATTTCAACGTTTTACTGAGAAGCAAAGACATGTTCCATCAATTTATTGTCGCTATGTATTCCGAGATTTAATCGGAGAAGGTGTTGTACATACGACTAAATCAGATGACTCAACAGTGAAACAGTATGCACATTTGACGAATCTGATTCAGATGCGTTAATGAACGATGGAAATGTTGCTGTACGAAAACTCAAGTACACAGAAATCGCTAAACTTCCAAAAAGATATCAAAACCAAAAGTAACAGGTGATGCTTTTGTAAATTTTTATATTGCATAAATTTTCAAAATTAAATATTGCTATTCTTTCCAAAACACACTGAAACACAGAAACAAACACAAAATTGCATTAAATAATAACAAAATTATGGCCTTTCGCTATAACGGCCTCTTTTCGTGTACGCCCCACAATGTTTTGTTATACGACTAAAACAAATGCTGTTTTTATGCTTTTGTTTAGTATGAGCTTCTCCCTTTACATTACATGTCTTTGCTTCTCAGTAAAACGTTGAAATTCTAAGAGCACATCATCATCCTGTGAGCGTAGAACTACATAGAATAAATGTTCTTCGTTTGCATAAATGATTAAAATCCAAGATTGGTCTGAGTGCAGTAAAGACCTTTTAAATTCTGTGGACATTTTTAGGAAACCAAAGAAAACAAAAATATAATAATAAACTCATTTTATAATGTTATACATTAAATGTTTAATTGGAAATAAATATCGCTTTTCTTTCCATAAGACATCGAAACAAAAATAATAAAAATTAACTATACGAAAACCGAAGTACTATACAGAAACAAACTAAACATTGCATAAATGAAACAAACCACAAATTGCACAAAAGATCAAAATTAAATATCGCTAAACCTTGAAAAAAATATCCAAACAAAAAGTTTATATGCTTTAAAAGTCAAAATCCAAAGTATCGTAGTCTAAATAACAAACGTATTGCACAACCGTTATCCAGTTCCAAAAATGAAGTAAGCACAATAAAAAGATACTTATATAAAAGATAAAAAATCAACGCTAACTAAAAGTTAACATTCTTTTAAAAGGGCAATAAATTTTTTTAAAGGATATCCAGTAATCGGTAATGTTGGTGTTGGTCTAACTACACTAAAGCGACAACGCATTAAAATGACGAGAATGTTATGCAAACATTACTGATATTTTCGTGAGGCAAAATGTAGCAGTGTAATTAACGCATCTCATTCAGATGCGTTACTGAACGATGGAAATGTTGCTGTACGATAACTAAAGTACACAGAAATCGCTAAACTTCCAAAAATATTTAAAAACCAAAAGTAACAGGTCATGCTTTTGTACATTTTTATATTGCATAAATTATCAGAATTAAATATTGCTATTCTTTCCAAAAGACACTGAAACACAGAAACAAACACAAAATTGCATTAATTATTAACAAAATTATGGCCTTTTGCTATAACGGCCTCTTTTCATGTAATCCCCACAATGTTTTGTTATACAACTAAAACAAATGCTGTTTTTATGATTTTGTTTACTATCAGCTTCTCCCTAAACATTACACTGCTACATTTTGCCTCACGAAAATATCACTAATGTTTGCATAACATTGTCGTCATTTTACTGCATTATCGCTTTAGTGTAGTTAGACCAACACCGACTTTATACAAAGCCCACGTCACAACTCTAAATCCTATTGCGAGGCTACTTTTACGCGCTACGATACACCCGAAGTTAAGCACAGAGAGTAAAATGTTAATTTCCACAAGCCAATCTGAATTTGAGAGGCTGCATTGTGTGCTGCACAGAAATAACAAAGTATTCAAATGCGTTAGGTAACTGCCAATCACGGTTTTGTTTTGAGAAATATGCTAAAAATGCAGTCTTGCATTTAAACATTATTTTGTTAATGACACCAATGCTCCGAATGAATTCACAATGCTGGCTTCTTATACGACTGCCTTTTTCTAATATTGTGGCTGTTAATTAAAATAATACTGTTATTACGAAATGTTTTTTTGTTGATCTTTTGTGCTACTTTTTTGTTTGTTTCTGTGTATCTTTTTGTAAATTTAGCGATTAAAATGCTGTTATTTTGTTGATCTTTTATGTTATTTTTTGTTTGTTTCTGTGTTTGGGTGTCTTTTGGAAAGCATAGCAATACTTTATTTTGATAATTTATGCAATGTATAAATTTACAAATGCATAAACTTTTAACTTTTGGTTTTTATGTCTTTTTGGAAGTTTAGTCATTTCTGTGTACTTCAGTTTTTGTATCGCAGCATTTCCACCGTTCATCAATGCATCTCACAAATGTGCATACTGTTCCACTTTTATTCAGTCTTATGTACAACACCCTTTACGATTCCATTTTGGAATACATTTCGACAATAAATTTATTTAACAGGTAATAGTCTACACTCGCTGCCAAAAGTTAAGGATATTGTGGAGAATGTTAATTTCTGGAAGCTAATCTAAATTTTGGGGCTGCAATTTGCTGCAGAGTTAGATGGAAATATGCAAATGTGTTATATAACAGCCAATCATGGTTTCGTGTCGACAAATAAAAAAAAAGGCAGTCGTATAAAAAGCCAGCATTAGGAAGGGTTAGTTTAGGACTTTCGTAGGATTACTTTTCAATACGAACATGTTTCTGTCACTTCCACAACATCAATAGCAAATAGTGAGCGCTGCCGTTCTGTGGGATGCCTTCAAGAAAGGCAATGAATCACTCATGTTGCTCTTTTCATTGCCGTTCGTTCCGTGATTTCATGATAATACAAACAATTCCAAACCAGCCAAACAGTTGTCCAAAGTCCTGTGGCCCGCTCCCCAAAGGTTACGACCCCTGCAGTTCATCTATATATTGCTGTTGTAGCAAAGCACTTATCATGCATGGCTGTGCCAAAGGGCAATTCTTTCCCAAAGAAATAATGATGTCAGTCATCAAAAAGCAACTCTTGCGAGAATTGCCCCGTAGTTTTCAAATTTACAAATCTATATACATTAAACGTCACACACATTAGGCCTTAAAACACACGACACAGTTTTTAACACATTGTAACCATCTGGCGTACTCTTGCACATATTGGAGCACCGATTATGCTTCTCACAAATCTCAATCCACCTTCACTGTGCAATGGTACGACACTGTCAACAAACTCATGCCAAATATTATTGAAGCCACCATCGTGACTAGACATGCCGCAAGTTAAAACATATTTATTCCTATAATACCAATCATCACTTCACATAAGCAGTAAAATAATTTACTTTGTGCTCAACAAAATTATAAAAAATGCTGTTTTTATGCTTTTGTTTAGTATCAGCTTCTCCCTTTGTTTCTAAAGTTACATTTCACTTCTACAAACATTGGTAATATAAAAAATTCACATAAGCAATAAAATAATTTACTTTGTGCTCAACAAAATTATAAAAAATACCTTCTTGGTGTATTAATCTATTTTATTTAAAATTCAAAATTACCTCAACTTACAAAAATATTTATAATTTTTCTGTCTTCCTACTATCACAGTAATTTGGGGTTAAAAGATACAGCGTTGGCCAAACCAACACATTTCTATGTTGTGTTTAAAAAAATACCATTTAAGTTGTAAAATTTAAAAAATAACACTAATTTTTTTTCTGTTTTTAGTAAAATAAGCATTTTTTCTCACTCCTTTCAGTATTCAATTTTCTCAACTGCCTTTTTCAAAAACTTAAAACTTTTAATTCTTAGAAAATACAATTGTTTGGCATTGCAGTAAAATGTGTAAAATATGCATGTGTATAAAATAGATTATAAAAATAATACAACAATCAACAGAAATTCTACAAGTTTTTACTAAGAATTTCAACTAATTTTAAATCTGAGGAAATTTGTAATTTTAATTAACATTACACAATGGGGGATTTGGTTTAGTTTGGATTATTTGGATATTTTTTTCAAAGTCTAGCGATATTTTTTTTTTTGTGCAATTTCTGGTTTGTTTTATTTATGCTATCTTTTGTTTGTTTCTGTATAGTACTTCGGTTTTTGTATAGTAAATTTTTATCATTTTTGTTTTGATGTCTTATAGAAAGAAAGGCGATATATATTTTGTTTCTTTGGTTTCCTAAAAATGTTCACAGAATTTAAAAGGTCTTTACTGCACTCAGTCCAATCTTGGATTTTAATCATTTATGCAAACTAAAAACATTTATTCTATGTAGTTCTACGCTCACAGGATGATTATGTGCTCTTAGAATTTCAACGTTTTACTGAGAAGCAAATACATGTTATTGTCGCTATGTATTCCGAGATTTAATCGGAGAAGGTGTTGTACATACTACTAAATCAGATGACTCAACAGTGGAACAGTATGCACATTTGACGCATCTGATTCAGATGCGTTAATGAACGATGGAAATGTTGCTGTACGAAAACTCAAGTACACAGAAATCGCTAAACTTCCAAAAAGATATCAAAACCAAAAGTAACAGGTGATGCTTTTGTAAATTTTTATATTGCATAAATTTTCAAAATTAAATATTGCTATTCTTTCCAAAACACACTGAAACACAGAAACAAACACAAAATTGCATTAAATAATAACAAAATTATGGCCTTTCGCTATAACGGCCTCTTTTCGTGTACGCCCCACAATGTTTTGTTATACGACTAAAACAAATGCTGTTTTTATGCTTTTGTTTAGTATGAGCTTCTCCCTTTACATTACATGTCTTTGCTTCTCAGTAAAACGCTGTAGTTATAAGAGCACACCAAAAGAAACAGGTCATGCTTTTGTACATTTTTATATTGCTTAAATTATAAAAATTAAATGTTGCTATTCTTTCCAAAAGACACTGAAACACAGAAACAAACACAAAATTGCATTAAATATTAACAAAATTATGGCCTTTTGCTATAACGACCTCTTTTCATGTACGCCCCACAATGTTTTGTTATACAACTAAAACAAATGCTGTTTTTATGCTTTTGTTTAGTATCAGCTTCTCCCTTTGTTTCTAAAGTTACATTTCACTTCTACAAACATTGGTAATATAAAAAATTCACATAAGCAATAAAATAATTTACTTTGTGCTCAACAAAATTATAAAAAATACCTTCTTGGTGTATTAATCTATTTTATTTAAAATTCAAAATTACCTCAACTTACAAAAATATTTATAATTTTTCTGTCTCCCTATTATCACAGTAATTTGGAGTTAAAACATACAGCGTTGGCCAAACCAACACATTTCATTGTTGTGTTAAAAAAAATACCATTTAAATTGTAAAATTTTAAAAATAACACTCATTTTTTTTTCTGTTTTTAGTAAAATAAGCATTTTTTCTCACTCCTTTCACTATTCAATTTTCTCCAACTGCCTTTTTCAAAAACTTAAAACTTTTAATTCTTAGAAAAAACAATTGTTTGGCATTGCAGTAAAATGTGTAAAATATGGATGTGTATAAAATGGATTATAAAAATAATACAACAATCAACAGAAATTCTACAAGTTTTTATTAAAAATTTCAACCAATTTTAAATTTGAGGAAATTTGTAATTTTAATTAACATTACACAGTGGGCTATTGACGAGGGTCTGGGATAAATTCCCTAATTGAGAGATCATAGGTCATTTTTAGTTATCGTACTGTAGCAACTCAACGTGCTATTCACGACAGTCCCAAATCAATTCCCTAAGCAAAATATCCAAGGTAATTTTTAACGTCGTACTAAACGTCGTAAACAACTCAATGGGCTATTTACTACAATTCAGGATCAACCCCCTAAGGAAAGTATCCGAGAAAATTGGGTAATTTTTAAATTTTTTGAAGAAATTTTGAGAAAATTGGGTTCTCAAGCAACACAACTACCTAATAACTAGGGTCGGAGTTGAATCCAATAAGTAAAATATACGTTTACAATATGGTGTAATTTCAACCACGGTCAAATAATAACACAACTTTAGATGGAACCCCACCCTCTAATAGATTGTGACGTCACACCAATTGGATCTTTTTACAATTCCAATTTCGTCGCATTTCACAATAACGAGGGCATCACGGCGTTGTCCGTCGTGTTGGTTTGCGAAACAAACCAAATGGGTATGCATAGCAAACACCGGTGGTTGGCAAATGTTCACAATTAACACACCTAACCCCACAAAGTACAGCACGGGCAACGCCGTGCTAGCCACGCAGTGGCTAGTACAT